>CM029502.1:14139461-14859831 GCA_017140595.1 Eucalyptus curtisii
GCCATCTCCAAATAGCTTTTTTAGGATTTATAAACATTCAAATTAACGAAATGAAATGATTTGGAGTGGTTTTTTTTTTTACTTTTTTTTCAAATCATGCCACCTCACACCTACCCTTTTGGCCTATATGATGTAGAATGCTTGAAATCTTCAAAAATTGCTTTACATTGATGTGTCAAGGCACATGTAATTCTTCCACAATTATTTAAAATATATATTAGAATTTTAAATTTTAATGGAAAAGTAAGAAAAAGTTACTCTTAACTTGTTAGAATTCGCAATGAACAAACTCTAATATATTCATACATTCCAAGGAAAAATAAACGGCAATGGATTTTTTTCAATTCTTGTACCATAACTTGATAAGTGTCCTTACTATCTATAGTGATGGTTGAATGGCATGAGTTGATGTTTCTAGAACATAAGATCGTGAGTTCAAGCATATGCTCATTAGTAATTTGTGTGTTATGCTGGGGAGTTGAGGTAAAGAGGACTCACCCACCTTAACTCAATATGTCACAAGTGGTGCTGAGTCAAGATTCCTTCACAATCTTCAACCTAGAATTTTTCAGTAGGTGCCATAATAATGTCGGAGAAAGTATCCATAATGGTTGTGCTTCTCGACTTGTTTGGGACTCTATATGAAATATATGGAAAGTTATCTCTAATCTTATAGAGCGATGCAAAACAATTTGCTTCAAGGCAATGTGTTAAATTATTGAAGCTCTCGGTTTTCAATATCTTATAATCTTGATTTTATATCGAATGATGCTTATATAGAATGATCGAGGCATCCTTATTAGGCCTCCTTTTATGCAAAAAAATGAGCGATAACTAACGTAATACATGGTCCATCCATAATTTGGAACGGTCATGATTCGACCATCTTATGTAGCCATTTTATGCTGTAAATGTGCCTAGAGATACCAAAATTGGTATACTAATTAAATCTATGAAATTACATGGAAAATGATAAGTGATTATTTAAGTTAGTGGATTCATTTAAGCACTTTATTGGACATTAACAAGGAAAACGATGGTTAGTTTTGTTAATAGGGAGTTTGTCATTTATTACATCAATGGTAGGTGTTATCTAAATTTCAAGTTTTCAACACACAAAACTTAATTACAAGTCACAAAATAGATAATTGCTTCGTCCTGTAATCAACTTTACTCATAATTTTGCTAAGGCTGGCTATGAAAGTCAAATCTAAATCCCCCCAAAAAAGGAAAAAAGACTCCTTTGCAGTTCTCTTTGCAATATATGTGCTTGCTTTGGATAGAAAACACTAGTTTGCTTGGAGGTCAAGTTCTCCAGTTTTTCTTTGACCTTCAATTACGCGGCATGTGATCAGCATCCGAGCACACGTCAAAAGGGAAAAAAAGAGAAGAAGAGCAATTGATAATGAACACTTATTTCTCATAGATTTGTTTTCAAATGCTTCTAGACTAAGGATTTTACCATCTATTATATTATCATGAGGTCATCGAAGGTCAGGTTGATATTGGATGGCCTTCATATGAGAATAATCTATCAATTATGATAAATGGACCTTTTTCACAATTTACTAATCAATTGTTTGAAAGTCGAATATGTGGATGCAATATATTTAACATGATCTGAATCATATTCAATGGTGACACATTCCTAGTCAAAGCCACATGGGGGGATATATATTTAACATGATCTGAGTCATATTCAATGGTGAGACATTCCTAGTCAAAGGCCACATGGGGATGCAAAGTGGAAATAGACGATTTGGCAACTTCAAAGAGTCTTTACCTTGAAATCGACAAGGATGAGTCGGATGGAAAGAACAATGAAATTACAAGAACTTCTGGAAGGAATCTCACCTTGTCTAGTGATTTGCTCCCATGGCAATCCCTACGGACCTATACTCAAAAAGTAAAAAATAAATAAATAAATAAATAAAATTGTCTCTAATGGCATGGGATTTTCTTAGAATAAGTGCAATACAGTAACTTATTTCCAAGAACATGGCGATATTAAGTGCGTTTGGTGTCACGCCCCGAACCCGGGAAAGTGCGCGCACATCCACTTCGGTCAATCAAATATGCGACATCCCGGGGATACGTCGCCGACCCATTCATTTTATTACTCATGCGGAAGCAAAACAACCGACAACATTAATTTGGGATAGAAAAGCGGCGATCAATCACAACCAAACACTCCTTTATAAACACATAGGTTTAAATACAACACTAGGCTATCCACAAAATAGACCGGCTTGACAAAAGGGGAACTATCCTAAGACCAACTAGCTGGACATGTTCACCAATCCTTTGGTCTTCACCTTTCCACATTCCATGGCTTCGGGTCCTCCACGACCGCCATCTAGGGACCTGAAATTTTGGCCGCCGGGAGTACAGACATTGTGCCAGCAGTTCAACCCCCTAAACCCCTATTAGAAAGAAAATACGCCCAAAGGGTAGCATAGCCACATCACATAGAGAACGATTCTCGCGCCGGTTTCCCGCAGGTTAGCACAATTCAAATCACTCAATCAACAGATGGTAATAGGAACTTAAACAACCGGAACGCCAACAATATCCTTTCAACCAGCGTACCACATGAGTCCGAATTATAAGACCCAATCATTATGACATGTCCCATACCATGCCACACCGATTCTATCCCCATAATCTCGACCCGTGAACAACACTCAGCGTGCGATCCAATTGTTATTCGCCGCCACACAAGCGGCATCTTCATCGGATAGCCGGTATCTGCGACATTAATGCCGGCATCGCCTCTCCCCTTGGAGCGTGGCTTCGTCCTACGTCGACGGCGTTCCCGAATGAGCATGGGCCCGAGAATCTTGTGACCCGCATCCGTTGTAAAGGCATTCCATATGTGCAAGTCCAGCTCAACAGCCTAGGACAACTTCCTCTTAATTATCACACAACAATTTCATATTCTGCCCCAAGACACTTTGTGATTTCACTCAATGGCCTCCACTTAAAATAAGTGATCGCCATTTTTCTTCATATTAAAAATATTCCAGAAATTATTCACGTGAGTGGGGGCACGTTAATTTCGAACCGTAAATCCAATATCTCACATTTTCAAACCCCACTATTTAATATAATCTTTAAAATCTAATTTTGGCATCGAGAACCGACACTTGGCATTTTCGGCTAAAATCAATATTTTTCAAAATCAACACTCAATTTGCAATATCCAATCATCAAATTCAAAATGCGAATACACAACTTGACAATCGTGCGAAATTCGAGAAATTATAGTCCGACAAAAATTTACGTAATTTAATAAACAATTAAATTTATTCCGAAAAATAATTAAATACTAATATTTTAATAATTTCGAATAATAATATATTATTAAATTATTTAAATAAATATTTAAATAAATCATTTAAGTCACATCAAGGCTTATATTAATTTAAACCTTTACTTAACCCTAAATTAAACACACTTTAAGTTAATTAAACATCTTAATCTAATCTACACGTAAATAAACTAAACTAACCACCTAAGCTTAATTAAATTAAGTTAAGCACACTTAAAGCATAATTAACCCTCTAATCAAGGTTTAGTGAGGCTAAACTCACCCGATTAACTCACCCGAGCGGTTCCAAACGACGAGGATGCAACGGGGACCGACTTTCCCAAAGGCGGACCCACCTTCGGGGTTGGGAAGCCGGCCAAAATGGGCCAAACTCGCTGCCTATATACCCATTTTCCAGCTATTTGTTTTGGGGTCGAAGGGTGGATCCGGTGCTAGTTGGGGCGGAGAACGACGGAGGAGAGGGGCGGCGGTTCGGGCGATGGCTCACGGTGGCTAGGCGGGACTTCCGGTGGCCGTGCAAGCGTTGAGCGCGGGCGGGCGACGGTGGGCAGCGGAGCGGGACGCGTGAAAGGGGAAGTGGCGGGCGCGTGCGAGTCTTGTGGACGACGCGGCAATGACGTGAAGCCCGGCGAAAGTGACGCTCCCGGCAAGTGGCGGCAAATAAGCGGCTTCGGCGGGCGCGAGGCGACGGTGCTGGAAGCTTGGGCGAAGCGGAGCGAGTGTGAGTCGGTCGCGAGCGGGCGAGGAGGAAATGGCACCGGCGTGTGCGGACGGCAACGACGCGACGGTCTCCGGCGACGCACGAAGGCGGAGGGGGTGTTGGGTAGCTGGTTCACACGATGCTTCCCTCTCTCCTCCAAATTCCAAGAAGACCGAATGAAGAAGATGATGTTGATGGGTGAGGGAAAGCCCCTTTTTGAGGGCCAATATCCACCCACTTTGTCGAGATCCCAGCCACCTGGCCATGCAGACATGACATGTGACGATGATGTCACACCCCATATTTCAATCTCACCACAACCTTATTCCAATGGGTGCAATTTCATTTTCAGCCAGTGTGAATTCTCCAAAATCTTTACAACACATTTCATTCAATCCACTTCCAATTGAGCCAAATTGAAGTCCATAAAATAAATCCAATGACACCATACTTCAACTCACATATTTACTTGAGCATAGACCATCTTGATCTAAAAAATACAACCAAAAGTGGGCCTACTAATTTTCTGAACCAAATTAACCATACTTTCATTATTTTGTTGAAAAACTCGGCTTGCATGAAAAATCTTGAAGATGAGTCAATGTTCCTAAAATGATTTGTGACACAATCGTACTTCCAATTTCTGAATTCGATCTCAATTTACGGTTAATTTCACTCTGGCATAATATTAGCACGTCCTAATCTACCCGAGTAGCTTTTAGAAATTTTCATGCATTCGACATGTGGTTGATCAAGCCACATATGCATCTTTGATACATTGGCGACTCTCGGTTGTCATGGTAATCTCAAGGTTTCAAATATGAACAAAGGGTACCCACGTCGACGAAAGCCGATCCGATCGGCCGACAAAATTGTGCAATCGGTGGAATCACCCACATTTGATCACATGCCTGTCGAGTCGACCTATCTCGGTTTCTAATCGATTTTTAACTGTACCGTAATGACCCTTGTAGATTAGCTTGGTCGAAAGGTCGCTTCATGGTCAAATTCTCGAGTCGATGCATTAGAATCTCTTACCGGCTTCATCTAATAGACTAGTTTTCACATGAGTGGCCAACTCAAGAAAAAAGAAGCATATGTGCAAAGATGAAATGCCCACTCGATTTACGATAAATAGAATTGGAAAATCGGGATGTCACATTTGCACTCGGCTTTGCAATACCTTTGTGTCTCCGGCTATTTAGCCTAAATATTGGGTGTTTGGGAAAAAAATTTAAACTGCCTTGAAGAAATCTTGGCCTTCAAAGTGGCAAGCGGGTTCTAGGGCGCCTTGGGCTTTCAGCATTTTCGGAAGGCCCGATGCACGCTGTTCATCTTCCTCTTCGTCGGATTCTCAAATGTCGGCCGAGCGAGGTGGCGGCTCGGCGCGGAGTGGCGATGGGTCGGCGACGAGTTGGAGAGAGGCCGGCGACCGTCCGGACACCTAAGCGACCGTCGCCGACCCGGTCGCGCGACCAGATCTGGGTCGCGTCGAGGTCGGTGTGGCGACCTCCGAGGCCACGACCTCGGCCGTGACCCGGATCGGGTCGCCGGAGGTGCGCGACCCAGGACCTCGCTGCGACCCGGATTTGGGTTGCGGGCGCGCGACCTCGGCGCGGGTGGGTTGCGCGATGGCGCGAGAAATTCGCGGGACCCTGCCGGTCCTTTACCCTTCAGCGCGAAGCCTTGGCCGGCGGTAACAGTAAAGCCTTGGCCGGCCAACTTTCCATTTTTTTTTCCTTTTTTTTTAAGAATAAAAGTCTTACGCAAATTTAATTTATCCAAAAACTATTTTGCACAAGTATACTTCACAATGGACTTTCACAAATAAATTTACTAAATACACTTTGCATTTTGAAAAACAAAAAAGCTCAGCTGGCCTTTACATTTTACGAAGAACTTTTCCCAAAAATTAACTGGCATATACTAATTAAGGAAGTTATAGGAGAGAAAATGAAAAAAACGAAAAAGGTAGAAAAAATTTAAATGATTTTTAAAAAAAAAAAATTAAAAACGTAAAATGAGTGCATGTAGATACCGCATGAACAAGGAAATCGCACGAATATCAATTTCTCCTTGCCTTATCTTCGCCTCTATCCCCAGAACGAGCCAAAGTTGCAGCCAAAAGAGCGAACAAAGCAAGAAAACAACCGAAAAGACAACCTGTTACTCTATTCCCAACGGTAAGTAAATGTTATATGTACATTAGAAGATGATAAACTGCAAATAGTCAAAAGATATTGCAAAATTATTTATTAGGAATAAGTATTTCAAATTTGATACAACACTTGTCAAAGGCTTTTTAGACCATCACGATGAACAACATGTGAATCCCAGGTTTTCCTTTCTCCAATAACATGTCTTACCAGCGAAGGAGAGATTCCATCGCCGTTGAGAAATTATACATTGTATTGTCCTAAACTGAATATTCCAGTGCAATATCTTATGGGATATTTATAAGACGTACTATTTTCAATAATCTGTGTATGATTTAATACGTGTGCAATACTCATCCTCGCATTTTGAAGGCGGTAAAAGGCTTTTCTATCTATTTATTTTATATTTCCTTATTTTTTCTTTCATTTTTGATTCCAACTCTAGTCACGGTCAACTTCTTTGCCAACACGCCTGACTATGTATGTCTTATTGAATATAATATCCCATGAATCTTGACGATCTTTGCCATTTACGTCTTAAATTTGCTAAAATAAACTAGAAACAATATTCGTTCGTATCGGTATCGTAATGTCATGTTTATTGTAATAATATCTTATAATAAAAGAATAAGAGTTTACTATGGCTTACAATTTCGAGTGTTTCATTCCTACATTTTCATAAATAGAAAGTATTTATAAATAAGTAATCTTACTTGGATATATTTCAAACAAAATTATCCTTTCAAGTTAATAACAAAAAAAACGCGCGCGGCTCTCTACAGCTTGACTTGTGCGTCTTCTTTTCTTACGGAGGGTTTTTAATCCCATTCACGCATTCAAAAGGAAAATTCATGTGGGTAAAAAGGTCAAATATTTTACTTGCTCCCATAGCTCTTTTTTCCTGCTAGACGTGCAGAGAGATTTTTCCTCTCTTCTACGTGCACTTTTCTTCACCAAACTCTTGTATGGAGCCTCAGCTTCACACCTCATTGCATGAATTTGAATTTGATTACATACGTTAGAAAATTGTCAACAACTTTGACTCTTGGTGAACAACTTGGGTTCTTACCTTCTTGTTTAACTTAATTGTAATTGTAAACTATTTTTTTCTATTTTTTTATTCTTTTGTCTTGCTTTGCACATCTCATTTAAATAATTTCAAGTTAATGATTGATTTTTATTATGCTTTCTTCATTTTATTTTCATTCCCTCAAGAAACATTAATTGTCACATACGGTACGGCTAGATAAACACGACCTTACACAATCGTTTTTGCCCAACATCAAACCCATTCTTTTTATCTTTCTTAACCGCATACAGACAAATAATACTCACAAAACAAAAGATGGAGGATCCAGGAAGTCAATTGCGCTAACAACGGTTCTGGCCGTTCTACTACATACCCATGGAGGGTGGGAACTAATTATGGCCCATCCAAAAGGCTCGAGAGGCTTCTGAGACATCAGGGCTTCCGAAAAGCAAACCTACACCTTCCTGTTGGGTACCTCAAAGGAGAACTCACGGTTGCTCACAGAGGCCAACTCCAAGCCCATCGCCATCTCCGACGACATCAAGCCTCGTCTCTTGCCTTTCTTGATCAATCCTCCCAAACTATGGTATGCACTTCTTCAAAGTATCCTCTGTGTGGCACTTATACTTTCTTATAAATTAACACTTGCTTGGTTTCGTCCATTGGTCGACGCTGTCTCTGATGGAGTTTCAAAACATTTGAATATACTATCCTTAATCTTGGAAATTCATACTTTTACTTAAATAATTTCTTATTTTGATATGCACACAATAAGGACATCTTACCATACGAAAGCGACTTAAATAAAATTTGCATGTGACCATGTCGTGTGACATTTAAACAGTAATTACTAATTACATCGCCACACACACGCATATAGAGAAGCACAACACAGCACAGATTTCTGGGGATAATTACCAAACAAGCAAAATGATCACAAATATATCACAAGAATGCCTTTTATCATAAACTTTTCAATTTTGCCAAATTAATCCTAAGCTTTTTGACAATTTGCTAATATAATCATTTTAGACAATTTTGACAAAAATTGTAGATGTGGATGCTAGCCTTCTCATATGGCATATCCGACATTGATGTGAATAATTTTACAATTTATAATAAATTTTCTAAATCCATTCCAAGTCTTTTTTTTTTTTTAACTATGGCCATGCCCTCGCCAACTCTGACTTGGGGTGTACAGCCCTCACATATGATTTAGCGATCTACTCTATCGGCCATAGTGGAGGCCCTAGACCGTGAAGGGAAATAAGTCAAAAACAGAACAAAGAAAAAGGAAAGAAAAGGAAAGAAAAAAAAGGAAAAAAATTCAGAAAAATAATGAAAATTGCAAATATTATTCACTTCAACGTTGACTATACCATATAAAAAAGGCTAAAAAAGTAGTTCATGTTGTACCGGCCATGGTAATTATTATAACCATCATTTCCCATCGTCAATATGAATTAAGTCACGCATTTATACAATCCTAAAAAACAGCACACCATGTATTTCATTTGGCACTGTGGCTCTTACAGTGCATTGCAGGCCGAGACTCGTTCATGTGGACAGGACCAACACCGAGTGCATAACGAACCCCGAACAACTAAGGGAATGCTTCTCCAAGATAAACGACTATCCCAGGCCAGGCTCCAATCCCGGTGAAGGTGGTCACGGTTGGACTCTTTGATCCGAGGGCGGAAATGGGCCCGGCCCAGAAAGATCATCAATCCAGCCTTCCAAATGGAGAAGTTTAATATAAAAAAAACTATTCCCTGGTCTCATCTCACTCCTTCCTCACTAAAATTATTACTCATTATTTCTCTTATTAATTCCTCCTTTAAATTTGGTTTTTTTTCTTTGGCTTGCTTTGATGTCCGTATTTTATTCAAAATTGTTTCACTCAAGATCGGTTGGATCCAGATGGGGAAAATTGGTTCAGTAGAGAGGTCCTGGTGAGATCGACGCGTGCGGTCAATGCTGTCGGAAAAATCAACCCGTCAGGTGACACGCTCGAACAGCGTTTGGCACGTGCTCCCGACACGCACGGGCTTATTTTTATAAATTTTCAAAACTTCGAGGTCTAAATATAAATATATGAAAAAAAAATAAAAAAATAAAAGCTAAAACGTCGATCGCACGCACGGGTTCTTTTGGTTCGGACTCTTCTCTTTAGTCTTTAGTCGCACATGCACGAGCGTTGAGCTAAGCACTAGTTCTCTTCTTTCGTCGTGAGTGTCGCCGATGTTGCTTTGCTGGCCGCGTGGCCCACCCCACCATCGCCGACTTGCCGTAGCCCCACGCACCTCAACCCCACCCGTCGCCACAATCGCCTCCGACCCGGCTTCATCTCTTCGCAAGCATCGGCGAGTCGCCTAGGCGAGAGGGCCGTCGCTTGCCTCTCCTGAGCGTTGCCGCGTTGCTCTTCTTCATCTTGTGATTTCATCTTTTGCTCATCTCAAGTTAGCATCTTGGATTTCTTTATAATGCGATTTGAGATTTTTCGGCAAACCCTAGAGTTAGTTCGGGGAAAGGGGGATTTTTCGGACCCTCTTTTCGTCTCTCTGTCTCCAGCGCTCTTGTGCTATTCTTTTGCCAGTTTCACTCCCTGGGTTGTTGTTGTTTTTGTTCGTTGGACTGCTCGCTGACTGATGCTTCGCGTTCTTTTTATTATTATTATTATTATTATTATTATTATTATTATTATTATTATTATTATTATTATTATTATTATTATTATTATTATTATTATTATTATTTTGGTGCTTCATCGTTTTTTCACTTGATTGTGAGATTTTCCATGAATTGTTTTGCCAGGTACTAACATTCGACGAACGAGGAAGTTGCGATTAAGCTTGTGAGTGGCTCGCTCTTCGCCTCCCGGTTGAAATTGGCCCTTTCTTTTTAGAGTTCTTTGTGCGTTTTGATTTTTTTTTTTTTTATCTTTTAGTGTTGTTGGAGTCATCGCGTCGGTATTTTGTTGATTTTGAATTTTGATGTTTCGCTTTTTACGATTTTTAAGGCGATATGGATTGTGCTCTGTTTCGATTTCTTTCTTCTTGGGTGTTCGACTAGCGTTGATGTTGGTTCACTTGCTTTCGACTTTTCGGTTGGCGGTGCTAACTTCTGTATTTTGGAATGATTATTGTTTAATGAGTGGAAGCTTCATCCATTTGTGGCCTTTGCATGCATGTGTGTGTGTTTGGAGCTGTAACGCATGAAATCATGTCATGCTTCGGTGTAATTCGATTGTAAGCCCAAGTGATTCGCATCTTTGGCGATCTTTTACAATGTATGTCTCGACTTTGTCGAGAAGTCAGTGCTTCTTGTCCATTGTTGAGTATCGACTTTTTGCCCCGAAAGATTACTAAAAAGCGAAAGATAAAAAATCGATTTTTCACTTGAAACCTTATAGCAATTGATAATAACAATTTTTTTTTTTTTTTGTCTTCAAGTTCAAACATGGCTAGTAGTACTTCAAGCACACAAGCATCTACCTCTAGCAATGAAGTTGTAAAACAACCATTATGGAGGTATGTTACTAAGTTAGTTAATCATGCGATGCGGGGAGAAATTTGTCTTGGAGATGCAACTTTTGTCAAAAAGATTTTAAGAGTTCATACACGAGAGTGATGGGCCATTTGATGATGATAAGTGGAAAAGGGATTGGAAAGTGCACAAAAGTAGAGAAAAAAAAGGATCTTTTGGAGATGGAAAGATTAGAGGAAGAGGTCAATACTAAATTAATGAGTATTGCATCTAGAAATGTACCTTTGCCTCTTGCTAGTTATTCATAGTGGTTGTGGTGGTGACGGAATGGATTTATCATTGAACTCCCAAAAAAAGGAAAGGTGGAAGTGGGAGTGGAAAATCACTTGAAAATGCATTTAGTATGACTCAACAAAACGTCTAGATTATGAGATTGCTAGGATGTTTGTCGGCGGGCTTGCCGTTTAACCTAGCAAGGAATCCTTATTTTCAATCCGCTTTCACTTATGCCTCTAATCATAATATTGCGGGTTATGTACCCTTTGAAATATAATTTGTTGGGGAGAAGTACACTATCAGTGCCATAAGTTGTGTACGGTGCTCACTTTTAGAATAAAGTTTCCGTCGAATCACTTAAGTGCCAAAAATTTTGAAAAACGATTATTTCGGTGCCAACGCCTATCCGAGTTGGTTGGAAATCCTGGACGTGGCAGTTTTTATTGTCTTTGGCGCTGATGTGGCTCGGAGAGTACGGTTAGCATGTAAACCACCAAACGACGTCGTTTGGCGTCCTAACCCCAAGTCGAAACCCTAAATCCCCAAATCAAGAGAGAGAGAGAGAGAGAGAGAGAGAGAGAGAGAGAGAGAAGCCATGGCGGCGCTCATCTTCTTCCTAGAAGAACAGCACCAGCACTCAGCCACGAGACGAGCCCAAATCCACCCGTCTTCATCTGCGCCCTCCTTGTTTCCCTGTAAGACTCCTCGTCTTCTCTCTCTCTTTGCACCTTCGACCCCCTTTTTCCTCCTCCTCCTCCGCCCTTGCCTACTATTTTCCCATCACTTCTTGGCGAGTGATGGTGGCCGACACGGTGGCGGCGACGGTGGCCGAGCTTGGTTAGGTCGGCGAGGATGAACCAAAAAAAAACCCTAATTTCCAATCCCAAATGAGCTGTGCGGCGTCGTTTTCCTAAGCCATCCACGTATGACGGCAAAACAGCGTCGTTTTCTTAAAGTAGGACGAAAAAACGACGTCGTTTAAAGGGGTTGATCGATTTTTTTTTAAATATAAAAGCCACGTAATCATTTTTGGCCGGAATTTGCCGCGGCACTAAAGCGGATCGTTTTTCCTCCGATTTTGGCACTTAAGTAATCGACGGAAACTTTTGGCACCAAAGTAAGCGCCGTACACAACTTATGGCCTTGATAGTGTACTTCTCCCAATTTGCTGAGGACCACTTTGTTGCAAAAGAAGAAGGCAAATATTGATAGGTTGTGTGCACCTATCAAAATCATGTGGAAGGAGAAAGGTGTAAGTATTGTGAGTGATGGATGGAGCGACTCACAAAGAAGACCACTTATTAATTTCATGGCGATATCGATTGGAGAACCAATGTTTATAAAATCGGTTGATTGCTCGGGAGAAACAAAAGATATGCATTTCATTTTTAACTTGCTGAAAGGAGTTATCAACGAAATTGGGCATGAGAATGTGGTCCAAGTAATTACGGATAATGCTTCAAATTGTAAGGACGCGGGACAACTCATTGAGCAAGAATTTTCATCCATTATGTGGACGCCTTGTGTGGTGCACACCTTTAATCTAGCTTTGAAGAATATTTGTACTGCAAAAAATATAGAGAGCAATCAAATAGTTTATGAGGAATGTAGTTGGATTTCAGATATTGTTAAAGGAAGTTATGCAAATCAAACATTCATCATGAACCATTCTATGAGATTAGCAATATACAATGAGTTTGTTAGCTTGAAGTTGCTTTCTGTAAGCGGATACACGTTTTGCTTTAATGATTGTGATGCTGATGAGATTCAAGTTGATAAAAAGTGGTCTTCAAAACATGGTGATTTGTGACAAATGGAATATCTATCGAGATGTTAATCAAGAGAAAGCTAAGTTTGTCAAGAAGAAGGTATTGGATGATTTTTGGTGGGATTTTGATTGATTATACACTTTCCTTCACGGCTCCTATTTATGATGTGCTTAGAATTTGTGACACCAATAAGCCATGTCTTCACTTAGTTTATGATATATGGGGTTCGATGATCGTGGAAAAAAGTGAGGAAAAGCTTATATGCACATGAAGTGAAGAGGCTAGATGAGAAGTCCACATTTTATAAGGTGGTTCACACAATTCTTGTAGATCGTTGGACAAAGAACAACACTCCACTTCATTGCTTGGCACATGCCTTAAATCCCAAGTAAGTTCTAAAATTGTATGAGATTATTACTTTAGTAGTTATTCTTTCTTTAACATGATAATATAATACTCTTCTTATTTATTATTGTTTTCTAATTTTATTTCATTTTATTAAATAAAGGTACTATAGTGATCAATGGCTTGATGAAGATCTTACTCGAATTTCTCCATACAAGAATATGGGAGATCAACCAAGAAAGACTGAAATACTTCAAGAAATACTTTCCTAACTTGGATGAGCGCAATAAGGTGAATTTGGGAGTATTTTAGATTTTGCAAGTAAAAATGGGGATTTTAGAGATTTTGATTCCATTTAAAATCGATATTCTATAGATCCTAAGACTTGGTGGATTAATCATGGTGCATGTGCACCGCTACTTCAAAGCATAGCCTTAAAACTTCTTGCACAACCTTCTTCTTCATCATGTGACGAAAGAAATTGGAGTACTTACTCATTTGTGCACTCGGTGAAAAGAAATAAGATGACCCCAAAACGTGCAGAAGACTTGGTTTTTATTCATAGCAATCTTCGTCTTCTATCAAGAAAAAGCCCACAATATGCAGAAGGAGAGACTAATATGTGGGATATTGGCGGAGATGCATTTGACTCATTTGAAGATGTTGGGGTGCTTGAAGTTGCAAATCTTTCACTTGATGAGCCGGAGATGGAGTTTGTTTTCTTTGAAGAAGTGGAGAATGTGGATGAATGACTTTTGTTATATTACTTGATGGAATGTTGATTTTTTTTTTTTTTTGCTTATTGTTAAATTTTAAATTTAATAGTGGAACGTGTGGATTACTTGTTTTTTCCTTCAAGTTTTATGGATTATTACAATGAAATGTAGTTGAATTTGTCAAATTAAAAGAATGAATGATATTAACAAATGTAGGATTAATGTTTTTAGTACGATACCATGAATGGACCTAGACTTGAACCAAGGAAGGAAGAGTCAGTTTCCTGCAAGTATGCCTTCCCACAGTGGGCGAACACCTTGTTCAAGCCCTTCAGGGACAGCCTTTTAGCAGAAAAACCACTCTGCCCTTTAGTTCAGAGCCTAGAGACACTCAAAGATGCCAGGATGATAACGTTTCTAACCCACCCGAGCTGCATTTCTCAGAGGATCCTACCAGGCTGGAGAAGAAGAGGAATTAAGAAAGCCATAGGGGGTTTTTCACAAAACACTCACTTTACTCAAGGGACTCTACCCAACACATTACACCCTACTTGCCTTATATAAACATGTAGACAATAAGAGGTCACACACAAGCAAGGACCAAGCTCACGGGTCCAGATACAAACAGAGGCACCGGAAATTTCCGGTAGGGAATTATTCGCACGGCTATGAACAGTGACAGTGAACAGTGATTTCCCTAGCCTACTGCTACAGTAAAAGTGAACAGTAATTTGCTACAGTAAACTTTGTACAGACAGTGGTTTCATTCAGTGGTCTCGTCCGTCATGAGCATTGTAGTCATAGTCCGAGTCATCTAAGCTGTATACTGTTGCTAGAAGATGTTCCTCATACTTTTGTTCAAGAGCTTCAAGGTCTTCTGGTGAGAGGATTTGGTTTAGCTGATGTGATGTAGATGCGGATGCTTCTTCTTGTGCCCAGTTTGTTTTGTCATCATCTAAAGTGTCGGCAGGAATGCATGGCTGAGGCCAATTGGATGGATGAGCATAGTAGGATGTGTCCATGCCTGAGGAGAAGGACATGGGTCCTTGGTCGTAGGGGTCCTGGGAAAGAGGACCTCCCCATTGTGCATAGTGGTCTTGAGTGGATTTGTCTTGGGTCACTGCCTCTTGTCATTTCATGTTCTTGTGATGATGTAGCTTGTCTCGAAATCTTCAAGTGCTTCCTTGGCTTCGGTGCTAGACTATAATGATCCCATGCAAAGTGGTTACATTATAATTCCATACGTCTTCGGGGAATAGTCTTGTTTTCTTGGCACAAAATTCTCTAGAGTTCTCGCATTGATGTTCACAACATCCAACAGGTCCTGGATAAGATTTGTGAATCCGAGCTTCTCTACTGTCTAAGTGAGGTTTGTAGTATGTGGTTCCTACAATCTGTGGGGCATTAATTATGTTACCATTATTTCTGAGAAAATGCCATGGGCGTCGAAAAAATAAGATGGTATGGACTTCAGGATTTGGTGTCATGGTTCTTAATTCTTTCTCCAAGAGGTATTTCCGAGTGAGTAGAAAGATAGAACCAATTGAGAAAGTTTAAGAGGTCCTTATCACTTTCTCTTTCAATATTTCTGCCGAGTGAGAATATTCTGGTGAGGTTGGCAATGAATCCTCTGGTTGGAACTTCAATAGTTATTAAGTACTTATTGTTTAAATACCATAATAACCATTTGAGTTGATCAGGGAAATCATCTTTCTTCTAGATTAGAGGATGTATGAACAAATAATCTGCATTTAATCCAAAAGGATAAAGAATTGAACCTCCATTGAGTCTAAACAGATCTGTGTGGCATTGCCACATGAGGTTTCCAAGGTTCTCAGTGAGACTGTCATTCTAGATTTGTTCGATAATCTCCTGGGGATATTTCCAACTTGACAAATTTTTTATCTTCTCAATCTTGTATTTTACGCCATGATTGAGTATATGGAAAGCAGGTCTCTTGATGTACATGTTGATTTCGGCTAGTGCTTTTGGCCTTGACAAGAAGTCAACAAGCACATTCTTTTTTCAAGGAATATGTTTGGTTTCAAAAGAGTATTTTGAAAACCATTCAGCCCATCGAAGCAGTTGGGAGTTTGGAATCTGCTTCTGCTTGAACCTGATCATCTGAGGGAAAGATGCCATGTCTAGTTCTACTAGGAAGTGATAGCCGATGAGATGTAATTCAAACTTTTTAATTCCATTTTTTATCGCCAAGATTTCTTTAAAGGTGGAATGATAATGCATTTCAGCTTGGGAAAACTTTCCACTTTTGTAGGCACAGAGATGTCTCTTACCATCAATTTCTTCAAGGAGGATGGCCACCCAATATTCATCACTAGCATTAGTTTGGAGAATTCTCTTGCCTGTTGATGGTATCTTCAATGGTGGGAGATTCTGCATAATCTCCTTAAGTTCAGCAACTGCTTTAGTTTGAGATTTTCCCCAAGGTGGGGGATTCTTCTTTAGCATTGACTGGATTGGAATCAACAGTTTTGCAATGTTCGGGATAAAATCTTTGAGATAATTAATTATCCCAAGAAATTGCTGAACTTGTTTGGTGGTGAAGTTATCTTCAGGAAACTTCAATAGTTCTTGAGCAATGTGTGGCCCCGAATAATATGTACCTTTGTTGAGGTGCATACCAAGAAATTCAATTTTTGTCTGGGCAATATTCATTTTTCTCTGAGAAAGCATAATACCATGTTTATTTACAATGTCTGCAAATTGCTCAAGGAGGTGGCAGTGCAACTGCTCATCAGAATTGTAGAGTAGGATATCATCAATATATACTACCGCACTTGACAGGATGGGTTGAAAAATTTGACACATTGCCTTTTGGAAAAGAGATGGTGCTACTTTTAGGCCAAAAGAGAGAACTTTCCACTTTGGAAGTGTTGGTTTAGAATACAAAATATTGTCTTAGATGTCTTCGGGATGGATGCCCAATTGCCAAAATTCGACTTTGAGGTCGAATTTGAAATAGATGTGGGCTTTGGTCAAACCAATAAAAAGGGAATCTCTAGATGGTAAAAGGAACTTATCATCTTGTAGGAAAATGTTAAGAGGTTGGTAATTGATTACCAATCTCATTTTTCCTCTGGTTTGCTTGGCACGTTTATTGACATAAAAGGCTTCACAAGCCCATTGAGAATTGGAGATTTCAATAAGGCCTTGTTGCAATAATTTTGAGCATTCTCTTTGAGCCAAAACCAAATGTTCTGGCTTCATTCCCATATGACTCGCCTTTGTTGTATTGATATCTTCATTCTTTTTGAAAGGAAGACGAACAAAGAATTCTGGATATTCCCATAGAGGATGAGAACATTTCTGGGCAAATTCAAAGTGGGATTCTGAATAAGATTCCAACAACTTTTGCATGATCGGGTCTAACAGACTCATTTGAATGGAAAAAAGTCTTTGGAATTTGACAAATTTAGAGAATTGGTCTTTATACTTAAGGCCTTTTCCAGGAATGATATAAAGCTGTGAAATCTGAGTCATAATGTCCTAACCAATGATCAAATTTTTGTTGGAGAGACTGGATCCGAAGATTTTTGTGGTTATAGAACACTGAGGGAAAAATTGGACAGTTAATGGAGTAATTCTGACATTTGTGGAGAAAGTATCTCTTGAGGCAAAGTTGAAAGTCCAATATTCCTCGGGAAGAACTTTAGTATCCAAAATTAAACAACTTGCTCTAGTATCTATGAGAGCAATGACAGCGATCGGTTTGGCAAATTTTGAAGTGAAGATTTTTAGGGAAATGGGGACAATGAGTTTTGCTTGAAAATATATCATGGCTTTGTTATGAAGAAGTGGGAGATATATGAAAAATGTCTTGAGAATCTGAATTGGAAATTAGTTTCACTAGAGTTTGGTAACAAGGGATGACACAAAGGGTATGTTCGGATGGTTCTTCATCAACGTAGAGAATAAAGATTCGATATCATCATTATCAAGAGAAATATCTGTTTCATTCTCTATATGATGTATTAAACGATTCGGCCCTTCTTTGCTTCGAGGACAATTTTTGGCAAAGTGTCCATTTTTGGTTGCAGATGAAGCATCGATTTGATTTCTTGTGGCCTGTGCGATCTTTCCTTTTGCGTAGGTATCGCTATTTCTTCTTTCTTCAAAAGTTCTTAGGGTCATATTTGGATTTCTTTATCCAGAACTTCTTGAAGTGCTTCTTCTTTCGGGAAGCTTTTCCACAAGTACTATCGCAATCACGCTTGGAGCATTTGATCTTTAGCTTCTGACGAGAACAGGCTGTTTCAAGTTCTCTGTCATCTGTGATGTAGCTACGGATCATCTGGCGCTTCAAACACAATTCTTCAAGGAACAAATGGATTTCCTATTGGATTTCTCCCAACGGAATTTCCTGTATTCTTCTTTGTTTTCCAAAGAAGGATCTCTCAACCATTTGAGATAATTCTTTGGGGATGGAAGTCAGGTAGACATGCTTTAGATTTGGATCAGCTCCAATATGGTAAAAGAGCTTAAGCATTTCTCTATAATGCTTATCAAAGTATTTCTTGTGGAGAGAACATCATTTTCTTTCAAAGAATTCTCTCATTTTTATCTCAATGAGATCAGTAGGTTTTCCCACAAAAAAATGGTATAAAAGGGTGATGGGATGACTAAAATATGGTGAGCAAAGAAAATGGATTTGGTCTTGTTCGCCCACTGATTTCCACCAAAGTTTAAGACTACTTGTAAATCTCGTGACAAAGTTGAAAAGAACATCATTTGAATCATGGTTGGTGATGGCTTGGGTATTCAACCAAGTATGAAATTCCTCAAGTCTTTCTGGCCATTTGTAATAAAGAATATCATCAAGTGTAAAAAACTATTTTGATGCAGTGGACACATTTTGTTTGGAATTGCTAGTCTGAACAAGCTCTGATTCAAAATAGTTTGATTCCATATTCTGATCTAGAAGATCAGCCATAAATATGGATGACGTTATTGGTGCAATAGGAGAAGAATCAATAGAAGGGATTGAGAATGATGAAGAGGATGAGAGAGATACGGAATCCGATTCAGTATCAAAGATATTTGGGAAAGTTTGTTCTGTTGGGAACAAAATCTGGTTATCTCGGGATAACAAGAGCGATCTGTTGGATAACAGGATCAGGTTGTTGTTCCTCATTGCTCAAATCCTTTAAAAAGGATTCCAATGGATTGGACAACATCATATGTTCTGGTCTTTCTTTGATAACAATCGAAGATTTTGGAAGAACCTTCTCTTTTCCTCTTTCTTTCCCTGCTCGGTCCAATTCTTTAAGACGATTTCGCATCTTTGCCACACTTGTTTCCTTTCTGTAAGGATCTTGTGCGATGTCAGCAAAGATAGACGTCGGGGGGTGGGAGGTGGATACTCTGTCCCATCTTGGAATTGGAAATGGATTGAAAGGATTGAACCTCCTTCTTCAAGGATCTGAATCTGCCTTTTGAGTTTTTCTATTTCCGGCTTAGGGCTCTCAAGATGATGATACCTCAAATGTTGTCCTGATTCCAAAGCATGAAGCCTTTTTTGGAACTTGGAAAGCATCTTTTTGGTGGTTTCATCATACTTTCGAAGATCTTGTTGTACATTCCCAATTTTGGAATCAATTGCTTTGAATGCATTGTTTTGTGTTAAAAGAGTTTCCGATTACCAATTTAGGATAGCTTCAGAAGAGTCATTTTCTGTTTTCCATGTTCATCTACATCGGTGGGCGCGGGTATTTTGGGAGTATGATGGTATTTGCCTTGTGGATCAACAAAATCCTCTGGAGCGGGAAATGAGAGTTTGGAACTTTCTCGGACAAGAGGAGGAAAGTCTGTGTCATGAAACATAGCGATGGAAGAAGTTGATGGTGTTTCTAGTGGAACCTCAAGTGGGTAAGAGTGCTTCTTGGCCCACTTTAGAATTGGCTTATAAAATGGTGAAAGAGCCGGCTTTTTCGGAGGAGGAGATGAAAGAGGTGACGGTGGTGGAGTTGGTAAGATTGGAGGTGGAGTTGCAAACTCTGGTGGTGGAGGTGGAGCATAAGAAACCATAAACTAGAACTTATCACACTCACCAAGAGTATCAACGGAGGGATCTCCGTTTAAGTACCTTTGGTACATAAGGCCTTTTGGCTTTTTCTTCCTTCTTCGAGGAAGGTCATCTAGATTTACCTCATTTGGAGAATTGGTGCAATAAGAGCACTGACAGAAAGGATCCCAAAAACAGTGACCATACTTGTCCTTGTAGTAATGGACAGAATGTCCATCACTGTTGAAATGTCGAACAAGCTTCTTTGGGTCTGGCTCAGAAATTGATTCTGGAACACATGGTTCGATCATAAAAAGAGTCTGGAAGATAGTGGGCTTTCTTCCTTTTCCTTACCAAATTTGATGGAAACGGTTCCATCTTTCTTTCTGACAAATTCTGAGTCTGATGACTGGAAATGTTTGTTGTTTTGATGCAACTTTTCATAGTTGGTAATCCAAGTTTCTGGAAGAAGCTTGGCCAACTTTTCCTTTGGAATTTGTCTAGGAACATGGATGCAAGACGCCTGATCATTCTGCATGGAGATGAATAAAGCATCTTCATTTCCATTGTGGAAATTTAGATCAAGGGCATGGTTCTGCACACGATAAACCATATGGTAGTGCAGTGTTGCAGCAACAGAGTCAGCAGTTTGAGGAGCTCCAGTGAGCTGGATCTGGACTTTCAAAAAGGAAAGTATTTGGGGGTCTGAAAGAGCGATGTTGAAGTTTGGATACAAAGTCACGGAGACTGTTCCAGCATTTAGAGTAGTTTGGATTGTGCCAATGCAAGCATGCTGGTATTCTAGGAATCGAGTATCTAACAACGCTATTCTTGCCACAACCGGCAAGCCTTTGAGACCATGAAAAGTGAGAGCAAGACGAACAACCCCATAATGGACATGAGAATATCCTTGTTGAGTCCATTACCTAGGAAACTCTGGGGGAATCTAAAGAGTAACAAAGTACTCCTTTTCAGTAGCAGGAATGGGATGTTGGTTGAACTTGGAGGACTGAACATACTCCTTTACTTCCTTTGGAGTTTGACGAATGAGCTGTCGAATGGAGCGGATAGGTGAAAATGATGAAGTGGGTTTGGCAAAAGCATAATAAGGGTTCATAAGGGGAAGTTGGGTTTCAGAGATCTTAGTTTCATCACTAAGAGAGACTTCATAGAGATAGTCTATCTTAGAAGCATTAGAAACACGAAAATCTGAAAGGGTTGAAGAAGACGGAGCAAGAGAAACTGGTGCTTTGAGAATTTCGGGTTTTGTAGCCATAATGTGAAGAGGTCTTCTCAGCTCTGGATTCACCTACTAAGCGCATGGAACGTATAATGTTAGAAACGAAACCATGGCTCGATACCATTGAATGTTCCTAAACTTAGAACCAGGGAAGGAAAAGTCAATTTCCGCAGATATGCCTTCCCACATTGGCGAACATCCCGTTCAAGCCTTAGGACAGCCTTTTAGTAGAAAACCACTCGGAGTCTAGAGATACCCAAATAGAACCAGGATGATTATTTTTCTAATTAAATACCATAAAATCAATTTTTGGCAATAATAATCCAAAACGACAAAAACAATTGCACAAATATGCAATCAATTTCACATCTAAACGCATCCACGACGATCGGCCGTAAAATTTTGCAAATCGGCTATTCCCGGTACAATTTACACTAATTAAAATTTAATTGAATAAATCACAATTAATTAAATAAATTGTAAAATATTTAAACTAATATGCTTAATTAGTCTAAATAATCTAACCGAACTAATCTAATTAATCTAACTAAATTAATCTAGCTAGGCTAACTACATTAACCTAATAAGCTAACTAACTAACCTAACTAACCACCTATCTAACTAGTCTAGGTAACTAACTAAGTTGCACTAACTAAACTAACCACTAATCCTTAATTAAGCCTAAACTAATCTACTAAGTGCAATTAACTTCCTAATCCAAGATTAGGGCGTTAACTCACTGGATTGACGAGGCGATGGGTTCACGGCGTCGGCGGCACGAAGGCGATGAGGAACCGTAACTACGGCGCCACCAACAGAGGCCAAACTGAGGCTGAAAACAGCCTTACAAGTCACGGCTGAAGGGAGGGGAAATCGGTTCTATGGTTGGTCGGTTTGGGCTGAGGCGGTGCTGGCTGGATTGAGACGGGTGGCTAGACGAACGGCGGGGGCGAGCTGGCGGCCTAGTTGACGGTGAGGGCTGCTCGACGCCAGGCTGGAGTTGATCGAGCGTGGGGACAGGTTGGACGAGCAGGGGCTGCGGACGGAGAGCTGGCCAGTGGCAGGCTGACGGCGGGCGCGAGACGGGACGGCGGTGCGGTGAGGCGCTGGACTGGACGGCGCGGGGCTAACTAGCTTTGAGCTGGTGGCTGGTGGTTTCAAGGGAATGAAGATGAAGAAGAATTGAGGAAGAAGAAGAAGAAGCAAAGCAAAAGCAGCTCTGGTCGGGCCGGGAAAGGGCGTGCGCACAACCAAGGGGGACAAGGGGAGAGGAAGTCAAGATGAGGGCCAATCACCTTGCATGCAAAATATCCCATGCAATGATCAAATTGGCACAAAGTCTTCGGCCACAAAAGTCTATGCATCCTTCAATGGCAATTTTCCACCATTTCCTCACCCAAACAAAATCATTTGGCAGCCCAAAAAATCCCATGTAGCGGCCCCTACGAATTTCTTCAATTTTCTTCACAAACCAATCCATTTTGGTGACCAAAAGTCCATGGCAGCAGCCCATACAAATTTTCCTTCAATCCTTCACATAACAATTCAAATTGGTGGCCAAAAATCCAATTAAAGATGCCCATTCGAATTTCTCTTGCATTTCTTTTTTCCGAATTGATTTTTCTGCAATTTTCCGAGCTCGACGGAATTTCTTCAAAATATGAGACGAGGTCCTAAAAATAAATCGTGACACGCTCGAACGTTCGATTCTCGAAACCGAGTTCAATTTCATGGTTAAAATCGATCGGATGCGATTTTAGCGCAATCTAACCTATCGAGTAGCTTTTAGGGATTTTATCGCATTTGACCCGTGGTCGATAATTTTTTATCCACGTTTGTGCATCTTCGACTCGTCGGCAACTCTCGGTGTCATAAAAATTGCAAGGTTTCAATTATGGGTACCGAGTACAGAATCGATTTAAAATTGGGTTAGCGTCGTTCGACACGAATTTTGCAATCATGCAGAATCACCCGCAATTCAATTATGCCATTCTATTGAATCGACCTATATCCGATCACTAATCGATTATAATGGTGTCGTATTGACCCTTGTCGATCATTACGGTTGAGCGATCGATTTCGGTCGAATTCTCAAGTCTGTCGTGTATATATCCCTTAACGGCTTCACTTGATAGATCAGTTAACTCGTGAGTGGCCAACTTAGAGAAAAAGGACCATAGGCGCGTCGACGAAATGCCCATTTCATATAATCAAGACGGGTCGAAATTCAAGATGTCACAAGACCAATCGCAAAGCCCTTACTTTGCCTTATCTATAAACAAGAGGCGGACAACTCATCCTCTCAATGCCCTCATAACATAATCACATAGATAATTCTCACAATAATCCACATATTTAAGAGGCATAAACAAGAACATTTAATGCCCATAACCATGCACAAATGTCATTAAAAAATCCGGACATAATAAAAAATCCTTTTCATGCACATTACACTCATATATGTCTAAATTATTACAATCATTCTCGGCCAAAGCCAACCCAAAGGTTGGCGGTCTTCCGATATGATCGAGCATCGTCCCGCCCCATTGGGTATAACATCGTCCTGAATACTCATACGAATCAAAACGATATTTTACTAGGAGTATCAGTTCGGCCTCAACCGTGACTTGACATCCGGACCCTCGCCGGGCATCCAAACTTAGTCAAGTATCGTTCTACATGTTCATACCCATCATGACAAAACCATTATTCCGATTAGGACCATTATGTGGTCACACGAGCACTCAACCATTCAAGCCAATTCTTATCAACTTGGCATTTAATTCATACATAACAAGCCAATGCAAGAGTATTTAAATGCTCACATACTACGTAATAACAACTTTACACATAACAAGCCATGAAACACTCTCACTTGTCCATGCAAGCACATCAACTTGGCATTTAATTCCATCACTCCATAATTCACCTTACTATGCCTTTAAAACTTCCTTTCAAGTAACAATTCACAAACAATGCATAAGCTTACCACTTATCAATAGTTAACATAACTTATCTCAAACATTTATCACAATTTAGGATAAGTTATTACAACTACTTATCATGTTTAAGATAGGCTATTACTTGAAAAATGGTAAATTATCATCAAATACTAGATAAGCTATCTCTTAAAGTATGATAAGCTATTAACTAAAACATGATAAGTTATCAATCAATATAGGATAGGTTATCACCTAACAATTGATAAGTTATCATACCCAAGCAGGATAAGTTATCATTATTCAAGATGACCTATTACTACCAACTATCACTATCCATGATAAGTTATCACCTAAGTACTTATCATCTATCAAGATACGTTATAATCTAATCCACCTATTTCTAAATTAATCCTCACTAATCCACTCTTAATTCTAAATTAAAGTACAATTATCACCCTCAACAAGGGTTAGGAAGTAACTTACTCTAATTTAAGCTAAAATCCATGATGGATGACGAACGAACGGCTAGCAAGTGGCACGGTGAGGGTGCAGTCACGGTGAAGGGCGGATGGCAATGGCTCATGGATGGACGCTCATGGCACGGCAATGTCATGAGAGGGACGGCAATCGTGGTTCACAACGGTGAGGAGTGGCCAAACCAAAAGAAACGAGAGAGAAAATTGAGAGGGTAGGGTGGTTTTTTGGAGAGAATTGAGAGAGTGTAAATGAGAAATGAGAAGAATGAGAGACAAGGGAGAGAGTGGGTAGCTTAGTGGGTAGCTAATCCTTCAAGCACAAGCCAACTTACTCTAGCCTATTCTCTCCTAAAGACTTCATCTCCAAGCAAAATTACTTGGCTAAAAATTACTCTTGCATATATCTACCATAAATGCTTGTTAAGAGTGCAAGACAAAGGAAGAGAAGCAAATTTGGACTTCCCTTCTTCATTATGGGTGTGAACTACAAGGGGGCAAGAAGACAATTTTGTCCCCATCTAAGTAAAGGACTTCTAGAAGGCTTGAGGGCAAAATGGTAATTTCACCATTCAAAATACTATTTATGCACAAAAGTCAAAATCTTCTAGAATCTTAAATTGGCTCAAATGGAATTGGGCCCATTTTCTCTCGCCCCTTGGACCTTGCCATGGCTAAAATTCTCTATGGGTTTGTCCATGGGCTTGATTTCTTACGGGCTTCTCATCTTGGGCCCTTTATGTATAAATTTCACAAAATAATCCAAAATGGGTCTTAAAGGGCAAAACTGTAATTTTTATTTGTTTGGGCCCTTGTGGCCGAAATTTAAAGGAAATGTGGCCCATTGGGCCTCTCCAAATTTGTGGGCCCCATTGGGCTTCCAATTTCATGTCCAATTTTACTTATCCAAAATTTAGGGTTCACCAATTAATAAAGAATTTGGTGAAGCAATATCAAATGGTTGTTTCTTAATCCTCTAAAGTTCAATTAGAATTTATGGTTGAAATAGATCAAATGCGACCTTAGCATAATTAAAAGCAATGAGTGGCCTTTAGGGTTTCGTGAGTTCTACTTATGGTGAGCCTTTTCAATTCATGGATGACCATCGATTGTCATGTAATCGTTAAGGATCAATTGCTTGTCCTAAAGTACATTATTATTTCGAATTGGTTTAGTATGGTTTGTAATTAATATAGTTATCGTGCGGAATCACCTACAATCCAATTATATACTATTGTTCGATCTATAACCGTTCTTAGATTGGTTTGAAACGGCTTAAGTTTGTTCCTCATCGATCCTTATGATTGAATTATCAATGCACGGTAGAATTCTATGGTTGTGCGCATCAAAATCTCAAATTGCCTTTCCTAATAGGTTTAACACTCTTGAATGTTTCAGAACAAATTTAAAGTCTAATTCTATTAATTGCGCATTGATAAAAGTAACTCCTTATCATATCCTAAATATAGTTGAATTTTGAGGATGTTACGATATTATTATATCATGTAAACAAATTGAATTAATTTAATAGGTAGAATTGTGTTTTCAAAATAAGCAATGGATAAATAATAACAGAGATGATTCGGTATTTAAAAAATAATTTTACAAGCCTAGCCTCACAATGGTATATGACTTCCCTTCAAACCCGACTGCTTTTCTCACGAGAAGTTTTCAAGTAATAGTATACTCTTTCTCCAACTCTCTCTCTCTCTCTCTCTCTCTTTCTCTGTCCAGGGAACCCGGCACACGGATGAAGCGTCGAAGCGTCATATAATATTCGCCATATAAATATAATAGAGTACGCCCACCAATAATATTGATGCCATATTTGCTGATGAACCTGAAAATGTCCAAAACACTCCAATAATAGAGTACGCCCACCAATAATATTCGCCATATAAATATAATTGATGCGATTATAAAACTGAAAATGTCCAAAACACTCCAATAATAGAGTACGCCCACCAATAATATTCGCCATATAAATATAATTGATGCGATTATAAAACTGAAAATGTCCAAAACACTCCAATGATAGAGTACGCCCACCACTTTTCCTTTGCGGCTTCTGGCAACAAGGATTTGGCCTCTGGTCTCGATGTATATACACCCCCATGCGAAGAACCCCCATCAGCAACTCGTAACACGAAGCGAAGCAAAGTAAAAGCAATGGAAGGCACAGTTCTTTATGCGATCCTCCTCGCTGCCCTCTCTCTTGTTATTCTCTACTTCTTCCGAACAAGAGAATCCAAAAACCTTCCCCCATCCCCTCCTTCTCTCCCCATCATCGGCCACCTCCACCACTTGAAGTTGCCCCTTCACAGGACCCTCCACAGCCTCTCCACCAAGTATGGCTCCATCATGAGCCTCCGGTTCGGGGTCCGCCAGTTCGTGGTCGTGTCGTCGCTGCCGCTGGCCGAGGAATGCTTCACCAAGAATGACATCGTGCTCGCCAACCGCCCCAAGCTGTTCATAACCAAACACCTTGCCTACGACTACACCACCATCGCCACGTCACCCTATGGCGACAGGTGGCGCAACCTCAGGAAGATCGCCACCATCGAGGTTCTCTCGGCGCACCGCCTCAACATGCTCTCCCATGTCCGGAGGGACGAGATCCGGCTGCTGATGCTCCGGCTGGCCCGGGGCGGGTTCGGGTCCCACCACCGCGTCGAGCTCAAGACTCTCTTGTCGGAGCTGACGTTCAACATCATGATGAGGATGATCGCGGGGAAGCGGTACTACGGGGAGTGCGTGAACGTCGACGAGGCCGAGGCGACGAAGGCGAGGTAGGTCATTAAGGTGATCTCTGGGAATGGCGGGATAAGTTACGCGGGCGATTTCCTGCCCATTCTTAAGTTGGTCGATTACAATGGGCTCAAGAAGAAGGTGGCGGCGATGAAGGTGAAGATCGAGGCGTTCATGCAGAGCTTGATCGATGAGCATCGGAGGAAGAAGGGCGACCCGGAGCTCGCGAACAGCATGATCAGTCATCTCCGGCGTCTACAAGAGTCTCAGCCGGAAGACTACTCGGACGTCATGATCAAAGGGCTTGTCCTTGTAAGCGTTGTTTCTTGTTCCTCTCTCTACATCTCCATTTGTTATTTTTGGGGCAAATCCGTGCCCTGTCTCATCAGTCGTCTCCCCCTGCCAGCTGGTATACGTTGTCAGTCATTGCATTAATATCTTGTCACGTCAGCGTAGAATTGATCGTTGTATGTAGCTTCTATTTCGAAGATTTAGAACGCACCTTCGCCCCAAATGATAATACTAATTATAATAATGGTGAAAAATCTTAAACAGAAATTCGTCGCGCTCTCTCTCTCTCTCTCTCTCTCTCTCTCTCTCTCTCTCTCTCTCAATACTACTAAAATCTTGGATAATACTATTACTGAATAAATGTATAACTATCAGGTTTTTTTGTTTTTTTTTAACCAGTAGTTGCAATAGCTATTGTAGTTTTTTTCTCCACTTATATTGTCTATTTTCCTCGAGAGTGACATTGCGATTGGGCTGATGTTTGTGGACGTGGATGTTGGGCCATTCACTCTTAGTCAACCACTTGGATATTTTCATTACTGGTGGGCCTGTGGTAAATGACGTGTCGTGTTTCAATTTTCTTTCCCGACTTAATATTATATGTACGGTGCCCTTTTCTTTATTTTTAGATGGTCTTATTGTAAGTTTTGTTATTGTCATTTGAAGTCTTATTATCTTGACTCCTAAAGTCGATTTACCCATTAACTTCTTATACTTATGTGCAGAATTTGTTAACTGCCGGAACAGACACAATATCAGTAACATTAGAGTGGACAATGGCAAATTTATTAAACAACCCTGAAAAGTTAAAGAAGGCCCAAGATGAGATTGATTTTGTGATTGGCCATGATAGTTTGTTAGAAGAATCGGATGTTTCAAAACTACCTTACCTTCAATGCATTATCTTAGAGACCCTTCGACTAAACACGACGGCACCACTTCTCCTCCCACACGTGTCATCGGCTGATTGCACTATAGGAGGATACTTCGTCCCACGTGACACTATTGTGATGGTGAATGCATGGGCCATTCACAAAGATCCTCAGTTGTGGGAGGATCCATTGAGCTTCAAGCCGAAAGGTTCGAGGGCAATGGCAGCGAAAAGCAACAAAAGCTAATATTGCCTTTTGGACTGGGACGGAGGGCATGCCCTGGTGCCCCCTTGGCTCAACAGGTCATGGGGTGGACGTTGGGCTTGTTGATTCAATGTTTTGATTGGAAAAGAGTAAGCAAAGAAGAGATTGACATGACGGAGGGCCAAGGGGCAATCATGCCAAAAGTAGTACCTTTAGAATTAATGTGTAAAGTACGCCCTTCAATGGAGAAACTCGTCCCCAAAGATTAAGTTGGTCAATTAGTTTGTGATAAAATAGTTGGTTGACATACTTTCATGCTATATGTAGTAAGAGTCCACATCTAATTTATGAGTTCAACTTTTGTATATTTTCATTTTCTTAAGTGTTTTTGAACTAGGCTCCTTGTGTTAAAAATATCTATGGTGCTAATGGTGACTCTATGGATTGTTCTTGTACAAGCTCAGTATTACTTTTCTTGAATAAATGTATTCGTTCTGAAAGTATACATTTAGGGTTTTTTTTTTTTTTTTTTTTGCTTTAATTTTCTCTCGCTAATGCAAGGTCGCATGCTTTTTAATATGCCTTCTTTTCGCGATTTTCTTTCTTTACCCCCACGTTTTTGCTATCGAGGAAGCTGCTCTTCTCGATGATCTTCTATAGATATGATGCAAGAATATGCTTCTTCTCATCTTTTATTGAAAATTAGTTATAGAGAATTATTTGTTTGCTAAACTAGTTACCAGCAAATGTTTTTCAAAATTGAATGCCATGCCCTTATTCAAGTGCCGAACAAAAACAATTTACTACATCATTGAGCAAATCCATCACTTTTCAACTGTTCACTAGCTTATGATGTACTATGGCAAGTAGCCATACTATGGCAAATTTACTACATAATTGTGCCCAAAGATTCCCGTGGTTGGTGTAATTGATTGAATGTCACTTGCTCAATTCACCCATATGGCACACAAATCGATCTGAGTCAGGGGTTGGCGCCCAAAGTTTTGATCCATTATTGCATATTTGTATGTACTTGAAATTTATATCCTACCAAAAAGATTTTCCACCATACATTACATTTCGTGTTCGGACATTTTAGTGGCGTTTTGTGCATACACCTAAATAAAAGGGCATATCATTCACCTTTCGAGTCCAGAGGTTACTTTCATCACCATTCAAGTTCGGGGTTCTCTGGTAATTTTAAGACATTGACAGGAGACAACCTAGACCAACAAGCTTGGTTAAGTTGTGCCTCTGCTACAATGAGACAATGGTCAGGTCACGGCCAAGTCGACTAAAAGGAGGGAATGATTTCTCTAGATTGAGGCGACTGTAAGGTTTCTAAGGTTCCTATAGGCTATAAATGATAATTTTTGAGCTTGAGAGAAGGAGGCGACGATTGAAACACCAAGGGTCTCAGCAACCTTTTTTTATTTTACCCCTCTTGGCCAATCCCCTTTTCCGATCACCAGATCGAGCCCCGTCTTTCCATACACTCAAAACATATAAAAACAGCATGAAATCTTTAGTATTGATAGACAAATTCTTCACCATTTGAGTTGTCAAGAACCCCCACCCCCCACCCCGCACTCCCCCAACCCCCAATAAACCAAAAACCAATATAGTGTATGGCACCCAATTCGAAGGGTTATGTTCTATCGTCAAAATAACTCTAAATACAAGTAAATACCTGCAACATTTCAATTTGGATCAATCTTCCGAGCTGTGGCCTGGGACTCCTCTACGTGGTCCATTTTGGGTAGTTATCTGTACCATCACCAGGAAAACAACGTCGCAATCGAAATCCATTGGTGCCAAACAAACAAAGGAAAAGATTATGGAATTTTAATTGAAATAAGAGAATTACAATCCGCCAGGTTGGTCGCCCAGAACCCCGCCCCCCCCCCCCGGGGCAGCTGTCTTATCCGAGGATACATCTCCAACCACTCGATGTACTAGGCTATAATGTTTAGGGTTCGCATCATTAGATTACTTTGACCACGTTTACTAATTTTATCACTTGTTTATTCATCATAAAATCATTCTTCATGAATGTTTAAGTAAAATTTGCCCCATAAACTGCATGTTGGTTCATGCGTTAAATTTGAATGTTAGGCGTTGCCGTTTAATTCATAAAATTCTTATAAAAATGTCGTTTTTCATTTCTTTCTTTTACATTATCATTTTTAAGTAGTTTTTAGCTCATTTTCAAGAAAAACCCAAAAAGTCAAACGTTTGACTTTCGGGTTACCACAAGTCAAAAATTGACTTTTTTGCCCAAAAAATTCCACTTAGCTTTAATTTCACTTTTTTTTTTCAAATCAATTTCTTGAAAATTCAAAGATTTGATCAAAAAATCAACCTTTTAGGAAAAATTAACTAAATAGTTGACTTTTTATCAAACTTTTGACCAAAAAAAATAATAATAAACGCACAAATATATTCTTTTAATGCCAATTTGATTTTTGTGTCAAAAATTTCACAAGATTCAATTAAAAACCTTAATTTCTGAATTTTTCAATTTTAGATTATGAATCAACCAAAAATAAAATTACTTTTATTCTAGTCATAACTTGGTGTAGTTCATTCTTTGACATTTGGTTTAGGAACTATCTAAAATCTGTTTGAACATTTAATTTTGTGATTTATTGTGTCAAAATACGAATTGCCGTTTTGAGCCCTAATTAGAGGACCAAAATCAATCATTCATAACTTGTGAATGAATGATTGTTTCTTACTCATTTTCTTAAGATAAATCCAAATTTGAGATTGATTTTGTGAAATTCACACTAGAACTCATCAATTTGAAGATTTTATCCTCCAAAGCATTAGAAAGTCAAGCAATTAAGATTTAATTGACAAAATTTGAATTGACCTATTCATGACTATGGTTTAATTTCATAAATCTCTGTCCAATTTTAATATTAGGCTTAGATCCATTTTTGACCTAAGCTCGAGCACTTCAATTCTTGGTCAATTTGAATGGGGTAAATGATCTCACATATGGGTAGTTCATTAGATAAGGCAATTATGACACTAATTGAGGTCAATTTTAGTTAATTTGCAATTTTGTCCATTGAATTGCAAATTTTACCATTTTAGCCATTTAGGCCCAATTCAAAGCACCTATGGTTTCGACTCATTTTTTTTTCCACGGTAATCATTCAATTAGGTCAATAAAAGACCCCTAGATCATCTTCATAAGGTTTGATTAGCTTAATTGTATCTTAATTGGTCAATTTCTTCACAAAAATGATAAAATTCATTTTCAATTAGGTCTTTTAAGGGTCAAATTGCATAAATTTTGATCCACAGGGGTCCAAAGTGGACAAAATAGCAGGAACCGAACCAAATTGGTCAAGAACCGGTCAAAATTCAGCCAAATCGGACTGAACCGCTTCGACCGGTCTGACTTGCCGCTGGCAGAACTGGCCGGTTCAAGCCCTTTCCGGCTGGTTCTTGGCCTCCGGCCATTGGTTTTGGAACCCTCTCAATCCCAATTTCACTTCTACACTTTCAATCTCTCAAAATTTTACAAATTGGTCCTCAAATTTTGTCAAATTGCAAATTAACTCATAATTAGACATTTTGATGCAATTCCCGATTTTGGCTTGGTTTTTTGCAAATCAAACCCACTAGATCAATTATCCGATACCTCGATATCATAATGGAGCCTTCGAAATAGATTTTTGAACGTTGGATCGAGATTTTGGCCATCGGGTCGAATCGATGGTCAAAATCGCTTAATGTGGGAGTATATAAGTGAACTCTCTTCTATTTTTAGAGAGGGGGGTTCATTTGCATATTTTCTCTCTCCTTAGCCTCTCTCTCTCTCTCTCTCTCTCTCTCTCTCTCTCTCTCTCTCTCTCTCTCAAAGTTTCGGTTTGACTTTGGACCAGTCTCATTCTAGGCTCGAATTGGCAGTCGTCGGAGCTCCCAAGTCTTCAAGCTGCTGGTGATCTGTTGTAGCAAGGGTCCTTGACCTTGCTTTGGACAAGAGGAGGTTAGATCGATGGTTGTATCTTCACCGGTGGCTCGATCTTCGTCAAGCGAGTCAAGGCTGGTCCATTTTGGACCAGTTCTTCCTTTTTTCCTTGAGCTGGTGGTTCGATTGGTCCAAATCCAAGCCGTAGTGACTTGATCTAGGTCCTTGGAGTCCCAATTGTGATCCGGCGACTTGATCCGATTGATCGCGATAAAATCGACGAAAATCGTGATAAAAGGTAATGATTCAAAACTCGGATCCGATGAAGCGAGATTGAGTTAGTCGATCGAGGCTAAGATTCAAGATTAGAAGCTTTTTCATGCTTAAGATTGATGAGTATGAATGCTGCAATGATTTGTTGATGATTTGAATAATGATTATGATTTTGAATCTAATCGTGATTTTCGTAGGCCGTACATAGGTTACTATTTTGGCCAAAACGAGGTCCAAAACGACCTCATTTCAGCTCGAGTCCTCTTAGGATTAGATAATAGACATCTCGAGCCAAGAAATGATAGGTCACATGCAAAAAAAAAAAAAAAAAAAAAAAAAAAAAAAAAAAGAAAAATGTTGTTTGACTCTCCAAAAACACCTCCGAAGATTAACAATTCTCGCAGTAGTTTAGGTCTTTTTCGGGTTCGATCCTATTTTGCCTTCTGACTTTGTTATTTTTGTGCCGACTTTCATGATTATTTTTTGACAAACTTTTCTTCATGAGTCTTGTTACAAATCATCTCATGCATCTTCTATTTTTTTTTTTCATGATTTTTGGATGTATTCAGCTAGGTCAGATCTATTTAGATTTAGACTTATTGTTCCATATCAATATCTAATTTTGCTATTTTTGTGCTGAGTTCTGGAATAATTTTCCTTTATAAAAGTTGCTCGTACATGTGTTGTGCATATCCTGTATTTTTTTTTTCAAAATTTTTTGACATGTTTAGCTAGGTCAAAATCTCTTAGATCTGGACATAGGTCAACCTGTCCTGCATCAGTCCGAGATTTGTTTTGATGAAATTGAGTCCATAAATACACTTATTTGGTCTCAAATCCTTCATGAGAGTTGAAATACATGATATATATGTTCAATTGATACATGCTTTGCAAGGTTTTTATATTGACAATGTGAATCAATGGCATGTATTAAAGTAAAAGAACTGTAGCAACATGTGCTGGACATATAGTTTGCCTATTTTGCCATTTTTACCACGACTCATATGATTTTAATTGAGTTTCGATCTATTAACAAGAAATCTTCATCATCGTATGCTCTGTAAGTGAGAATTTTTGGTAGGATTTATACATGTCTTGAGGATGGCTGAAATCATGCTTGTTCTATAAAATCAATATAGAAATGAAACATTATCGTATGTGCACATTTCCATGCTTGTTTGAGTCATCTAAAGATCAAATCTTACGATCATGCATTCTTCTTGATTAAATCGCATGTTGCAAGGTTTGCATACATATTTAGGTCATGTTCTTTGATAATCATCTTGCACATTAAATTGTCTCACAAAAAGTGTTCATCACACTTAGAATTCCCAAGCATATTATTAGGAATCATGAATCATCTCATAATGTCATTTAAATTGTGTGACATTTTCCATGCCAACTTAGAATTAGATGACTATCCAAAATTTTCGTTGCATCCAATCCTAAGTCTTGTGTGATTTCTTCATACTGTTTGTGCATTCTTTGAGTGATTTTAAGGTTTTCTTATGAATGCTTATGTTCTATTTTCTTAATTACTGATGCGCACACTTTTAAAGATTTCGATCTTAAGATACCAAATTAACCTAGTTTGGACTCGAGCTCTTCTAGGAAGATGTAAGGCAAGCTTAAAAGTTTCTAATGCCACTAATTTCATGTCAATCGCTCATCATTTAGACCAATTTTCCAATTTTTTCAAAGTTAGACTACAATCTGGATAAGTAATCAAATTCGGAACCCTGTTCTAACCCCTGTTTGGACAGACCTTTGATATTTTTGTTTCATTTTTTCTATTTGGAATCTGAACTTGGCCTTTGAATGAAACTTGCGTGCCATCATGTTGGCCATGTTGTGTGTAAATTTGATGATTTTTAGACATGTTTTGATAGAACAAATCTTCGTGACATTAGCTGAATGTCCTGTTGTCTTGACATATTTCTGATGTGCTGTTGCTTGTTGTCTGATTTTTGTAAATTCATGTGTAGCTCGTTCAAGAAAACTTTCATCATGAAAGTTGTTCATTATCATGTCGTACATATAAAGAAATTTTTCTATAGCTAGATTGTCAATAGGTATTACTCGATTTTGCTGTCCTTATACGCTTGTTCTGAAATTTCTTGATATAAACATGATTGTGATTGTTTAGTTATACCTTTTAGGTTAGTTATGCATGAAATTAGGCCATGCCATCTCCACGAAAATTGTTCTAAAAGCTTTGATGTTTGTTGTTAAACAATCACCCTTTTCAAATTGCAATAATTTTAAAAAGATTTGGTACATGTGATGTTTCCTCGAAAATAACGATTTCTTAAAAAAGTTTTTCTTCAAAACTCAATTTGGCTTAAGGAAAAATCGTGATTTAGACCATATTCAAAATGCTCGCGACGCTTGTGAATGCATTTATGCGAGCTTCAGGCTAGCCTTGGCAATTGAATGTGTTTCATAGCCTAGATATTCCTTAATCCTATATATTTTCATACATTTTTAAAATCCTATTTTGACATTGTGAACGTTACGGTTTGAATTGTATTGAAAATACTTGCGACGCTTGTGAGTGCATTTATGCGAGCTTCGGGCTAGCCTTGGCAATTGAATGCCTTTCATAACTAAGACATCACATTGTCTCAAAATTTTCCATGAATAATTTTGAGATATGCTTTTGAAATATCACATGTACCATTCATGCATATAATCCCATCATGCATTATAAATTGCTTGTGTTTGTGATTGGCATATGCCCTTGGTAATAAGTGACCCGCCGATGGTTCACTTTCTTGCTTGATTGATTGAGAAACAAGGTTCAAAAGACCTGCATGCAAGTTTACATTTTTACAATGCATGTGATTTTTAGATGAATGATAAGGTCGATGCATGATAACGAGGGAAAACCTTAGGATCATATAGATCGCTTTATAAGAAGACTTAAAAGCGTTATTGGCCATGCGAGAATACAATTGATCAACAATTGCTATAAGTCACAAAAAATGGATTGGGTAGGTGTCTTAGTGGGACCTTCACATGACAGACAAAGGCCCGCTGACCCCAATGCCCCAAAACTTGACTTTCGTATTGCACTTCTTTTAAATGATTGATCTTGACATGATGTCTTGTTTTTCATTGTCTTGATGTGTATGCTTATTTTTTTTCCATTGTATGTACATAGTTATAAGTTTCTTAGTTTATGTTTAGATTAGAACCCTGAAGATGGAGAAAGTGCGAAGAATGTGGAGGTCGATGTCCATTCCGATCATTATCATGTACTATTCATTTTCCCGACATATGTCTCGGGTTTCATTTGTCGTATAAAACCTGACAAGTTGCGGGTTTTCTCTCTTTCTCTCGTCTTTTTCAATTGTGTTTCTCTTTTATATTTTCGAGGATTGCATGGTAGATTAATTGCTTTCCTTGATTGTTTACTTATTGCCTTGTAATTTTAGTTCCATTAATTGCTTTCTTTTCTTGTTTTTCTAGAAATAGAATAGAATAAAAATGACCAACCATGCATGATCACTTAGTTTAGGACAAATGATTCCGAAAATGTAAAAAGAAACGCATGGACATGTTAAGAAAACACAACATACTGTTTAGGTACCGAAATGATGCTAATAGAAATATTAGCGTTACTCAAGTCCCCAAACCTAGATATCTGGTTGCGTAGGAATCGAGGGAACACTCCCGACCCTCGATTGTGTTTTCTAGCCAACCCCCAAAATGAGGCTAGCGGCGACTTCCGTCCTATTTTTAGGTTGTCATAAATAATTAGATCATATAAATAAACCTGTCGCGCGGGGTATGAGTTTCGATGAAACTCACCATAGTTTAACATACTCGATATGGGAGTAACCCAAAGGATGAAGTGATGCCATCCTTATGGGCGAGGCGTATTGTCGAGAGGGTTACCATGGTAAAGGTACCCTTAAATCCGATATCTACACCCGACCCCTTCTTCTAAAGTGTGTCACTCGTGTGGGTATGGATCGCGACACTCCACTGTCACATGGGGTACGAGCTTGGGAGAGCTCGGAATCTCATGGAGGGAACTCACTAGAGGCTCGATCCAAAAGACGAGGTGATGACGTGTTTTGGAACGCGAGCTGTAAGGGAACTCTCGTGATCAAGTACCCCTAAACCCGACCTTTCCCCATTTTTCGAGGGCGGCGAGATCGAGTCGCGACAATTAGGAGCTTGCATCTTTTTTTGCCCCTTAAAAAAGAAATAAAAATTCAAGTTTGCATATTTAGTAGTTGCATGATTAGGGAATATCCTCATCTACCTATATTTAGGAGTTTACAACTGTAGGTATATTTAGGAATTTACATAGGAATATCTATGTATATCTCGATATCGTGTGTTTAGGCATTTTGAAATTTGCATTTACAGTGATATTCATATAGGCATGTTTGTATTGCATAATAGAATAGGATTTGCGTCTTGTACAATGAAATTGCTCTTTTATTGCATTAGGGTTTTCCGTAAATAAGTGATACGATGGATGTTTCAAAGTTACTTATTTTGTTACTATTTTTGCATGTTAAATTTCACATTTGCATTCCATAGGAAGAGACAAAATTCTTTTTCTTAAATTTTAGGCCAAGCCACAGGAACATATACATATGCAATACGAGAATTTCCACCTTGTTGAAGATCTAGTGGTGCTACCCGAAGACTTAAATGAATAGCCATCGCTGTTAAGATCAACTGAGATCCAATGAGAATTTGTGCGTAGTTTTTGGTCTTTGACATAAAAAAAGAAGATTGTAATAGCGAAAAGGGACATGTGATAATTTCGTCCTAGCTGGTAGAATAAGAAAGACAAAAATCTATCCACGGCCTTTTCACGCCCCTCTACTGAGAGGCGCACCATGTTGATAGGAATCGGCAAAGACCTTCTTGTACACGTCCTCGAGGGCAGCATTCATGGCAATCATCACTACTTTCTCCCGAGGGCATGGTATGGCTTTGTTCTTGGTGTTGTTTAATAGATGTCGAGTGCCGCTTTTCCCCGTCCGAGAATGGAGCCTATCTATACAGAAATAGAACTTGCTTAACGCAAATGCCCGGTCAAGAATCTTACGTCTTTAGATCTTCAATCGGATTCTTGCTCACCATACTTCTTTCCTTCTTTTATGCCATTCAAAGGCCCGTTTGCCAATCTAATTGATTGATCTTCCTCTCACTCGAAGGAGTTCCTTTTCCAGCGAGAATTGAATTCAATGACCAAGTTGCTATATCGAGAACTAGTGGTGGCCCCTTAGGAAACCTTTCGAAATTGTCGGTTGAGCTCACGTCTTCGGCAACTTCATGCTCAAACTCAAACCTTTACATTATAAAAAGTTAAAAAGATCTCTTTAGGATTGCATTTAGACCGAGCTTCCATGATTAGTCCGTTTAGGGTAGATTTAAATACCCTTAATTTAGCATTTTAGGAGAACATGTTGCGTATAATATATCATTCCATTTTCTGCGTTAGACTTAGGATTGCAAGACATAGAGAAAATTCTAGCCGTATTTCGTTGCATGTTTAAAATCACATCTTAGGAAAACAGTTTACGAAGGAAGTGCTCTTGCAAGGTGTTGGAAGTTTGTTTATAAAACAAACTAAGTGCTTTTCTCTTTGTCCTACATAGGAGAAATTGGAGGAAATGAGCTAATTTATAAGTGTGAGGTTTCCTTTGTGTATCTAAAGGAATGATTGGGGTGGGCTAGACCCTACCATTCCCACATACAGGTGTGCAATTATTTGGCGCACTTAGCACTTTGCGCGCCTGCAGTTTAATTAGCACTAATCCCTTTGTTATTTTAATTTTAATTTTATTTTATTTTGTACGGTTATTAACTTTAATCAATTCAAAGGTTGTTTTTTGTTTATTAAGAATTTTCGGAAATTGATTAATTAATTAATAAATAAATAACTTCGAAATTTTATTTATTAAATAATAATAATTATTTTTTATTTCAAATTTTTGTCTTTTCAAGACAACCTTTGAAAAAGATATCCGTTCGGTTTGCAACCTTTCTCGAAGGGTTGCATTTGTTCGATTTTATCTTCTTACGAATGGACACCTTTGTTTATTTTGGGCAATTTCGAAAAAAATACGATTGTTCATTTCGCAACTTTTCACGAAGAGTTGCCTACATTTTAAGACTGTTTTATATATACATGTTCTATTGAGGAAGAACGAGAGAGATCATTTTTCATCTTTTCGAGTCTTCTTTCTGAAAACTACAGCCATCATTTCAATTGTTTCCTAGAGAGACCTTGGAGAAATACTAGAATTGCTATCTAGTACTCTCATTTTGAGACTTTGTTGTATCATGGAGGATATTTGCCGGTGATCATTAGCAACTTTGTGGGGCAAATAAATCCTTGAAGAAAGTGATATCACGCCTCAAAGTCCGACTCGAGTACTCTAAAGATCCGTCTTCATTGTTCTACCCAATTCGAAGCCATATTTTCCCAACGCAAGGCACGTCCCATTTGCATATTTATTTTACCTTCACGCACTATTGCACGTTGGCAATTTAGTTGGACATTTTTCAGATGTTTTCTTTACTGCTCAAGGAGGTCCTATCCCGGGACTGAGGCATAATAGTAATACCCTGGGAAAAATTTATAATGAAGGCCTAAAGTGTGGTAACTTTTAAAAAAAAGAGCCCGAAGTGGTCATTGTCTTGATAATGGCTTGAATTGGCCACTCAGAGTCATATAAGGCCTGAAGCAAGGTCATTTTCTTAGAAAAGTGTATGAAGTGGCTACTTATACTCAAATAAGGGCCTCAACTCATCGGCTGGTTAAATTTTCGTTAGTCAGTGAGCAAATGCTTGTTCTTGCCGCATAAATAGGGCCTTTTCATCTAGAAACTCTTTATTTCTTTTTTCTTTCCTCTCTTCATTATTCTATATTCTTCGTCCAAGCCATCTCAACACTTCTGAGAGAACATTTCAATTGGTTCGAAGTAAGGGAAAATCTTAGTCTTCTAAAACTTTCTTCACAGCCATTCACTGAGGCAAAATCTCATTTGTCTCTCATCTCCATCTAGGAACTCTGTTCGCTCTTCCTTCCTCCCTCCTTCCCTACATCGCCGCCCCACTGCAAAACCAATGACCAAGTGGTAGACGAGCAAGCGAGCGAACCGATAGTTCCCCCGTTTTACTCCCTTTTGGTTTAGCCTCAGTTGCACGAAATTGACGAGCTTCACGCCATTTTGTTGGAGAAATATCTCATGGAAATTTTGATGATCCCAAAGCTATCCTTAGTATAATATTTACTATGGTATTTATAGATGTTCATGACAATGTGTAAAGAACAAAAGTGATGTCCGTAAAAAAAATAAAAAAATCACAAGACTATTATGTTTGTAAACAACACCAACTGATTGGAAGATTGGTTGAGGACAATGTCTGTGTTGATGCTGAGGATATAAGTCATTGGTGATGTTACAATAATGACCATTTGATAATATTAGTTGCTCACAAATATAGCCATTGTCTAGTGGAGGTGCATAATAGAAGAACCAGAAGTCAAACAGAAATCCAGAAAATAGGTTGTCTTACAAACCTGTCACAACCGTAGTGATAGGATAGCAGCAGAAGCTATTTCGGATAGCTTACAAATGTTTTGAAAAGAATTGCATAGGCAGTTTTATCTTTAGACAGCAACATTAACGGGTAACTAATGGCTCTTTGCTTCTCCAAGACATCTCCAACGAGAAGTTTGAGGATGGTTATCTAAGAGAAGATCATTGAAGCCAAAATATTACACGTGCAATACAAAATCTTGAACTCTGTGAGAAGTTGTGTCCTTAGCAAAAAGCACTCGTTCATTTTTACTTTTGTTGTATTCTTGTTGTCTTGTAATAGTGTAAAAAATCAAGTGTACCAATTGACAACATCGCCTAATTCCTGATAGCGTGATATATCATTTGAAAGGATCGGCATGTACTGTAATTTGTTTAGCAGAAAACTAATGCAATTCAGCCAGGCTTGTAGCTGTTCATGGTGAGAGTGGATGTAGTAGGCTTGGGGATAAATCTGCTATTTATTATTGAGTGCTACTTTTTTCTCTCTCATTTTACTCACATAAGCACACAATTTGCTAACAATTTAAAAAAAAAAAATCAATTTGACCCTATCTTTACTTAGTATGTGCTAATTTTTACAAAAGATTGTCAAAGTTTTTAAAACAATCTATTCACCTCTCTCTAGGTTGTATTGTTAGCCTCAATAATTGGTATTAGAGTCTTATTGCTCATTATTTGAAGTGTATTTCTTCAAAGTATAAAGATCGTTTCTTATGGCTAACTTTGGTGATTTCTTTACCAATGATGCTCAAGCACCCAAAAGGTTACCTTACTTTGACGGAAGCAACTGTGATTACTAGAAAACAAAGAATGCAATCCTACCTTGAGGCGACGGATCTTGACATGTGATATGTAATCGAAAATGGCATAACCATACCCTCTCAAGCTCTTGTTCAAGCTCCTCAAGGTCCGACTCGACAAGAAGGATAGGAAGTTCAAGTTGATGTTGTTGCTGCTAATGCAGAAGAAGCTCAAAGAAAGCTACTCACAATGCTAAAGCCATGCATATGCTATATTGTGCTTTGTCTCCATCTAAATTTAATAATATTTCCTCTTGTGTCATAGCCAAAGAAATTTGAGATTGACAATATGTGACATTTGAAAGAAATGACAGAAAGTTAGGGAGACAAAGATGAATATTCTTCTTAGACAATATGAGCTCTTCAAGATGAAATCTGATGAAATAGTAAAACAAATGTTCGCCAGATTCATTGAGATAGTGAAAAACCTGGAAAATCAAGGAAAAATTCACTGATATTGAAAAGTTAAACAAGCTATTGAGAGCATTACTGAAGAAATGGAGCAACGTGAAGACCTTGATATGGGAAACAATGGGGATCCAACCAATTACAATGGATAAATTGATTTGAACATTCATGTCCTAGGAAGTAGAACACTTGAATGAGGAAAAAACTCAAAAGGTAAGAAAGTTATTGCCTTTAAAGCTAATCATGATGACAGGTGAACAAATATCATCAGATGGTGAAGATAATGATGAAGATATGTCACTATTGACAAGAAGATTCAAAAGTTTCATGGGGAAATGAGGAAACTTTAAAGGCAAATGTAAATGAAGTATTTAGATGATAAAAAGACATACAAAAAAAGAAAAAGAAAAAAAGAATCCAAAGGTAAGGATATTGTCTGTTAAGGATGTAGGAAATTAGGTCACAAAAAATCAGATTGCCCATCTCTAAAAAAAAGAAAAAAAAAAAGAAGAAGAAAGGAAAATACGAAAAGAAGAATAAAGCATTGAAGATTGAATCATGGAGTGACACCAAATGCGAATCAAGTGGCAAAGAAAAAGTAAATCCTTGCTTAATGGCTGATTTTGATCATGAAGATGAAAACGAGGTAAACAATTCTTAATTAATTTCAGAAGAGTTACAGGAGTTTTTTAAAGAAATGTTTGAAGAACACAAAAATGTTTCCAAAAAGATTTTCATGTTGATAACTTGAATACCTTGCTTACAAAGCTACTCTGTATAACTTGAAAAACAATAATGATCTCTGAATAAGAGATCTTGAACTCTCTCAGGTGGAAAATAGCACTCTTAAAGAAGAGAATTCAAATATCAACACAAAGTTTTCTCTCGGTTCAAAGACTTGAAGAGAATTCAAATATCAACACAAAGTTTACTCTCGGTTCAAAGACTTTGAAGAACATTCTCTCAATTTAAATTCCTCAATACAACAAATGTGGTCTAACACTTGAGGAAAATGATACTAAGAAGAAGCATTTTCCAAAGTCAAAGAAAGGTTTAGATTAAGACTGCCTATCAGTGCCAAAAGTTGTATACGGCACTCACTTTGGCACTTAAGTAATCCGACGGAAACTTTTGGCAATAAAAGTGAGCGCCATACACAAGTTTTGGCACCGATAGTGTACTTATCCCTATTTTTATAAGAGTCATTTTGCAAGACACTTCACAAAATTTACCGGGAAGATCTATTGCTCAATCTATAATGAATATGATCATTTCAAATAAGAATGCCCAAAGGAGCAGATGAAGGCCAAAAGAATACGTTGGAGATTTGATACGGAATCAAAACCTAATAAGAAGGGCAGAAGTATAGCCCAAGTGCCAAAATTTGGTACAATGGGACACTTAAGTGCCAAAACTTTGAAATGGTACACTTAAGTGCCACTTTCTTTGAAAAGTGGGACACTTAAGTGCCACCTTCGGCGAACCTTGCCGGAAATCCTACGTGGTAATATTTTATTATTTTCACTTGCCTATGTGGCTCGCCGAAGAGTTGACTTGGCTTTAACTCACCCGAAACGACGTTGTTTGCAAAATAAAAGCCCCGAATATGCAAAAACGACGTCGTCTCCCAAATTAATTAAATTAATTAAAACTTAAATTTATTTAAAATATTCTAAAAAAACTTAAAATTAAAAAAAGGGGGGGCGAAGGAGGCGGTTGAGGGTCGAGCCCTCGCCGCCTCTCCCCGCCACCGCTGGGAAGGGCCGACGATGGAAGAGGCAGGGTTCGACCGGGGTGGCCGACCCTTGGCCGGCCGACGGTGAGGGCCGCGTGTGGCATCCTAGAATTTCAGAAAAATCCCAGAATATGCCATGGACCATGGATAGGCGATGGAAGTACCGATATTGTAATTTGTAGCCTTCTAATCCATGAATTGCGATGAGATGTATGGCCAAGCCTTTAATGAATGAATTATGGAAAGAAAGTTTTATCTTTGGCCATATGTATAATCAAAAGGGAACTCATGGATTTATAATTTCAAGTATATAGATATCTTAAATTGCAATTTAGTACTTTAATTAAATAGAGATTTAATTTGTTTTAAAAATGCGTTAAAATTTGGATCTAACTAAACTTGGGTCTTAGCCCAAGAGGGATGGGCCTAAGATGGGCCAAGTTGGCTGGCCCATGAAGCCCATGAAGAGGGCTGCCGTCGACCACAAAGGGGAGGAGCCGGCCCATCTCCAAGCCCATCATGCATGGGATTTGCCAAGTGTAGGCCATGCAATTAGCAATCATTGCTAATGATGGAAGGGGAGAAAAATTAGAGGAAATGATGGCCGGCTTAAGCGAGAAAGAGAGGGAGAGAGAGAGGGGTTCGTCGGAGAAAGGGGAGAGAGAGAGAGAGAGAGAGAGAGAGAGAGAGAGAGAGAGAGAGAGCTGTCGAGCGAGTGAGGGAACCGAGAGTGAGGAGGAAGAGGCCGCGCGAAGGAGGAAGCCGCCCGTCCGCCGTGCGTCCGTCGCTCGTTGCCGCCGTGTGCTCGCTGCTAGCTCGGTCTAGAGGCAAGTTGGGATCTATATTCTACTCTTGCATGTTGTATCTTGTATGTGTGTTTGAATGGTGATGAATCTCGGGCGTTTAGGGTGTGAGAACCGAAGCTTTGCATGTGTTGTTCTTGAAATAGCCTTCTGTTTTCGAGTAGACCGCCTGACCCAGAATGTTGTAGAGGCTTGCATGTGGGTTTTGAGTCGAATTTTGGCTTCGAATTCTTCATGAAAGTTGTAGATAACACCTTAAAGTATGACATAAAAAAATTTGAGCCAAAATGATTGAGATTTGAGGGGTGAAACTCTTCTCCTACGAAAACGTTAGATCTGAAGCTGTTTTGTTGACCTCTTGGTGGTTTTGTGTGTTGCATGTTACTCTTTACTGAGAATTTCACTTTGAATTCTTCACAAAAGTTGAAGAGAACATCTGGAAGACTAAGATACTCAAATTTTAAGTAAAATGAACAAGTATAACCTAGTGAAACGATTTTTCCTTTGAAGACGATAGATCTGGAAGTGTTGTACTGGACTCCAGCGACTTCGTGAACTATAAAGTGATTATTATTTGAAAATATCACCTCGATCCCTTAATTAAAGTTGTAGTAGACCTCTTGAAGCAAAAAATATCCAAAATTCAGAAGCAAATACGGAAGATAAGTTGGTGAAATCGTGATTGTTCGGAGACGGCTAAATCTGGACTGTTCGGTACTAGGAGCAGGAGCTTCGACCGTCCATAATTAATTATCTAGGACAAATATGACTTTGGTGTCTTCATGAAAAATCTACTTTAGGGTCTTGGATATCACCTGGCAAAATTTCATAATTTTTGAAGGTTATTAGAGTATTTAATCGGAATTATTCCAAAAACCGAGTAATCTGTCGCGTTCGGATTAGTCAGTCTCAATGCATGGGTCATATCATTTTATATGAAACTCTTTTGGCAAAGTGTTCTTCACTAAGTATCTTTCTTTATGTCTTCTCTATGACATATTAAAATTTCATAATTTTTGAAGTTCATATACCTATTTAAAAAAAAAATATTTCAAAAACTGTGCAAGCTATATTGATAGAATAGAAATGCTGTGATGCGTGATATATATCAAATTGTATGAGGGTCTTTTGATGCAGTGTCCCTTATGAAATATTTGCCATTATGTCTTGACTAGCACATGTTCAAATTTCATAATTTTTAAAGACCATTTGGGCATTTAATGGAAATATTTTCTAAAATTGTGCAAGCATGGATTATACGAATTTCAAATGCTGGAAATTGTGATTATTCTGCTTTGGATGATCCCTATCTATTATATTCATTGAGGTGATTGAATATTGCTGAGCATGTGATGATAGTTGGCATTGCATATAGAATCAAATGCTGAATTAGACTTTGTGCCATTACATCATGTGCCATGCTGATTGTGAGACATAAATTGGTGAACATGCATTATGATAAATGAGGAAATTGTTCGTGGCGGCCGATAATGCCTTGGGAGTGTCAGGATGCCCGGGATGGGGGGTGCCGGATGCCCGGATGTATTGAGATACATGCCCGGATGTCCTCGGGAGTTTCGAGATGCCCGAAATGGTTGGGTGCCGGAAGCCTCGGAGGTTTGTGCCCAGGGAATGCCTCGTGATGCCAGTTGGGATGCGGGATGCCCGGAATGTGGGGGTGCCGGATGCCCGGTGGTGTGTGCCGGAGGTTTCTCGCAATGTCGGGTTGGGGTGCGAGTGATAAAGTGTGGGATGCAATTACCGGTCCCGGGAAAGAGAGATGTGGTGATCAAATTTAAAGATAAAAGTGAAAATTGAATCATGCACATAAGATGTGATGACATACGTATGGATGTGTGACATGATGATGGTGAGTGCATGGTTGTATGTGCACCTATGGCATGATGATATGTATGTGACATGATGATGATCACCTATGGCGTGATGATATGTATGGGACATGATGATGATCACCTATGGCATGATGATATGTATGTGACATGATGATGATCACCTATGGCATGATGGTATATGTGTGACATGATGATGATGAGTACATGAGGATGTATGTACATATGGTGCGATGACATATGCATGGCTGCAAGGTAAGTTATGCTTGGATGCATGAATGGCATGTACTATGCTATGATTGATTGATTGTATTGTGTGATGCAGTGAGTGGTTTATTAAATATTTTACCTGCTGAGTGGCTGTACTCACCCCTTCGGGGACCAACATTTTAGATTAGAAAGATGCCGCTCTCTCCGGTCACGCGTGGTACTTTTTATGGCCTTCCATCGACGTGGAGGTCGAGTGCTCGGAGATGGACTGCGTTACCATCCCCGGGTCTGACGTTTGTACGGGTTCGTGTGCTGGTGATGTATGATGTGGGTCTGGCTAGGGGCTCGGTCGTTCAGGAGTTCTTGTCGGTCCACGTCCGCCGTGATGGAGTGATGCAGGGGATGTTGCCGCCGCCGCCGCCGCCCGATGCACCGGGGTGGGTGTGATGGCCCGCGTGAGGAGTGGAGAGCTGACACTTTTTGGATATAGCTGACACTTGTAGATGGAGGATCATACATGAGATAGACATAGGGGTCGAGTTGTCTCTTTTGGGTTGTGGCCAAGTCTAGATGGAAAATCTTGGCTTTTCTTTTGTTGTACCGACCCGTGAAATCCATCTTGAAAATATACGTAAATAAAAGTGGCTCGGCTTCATCTTTTCATATGATGTGTAGTTGGTGTGCATTGTATCATGATTGTTGGAGGGAGAGATGGTGATATTCAATTATGCTTCCGCTAATAAGTTACGCCGGGATCGTTTTCAAAAAAAAAAATGCCTATGAACTGCGTGCAATGCTTCTACTAAGAGATGTAACTAGCATTCATTAGGTATAGCAATAGGTACCCGTGGCGACCTTAGGCGAGTCGGGGGTGCCACAGCCGCCTTTTTGGTATCGAGCAATGGTTATAGATTGGAGTGATAAGGAGCCTCATTTGGAAATTGAGGAACATGATGACAATGCACACCATAGGGTACTAATCTGAACAGTTGGGTAACTTTGAATAACGGGTGATGAGTAATCACTCGTAGATCCTTAGTAGTTATTATTAGTTGCTTTTAGGTACCAAGTAACATGATTATGTTACTTATTTCCCTTAGTTGCTGTTGTTTTTAATGAAGACATTGAGTCACGAGATATTTCCGAGGCAAATGCTTGGAAAGCTGCAGGAAAATCATGGTACAATATGGAAGTCAACATCCATCAAGGGTCAAGCCTCGCAGCAAGGGCTGAACCCCGAATGGAAGATATCCCGAGGCATTGGCCAATATAGGAAATCGATGGAAAGACAAGCGCAAAGAACACTGGAGCGAACGCCGTACTCGGGGACTGGTGGAGCAATTTTGAAATTGAAACCACCAAAGTTTAGTGGAATGGGAAGTCCGAGGAGGCGAGCATTGGATTGATGGGATGGAACGAATTTTCCGGCTGTTGGACTGCAATGATGCTGAGAAAATAACTTTGCGAGTACCACTGGAGGGAAATGCAAAGTTTTGGTGGAGAGCTTCGAATGATATAATTTTTCCACCAGGTATTGATGTTAATTGGGGAGAATTTGTGAGAGCTTTCAATAGAAAGCATTTTTCTGACTGTGTTAAGGATAAGAAAATTACAGAATTTGTTCAGCTAGAACAAAGGAGGCGAGCCGTAGATCAATATGAAGCAAGATTTTCTAAACTGTCTAGATATGCTCCTAGACTAATTGAGGATCAAGAAGAGAAAGCTAAGAGGTTTCGAAAGGGTTGAGGACTCGATATCGAAACAACCGGGTGCCTTTGAATATAAGAGATTATAATGAGATCTATGAGAGGGCGCAGTTGGTAGAGCAGGAGTTAGTAAGAGAACAGTCGGAGAATAAGACACAATCGTCTTTTAGTGATGTGAGACGAGGTAAGAGACCCTACCCTGGTCAAAGTCAGACTTGGAATATGAAGAAAAAGAGTAATTTTGGAAATTTTGGACGAACAAGAAGTGGCCTGAATATGGGGAAAACACCCTATCAGCCTGATGTTTGTCAAAGATGTAATGGGCGACATGGCCCAGGACCTTGCAATGGACGACTGAGATGTTTTGGTTGTGGACAAGTGGGCCACCTTAGGAGAAGTTGCCCACAAGAAAGGTCACAAATGAGTGTTGGCTCGGTGCGACAGGGACAACAGAGTACGGTTAGATCAAACCTTTCAAGGAATCCTCAGAGACCACCAGCGCAAGGAAGGGTGTATGCGGTCACCCAAGAGGAAGCGGAAGCTTCCAAAAACGTTATTTCAGGTACAATTTTTATAAATGGCAAGAAGGCTTATGCATTGTTTGATACGGGTGCTACGAATTCATTTGTGTCTGAAAGGTATAGACAATTGCATAAAATAGAAACCACGCCTCTTGAGACGCCTCTTTGTGTTTCTACGCCTTTAAATAATGTAGTATTGTCTACGCTGGTGTGTGGGAATTGTAAGATATCAATGGGAGGAAAGGATATGGAAATAGACTTGGTTGTAATGGCTATGTATGATTTTGATGTTATTATAGGAATGGATTGGCTTCATAAGTATCGGGCCAAAATGGATTGTTATAGAAAAGTGATCCAATTTATTTTACCGATCGTCTAGTTGTGAATTTTTGGGAGGTCAGACCAACCTCTCTATAACACTTATCTCGGCAATAGAAGCCCATACATTACTTGACAAGGGATGTCAAGGGTACCTGGCCATGGTTAAAGATTATACTAGGGAAGAGCTTAAGCTTAATGAAATTCAGGTAGTTAATAAATTTCAAGATGTATTTCCTGAGGAGTTGCCTGGATTACCGCCAGAACGAGAAATTTAGTTTGAAATTGAACTAATGCCCGGAACAGGACCAATATCGAAAGCCCCGTATAGGATGGCCTTAGTCAAGCTGAAGGAATTGAAAGTGCAGCTACAAGAGTTGCTTGACAAAGGATTCATTAGGCCAAGTGCTTCACCTTGGGGTGCGCCAGTTTTGTTTGTGAAAAAGAAAGATGGGTCGATGCGCTTGTGCATTGACTATATGCAACTGAATCAAGTGACCATTAAAAATAAATATCCTTTGCCTAGAATTGATGACCTATTTGATCAACTCCAAGGAAGTTCGGTCTTCTCTAAGATTGACTTAAGGTCGAGATATCATCAGCTGAGAATTAAGAAAGAAGACATTCCTAAGATTGTGTTTAGGACTCGTTATGGACATTACGAGTTCCTTGTCATGCCATTTGGATTGACAAATGCGCCGGCTGCCTTCATGGATCTAATGAATAGGGTATTTAAGCCTTATTTAGACCAGTTTGTGATTGTTTTTATTGATGACATCCTGGTATATTCGAAAGGGCCTAAAGAGCATGAACAACACTTGAGGATAGTGTTGCAAACTCTAAGAGACCATAAGCTGTATGCCAAATTTAGTAAGTGTGAATTCTAGCTAGACCAGATAATATTTTTAGGGCACGTGGTATCAAGAGGAGGAATTGCAGTGGACCCGGCGAAAGTTGAAATGGTAATAAATTGGCCGAGACCGACAACACCTACCGAAATACGGAGTTTCTTAGGATTGGCTGGTTACTATAGAAGGTTTATTGAAGGATTTTCACGATTGGCAGGTCCTTTAACAAAATTCACTCGAAAGAATGTGAAGTTTGAATGGAATGGGGAATGTGAAAGGAGTTTCCAGGAGCTTAAAACAAAATTGACCTGGGCTCTAATCTTGACTATACCAACAGGATCGGATGGTTTTACAGTGTATAGTGATGCATCTCACAAAGGGCTGGGATGTGTTTTGATGCAGCATGGCAAGGTCATAGCCTATGCGTCTAGACAATTAAAACCCCATGAATTGGACTACCCAACGCATGATTTAGAATTAGCAGCCATAGTGTTCGCTTTGACGATATGGATGCATTATTTATATGGGGAAAAGTTTGAGATTTATACGAATCATAAGAGCTTGAAGTATCTGTTCTCACAAAAAGAGTTGAACACGAGACAAAGGAGGTGGATGGAGTTGTTAAAGGATTATGACTGTTGTTCACACCTAAATTTTGGCGACCCGTTTAGTCATTTATCGCATTAAAAAAATTAGGGGTTAATTTTATCCCTAAAAAAATAGTTAATTGCATAGCATATAGTTTTAGATGCATTTATTTTTAATTTGCGTTTACAGTGAGCCGGTAACAAATGGGTTCGAATTGGTGGTTCTAAGCTTTAAATTGACATGCCGGGCTAAGCCCACGAAGCGAGCAAATTGGCCCAAGCCCTTTTTTTAATTATCGAAAATTATCTCGTAGAAAATAAGAATTTAAAATTTTTCGAGATATGATGAGATTTTTCGGATAGGGCAAGTGGAAAAAACGAATATTGCAAATATTGTGTTTGCGAAAAAGAATCTTTGTGGATATCAATTTTGAAAGATTGGAAACCCTAATTCATTGCCTATAAATAGATTAAAACGCATAGGGTTCCGGGAGGCCACGCAATTCCATACACGGCCACAGCACAGCATACATAAAAAATCGGAGGCCGGCAATTCAGAATTTCAGAGTGCATAGAATACACGGCCATTGATAAAGACACACGAGAGAGAATAGAAAGGAATTGCAAAAGGGCTTCAATCGAGGCAAACTTGCGGCGTGGCGAGAGGGATGGTGCCAGGGGGAACGTGAAGAAGCACGCCCACATCTCCCAAATCATAGCTGCAGGACCTTGCTTCCACGTTGCTTTAGTCTTTGTTTGACATTCCATCATCAGTCTCGGTTCCAAAATTGCCGCAGCGCCACCTGCAGCGATTTCTCAGCCCATCAAAGAACCCAGCAATCCGGCGCATTCCAATCCAGCACCGGTGTCATCTCCAATTCGCTGCAACTGCGGTTTAGCCACCGATTATTGTGCATGATTTCTTCCATCACCGAGAAACCGACTTATCCGAGTTGAGGGTTGAAGGCCACGAGTCCAAGAGTCAAAGAAAACTCACCACGTGATCTAAGTTAGAGAATTGCAGAGGATAAAAGTCAACAAAGAGGGAAACCAAAGAGTGAAGTCAGAGAGGGAAGCCGAACACAAAAGAAAAAATTCACTTGAAGAGCACGTAGATTTGCTGAAGTTCTCTCCTGCACTCATCTCTTTCGTAGACTTTTCCATGGGAAAGATAAATAGAAAATAAAAGAGTTGGAGTGGATTGGAACGACGGATCCTTGACGTGCTCAACCGAGAAGCTTAGTGAAATAATTTCGTTCTCTTGATGTTTTTTTAGCAGGATTTTCTAGTCCCGTTGGCCACCCACGGGCACCTCGCTGATGCACCGCCAAACACATCGACCGTGAATCATTCACCATGAGCCATTGCTGGTCTCATCATCCGACGAGTCCAAATTCGGGAACAATATTACAAAGTAGGTAAAGATATTATCCAAATTTAATTTGGTAATTTCCTTACTTAATTCATTGATATTGCGATTAAATTCAAATCTTCGAATGATGCATCTTATCCAAAGTTCTCCCGAGTAGCATTTTAAATTAGAGATTAATCTCTAATTTCACACGGTTGACGGTCCGATTTCCGCGCCCGAAATCCGACTCGCAATCGCATGGAAAATCGCCAATCCGATCTCATGCTCGAGATTTGATTCGCGGTTTTATTTAAAATTGACCAATCCGATCCTATGCGCGGGATATGATCCGTCAATTTATGGATATCGGTCTTATCTTGTTGGACGTGCTGTCGTATCGTTTGAGTTGATTTTGTTTTCGTAAAAAAAAAATCCAAAACAAGTTTAAATTAGGATTAGGTTTTTTTATTATTTTGCATATTTAGAATAGGGATTTTATTTTGAATCATGAAAAAGAAAACAAAAAAAGAAAGTGCATTCCTTTAGGATGTTAGTTTTTTTTTTAATTATTATTTGAATTGCATGTTTAATTTTGAATTTCATAAAAAATTAGGAATTAGGGCATTCTTTGCACATCATGGTATATTAGAATAAATTGCATGTTTTATTTTAAGTTTAGATTGATTTTTGCATCTTAGGTTAGAGCTTGCTAGGTTAAGATAATATCTTAGTTTAAATTAGGATTTAGTCGACCCAATCCTTAATATAAGCTAGATAGAATCTTAATCTAGATAGTTATGTTTTGCATTTTTCTTAATTTCGAATTTCATGAAAAATAAAAAAAAAATTGTTTTAGAATAAATTTATTTCATTCCCTAGAATAGATTGCATTTTTTTAGGATAAAAGATCATGTGCACGTCATATAGAATTAAGTTTATGAAATGCACGTCATTTAGTGATTACTAGATTTATGTAATTAGAACTTCCTTGTCATTAGAGTTAGGTCATTTGATTAATTTAGATTGCACATTTAATTGTTGCATTTCTTTAGAAATTACCTTTACTTAGGTCATATAGCTTAGGTCATATTGTCATATCATTTCGTGTTAGATTAGTAGCATGCATTGCATAAAACATTTTTTTCATTAAACAAGAGAAAATTCTTAAAAAAGATTGAGTGATTGCGTGTTAATTAGAAATCATATCTAGGACCGTTGATGTGAATTATGATCTAACATTGCAGATGCTTTCGTTGCTTTGAGGTAAGTCTGCAATTTATTCATTGCTTTATCTGGGTGTTAAATTGGTGGTTTGCGCACCTGCGTGAATACCTCACATGTTAGGGAGGTAAGTTAAAATCAATTCAACCTTGCCAAATATTTTTTTCAAAACAAAAGAGAAAAATACCGAAAGGGAATTAGAAAAATCTAGCGTAATCAAGTCCCCGAACTCATGAATCTCTGGTTCGTAAGAGTAAAGTAAATCTCCTGTTACTTTACTTGGGTTTCTAATCGACCCACCAAAAATAGATTAGTGGCGACTCCTAATTGAAAATCATTTGCATGTTAAGAACTTGAACCTAAGTCGCGAATTGGTATGGGCTTGGGAGAGCCCGAGTTAAGTCTAGGCTTAACAATCCATTAGCCAAACCCTAGATGGTTCACACCCGAAAAATTTGGTCGTGACAGCTTGGCGACTCCTTTGGGGACTTGAGTTAAAACTCTTAGTGGACTTAGGCCAATTTTCTTTTTTGAAAAATATTTTTGTTTGGTAGCAAGGATCCCAGGTATGCCCCTAACATTTAAGGTGTTAAATGTTCTTGCAGGATGGGAGGTATAAGGGGAAGTGTTTGCTAACCTTTGTTTTGCAGGGAGGTGTAGGAATGTATGTTGTGTTTTCATATTGAAGTGTTGCTTGATATAAACTGTTGTGCATGCCTTGCATCTTGCACTACACTTTTGTACAGAACCGCCGCCGGACTGGGCCGCATAGGATCATCTAGGATGGTATTGAGATGGATACCACTCCGACCGCATGCTCGCAGTACGAGTCGCCCATCTCAATCCCGAACTTTCTTCTTTTGGTGTCAAGAGTACCCACCTCGGTCCGCATGCCCGCGACCTGGGTCGGCTCTTTGACCAAGCCAGAGTCATGAGGACCCGACATAGTCCACACGCCCGTGGCTAGTCTGATCATCCTTGTGGCTCCACTTTGTTAAGCTTGTCTAGAGTAGAAATCGAGCCTCACATCTCATGTGTATGTCTATGTGATTGCCATTGATTTTCCTTGGTGAAGTAAGTCTTCTATCCCTATACTATGCAATTTACTTACTTTGGAAGACTTTGGTCCATCCATGACAATCTAGGTGTGGCATTTGATCTAATTCATTTGTCAATTGGGAATGAAATGAGGAAATTGCCATGCAATGAATCATTTGGAAAATAAAAAAAATTGGAAATTTGTTTCAATTCGTGTCTTAGCTCTTCCTAGTTCTTGTTTAGGAAATTTCATCCCTACTGGGGCATCCCATGTCTTTGTTTTCCTAATCCATTTTTAGGAAATCCTCTTCATGTGTGGACTTTTCTTGACTAAAAAATAGATTGTTGTCATGGATCGGCTCTCTCATTACACCTCATACTTACATATTTTCATTCATTTACATTAGGTGATAACGGATCCTCCACGTTCGCCCATCATTACACGATCGAGAGTAAAGATGGTCGACCAAACCGAAATGTGTGATCGTATGTCTGCCGTGAAAGACCAACTCAAACAGTTGCTCACCTCTATGCAACTCATGACAGCTCAAATCCAATCCCTCCGAGCAAATCCGACTCCTGCACCCGCTCTTCCCGAGATAGTCATTCCGAAGCAAGAAGGCAAGACTCAAATGGGTGATGATGACATGCACGACCTAGAAGATGACCCACCGTTCATCACCGCCGAAAAGACAAAGCCGGATAACGTCCCTAAGGTGGAGCAAGATGAACGTGTTGCCAAACTCGAGGAGAAAGTCAAGCAATTGCAAGAGTCACAGAGTTCACTCCCGTTTGATTTATCCGTGTATGAGAAGGTCAAGGTACCGAAGAAGTTTAAGATGCCAGAGTTTGAAAAATACGATGGTACTTCCTGCCCTAAGGCTCATCTGCAGATGTACCACGTACGCATGGCGCAATATGTCAAGAATAAGCCCCTCATGATCCAATCATTTCATGCAAGCTTGACTGGGCCTGCACTGAACTGGTACATAATGAAGAATGTAAACCTTCTCGAGACCGGAATGAAGTGGCGATGCGTTCCTCAAGCAATATAAGTTCAACATGGACATTGCACCTTCCCGAGAGGATCTTGAGCGAATGGAGAAGAAGAAAAATGAGTCATTCAAGGAGTATGTTGTGAGGTGGCGCAATCTGGCAGCTCAAATCACTCTTGAGCCTACTACCAAAGAGCTGATGAAATTGTTCGTCAAGACTCTTCCATTTGAGTTCCGAAACCGGATGGCCAGCACCTACGTGGAGAACTTCAATCAACTTATCCCGGTGGGTGAACAGATCAAAGTTGGGCTAAGAGATGGATGGTTCAATGAGCCAACCCATCAAGGCAAAAGGTTCACCATGAAGAAAGACAAAGAACCTAGCACAGAAGTCAATGTTGCATATACACAATCTAACAAGCCTCCAGTTGTTTATGTCTCTAAGAATCAACAAGGGGAAGGCCGACCGTCCGCCCCGACAATTTGTTAAGAGGCAGTTCACTCCTCTTCCGGCCCTCTCGTCCCGGGTCTTAAAGGTTCTTCAAAAGAAGGGGTTGCTGTCCTATGAGCCAAAGCGACCCAATGCTGAAAAATTTTCCAACTACGATCTCTCCAAGAAATGCGAGTACCATATGGGGGAAGTAGGACATTCAACTGATGAATGCATAACTTTGAAGCATAAGGTCCAAAACTTACTGGACACTAAGGCGTTTACCTTCAGCACCGCTCAACCGAATGTTAAAAGAATCCCCTACCGAGCATGAGGACGGGATGAATGCCATTGATGAAGGACTTTTGGAAGAAATGGGCCCGGCCCGCAAGAGTAACTTATTACTTTTGCACATTCCCTTGCGCGGGAATTTTTATCACTTTCTAGGAATTTTATCGCTTTTTAGGAGTTATTATCGCTATCTAGCGATTGTTTTCGATTTCTTCTTTTTCACTTTCTTTTTAGGACTTGAATTTGCATTTTCCATTCAATAAATGTAATTGATTGATGAATATCAATGAAATTACAAATTTTATTTTGAGGGCATGATGAGGTACACCAAACCAGCCCGGTGATGTTATCCAGCCAATAAACAAAAAGAAAAATCCAAGGAGAATTCTGAGGCCTGGGCTTCATCATGCTTTCCCGTGTCAAAATGTTAAAAAAAAAAATGCCTTTTCAATTGCTTTTCAAAAAATTTCAAAAAGAATCTTTCAAAAAAAAAATGATTTACCCTGTTTGTCTTTTTGATCCATCTACTTTCCATTTCAAGGACGGTCATATAATATGCAAATGTGTGGAAATGGTCCAATCCAATGCAACAAGTGCTGACAATGGTGGTCCCGAAGACTCGATCGAAGATGCCATTGAGGTGCAGCGTAGCTGGGAACAACATGAAAAAGCCAGGGCTCTTACATTCGAGCAGACCGTCACTATTAATTTAGATGACACTGGAAAAGCTAAAGAGGTAAATGATCTTGTTCTAAGGGAGCTGTTGCCAATTTTTCCAGATACTAGGGGCAAGTTTGCTCCAGATTACAGCGACCTCTATGGGGTGAAGAAGATACTTCCCGGTAGTGCTTTGATCCTGGCAGAAATGGATGGTCGTGAGTTCTCCACCCTAGTGAATTCTGATGCTGTCAAGAAATATTACCCATGATTGAATTTGCCATGTCATGTTTTGAACTGCAATCATTTTTATGATGAATAAATTGCTTCAATGAGTTGCAGATTCAGTGGTCTAAATTTATTACAAATTTTGCATGTTTTCCTTGATGAATGGTGTGAGATAAATTGAATGTGTCAAATGGGATACTTTGGAATGATGAAAGGCAAGCCTTATTCCATACACTGTTCATACACTAATCCCTAGTGAGTTGTGCGGAAAAATTCCATGCCTGCAAGGAAAAGGGTGATCTCGCAAAGGGTACGTCAACCGAAGTGATGAGAGGCAGTTTCTTCTTCTACCCGAAACACTACAGGTATAACCATTGATTAGCCCTTTGAGCCCACACACGTGAAGAACTTTTTAAATTATCCCTGTCAAGGATCATCCCACATTGGGACAAATTTGAAATGAATGATAGAAACTTTCTTATTCACACTTGCATCGATCTTCGAGTATTGCTTTCGCAGTGCAACTTCTACGATAATTTGAAGTGCCTTAGGATGACGAAGAGCAGTTCTTTCTCTATCCTATACACTTTATCCATTGCATAGCCCCTTGAGCCTATAAGTTCGTTTCATATTAAACCCAGTTGGTGATCATCCCCCACACTGGGGCAAGGCAAAGAAAAGAAAAAATTCGAGTGGCATGGTCTAGAATGATAAAAAAGAAGCTGTGCAAATCCAAAGAAAACAAGGGCAAAAAAAATGGGGCATGAAAAAGCAGTGTGCCTAGTAAAAGCAAGGCCAATGCCCAAAGAAAAAAAATCAAACACTTGATGAAGTGAGTCGTATCCCCAACAAGGTGGTACCAAAAAAAAAACTCAAATGCTGTTGCAATTAATGGAGTTGTGATGTGAAGAAAATCTTTGATGGTGGAGAGGAAAATTGGTGGAAATGTCAAGATGATCACCAACTTTGATCCCCTAAACACTTTTTGAGCCTAGTGATCCTTTCGTTTCTTAACCCATGAACCCAGCCTATATTACGTCCCTTGCAAAGTCTCTTCTGATTAGGGCACTTGAATTAACGTTGGGGTTCACATGTTTTAAGCATCGCTCGAAGAAGTGCGAGTAAGGCAATTTCTACCTCATTTCGCATGTTTCTTGACTTGTAAACCCTAAGATGGTTACGGAATATCATTCATTTTTCCAATAGCCTTGACTCAAAGAGTCCCCTTTGCTAAGCCGTCGACCAAGCCCGCATTACGGTCCATGTTAAAGACCTCTCAGATTGGTAAGGTCGTACCACTTGCGAGATTGCTCAGACCCTTGTTTGACATGATGATGGTGATTGTCAAGATCCTACATCAAAGGTCAGGATGAAATAGCCCTTTCAGTGAGGATGAGTGAAAAGTCCTTTCTGACTGAAAGATCCCTCGCTTGACACATCCATGATACTCATTTGTTCAGATTGGAACAATCTTTTGAAATATTTCCCAATGGAAATTAGATGATGTATGATTAATAGAAGTCATCACACATGAATCTCTCTCTTGGATTAATGCATGTTTGTGATTACAAATGCATGTTGCCTCTCCTATGATCATGTTTTGCAGGAGACATATCCACAAGGATCAAAGATGTTACCAGGTAAGTATATCTCTATCCATACCTTGAATACTTGTCATTGCACAGGTATTCCCCCCTCAAGTGCACCGATACTAGATTCGATCGAGCTGTCCCCCAGAGATTTTTCTCCAGATTCAGTCTGATTAAGGTAACCGAAGAGAGGTTCAAGTTCTGGTAAGATAATCAATGTTGCAATGCTAGGTGACCATAGAAAGGTACGGGTCCTGGAGATGTAACACCAACTACCTTGGATCACTCTACCCTCCTTGAAGGTAAGATATTCCAAGTAAGTTTCTTTACCATTTTCCAAAAATTAGACATCTCAGTCTGGATATGGATGTCTCCATTCTTTTCGTTGAACATTTCACTCTGGATGTGAATGTCCTTTGATCTTCCTCGTTATGCCTTAGTCTGAATCTAGGTATTTCGAGTTTCCAAAATCATGACATCTCTGTCTGGACCCGAATGTCTTGATTCTTTTCGTTGAACATTTCACTTTGGATGTGAATGTTCTTCAACCTTCCTCGTTATACCTTAGTCTGGATCTAGGTATTTCGAGCTTCAAAAAAATCTTGACATCCGTCGGACCGGATGTCTTGATTATTTTGATTTAAACATTTCACTTTGGATGTGAATGTTTTCCATCTTTTTCGTCATACCTTAGTCGGATCTAGGTATTTCGAGTATAAAAATCTTGACATCTCAGACTAGACCCGGATGTCTTGATTATTTTCATTGAACATTTCACTCTGGATGTGAATGTTCTTCGATTTTCCTCGTTATGCTTTAGTCTAGATCTAGGTATTTCGAGTTCAAAAAATTTTGACATCTCAGTCTGGACCCGGATGTCTTAATTATTTTCATCTAAACATTTCACTTTGGATGTGAATGTTTTTTCGACCTGTCTCATTATACTTTAGTCTGGATCTAGGTATTTCGAGTTTCAAAATCTTGACATCTCAGTCTGGACCCGGATGTCTTGATTCTTTTTGTTGAACATTTCACTTTGGATGTGAATGTTTTTCGAGCTTTCTCGTTATATCTTAGCTTGGATCTAGGTATTTCGAGCTTTTTTTTAAAAAAAATATTGACATCTCAGTCTGGATCTGGATGTCTCAATTCTTTTCACTGAACATTTCAGTTTGGATGTGAATGTTCTTCTCAATCTCAATGTCTCAATCTATTGCCTGTTACACTCTTCAAGGAACCCGAGTGAGAGTTTGGTACTTGTGGAGTAAATGGGAACTTATCATTTACCTCAAGATGCTCACCGCACTGATTGGTAACTGAAGGTACGTTCTTTTCTTTTGCATCATGCATTTGCATTAGCATTTCCATGCATCATATAAATTGCATTTTAAAATGGGATTCATTTCCAGACAAAAAAAATAAAAAAATCAAAATCAAAATCATTCAGTGCATGTGCATAGTCAAAATTTAGGTCTCAATTTGTCTTTGAAGGCAACCTCTTCGAGCTCACCTTCAAAGATGGGCAGCTGTTGACACCTAAATTTTGGTGACCTGTTTAGTCATTTATCGCATTAAAAAAATTAGGGGTTAATTTTATGCCTAAAAAAATAGTTAATTGCATAGCATATAGTTTTAGATGCATTTATTTTTAATTTGCGTTTCTTGTGTGCCGGTAACAAATGGGTTCGAATTGGTGGTTCTAAGCTTTAAATTGACAGGTGGGCTAAGCCCACGAAGCGAGCAAATTGGCCCAAGCCCTTTTTTTAATTATCGAAAATTATCTCGTAGAAAATAAGAATTTAAAAATTTTCGAGATATAATGAGATTTTTCGGATAGGGCAAGTGGAAAAAACAAATATTGCAAATATTGTGTTTGCGAAAAAGAATCTTTGTGGATATCAATTTTGAAAGATTGGAAACCCTAATTCATTGCCTATAAATAGATTAAAACGCATAGGGTTCCGGGGAGGCCACGCAATTCCATACACGGCCACAGCACAACACACATAAAAAATCGGAGGCCGGCAATTCAGAATTTCAGAGTGCATAGAATACACGGCCATTGATAGAGACACACGAGAGAGAATAGAAAGGAATTGCAAAAGGGCTTCAATCGAGGCAAACTTGCGGCGTGGCGAGAGGGATGGTGCCGGGGGAACGTGAAGAAGCACGCCCACATCTCCCAAATCATAGCTGCAGGACCTTGCTTCCACGTTGCTTTAGTCTTTGTTTGACATTCCATCATCAGTCTCGGTTCCAAAATTGCCGCAGCGCCACCTGCAGCGATTTCTCAGCCCAACAAAGAACCCAGCAATCCGGCGCATTCCAATCCAGCACCGGTGTCATCTCCAATTCGCTGCAACTGTGGTTTAGCCACCGATTATTGTGCATGATTTCTTCCATCACCGAGAAACCGACTTATCCGAGTTGAGGGTTGAAGGCCACGAGTCCAAGAGTCAAAGAAAACTCACCACGTGATCTAAGATAGAGAATTGCAGAGGATAAAAGTCAACAAAGAGGGAAACCAAAGAGTGAAGTCAGAGAGGGAAGCCGAACACAAAAGAAAAAATTCACTTGAAGAGCACGTAGATTTGCTGAAGTTCTCTCCTGCACTCATCTCTTTCGTAGACTTTTCCATGGGAAAGATAAATAGAAAATAAAAGAGTTGGAGTGGAATGGGAACGACGGATCCTTGACGTGCTCAACCGAGAAGCTTAGTGAAATAATTTCGTTCTCTTGATGTTTTTTTAGCAGGATTTTCTAGTCTCGCTGGCCACCCACGGGCACCTCGCTGATCCACCGCCAGGCACATCGATCGTGAATCATTCACCACGAGCCATTGCTGGTCTCATCATCCGACGAGTCCAAATTCAGGAACGATATTACAAAGTAGGTAAAGATATTATCCAAATTTAATTTGGTAATTTCCTTACTTAATTCATTGAAATTGCGATTAAATTCAAATCTTCGAATGATGCATCTTATCCAAAGTTCTCCCGAGTAGCATTTTAAATTAGGGATTAATCTCTAATTTCACACGGTTGACGGTCCGATTTTCGCGCCCGAAATCTGACTCGCAATCGCATGGAAAATCGCCAATCCGATCTCGTGCTCGAGATTCGATTCGCGGTTTTATTTAAAATTGACCAATCCGATCCTATGCGCGGGATATGATCCGTCAATTTATGGATATCGGTCTTATCTTGTTGGATGTGATGTCGTATCGTTTGAGTTGATTTTGTTTTCGTAAAAAAAAATCCAAAACAAGTTTAAATTAGGATTAGGTTTTTTTTATTATTTTGCATATTTAGAATAGGGATTTTATTTTGAATCATGAAAAAGAAAACAAAAAAAGAAAGTGCATTCCTTTAGGATGTTAGTTTTTTTATTATTATTATTTGAATTGCATGTTTAATTTTGAATTTCATAAAAAATTAGGAATTAGGGCATTGTTTGCACGTCATGGTATATTAGAATAAATTGCATGTTTTATTTTAAGTTTAGATTGATTTTTGCATCTTAGGTTAGAGCTTGCTAGGTTAAGATAATATCTTAGTTTAAATTAGGATTTAGTCTGACCCGATCCTTAATATAAGCTAGATAGAATCTTAATCTAGATAGTTATGTTTTGCATTTTTCTTAATTTCGAATTTCATGAAAAAAAAAATTGTTTTAGAATAAATTTATTTCATTCCCTAGAGTAGATTGCATTTTTAGGATAAAAGATCATGCGTCATATAGAATTAAGTTCATGAAATGCACGTCATTTAGTGATTACTAGATTTATGTAATTAGAACTTCCTTGTCATTAGAGTTAGGTCATTTGATTAATTTAGATTGCACATTTAATTATTGCATTTCTTTAGAAATTACCTTTACTTAGGTCATATAGCTTAGGTCATATTGTCATATCATTTCGTGTTAGATTAGTAGCATGCATTGCATAAAACATTTTTTTCATTAAACAAGAGAAAATTCTTAAAAAAGATTGAGTGATTGCGTGTTAATTAGAAATCATATCTAGGACCGTTGATGTGAATTATGATCTAACATTGCAGATGCTTTCGTTGCTTTGAGGTAAGTCCTGCAATTTATTCATTACTTTATCTGAGTGTTAAATTGGTGGTTTGCGCACCTGAGTGATCGCCTCACATGTTAGGAAAATAAATTAAAATTAATTCAAGCTGCTTGCCAAACATTTTTTTCAAAATAAAAGAGAAAGGTACCGAAAGGGCGTTAGAGAAATCTAGCGTAACCAAGTCCCCGAACTCATAAATCTCTAGTTCGTAGGAGTAAAGTAAATCTCCCGTTACTTTACTTGGGTTTCTAATCGACCCACCAAAAATAGATTAGTGGTGACTCCTAATTGAAAATCATTTGCATGTTAAGAACTTGAACCTAAGTCACGAATTGGTATGGGCTTGGGAGAGCCCGAGTTAAGTCTAGGCTTAACAATCCATTAGCCAAACCCTAGGTGGTTCACACCCGAAAAATTTGGTCGCGACAACTGTGAGATACGATACCATCCAGGGAAGGCGAATAAGGTAGCGGATGCTCTTAGTCGTAAGTCAACTATGGGGATGGCTAGTTTAAGAATGGCGGAATGGAGCTTATTAGAGTCCGTAGCGGACTCAGAGTTTAAATTGGAAATGGATTGTCTTACTGGTATGCTTAGTGCATTAAGAATTGAACCTGAAATTATTCAAAAAGTTAAGACATTACAAGAATCGACCGGAAATTATGAAAGTGAAAGATGCAGTATCTTTAGGAAAAAGATCAGAATTTCAAGTTTCTGAAGATGGGATGGTAAGATGTCAAGGACGACTTTGTGTTCCCGACAATGAAGAAGTAAAGAAGGAAATTTTGTCGGAGGCACATAGGAGTAATTATAGTGTTCATCCAGGTAGTACAAAGATGTACGTAAATCTACGTCGGCAATTTTGGTGGAATGGTATGAAAGCAGATACGGCTAAGTACGTTTCTCAATGTTTGACGTGCCAACAAGTAAAAGCGGAACATCGCAAACCCGCTGGACTCTTGAGACCGTTAGACATACCAGAATGGAAATAGGAACATATAACAATGGACTTTGTGCAAGGATTGCCAAGAACATCAAGTGGACATGACTCAATCTGGGTAATAGTGGACCGTTTGACTAAGTCTGCTCATTTCCTAGCAGTTCGCATAGACTACTCGATGGACAAATATGCGGATATATATGTAAGTCAAGTGGTACGCTTACATGGTGTTCCAGTGACTATTACCTCAGATCGGGATTCGAGATTTACTTCAAATTTTTGGCGAAGTCTTCAAATTGCCTTAGGAACTAAACTTCAGTTTAGTAGTGCTTTTCATCCTCAAACAGATGGACAAATAGAGAGAGTAATCCAGACATTAGAGGATATGTTGAGGGCTTGTGTGATTGACTTTAAAGGGAATTGGGATGAAAGATTGCATTTGGTGGAATTTGCTTATAATAATAGTTTTCAGAAAAGTATAGGCATGGCTCCCTATGAAGCATTGTCTGGAAGGAGATGTAGGACTCCTGTCTGTTGGAATGAAGTGGGTGAAAAGAAATTGACAGGACTGAACTGGTACAAGTTACCACCGAGGTGTCGAAATTATCAGGGAAAGACTTAAAATAGCTCAGAATAGACAGAAAGACTACGCAGATAGGCGTAGAAGGCCTTTGGAATTTAGTGTGGGAGATCATGTATTCCTTAAAGTATCTCCGATGAAAGGAATATCTCGATTTGGAATGAAGGGTAAGTTAAGCCCTAGATTTGTTGGACCTTTTGAGATACTTGAAAGAATAGGAGATGTAGCTTATCGTTTGGCACTACCTCCTAAATTGGGAAATTTGCATGATGTGTTTCATGTATCGATGTTGAGAAAGTATCAGCCGGATCCTGGTCACATACTCGATCATGAAGCCATCAAAGTGGATGAGAAAGTGAGGTACATTGAAGAGCCTATGCAAATATTGGATCGGAAGGAACAAATTCTTAGGACCAAGACAATTCCACTGGTTAAGGTATTATGGCGACATCATGATATGGAAGAAGCCACATGGGAGAGTGAATATCAGATGAAGGAAAAGTACCCCTACTTGTTTCAAAAGGACACGAGTAATGTTTAATTTCGAGGACGAAATTCTCTAAGGAGGGGAGAATTGTGGCATCCTAGAATTTCAGAAAAATCCCTGAATATGCCATGGACCATGGATAGGCGATGGAAGTACCGATATTGTAATTTGTAGCCTTCTAATCATGAATTGCGATGAGATGTATGGCCAAGCCTTTAATGAATGAATTATGGAAAGAAAGTTTTATCTTTGGCCATATGTATAATCAAAAGGGAACTCATGGATTTATAATTTCAAGTATATAGATATCTTAAATTGCAATTTAGTACTTTAATTAAATAGAGATTTAATTTGTTTTAAAAATGCGTTAAAATTTGGATCTAACTAAACTTGGGTCTTAGCCCAAGAGGGATGGGCCTAAGATGGGCCAAGTTGGCTGGCCCATGAAGCCCATGAAGAGGGCTTCCGTCGACCACAAGGGGGAGGAGCCGGCCCATCTCCAAGCCCATCATGCATGGGATTTGCCAAGTGTAGGCCATGCAATTAGCAATCATTGCTAATGATGGAAGGGGAGAAAAATTAGAGGAAATGATGGCCGGCTTAAGCGAGAAAGAGAGGGAGAGAGAGAGAGAGAGAGAGAGAGAGAGCTGTCGAGCGAGTGACGGAACCGAGAGTGAGGAGGAAGAGGCCACGCGAAGGAGGAAGCCGCCCATCCACCGTGCGTCCGTCGCTCGTTGCCGCCGTGTGCTCGCTGCTAGCTCGGTCTAGAGGCAAGTTGGGATCTATATTCTACTCTTGCATGTTGTATCTTGTATGTGTGTTTGAATGGTGATGAATCTCGGGCGTTTAGGGTGTGAGAACCGAAGCTTTGCATGTGTTGTTCTTGACATAGCCTTCTGTTTTCGAGTAGACCGCCTGACCCAGAATGTTATAGAGGCTTGCATGTGGGTTTTGAGTCAGATTTTGGCTTCGAATTCTTCATGAAAGTTGTAGATAACACCTTAAAGTATGACATAAAAAAATTTGAGCCAAAATGGTTGATATTTGTGGGGTGAAACTCTTCTCCTACGAAAACGTTAGATCTGAAGTTGTTTTGTTGACCTCTTGGTGGTTTTGTGTGTTGCATGTTACTTTTTACTGAGAATTTCACTTTGACTTCTTCACGAAAGTTGAAGAGAACATCTGGAAGACTAACATACTCAAATTTGAAGTAAAATGAACAAGTGTAGCCTAGTGAAACGATTTTTCCTTTGAAGACGATAGATCTGGAAGTGTTGTACTGGACTCCAGCGACTTCGTGAACTATAAAGTGATTATTCTTTGAAAATATCACCTCGATCCCTTAATGAAAGTTGTAGTAGACCTCTTGAATCAAAATATATCCAATATTCAGAAGAAAATACGGAAGATAAGTCGGTGAAATCGTGATTGTTCGGAGACGGCTAAACTGTTCCTGTTTGTAAAGGAGATAGTGCTCGCATCCTTCACAAAACTGCTTAACCATAACCATTATACCTAACCATTCCTCTCCATCCATTCTCTGCATTTCCTTCTCCTATATCCAAACTCCTCATTTCTCTCTAGGTTCCATGGGACTTATTCCACAAGAAGAGCTGTATATGATTCCCTTATAGATAAAGCTATATAGTAAATTTACAACCTCATTAGAGTCCCTCAAATATTTTTAATATTTTTTGGCTCTTAATTACAATTAATAATTCCCATAGTGTCCCAATCTCGTAATTTCTTGCGAAATAATCTCTAACGGAGAAATATATGAAATCTCGATGCAGGATTTTTTTGGCTAAAACAATTTTCACTTTGATCACAATGTAAGGACGAGAAAAGTTGCCACTCTTGCACACTGCGGCACACCCTCAGGATGGGTGACAGCGCAGTTATATGACGACCTAGCCCAAAAGTTACTCGGTGGCCTTTGAACCACGATTTTTTTACACCAAGAGAATGCAACCGGCTGAGTACGTTAAGGTCATCATCAACTAAGAAACGAAACGATAAGCTAAATAGAGAAACAAATGATCTGCCTATCACTAAACAGGAAAAGGGAGACAGATACAAAGTAGCGAAATATTTAATATGTCCTATTTTGAATGATTAAAGTAAAGAATTGATATTAGGTAGTGGCAGAGCTTGACCAATTTATCATCTGTGAGCGTAAACACTTTAAGGATAAATAAGGACGCACATGATAAAATTTATACTTCTCTATTTTTCTGTTTTTCTGTTCTCCGGAACAAGTTTGGAACAAAAATCTGTTTGATAACGCAATTTGATTTTTCTATTTCTGGAACAAATTTCTATTCCAGAAATAGATTTGAAAAAGAAATTAGAAGCTAAAATTTTTAACTTCTCAATTTCTGAAATAGAAATTAAGAAATCAATTTCTGACCAGAAATTTTGTCATGCGCACCCTAAGTTACTTAATTTGTAAATGGTAAAATTATCTAAAAATAGGTAAACATTGATTTAAAACGGACAAAACTAAAAGCAAATTTAAGTGTCGGGAAAAGTGCCAAAAAAGTCATAAATCTTTTGTCTTTGTGCCGATTTAGTCCTAAACCTTTTTTGGTATGATTTAGTCCGAAACATTTTTATGTTGTGCCAATTTGAGTCCTTTCCGGCCAATTTTGGCGGATTTTTTTGGACCGGATGCCGACCGGCCGACGTAGCCCTAATCGACAATCGACGTTGACAACTTTTAATAATATTTTAATATTTTTGATTTTTTTCTTTTTTTAATTTATTTTTTCTCCTCTTCTTCCTCCATTTGCTCACCGAACGTCGGCCGGCTGGAGGAAGAAGAGGAGAAAAAAATAAAAAAGAAAAAACTAAAAAAATTCAAAAATTCAAAAATATTAAAATATTATTAAAAGTTGTCTACGCGCCGATTATGCCATGTCGGTAGCCATTTCCTAAGTAAAAAAATCCAGCCAAAAAATTGGCTGAAAAGGATCGAATTGGCACAACATAAAAATGTTTAGGACTAAATCAAAGACAAAGACAAAAGGTTTAGGACTTTTTTGGCACTTTTCCTTTAAGTGGTGGGTACTTCTACGTGAGTCTCCAAGATATATAGCTTCACAAGTTCTTTGTCCCTTATAACCAAACTGTCATCCGTTCGTCTTTTATTTCATATGCTCATCCTATTTTAGATGGGAACATTATCCAAAAAAGTATAAAATTTATTACACTTTTGTCAATTCAGTCATAAATATTTCAATTTTGCCAAATGAGTATCAAACCTTTTGACAATTTACCAACTGAATTCATCTGGTTAATTTAAGTGGTGATCCCACTTATGTAAATTGAGCAATCACCACTATATCTAGGGCACCCTTCTTGTAACAGCAACTTAGTGGAAACTCCTCTGTTTTGTGCCATACTTTCTTAGTGGAAAATCGGTCGTTAGACTTTCTCGGTTTTGCATTTCAAATATGTGGTGGATGAGGACTGTATAACTTGCCAAATAACGACACTATTACCTTCTCTTTTTCTATCTTAAAATGCAAAACCGAGAAATCTTAGGAACCGATTTTCTAATACATTCAGAAAGTTTGGCACAAGAGTCTGACGAACTATTTTATGCAAAAAAATTCCCTAAGATTTTCTTAGTTTTTCAATTAGTGTCGATCTTATCGAATTCACTCACATGCAAATCTAATGTTATCACTTTTTACTGGAGTTGAGTCGATATTTTAATATCTGGTCATCAAAACTTGGCCACAACCTTTTAATAGTGTGGTGACTTTGTTTGTGCTCAAATGTAAAATTTAACTATATTCGTTTTAACAACGAAATAAAGGTTTATCTGTATTCGCATTTACTTATAATGACAAGCTTAATTTATTACAATTCAGAAAAAATTAACTTGTGGTAAAATAAAAGATATTATATTATCATTACGCTTTAGCGACAGCACTACAACTCTTGTCCCTAAAGATTGTACGTAATAATAAAACCCAACTCCATCTCAATCTCTTTCTTTGAACCGAACCATGAAGGTTGTTATCTGGACCATGTAGCCACATCACAATGTCCACCTGCCCAAAAACTGCATTGGTCATTAGATTCCTTGCTTGAAATATTCACTAGACATCAGAACAAATTGGGGGTCCACTCATCTACCATTGGCTTGATCGTTCTGTAAAAACCCGATACATTTACTTGCGAAGATTGCCAAAAGGTAACCCAAATCCAAGTCCATTAACATATTCAATTAGACTCATTTTCATTAAAAGTTTAAACCAATGAGTTATGAGCCAAATATGTTATATTAATTGATCCACGCTACACCAATTCTCTGATGTAGAATTTCTCTAACACAATTCATACGTGCATCTCGACAATAATCATCAACAAAAAGAAAAATTACAAAATAGCCGGAGCAACCCATGGTGGTGTTGGAGATGGTCCCCAAATGTTGGAGTGAATTTGATCAAAGGGACCATGAGAGACAGATTCACTAAAATCAAATGGCAAGGGATCATGTTTTTCTAACAAATAAGGTGAGCAATCAAAACATATGTTGCCAACAAAACTAAAATAACCACTAGAAATAAAAAAAAATAAAAAATAAAAAATCATCATCTAGAGGAAGAATAATGAGCCAACTGAGAATGACAAGTTTCAGATGCTACTACGGTAGCATAACTACCGAAAGAGTAGAGAACAAGCTCAGCCAAGGGTCCCACTCTATGGCCTGTTTCAATGGTTGTCCCATCTATGGATCGTGCACATGATAACCATGACAAAAGAAGCGAATATTGAAACCAAGTTCACACCATTGTCCTATAGAAATCAAATTTAGTAAGAGTTTGGTAATTAGGAAAGTGTTAGGTAAGCATAAACTGGATGTTAAACTCATTTGTGAATTATCGACTATGTGAATAGTAGAAGCACGTGAAGTGAAAGATTTAATTGAAACAGATTAGAATTTGAAGTCATATGATTGTAGAAGGCAGAGTTCATGAATAAGACTACTTGGAGTGACAAACATGGCAAAAGTATTAGGGACAAAGGAGCTAGAATTGCAAGATTCTTGAAAAATGGAACGAAGATCCTCTAAAAATAGAATGACAAATAATTTGCTTAGAGAAGGATTTATGGTAGCAGTAGTAGCAAATGGACTTCCATGTGGATCTCAATTTTTGGGTCAATTGTACAGCCTTGTAGGTTATGTAGGTTGTAGTCAATAGCAAGTGGCCATTAAAACTTCAATTTATCCATGATATATGCTTTACCAATTTAAACAAAGCAAATTGAACAAGGAATGTAAAAGAAAACAGTACCTAGGGGTCGGATGTGGAGAAACTAAGGTAACAAATGGACTCAACACCTAGAACAAGCCAAAAACCGGTTGAACCGATCGGAAAAGTAATTAAATCGGTGTGATCATTGCCCATCAATGGTGGTCAACCACAATCAGCACCGGTCAAAGATGGTCAATAATCAACAATCTAGGTCAACGATCAACGATCCAAGGCTAACATGGGCTGTTGACGTGGTGAGTGCTGAAGTGATGGAAGATGTGTCTTAATGACGTGGTGGATGACATCAGCAATGATGTCAGTGGAGTCGATTGACATGTAGCATGTGAGGATGACGTCACTGATGATATCTCTCTGCACGGCTGTTCATAGATAAGGCATGTGGGTGCGTGGATCTCACGTGCAGAGACTTCTGTTGGCACGTAAAGGCCCGTTTGTCAATGGATCCAGACACTATCGCCGGTATGTGACTTGTCAAAATACAAAGAGGTTGATGGTGGGGTTTATTTCATTAAAAAAAAAAAAATCGGCAGAAAATGTTGAAATATGTACTCAAAGATGTGGGGCTCGGTGGATTCAAGTGTGGCTATTCATGATATCGCATGAGGCGACATCAGACAGCCTTTTTGTGATGGAAATTTCCGAAATTGGCTTGTTTGAGAACGGCGAGTCCAGCGGTGGTGTTCATTCTTTGAGATGAGCAATGGGTTTAGGAATCGCATTAAAAAATTTAAACTTCAAAGACTAATACATATCAAGTCAAAATTCAAAGGTTACATATCATTTTCCCCAAGTAATATTGTACTCCTCTCTCTCCTCTCTCGCTCTCTCTGGTGGTCCAAAGAAACAGACCGACGTGTGAAGCACCGAAACGTAATCAATGACGATATCATCTCATGGTACTGAGATCACTTTCAATTTCTTCTGCTCATCTCTATAATTGAAGCGCATGGACAATGCGTCATCAAATACGTCAACCACTGGGAGGGGGATTCTGACATGAATTTGCAGTAAATAGAAGTCTATTCTTAAAAAAGACTTTCCCTTAGTAACATAAATTTACGATGTGATATTATATTTTTGTGTTTAACCATAAGACGCTTCGTAACGCATTTGTCACATTATAGAGGTGTCCTCGTCTTAACTGGCAACTTCCTAATGAATTTGGATTATGATTGAGTATCAATTTTTTTTTTTAAACATCATTTGAAAATATAGAAGAAGGTCTAATTTACAAACATCACTTGTAGCAAATTGTCATGACCCCAATTCTATCTCTAAGATCTCGAGCGGCACACGTTACTTTTGCGACGTTTAGGCTCGTCGCCATCCCAATTCTTTTTATCTCGTTATCATGCACATGCAGAAACGTGAATAAATAAATCCCTGAACAAACAACAATTGAAAGGTTGGGACCTACATCAAGCAGAACACACTAATTTATATTATAACAGTATTTTTACTAGCCCTTTCTCTACGGGCCCTCTTTTCTTTTTACATCACAATGCAAGTTTTCCACATAGGCCAAGAGAAATCCTATCTCCTCTAGCGTGACTGCAGCTCCCAAAACTGACGTGAGACTTTTATGCCTACAAGACTGAAAGATGAGAGATGAGTTTTGAGGAACTCCGTAAGTAAAATTCATAGTTCTCTATTAGAAAAGCATCTCATCATCAAAATTTAGCAAGTACAACACTCGCAAACAGTGTCAATCGCAAATCAATCAAAATTCTATTGCCACCTCTCGATTATCTCGTATGTGATTCACTTTCAACTTACCAAATAAGCTATTTCACCAATCAAGCTTATCAACAGTACATAATAACACATACAATAAGTTCATTAATTGTATCAACAGTTCTTCCTATATTTTCCAGGGTTTCTAGCGGCTAGGTATTTGGCCTCAAGCCAGGCATCCCATACTCTCAAGGGCTTCCCATACTTTCAAGGGTTTCTTGATTCAACCAGGGCATCCGGCCATCAAGCCAGGCATCCCATACTTTGAGGGCTTCTCATACTTTCACGGGCTTCCTAGCTCAACTAGGGCATCCGACCATCAAGCTAGACATCCCATACATTCGAGGGCTTCCGATTCAACCAGGGCATCCCATTTAATGAATGAGGCATCGCGCCAACGCTATGTGATGACGGGCTTCCTAGCTCAACCGGGGCATTCGGCCATCAAGCCGACATCTCATACTTTCGGGGGCTTTCCATACTTTCAAGGGCATCCTAACTCAACCGGGGCATCCGGCCATCAAGCCAAGCATCCCATACTTTCGGGGGCTTCCCATACTTTAAGGGCTTCCTAGCTCAACCGAGGCATTCGGCCATCAAGCCAGGCATCCCATACTTTTAGGGGCTTCTTGATTCAATCGGGGCATTCCGTTCAATGAACAAGGCATCGCCGCCAACGCTATGTGACGACGAACGCTTTTTCCTCTTTAAATGCACACACACACACAAGTGCATCACACAAGTCAATTCTTTTCTTTTCTTTTAGCCAACACATGCATGGCCCAAAGGCGTGCTCATTTAGTCATGTGTGCCATGAGTTCTTTCACTACTCTAATAAACATGCCGGGAACGATCCTTGATCTCAGAACTTGAACGATCACTTAGCATCGATCCCGCACAGACAAGACTCAAAACGGCACGCCTCCATGCCGATCGGTGACCTTGAGGTTTGGTACACCTCACTTAGGTGAAAATCCTAAAATTGAGGGACCTTGGTTCGACCCAATGTGAACACACCACGTGCCGTGAATGATCCTCGGCTCTTGGTTTGATTCAACATCAAGTGCAAGGTCTCCGCACTAAACCGAACCCTAGAATCGGCACCCTTTTGTGCCTTACCAAGATCTCGTGAGTTTGGGCGATTCCCATACCGATCAAGGTTTAGAATTGGCACGCCTCATGTTGATCTAGGACCTTGCAGCCTCGGGTGATCCCCGCACCAAGTGAGATTTGGAACCAATATACTATTTATGTCAGTTCAAGGCCTTATGGTTTGGACGGCATTGCCTTGCGATGAACTCAATCCGAGCGAACCTCGGCTTCATTTTCGGATGTACATGACACAAGCTACGGCCAAACACAATTGCAAGTAAAACCAAACAAAAGACATCACACACCACCCATGGTTAGACGGGTGAGCACTTAGCTAGCCTCAACAATGAAATCTACCTTCCAAGAGGAGAAGGAGGAACCTTACTTACCTCGGCAAACTTGAGAACTAACCTAGATAGCTTCGTGGGTTGAAGATGCGAGGCCGAGAGAAAGAAGAAGGGGGAGGAAGGTAGGCATGAATGGCAAGGGGTTCTAATGATGGAAATGAATGGGGGTTTCTCCTATTTATAGGCACCAACCTCATCATTATTCATCAAAATGGCCTAATCATATTTCTTGAAGTGGCACGACTATGATATTGAGGCAACAAGCCTAAGTTACAAGATGTTATGCCTATTTTAAAATGTGGCACACCTAATAGCCTAATGTAATAATTGGAGGCTTACTTGTTTCTTTCCTATTGGACCATTTATACAATGCCATCATTACTTAGCCTACTTGTTCTCTAAGGAAAATCTTATGGTAATGATGACCATATGTTTCATGGACACCTAAGCCAATGACTCACCATTCTCATTAAATGCTTAGATTTAGTTAATCATGGGGTTTGGATATTTAGCACATGCCTAAATTCAAGAACTTGCTTTCTAAGTTTTGGCCTTCTAGAATATTCCACCAAGTTCAATTCTTATTTGTCAACTTAAGCCCTTGAGTCATTTGCTTCTTCCTCAAGGAAAATCTTGAGCCATCATTACCAAATCCTCAAGGGACACCTAAGCAGGATGACTCATCCTTGCATTTAATGAGGCTTTTTAGAATATTCTATATGTCTTATCTTATTTGGTCCATTTGTCCAAAAGTCCCTTACTTAATTCCCAAGGCAAATCTTTGGTAATTATTACCAAATCTAGAAATACCTATCAAAAGTGGTGAGTCTTTATTCTCATTAAATGAGGGTGTTTTAAAATTTTCTTCACTTTGTCCTTTTCTTCCTCAAGAAGATGATCTAGAGAATTCTATTATCTAAGTTGGTTCCGAGGCTAAAGAAGGGATCATTAGGTACACCTCGAAAAAACGAATCACGTACATATGAGATTTAGTCACCGTACACCACGTTTGCCAAAACCGTCCCCTTGGAAGGTTGGTCGGTCTAAAGGGTTGGCTCATTGGTCGGCACCTTGGCCAGCCCTTCGGTCGGTACGGTCGTGCCCATCTAGGTCAAGGACTAGCCCTTGGACAGTCCCTAGCTTGTCGCCAAGCTTACCGCGACCAATTTCCTTATTTTCGGTCATTGGTCCTTCAATTGGTTTTCCATGGCCTAGTACTAAGCCAAGACACTCATGGACCTTAGAATTTATGATAGAATAACCACGTCTATCGCAAGGCTTATTCCGATCGGTACTCGATCCATCCGTATGGTTCGTGGCTGGTGCATTACCGATCCACGATCGGACATCACCAATTCAAAAATTATTTCTGATCACTATGAATTAAATAGGGAATGATGCATTTTTAGTGAAAAGATTATCACATTTGATTGAGTTGAATCGCTCATGTATCGGTGCATAGCCGGGCAAAATCATCCGCAGCTGGACGCTATGACTGATCATGACCATCCGCCGATCCAAAATCATCCCATGACCAATTCTCATAATCCAAAAATTATCTTATGAGCTAGTTATCCAATCCAACCGGTATGGTTGGTAGATAATTCACGATCGACACCTCAACCGGTTCGTGGCTGGTCGTGGTCGGTTGGCTAGTTGATTGGTCGATTGGTCAATCGGTCGGTTAGACCATGACCGATCCTTAATTCCTTACAGATCGAACCAATCGATCCCATGGCCAATGGCCCATGGTCGATCCATTTATGACCTTATGACTGATCCTGACGGGGTCGGAATCGAGGATGTTACATAAATGAACAAAATTACAAACATTATCATCCCATACATGAATTTGGATTATGGTGGAGCATTAAGCCAGCTCCAAAATGTAATCAATGACAATATCATCTCATTGCAAGGTGATCGCTTTCAATTTCTACTGATCATCTCTAAAATCGAAGCGTACGGAAAAGTAGGTGATCAAATACGTCAACCACCAGGTGGTACTTGGAAGGGTGATTCCAACATAAATTTGCAGTTCTTTAAAGTTTTATCTAAAATTGGCTTCACGTACGTTAATATATGGCACCCCTCATTTTTTGCAATTCTTTTACCTTAATTATGATGAACAATTAATAAAATAATTTTACTATGTGTTATTATATTTTTGTGTTTAATTATAACACGTGTCGTAGTGTAATTCGATATATTCGTCACAACGTACAAGTGCCCACAGCTTCAATTGGCAATTTTTAACGAATTTATATTTTGATTGAGCATGAAATTTTTTCTAACATTGTTTAGAAATATAGAAGAAGGGCTGAAATTTACAATTACTAGCATTATTATCCCTGACACATACATTTATTGGTTAGAGAAATGACCATGGTCAGACACATGAAGTTTGTCTACTCTCCAAATTGCTTGTTAGCTGGGCTTGTGGCCCTTCAAATGAGCATAATTCTAAAATCATTGAAGTTTCAAAAACTAAATCATGGGTAAAATAGAAAAATTAAATTCAAACAGACATGTGCATTATTAATGTGCCCACAAGCAGGTGGTGCTTATAGATATTTTCGTTGAGGTTCTAACTCTCCCGGCTCATTTCCGAGTTAGATATTTCAAAATGCATGGGAAGGTAAATTTTTGTGTGGCTACCCAAAAAAGAAAAAGAGTTAGACTTGTCTCACGGTCTCTCCCAACACTCCAATGAGCAATCAATCATCACAGAGGATTGTCAAGCTCAAGTTTAACTTAGACTTGTCTAGAGGAACGAACTTGGTCTCCATGCACTTGGTCCCCATGCCCGTAATATTCTTGACCTTAGGAAGCTTCTTCATGGCCACATCATTTCTTAAAATGCTAAATTTGAAGTAGTAATTTTGGTCACAAATGAACTCGACTTTGTAGTGATATCTTTGACTTTCACTGAACAACACATTAGCCCGATGTACCATGTCAACATCACTAACTATGTCATTAGATTAGATCCCCTCTTCAGCTCCTATTGTCACCATGTTTCCAGCTTCAATCATAGACAATCATTATGTTTACTACTTACAACACAACTAATAGAAGTAAAGGCACAACAGCTTAGAAATTAACCATCCTTCAAGTTCTCTACATGATCCGAGTTCTCAAAGTCAATTGTTGCCACACTACATAAATTGCATCCCCTAAAACATACCTCGACTTCTCTCTTCCCTAACAAAAACTAGGAGGATGCTCAGCATCACAATAAATACCCGGGTTGACCGTATACATTCTCCTAACTACAAGGGATAGATGAAGCCTAGTCCTATCCAAAACATAACTAGGACAGCCAACATTACTAGCTTGTGAAAAGGACAAGTATTCTACCTCCATTCAAGTGCATGATGACACCGTTGACAATTTATGATTTGCAATAAGAGGTTTACTTACATAATTTTTCAATTGTACGTTGAAGCGCCTCAGCACTTTCCCACATAACTTCGAGTCACTCACAACATTCCAGTAGTCTTTGCTCTCTACATTTGCATACCTCAAATTGTCTTTATTACACCAAAATTATCTACTTCATTATTAGTATACAACTGTCCTTCTATCTCTATCTGTTGGAGAAAACTCATTTGATGTTTTGAAGTTGACAAAACTTATCTACATTATGTCGAAGATTTCCAGACTTCGTGTCAAAGTCTGAAGACTCCCAGACTTTCGTGTCAAAGTATGTTTTACATCAGAAGTCAACCCACTCTGAAAATTCCAAACTGAACGCTAATGAATGATGAAGACTTATCCAGACGCGGGATTATCTTTCTTTCTTTAAGGGTTTGGTTCGTATGGATTATATATGGTCTTCTGGTTGGAAATATCACCTACGAGATTGATTATCTTTATTGAATCAATTTAGATACATCAAATCTTTTTGGAAGGCAAGTAATTTTGGAAAGAATTTACTTATGGAAACCAAGATCCTGATTGTATGGACGAACATGATTGATGGGCTTTCATCACAATCTTCAAATGGCTCGAGGTCTTCCTAATTGATTTTGTCCAACGGGTTGATTGGAAGAATTTCTTTGGAAAGTGCCAACGGTTGAGAAGGCATGAAGGAGTATTTAAGGAGGACTCTCTAGTTGTTCGATAGAGTGCGTGAAAAGAAAAATTCCAAAGTCTAAAGTTTCCCAGTTTCTTGTTGCTTCTTACACTGAGCTCAAAAGTTGTACTCAAAAGAGAGAAACTTATAGTGTGACTTCGAGAGAGAGCAGTAGAGACTCTTCACTGTGAAGTTGAGATCGCAAGATTGTAAATTCTCTTTTGATTCATAGTGGAAACCAGCTAGAAGGTTGTCAGCGTGGGAGAGTAGACGTAGGCTTGATATAAGTCAAATTACTATAAATTATGTATTCATATTCTCTTCCCTGAAGTCCTTTAGTTTGTTCGTAGTTCTATTCAACTGCTAAAGCCTAAACTTGCTCAAAGTCTGTTGTTCTTCACACTTAGTTTCAAAAGTAAAATTTTTACTGTTCTTTGCAAAAAATTGTCTTCACACCTATTCACCCCTCTAGGTGTTCATACTAGCACTTACATTTGGTATTAGAGCTTGTGTGCTTAATTTTGGAAGTGTCTTACTTCTAAGCTAAAGATCCAGGTTTAGTTGAAGGTCAGAGCAACACCAGACCCCCTTACTTCGATGGAAAGGAGTACAATGAATGGAAGAACAAGATGAAGGCATTTCTCAGATCCAGAGATCCTCTAGAGTGGGATGTCATAGAAAAAGAGATCAACCCGAAAGCAACGTCAGTTTCAAACCGAGGAAAAGAAGTTATTGATGCTGACGAAGCAACACGAGCTGAATTTACCAAGAGACAGGCTCTTGATGCGAAAGCAATCTACCCTTTATATTGTGCCTTATCTCCCACTAAGTATAATCGAATTTCTTCTTGTGAAACAGCAAAAGAAGTTTGAGACAGATTGCATGTTACCTATGAAGGGACTGACCGTGTGAAGGAAACCAAAATAAACATTATGCTCGGACAATATGAAGCCTTTAGAATGAAGCTTGGAGAGTCTATTATCGATACGTTCAATTGTTTCACGAGAGATTGCGAAAGGCCTGGCTTATCAAGGGCAACCAATCTCAGGAACAATGAAAGTCAACAAACTGTTGTGTGGGCTTTCGAAAGATTGGAATCATGTGAAGACTTCAATTAGAAAAACACAAAAGATCATGCCTTTATCAGTTGATGAACTGATAGGCACACTTCAGTCATACGAAGTGGAGCAAATAAATGGTGAAGAAGATCCTAAAGGTAAGACTCAATTGCTTTAAAGTCTAACTTTGATTCTAATGATACAGATTTAGATGATGATATGAACGATGAAGAGCTGGCGCTTATAATCAAGAAATTCAGAAAGTTGAATAGAAAGGGAAGAAGATTCAACTAGAAGAAGCAGAGCACACAAAATTTCCAGAAGAGACTGATTGAGGACAATAAAACCAGCAAAGATGTGATATGCTTCGAATGCAAGAAAAATGGGCATATAAGACCTAATTGTCCTTTGTTGAAGAAGAAGAAAGGAAAAACTGAGAAGTACAAAAAAGCACTTAAAGCTGAAACTTGGAGTGACACCGAGTGTGAGGAAAGTGAAGAAGAATATGCCAACATATGTCTGATGGCTCATTCCGAATCAAACTCAAAATCAGAAACTGATTCTGATTCAGACTCAGAATCAGAAATTGATTTTGATTCAGACTTTGACAAAGAAATTGAGGTAAGTGATTTAAAAATTCCTGTCAAAGCCTCTAAATACATAGATGAACTTTGTCTCAGTCTCAAATCCTCTCTTAAAAGGATTTCTGAACTAAAAATGGGAGAATCCTAAGCTCGTGCAACAAGAAGTTTCTTGGAAAAAAATTTGAAAGTCTGAAAACAAGTTTTGATAATTTGAAAGAAAATTATGATTCTCTTTCAAAGGAAAATACTTTTTTGAAAAGTGATATTTCAAATATAACAAAAAGATTTTCAAAAGAATATGAGAAACTGGAGAAAATTCTTTCAACTCAAATGCCCTACTTTAACAAATCTAGTTTGGATTTGACTTCAGAAACTATTCCATTAATCAATTTTCCCAAAGTAAAAGAAAGAATTAAACAAAGACCTGTAAAGGCATTTTACAAAAATCATTTTCAAAAAGTTTTTGTAAAACCCGTTGGCCGAAATGCACTTAGATGTTCAAAGTGTAACAGCTTAGAACATTTCGAGAAAGAACGTCCCAAGGTTTGGAGACCATTTAAGAATGACTGAGCTAAGATTGTTTTTAATACTAACTCTCTTTGACCCAAGAAAATCTGGGTATTAAAGAAAGTATGAGTTTTTCTTTTGATCACAGGTCACTATCAAAAGGAAGATCAAATGGTATTTGGATAGTGGTTGTTCAAGGCATATGACAGGAGACTCAAGCTGCTTTATAAAGCTTGTTAGACTGAATGGAGGAAAAGTTTCTTTTGGAGGAAATAACAAAGGAAAAATTGTAGGATGTGGAACTATGAAGATTGGTAGCCTGACTATCAACAATGTTTCCTTGGTGGAATGATTGAACTATAATTTACTAAGTATAAGTCAGTTTTGCAATACTGGGTTCAAAATAAACTTTCAAGAATGTATTTGCTCTGGTTTGAGTCAAGACTTTTCTCAATCGTTCAGTAGTCGAAGGCATGGCAACATTTACCTTCTGAATGTAAACCCATAAAGTTCTCAATGCCTTATTTCTATTCAAGATGAAACAAGTCTTTGGCATCGAAAGCTTGGACATGTTAACATGAAGCAAATTGCCAAGATTTCTTCTAAGAAGCTTGTTTGAGACCTTCCTAATCTAGTTTACCAAAAGAATGAGTTGTGCACTCCCGTGTTTTGGGAAAATAGGTCGAAGCTCTTTCAAACCCGTGAATCAAGTTTCTACAAGTCGAGTTCCGAGCTTCTTCATATGGACCTTTTTGGTCTAACTAGAACTCAAAGTATTGATGGAAATAAATAGAACTCTAGTAATCGTTGATAATTACTCTCACTTCACTTAGGTTTACTTTTTGGCAAGTAAGCCTGAACCTTCTTTTATTTCTCGAAGTTTGCCAAGAAGGTTCAGAATGAAAAGGGTTATGCTATTTCAAGCATACAAACTGACCATGGAAGTGAGTTTGAAAATCAGGACTTTGTGAGGTTCTATGATGAATATGATTTTCAACATGTTTTCTCTTCTCCATACATTCCAAAACAAAATGGGGTTATGGAAAGAAAGAACAGATCCTTACAAGTGATGGCCAGAACTCTCTTAATAGAGAGCAAAATATCCTTTTGATTTTGGGCAGAAGCAGTTTCCACAGTTTGCTATATTATCAACAGAGTATTCTTGAGGCCTATTCTAGAGAAAACTCCTTATGAAGTGTATCAAGGAAAGAAGCCTACTGTTTCCTACTTTCATATCTTTGGCTGTAAATGTTTTAATCTGAAGAATGCAAATGATCGAACTGGAAAGTTCGAGGAGAAATCAGACAAATGAATCTTCCTTGGCTATTCGACTTCAAGCAAAGCTTATAGAGTTTTTAACAAAAAGACTTAATCCGTGGAAGAATCTACGAACGTCAAGTTTCAGGATAATGTAGAGAATTTACCAGACCAGACTCAACTTGAAGAGTCTGAACCCGTTCCAGACTTTACAAAGTCTACTTCCCCCGAAGAGGTTCAGACTTCTGGAGAACAACAACAAGCAGAAAGAGTAGATTCAACTGAAGTAGAGGATCAACAAACTTTCAAACCAAGCAGCAACTAGAAGCACAAATCAAGTCATCCCAAAGAACTCATTATTGGCAACATTGATGAAGGAATCTGCACCAGATCCAAAGGAAGAGAATAGTCTAGTGCTCTAGCACTTGTGTCTGAGATAGAACCAAAATGTGTAGATGGAGCCTTATTTGATGGAAGCTGGATAGAAGCTATGTAGGAAGTACTCAAATAATTCAGTATCAAAGATGTGTGGGAGCTGATTCCAAAACCCTAAGGCAAATCTATTATTGGAACAAAATGGGTTTTCAGGAACAAGATGAATGAGAATATAAAAGTGGTCAGAAACAAAGCAAGACTCGTGGCAAAAGGATATACACAGGAAGAAATGATAGACTATGATGAGACCTATGCACCAGTAGCGATGTTATAAACAATTAGATTATTACTTGCTTTTACTTATTATAAAAATTTCAGGTTATTCCAAATGGATGTCAAAAGAGCATTCCTGAATGGGTTCATATAAGAAGAAGTCTATGTAAAACAACCACTAGGATTTGAAGATCCAAGAAAGCCAGACTCACTCTACAGATTGAAAAAGGCCTTGTATGGATTGAAGCAAGCACCTCGAGCTTGGTATAAAAGGTTGAGTAAATTTCTAACTCAAAACGGTTTTGAAAAAAGAAAGGTAGATACTACATTGTTTATAAAGAAAGAAGGAAAATATTTTCTGCTGGTACAAATTTATGTAGATGATATTATTTTTGGTTCTCCTAACGGAAATCTCTGCAATAAATTTTCAAGATCTATGCAAGAAGAATTCGAGATGAGCATGATGGGTGAGTTAACTTTCTTTCTGGGATTACAAGTCAGACAATCGAAAAAAGGTATATTCATTCACCAAGAAAAATATGCCAAATATCTCATCAAGAAATTTGGGTTAGAGAATTGCAAGAAAACAGAGACACCAATGTCAAGTTCTTCGAAACTGGACAAGGATGAAGATGAAGAATGGAAGAAAGTATATCAGAAGCTATACAGAAGCATGATCAGTTCACTTTTTTACCTAATTGCTTCTAGACCTGATATTTGATTCAATGTTTGCATATGTGCTAGATTTCAGTCTGATCCCAGAGAATCTCACTTAAGTTCTATAAAACACATCAATAAATATGTTGTGACCTCTCCAAAGCTGGGTCTGTGGTATCCAAAAGAACGAGACTTTACTCTTCTTGGATATTCAGACGCTAATTTAGCAGATTGTAAAGTCGATAGAAAAAGCAAATCTTGCACTTGTCAATTGCTGGGAAATATGCTGGTATCTTGGTTATCAAGAAAGCAAAGTATTATAGCATTATCAACAGCAAAAGTAGAATATGTTGCTCTTGGGAGTTGTTGCTTTCAAATCCTATTGATTAGGCAACAACTAAGAGACTTTGGGATTAAAGAATCATGTACCGAGATAAAATGCGACAACATTAGTACTATTAATCTAACCAAGAGCCCAATTCTTCATTTAAGGGCGAAGCATATAGAGATTTGACATCATTTTAAAATGGGGAGATTATGATTCAGTTTATTGATTCAAAGAATCAGTTGGCAGACATATTCATGAAGCCCTTGGAGAAAAGCCTATTTGAGTCTATTTGCAACAAACTAAATATTATTTCTCCTCGGAGTAAAGTCGAAATTGGTCGACTTAGAATGTCCATAAGCTACTTGATAAGAGAATGTCTTGAATCCAAGTATATTAATTTTTAGTATGAAAATTCTAAACAGGTACGTTCTTATTTGTATCATTGCTTGCCTATTTTATTTTTAGAAGTTATCTTTTTCGAATTTTGAATTTTTGGCAGTTTTCATTTTAAGTTTATTTCGAAAAGGCAGTTTTCTTTTTTCCTTATGAGTATTCAAATACCTCTTTTATTTGTGACCTTTCATTTTCTTTATATACCCTCTTGTATTTCTTTCGAGCACTTCATTTCAAACCCTAAAATACAGACTCTCTTCTTCCTCCTTTTCACTCTCAAGTTTGTTCTACAAATTTCCATCTTTTCTTCACTCGAATCTGTCTATGAAATCCTCCAAGCCTGCAAACATGTCTTACCAAAGGAAATTATCGCGACCTAAAATTCGGGTGCACCACCTAGGTTTAGGCTAATGGACTACTAAGTCTTTAAACTTAGCTCGGGCTCTCCCAAGCCCATACCAATTCGCGACTTAAGGTTCAAATATTTAGCATGCAAAAGATTATTAGCTAGGAGTCGCCACTAATCGGTTTATGGTAGGTCGATTAGACACCTAAGTAAAATAATGGGAGAATTATTTTACTCCTACGAATCAGCGACTAAGGGTACGGGGACTTTATTACATTAGACTTCTCTAATGCCCGTTCGGTACCATTTTTTTTATTTTTTTAAAAAAATATATTTTTTGCTGGCAGCTAAGTTTTATTTTAACCTAAATTACTATCATGCAAATATGGTGGCCACACAGATGCTCATCCACTATTAAACATTCAAATAAAAAAATAATAAATAAATAAATTGCATCACACAAAGCAAGAAATTTATTTGTTTGGGATTTCTTGGAATTAGAATTTTTCATAAAACATGCATTTTAACTACATCGCCTAATTTTACTAATAAACAAATTCTAATTAAATGATCCTATTATGCAAACGAATTAACATGCACCTAATATTTTTGTATTTTTTATTGAAATTCGGAATTAATAAAAACCCTAATTAAACTATCTAAAAAGGAATAGTTTTCTAATTTATTTTAGAAATTAATTTGACTTAAACCTATCCTATCTTAGAAAAAAAATTTTATTTTTTATTTTTTAAAAAGATGAGATTATAAAAATATGCCAACTTTACCTAAGACCCTATTTAAAAAAAAAATTATTTAGGTCCAACCCTAATCTATTTCAAAGAAAATTATCTAAAAATATAATTCTAAAAAAATGTAATCCTAAAAAATTTCTGATTTACTAACCTACATGTCTAATTTACTAAATCTATATGCTCACGCAAGATTTTTATTTTTTAATTTTTTTTAATTTTTTAGTGTTTTTCCAAGATAAACAAGTTTCAAATAAGCTAATCAAACAACAAATAAATGATTAAAGTAATCGAAAAATAACCTGTTGTCTCATAGGTCAAATTAACGATTACTCTAACCCTAAACATCACGACAAAGAGTTCAAAATAATTAAAAATTTGATCTGAAATCTTACGGATCAAATTAATAATTATATTGATTCAACAATTAAAATACTATCAACAAACCCCAAAATTAATATAATCAAAAAAATGATTCGACATCTTACAAATCAAATTAGTAATTACAATAATTTTTTGGAAAACCCTATAGGATAATGCCTACAAGATTTATGAAATAAATAGTAATATCCAATGTTACAATTTAAATAACTAAACTACAAAATAAACAAAATAAATGAAAAGAAAAAAGAATAAAAAATACCTAAAAGGGGACTTCACAAGCTACACAATGGAAGAAGGCGTGGCGAAGGACGGATCGTTACAGTGGCGCAACTGCGGGCGGGGCAACGATGATGCCGAGCTGGGCGATCAGCGGTGAAAAGCGAACTGCTGCTGCTGCTAGCTGGATGCAGCAGTGGCGAGTGCAATGGCGCAACGATGGGTGCGCGCGCGAGCGAGGGTCGATGACGTGGCGTCGGGTGCTAGGTTGTGGGCAAAGCTCAGACGTAGGCATCAGCAACGATGCGGCGGCGGTGTTGCGGATCCCCGAGCAGAGGACTGATCACGGCAAAGCAGGCGTCGGATGCAGGTGCAGCGCGGCAAGCGGCGGGGCCCGGTGCGCGGATGGGATGGGCTGCTACAGCGTCGACACTCGTGGGTCAGGTGGAAATGAAGCTGAGGCGTTGCTGGTGCGGTGTCCACGGCGCGTTGGTGGTACTCGGCAGCTGGCGTTGGGTGATGTTGGAGAAACAGCGGCCAGGGCGGAGATGAGAGGTAGAGGCGCGGCGGAGGTTCGACTGCAAGTGCTAGCGACACGGCTGGTGTAGGAGCTTGCGGACAGTGGCTGGCAAGGAGGGGCGAAGATGCCCACGCGACGAAGATGAACTGTGTGCTGCTTTTTCCTTTTTCTTTTTCTTTTTTTCTCTCTGTCCTGTCTATTCACATGTCTCTCTCACTGTACTCTCCCTTCCCTCACGTCTTCTCTCCGTCCCTTTTTCAACTTTCTCTCTTTTGTTTTTACTTTCAAACCTAAAGAGAAACCGAAGGAAAATAGGCTCAACAAACAAAATTTTTTCCTCTCGATTTCTTCTCTGAATTTTTCAAATTCTCTCCTCCACTCGCATCCGTACGGATCGACTCATTTTATAGTGATTCCGAGATGGCTACTTTCCATGGCAACTTTCGAGTTTCCATCTTCTATTGCATTAAATCAAGGCTGCAAATCGGAACGTGATTTTGCAATCAGCTCGATTTTGCTTGATTCCTTCCACTTTATCGAAATCCTTGCCCTTAATTTACCTAATTTTTTAATTGCTTCTGCATTTATCAAAATCTGAATATTCATCAGAAATTCAAACTTCCATACATAATCAATCAAATCGATTTTCCCCTTATTTTCCTTTTATTTGCACTAATGCAATTTTTTTTTTTTTTTTCTTTTTTTTTTTTAAAGCTAAAAAATTAATCCCTAATTTTCTGTAAACAAGTAATTAGGTCGCCAAAATTTAGGTGCCAACAGAAATCCTCTCAGATTGCAAGTAAGGGGCCTCGGGATATGCTAGAAGGGCAAACACATTTCGATCTCACTAAGGAAGATTCTCCGCGCAACTCTCCACAACAATCTTCGCAGAATTATCCAAAGATCTTTACACAGAATCCTCTGCGCCAACCATTGGAAGAGGAAGTCAAGGAAGACGTAGAACCTCTTCGAGCTTCGAGACCCCAGGTTCTTTATAAGCATTACACTTATTTGAAGCAGGGTAGTACTCCTATGACTTTTATCACTGATTTTCTAAGAGAAAAATGGTATATAAACGAGACTGCATTTTTAAGAACGATGGAACGGTTGGGAATAGCGCCAAAAGGATCGGCAGACGAAGCTTTTCTTTATTTTCCATTTGACCCAAGGTTTAGTTCTAATCATCCTAAAAACAAGGATGATGATGAGAGGTTTTATTTGAATTTTCAACCCAGAATGGGTGTTGTTGCTGATGTTCCTAGAGAGAGAACGAGATTGTTTCGTTCTAAGGAACACAAAAAGGTTTACTTCTAAATGCTGAAGAGAGGGGTGATGAACTCTCGAACTGTCGATTTTGACTTCTTAAATTCGATCAAGGTTAACTTGCGTGAAAAGTTAGCCTTCCTTCAACTCGAGAATTTCTGTTCTGAGACGGCTATTGCATATCCAAAGTTGATTGCATTTTTCTATTCGAATCCGTCTTTTCTTGACTAGAATCAAATCCAGTTTACTGTGAGCAATAAAGGTTATGTGGTGGATGTTTACACATTGGCAGACATTATTAGGGTGGAAAGGAGTGGTTTTCAACCAATCGTGTCTCAATTGGTCAAGCAATGAGATTTCTTGTCAATGATAGATTACCAGAATGAGGCATCACATATTCTAGACTCGCCTTGACCTCCAATGTTTTGTTGCACAAAATTGTTATTAATTGCATCAGACCAAATGCTCCATCGAAAACAGATATTTCCAAATTCGAAGTAAGACTCATGTTTGCTGAAATGGGATATGCTTTTCTCTCCCTCATACTATCCCGATGCACATGTACATGACAGTTATGAAGGATAAAGGACAGTTGCCTTATTCTGCATTGGTTACAAAGTTGTTTAGACATTTTCAGATCGAGTTTCCCGCCTCACTTTGCTCTCGCACTGTTGCTCCTATGGTAATAGGACTGAAGATGATTTTGAAAATGAGGTTGAAGGATCTGAACAGAGCTATTGAGCGCTTGAAGAAGGAGTCCTCAAGCAAAACTAAGGAAGATTGTGCTGGAAGAAAGAGGAAAAGCAAGGAAGTTGTGAAAGAACCTGTAAAGAAGAGAAGATCACTCATCCTGCAGGACGAAGAGGATGAAGATGATCTTACAATTTCTGCCATTGCCTTAAAGAATCTTTAAGGTTTTGTTGGTTTTGAGAAACCAAAGGAAAAGGAAGGGGAAATAGAGAAGAAACGGAGCTAGAAGAAGCAGAAGAAACAAAGAAGGAAGAAGCGAAAAGAGAAGAAGGAACAAGAGCTGAAGAAGAAGAAGAAGAAGGTCATTTTGAAAAGAAGGGTGAGGATGATTCTTATGCAAAAACAGTTGCAATCACATTGTCTGAAGATTCAGAAGCGACTAGGAGTGGACCAATAGAAGTACGAACAGAGAAAGAACATCACTCTCGTTCTGAAAACGAGAAGATGCAAGAAGAGGAAATTCCTTCTCCACTTGTAGGCACGGAAACTGGGGGAGCTGTTGAGAAAACAATGACTTCTTCTCCTTATTTTACGAGTGATGGCATCAGTCGATCTCCTATAGACCTAGAAGCTATTATGCTTCTCAATTTCTTGAAGCTGACATTGAAGAATCTACTCCGAGTCTTAGTGCTAGACAAGTTGATGTTCCCTCATCTCTGAACTCTCCACGAATTCAATTCGTTGAAGCTAGTGCACAGACTGAACCGAATGCTAACTATCCAAGGATGATAGAGCTCCTTTTGGAGGTAAAAGCTCAACAATATGCTATGGAGATTGAGATTTAGAAACTTCACACTACGTTATGATCCTCTTCTGGTTTTTACACCGGAAATGTACAATCTTTAGATACTCAGGTACAGACTTTGAATCAACAAGTTTCTCAGATTGTGGCCAAAAATGATCAAACTATTCAGATTCTCAAGACTATTCAGACTCGAGTCGAGAATGTTCATCACCAACTAGTTCAAGTTCCTCGACAACCTTGATTCCATTTATCTCTTTTCTATTTTGACTTTTTCCACTTTTTGCTATTGACAAAAAGGGGAGAATGTGCAGATTTGAACTTTCGAACTTAACTTTTTGCAGATTTGATTTGATTTTGTATGATGTTTTAAACACTTATACTTTGCAGCAATCCTTGTGGTAGTGATATTTATGGATGTGGATGTTTAAATCTTGATGTGTGTCTAATTTTTTTCAAGATTAACATGTTTTCTGTGGTTGTAGAATCAAAACTATCCAAACCCTTAACAAATTATTTTGATAAGATATCATGTACTACTAAGAGTTGTTTTGCAGGTTATAAATCTTTAAATCTACAAGAAAGTTTTGTTACCATCAAAAAGTGGGACATTGTTGGAGAAAACTTCTTTGATGTTTTGAAGCTGACAAAACTAATCTACATTATGTTTTGAAGATTTCCAGAATTCTGTGTCAAAGTCTGAAGACTCCCAGACTTTTGTGTCAAGTCTGTTTTACATCAGAAGTCTACTCACTCTAACAAATTCCATATTGAACGCTATTGAAGGATGAAGACTTATCTAGACGCGGGATTATCTTTCTTTCTTCAAGGGTTTGGTTCGTATAGATTATATAAGGTCTTCTGGTTGGAAATATCACCTACGAGATTGATTATCTTTATTAGAATCAATTTAGATACATCAAATCTTTTTGGAAGGCAAGTAATTTTGGAAAGAATCTACTTATGGAAACCAAGATCCTGATTGTATGGGCTAACATGATTGACGGACTTTCATCACAATCTTCAAACGGCTCGAGATCTTGCTAATTGATTCTGTCCAACGGGTTGATTGGAAGAATTTCTTTGGGAAGTGCCAACGGTCGAGAAGGCATGAAGGAGTATTTAAGAAGGATTCTCTAGTTGTTCGATAGAGTGCGTGAAAAGAAAAATTCCGAAGTCTGAAGTTTCTCAGTTTCTTAATACTTCTTGCACTGAGCTCAAAAGTTGTACTCAAGAGAGAAACTTATAGTGTGACTTCGAGAGAGAGCAGTAGAGACTCTTCACTGTGAAGTTGAGATAGCAAGATTGTAAATTCTCTTTTGATTCATATTGGAAACTAGCCAGAAGGCTGTCAGCGTGGGAGAGTGGACGTAGAGTTAATCTAAGCCGAACCACTATAAATTTTGTGTTCATATTCTCTTCCCTGAACTCCTTTAGTTTGTTTGTAGTTCTATTTAACTGCTAAAATCTAAACTTGCTCAAAGTCCGTTGTTCTTCAGACTTAGTTTCAAAAGTAAATATTTTACTGTTATTTGCGAAAAATTGTCTTCATACCTATTCACCCCCCTTCTAGGTGTTTATACTAGCACTTACACTATCCACCTCCATTGACCACCTAAAAAATTCATCAATTGGTGACCTCGAAACAACTGTCAGCTACTATAGAATCTAGCAACTTTGCATACATTGTCACATCAACCACACTTTAAACATTTCTAGGCTCTTTTTGAAGCTTCATCGCTTTTGAACATTGTCCATATCTTCTTTGCAGTTGATCCCTCACTACTCTTATGAGACCAAGCAAAGTCTCAAAAGTAAACTCTCTACTAAACAAAAAAACCGAGTGAATCTTCCTTAATGCACCATAGCTTGTGTCCTTTCATCCTATTTGTATAGCCTAGAAATATTTCCATGCCCCCGGCTCCAATGCGCCATCACTCACAAATCATAAACTAAGCAATAGAACAATCTCATTCAATTGTAATCATTAAGCTTACTTGACCATGTTCTTCAAGAGTTTTCCAATCGATTGCTAGTGATGGTGATTTGTTGGTATTCGCTATTTTGGCCTAGAGATCTTCACTCAATCCAACCTATGTTAGTTCGGAAGCATTTGATCTTCCTTCCTTTCTACTTTTCGATCATCGCCTTCCATAACTGAACTAATCAAGCACCTCACTCTTGTGCTTAAGAAGAAGAATATAGACTTTTCAAAGTGTCATCAATAAAGGACAACACATACTTGGCACCACCCTTGGTTGTAACTTGAGAGGGCCTCTCCCATAAGTCTAAGTCCGATGAACAGTTGTCAATAATTTCACTCTCTATTGACTACTCATGTAGTAGAGTTCACAAAAGTTCAGCTTCTCAATTTAGTGACCTCCTAGTAGAACCCTCTGACCCAAAATTTATTATCTCCCTCTCATTTTTGTGTCCAAGTCTCATGTGCCACAAATGTTTTGTGTCCTGATTTAAAGCCTCAAAGAATCTAGCAAATAAGCAAATCACTATCGTTCCCATGAGAAGATATAACTCACACTCTATTTTTCCCCGCATCACAGTAAGCACACCTCAAGAGACCTTCAAAACTCCAAATTAAGTGGAGATTCGTTATTTGAACCCATCAAGAGCACTCAACATGATAAAAGTTCCTTCTCAACTCAAGTACATGGCTTGCGTTTGCACACAACTCTTCCATCCATTATTTTTAGACTCTATGCAATCATTTCTACATTAGATAATTGAAACTTACGCAAAACGTTGACATGCCCGTGTCTTAATGCTCCACAACTCAGAATTGCTCCTCCCTTTGAACTTCTCACTCTCTACTTTCACCCCCAAATACAATTGCAGCAATAAAATTTCTCAACAGTGATAAAAAAAAGCAAGAACCCCAGATTCACTCTAGAAACCCTAAGCTTAGCTCTAATACCAATTATTTGAAGAAAACATAGAATCCAGCGGCTCTTACAAATCAAGTCAAATGCAAAAGAATGAAATTACTAGAGAGATTAACGATGAATGATAAGGACACCAGAGATTTACATGTTTTAGTTCAAGTGTCAGTACTTACTCCATGGGAGAGCCAACCACCAAGAAATCCACTATGAAATTGGAGGATATAAAATTAAAAGTCGCTCGGTTGCTCAATTGTTATCCAGCCCTTAATTACACTCTAAGCAAACTAACGAATGTTATTTCACAATCTTTCATCTGGATCTCACTCTAAAAACTCATAAAGAGAAAATCTGATACTCCTCTTGTTTGCTCTATTGCGTCTAATATCATAGTAGATTTTTTATTATACAAATAATATTCCTACTTGAATAAGAAATCCCTTTTAGGAAACCTATTCTAAATAAGAAATCAATTCAAACTTTTGACATATTCTCAATAATGTGAACCGTCTGCTCTAATGTATAGCATGGATTAAAATTAAAAGACCTGACAGAAATCACAGAACAAAAATTAACAAAAGTTAGGGACGTAGAAGAAAGAGCAATACGAGAATAATTTAGTCACCGTCCATACAACATTTTGAGCTTTAAATATTGATATTTAAAAATATAAGTTAAATCCAGAACCCTCCAGGATTGGACATATGTATTATTTATGCACCCACGAGCACGCGGTCTTAGGAAATATGCATCCGTTGAGGGTCCAGCTTTCACACGGAAACCACGAGCACTGGGTTATTTGAGCCACATTTTCTTGTGGCCGTGCATGAATGCATTCCTCACCACTCATTTTTCTGGATAAGATATCCAGTCCCCCTAAAGCACGTGAAGAAAATTTGCTTCTTCTGTGAAAAGGGAATGAGATAGATCTATTAACTTTCGCTATAGCCTCTAACATCACCGCAAGAATTTTACTACCACGTCCAAACAGTACCACAAAAGTTCCGCGGCAACACATTATGTTTGTTTTGACTCGTAACTCTTGTTTATTTTTCGATGAGTCTATCACCATTGCACGACTGTATCGCAAGTAGTAATGGAGCTTATATATTCATAATCTAGTAGAACCCGAATTAAAGACACAGACGATTGAAGGTTCTTCGGGACCGAGAACTGAGAAGCAATCGAATCGGTCATGAAAGGGGCTCGAAATGATATGAAAATTTATCCTTCATCAATTAGCCAACCAAAGGAAGGTGTAAACGTGTAATAGTCAAAGAAAACAATCTTACGTAATTGATGAGTTCATTTTTTAAAGTGAAAATATCCAAATACTCCAATAGATTACGCCGACAAGTTTTCCCTCGAGGCTTCTAGGAACCAGAATCTGAACTCTCTGGTCTCTCTATATACAAATACCCACATGCGAACGGTCTCGATCGGCAATTCGTAACACGAAACAAAAAAAGTTCGATGGAAAACACAGTTCAGTATGCGATCCTCCTCACTGTCCTCTCTCTAGTTATTCTCTACTTCTTCCTAACAAGAGAACCCAAGAACCCTTCCTCTCTCTCACCGTCGTTCTCTAGTTATTCTCTACTTCTTCCTAACAAGAGAACCCAAGAACCCTTCCTCTCTCTCACCGTCGTTCCCGAGAATATGAAGTGCAATGTGCGATAACTAGGCTCAGTGAAGTTGAGAGCTTTAAAATTTTATGGGATCTCTACCAATTGTTTTAAAAACTTAAGAAGTTAGAAAAAAAATATAGTTTAATAATTAAATAATTTATCAATCACCCTCATATTTAGTCTGATTTTTTTTTTATCTAGTACTTAGTGTAGATATATTTAATTTTAAACTAAGTGGGGCCTAGAAAGATTTGTACTCAAGATCTCTTATTTTGATAATATGTAAAATTTTGTGAGATCATTATGAATTGTTTTAAAAGTTTAAAATTATATAGATGCATGATTTAATATTTAAATATTTTAAGGAGCAAATAGAGACACCTTGGGCAAAGAAACAGGGAGCAAGCGAAGAGGGAGAAATGGAACAACTTTCTATGCTTTGAGGAAGGAAAAAAAATAAAAATACAAAAGATGAAATGATGAGGGAGGGAGAGAGAGCAGAGAGAATGTCAGTAACGGAGGAAAAAGAAAAGTAAAAGAGAGTTTTAAAAAGCAATGGTCGATCGCTGATATGGCAAATCAGCCTAGCCAATGTCTTCTCGTTCTGGCTAAATTTTCAAAACAAAAAGGTTGAAGTGTGTCCAACCAAAAAACAGAAAAGTAGAAGGGTGGGTTGCGTGCCCCGCATGAGCATGTGGCGTATTCTAGAAAATCATCGTTCCCTTTCAATCTCTTTTACTTTTCCAAGGTAACGATATACTCATCAAGTTTGATACGCAATATGTTTGATCCGGTGAAAGGTCAAAAAGTTCAATGCCCAACGGACACAGAGGCAGCCAAATTATACCCAACAAATTTGAGTCAGAATCTCCTTCTATCTTTTGACATATATATGTGAAGAACCTGTGAAGAACCTCCATCAACAATTTATTACACAAAGCGAAAAAGAAAACATGGAAAGCACAATCCTCTATGCGGTCCTCCTCCCTGTCCTCTCTCTAGTTATTCTCTATTTCTTCATAACAAGAGAACCCAAGAACCTCCCTCCATCCCCTCCTTCTCTCCCTATCATTGGTCACCTCCACCACTTCAAGTTGCCCCTTCACAGGACCCTTCTCAGCCTCTCCACTAAGTATGGCCCCATCATGACCCTTCGGTTCGGGGTCCGCCGGTTCGTGGTCGTGTCATCACTGCCGCTGGCCGAGGAATGCTTCACCAAGAATGACATCGTGCTTGCCAACCGCCCGAAGCTGTTCATTGGCAAGCACCTCGGCTACGACTACACCACCCTCCTCTCGGCGCCCTACGGCGACCATTGGCGTAACCTCCGGAAGATCGCCACCATCGAGGTTCTCTCGTCGCACCGCCTCAATTTGCTCTCCCATGTCCGGAGGGACGAGATCTGGCGGCTGATGCTCCGTCTGGCCCGGGGTAGGTTCGAGTCCCACCACAGGGTCGAGCTCAAAACTCTATTCTCAGAGCTGACGTTCAACATCATGATGAGGATGATCGCGGGGAAGCGGTACTATGGCGAGGGCTTGACCATCGACGAGGCCGAAGCAAGGGAGGCCAGGAAGCTGATTAAACAGATTGTTGGGAGTGGCGGGATAAGTTACGTTGGCGATTTCCTGCCCATACTAAAGTTGGTCGATTACAATGGGGTCAAGAAGAGGGTGGTTGAGCTGAAAGAGAAGATCGATGCGTTCATTCAGGGCTTGATCAACGAGCACCGGAGGAAGAAGGGCGACCCAGAGCTCGCAGACAGCATGATCAGTCATCTTCTGCATCTACAAGAATCTCAGCCGGAAGACTACTCGGACTTCATGATCAAAGGGCTTGTCTTTGTAAGTGTTGTTTCTTATTTCTATATCTGCTTTTTTTTTTTTTTCACTGGACAAATCCTGCGCCCCAGCCCCCGCCTCCCTCGTGAGAATTCTCGCGGCAAAGTTGCCGTGTGTCTTGTCACTCGTCAGTCGTCCATTCTTTGCTAACTTGATATATGTCGTCGGTGGTTGCATTAAAATATTGCCAAATGACAACGGTTGAATTGAGTCGGGCAACTTACACATGCCCAAAGTCACGACAGCCTAGAATTGACCGCTTTATATTTCTTTTGTTTTGAAGATTTAGAATGCACTTCCACCACAAATGATGATAATACTTGCAATGATGGTGAAAAATCTTAGGTTTCGTTTTTCAATAAACAGAAATACGTTGCTCTCTCTCTCAAATCTACTTAAATTTTGGGTAGTACTATTTTACTGAATAAATGTGTAACCAGTAGATGCCATCATTATTGTCGTTTTTTCGCACATGTATTGTCAATTTTCCTCAAGAATGAATTTCGATTGGGCGGATGTTTGTGGTGCTGGGCAGTTAACTCTCACCCCACCACTTGGAGCAATCCCTTTCTGTGTTCTTCGTAGAAGATAATGATGTTTCACATAGATTTAGATGAAGGGTCCTAGTTTTTTCTGATTTTGGGAGTTCATAAAAGGAGCAGATTTGGATGTGGGTTTTTGGGATTGGCTTACCCACGAATCTGCTCAACCAGACCTTGCCTGAATTAATTGACCCCAAAAACAACACTTTCCTTTTTGGTCGTTTGGGTTCGTAATTGAAGGGGTCAGTTATCAAACTGAGCAAAGGAAAAAGGAGAGACTAATAATGTATGGAAGGCAAAAAAAAAAAAAAAATGGTAATAATGATTGATTGATTGATTGAGTTGAGTTGATTTGGTTTGGTTGCAATTTTTCAAATAGAATCTGACTTGACTTTACTTTTTAAAAGATTAGGACTTGATTGCATATTCTGCACAACGTTTAGGACTATTGGTGCAAATGCCAATCTATTTATCAAGTTGGGACAGCTTATTAAGACTTCAAAGTCTGCAATAAGAGAGTCCAATTACTAAGTGAGATTTACTTTTTGTAACATGTCAGCACTCTTTCCTTTTAGATTTTCTCCATGAAATTGTACACGTTTATGCACCTTCACGACCATATACCAATTATACCTAGTGATTATCTTACCAAGGTATGATTAGTTAAGACATCAAAAGATCCCTATTCGAACGGCGTTGATCAAAGTAGTCTAATGATAGGCAAAAATTAGGTAAAGAAGCTGATTTGTAGGAAAGAAATTTTCATTACTGGGGGGCCTATGGTAAAGAAACTGACTTATTTTGTTTTATTCATCATTTGAAGTCTTATTATCTCGACTTTTGAAGTTAATTTGCACAATAACTTTTTATACATGTACAGGTTTTGCTAGTTGCGGGAACAGACACATCATCGCTTACATTAGAATGGATAATGGCAAACTTACTAAACAATCCTGAAAAGTTAGAGAAGGCCCAAAACGAGATCGATTCTGTTATTGGCCACGATTGTCTGGTAGAAGAATCGGATGTTTCGAATCTACCTTACCTTCGGTGCATCATCTTAGAGACCCTTCGACTAAACACCACGGCGCCACTTCTCGTCCCGCACACATCATCAGCTGATTGCACCATAGGTGGATACTTTGTTCCACGCGACACTATTGTAATGGTGAATGCGTGGGCTATTCACAGAGATCGTGAGTTGTGGGAGGACCCATTGTGCTTCAAACCTGAAAGGTTCGAGGGTAATGGCGGTGAAAAACAACAAAAGCTGATATTGTCTTTCGGGCTAGGACGAAGGGCATGCCCCGGTGCAGCCCTTGCTCAGCGGGTCATGGGGTGGACATTGAGCTTGTTGATTCAAGGTTTTGATTGGAAAAGAGTGAGCGAAGAAAAGATTGACATGAGGGAAGGCCCAGGAACCACCATGCCAAAGGTAGTACCATTAGAATTAATATGTAAAGTACGCCCTTGTATGGAGAAACTTGTCCCTAAAGATTAAGTTGGTCGACTAGTTTGTGCTAACTGGTTGGTTGGCATGCTTTCATGTTGTATGTAGTAAGAATCTACATCCATTCTATGACTTTCAATTTTTTTTTTTTTTTTTTTTTTTTTTTTTTTTTTTTTTTTTTTGTTTACATCATTTTCCAGTCTATATGTTTTCAAATATTATAATGGAGGTTCCTAGTGTAAAGAAGAGATATGGTGCTAATGGCTACGGATTGTACTTATTTGAACCCAGTATTACTTTTCTTAAACAACTTTATCAATTCTGAAATTATAGGTTTAGAGTATCTTTTTTCGTACTTTAATTGCCTCTTGCTCTTGCAAGGTCACATTCTGCCTTCTTCTTGCAATTTTATTTCTTTTCTGTTCACACATTTTTGCCTTTGGGCAAGTTACTCGTCTCGAATTATCTTTCCAAAACTTTAGCACAATAATATGCCTTTTTCCAATTTTTCTTTGGAGAATAGTCATAGAAAGATAATTAGTTGCTAAAGTAGTTACACACTAATGTTCTACAAATAAAATTGTGCGCCCTTCTTCAACAGCACAAATATACTACAAGTTTTAGCATATTCATCAATTGTAATATCTTGCTTACTAGCTTATGATGTACATCAGCAAGTGGCAATAGTATATGCGCCCCAAGATTCCAGAGGTGTTCTTTTTGTTGTTGAAAGAGACAAGTCATTTTTTTTTTATTCAACAATAGGACGTAGTGAACAATGATGGCAAGACTCAAAACATAAAAGGCTAAAGGGATTGCGGAGGCTTGGAAAGCCAATTGGAGGGAAGGTTCCTATTTCAGTGGGTGGACTTTGGCTACCAAATCTGCAGCTTAATTGGTTTCCCGTGGATAATGGGCTAGGGACACGTCATTTTATTGGGCCAAAAGACTGGAGCACTCCATAAAGAGCTGCTGCACAACCCGTGAGCTCTAGTTCACTCCTGATATGCCAATAACTACTGATAGGTAACCAATAGGCAAGTAGATGTGCAGAGCAGGTCGAGAGAGTTGAGTCTGTGTCTCCTTTAGAGTCGACAGTAGGGGTATGCAAAAGATTCAGAAATTGTTCGAACTGGCTGGAACCAGACGAGAACCGATGGTTTCCATTGGAGTCGGTCTGGTTCCCGGTTCCAATTTAGTAGAACCGGTGAATACCGGTCCGATCCCCGGTTCTAGACGTGGAACCCCCTTTCTCACGCGAGACCGGTATATATCTATATAAAAAAAGAAATTCCATCTTAATTATTTTCTTTTATAGTTTTTCTAACAAATATATATGTATATTTGTAGTTATTGGATATTTTTGACTAATTTTGTCTCTTGGGTATGTAATAGGATTAACCCCTCTTTTTTTAAATTCTAATAATCCATTTACTTGCTTTTTCAACCAAAATAAAATAAACAAACGTAGAGGAAGGAGAGAACCGATTGGAGATGTGCATAAGAGCCGATGGCTCATTTTAAGAGTATAATTAGGTCTCTCCTTAGCCACTTCCATGATTAAATTAGGTTAATATTGAAAATAGATGAATCAAGCAATTAACGTTTTAACTTCTGTGGTAATTAAGACTTAACATGAAGTCTAATTCTCCACATGTTTTCGATGTCGGAAAATCTTAAGAGGACTACATCATAACCAATAAAGAGATTAAGTTTTTAGCTAACAAATATTATCTATTCGTTTTGCCTTAAGATTTTCAATCCTTAATCAAAATCAATTGCTTGCAATTTAGCCCAAATATAAAGCCGAAAAAGTTTTGTAGGGATTAGAGAGAATCCACCCGAGAACCGGACATGGACTCACCCAAGAACCGGACTAGACTAGTGGTCCGGTTCCTAGGGAGATCCATGGACCAACATGCGGGTCTTGGTTCCAATTTTCTAAAATCGGTCCTTAGTGGGCGGTTGCCGATTCCAAGGTGGGAACTGCCCACCTGGATCATGTTTACCCCTAGTCAACAGGCATCCTTCACGGCAAGGGTTTCGAGTTCTAGAACTGAAGATGCTTTGTGCTTGAGTGCGAATCCCGTAATAATTGTCTCGGCAAACTCCCTCAATCGAGCCCTCTGGATTGCCGTCAAGCCGAGAGCAATCGACATTGAATTTTCAGCTTCCTTGAGCCAGTGGCGATCATTGCCCAGGTGACGTATTTTATGTTTCTCGCTAATTCTTTGTTTGTGGGAGCCATTAATTGTAATTGTTGTTTAACAGAGAGGAGGCGTCAACAATTAGCTCTGGTTTGGGCCAATGATGCTAGAAAACAAAGTCATTTCACCCTTTTTCCATATAAGCCACGACACATTCGAAGTCAGTTCATGAGTTGGGGAGTTAGGACCAAGGGTTAGTACCTCCTTTACCCATTTGTTGATTGTTGTGATGCCTAGAGGGGTACTACAATATTGAGTCTCATGTCTGCCCGGATGTTTATGGTCCAATCACAAACAAGGAAGATGTGTTCCACGGTCTCTAGGCCTTTTCGGCACAGCGGACATAGCAGGTCATGCACCATCTCTTTCTTTTCCTTCGAGAAAAAAGCATTTTTTCATGCACTCCACATAAAAAATCGGACTTTGGGAGGGGTATTTAGCCATCAGATGTTTATTCATAGGCTCCGAGAAGGCTGATATGTTATTGATGCTAATTTTGTGCAGAGCTGTGATGACGTAGAGTGAATATGGTCATAACTCCTCTTGACTAAGTATGCACCTTATCTATCTCCTGCCCTTATCAGCTGGTCGCCATCTAGACACGGGCTGATTGGGGAGGACAATATCATTTGAACTATGTTCTCATCAAATAGCTTCTGCACTAGTGGTCGTTCCATTTATTTGTGGTTGTGTCTATCAATTCTGCTACCATACAGGGTTCCCCTCAATTTGCTGGTCCCCTAGCACTCAGATGGGTAGCCATTCGTCTTCTCTGATCTTAATACTCTCCCCATCCCCAACAGCCCACCTAACTTCAGATTTAATAGCATCTCTCCCATCATTGTGCTTTTCCATTCCCAAGAAGGTCTTGAGCCATTTTTTACCTCCCACAAGCCGTAGTCCGGGAAATAGATCCCTTTTAAGAGCCGAGTCCATAGAGCTGCAGGGAGTTGTGCCAGCTGCCACACTTATCTTTCCAGCATAGCCTTATCAAAGAAACAAGGTCTCTAAAATCCAATCCTCCATCTACTTTTTAAGTTTTCAAAGCTTCTCATTTCTTCCAGTACATACCTAACTTTGATGAATGTTATTTCCACCAAAAGTTTGCAACTTTTTGCTCAATAGCTTGTACCATAGTCTTTATCAAGATTTCCTTGGTAATTTTCGATAGTATTTTTCTTCCGGTCCTCCATTTTCATATTCACCCTCGCTAAAGTCCATGCGAACATTTGCTTCTTTGTTTGGCCCCAGTCGGAAGGAATGACCAAGCACTTCCCTGTCTTCTTTATGATTGGTACCCTTAATTCATTTGCCATGTTCCTTTTGAGGCTATCTAAGCAGTCCTTGCTAAAGTAGATCCCCAACTTGTTTAGATTGATAGCTTGTCCTAAAGCAAAGCAATATTGGTTTAAGACATTCGCTAGATTATGGCATTCCTTAAATGTCCCATCAAAGAAGAATATTGCATAATTTGCAAATAGAAGGTGGGAGAGTATTTAGGGCAGTTTCTATTCAGCTATATTTCTTTTAGTGTTTCATATTCCACTGCTTTGCTTAAAAGATAGGACAATGCATTTGCCTCGAGAATGAACAAATACGGGGAGAGGGGTTCCCTTGTCTAGTTTCTCGAGAAGGTTGAAAATGTCATTGTCGATTCTGTTGATTTTGAGATGGAAATAAACTGTAAAAACACATTGTTTAACCAGGGAAGCCCATTTCTCACTAAAACCCATCTTCCATGTGCATGCACATAGAAAATCCCATTTCACCTTTTCATATGCTTTCTTAATGTCTAGCTTTAGAATCACTTGGAATTTACGTTTTCTTTCCTTGATTCGTAGTTGGTGTATTTCCTACACTATTAATATATTATCCTAGATTTGTCTCCCGCTTACAAAAGCACTTTGTTCTATGGTAATGAGATTCGGGAGCCAAGGTCGAAGGCAGTTTGCCATGACCTTGGATATTACCTTGAAGCTAAAGTTACACAAACTTATCGATTTAAATTAGCTGATACTCTTGGGGTTATAAACTTTAGGGATAAGCACGATATGTGTCTCATTAAGAGATTAGTCGAGGATACCTGATTCAAAGAGCTGTATATTCGTCCAATGATTGTGGTAAAACTGGCCATTAAGTCCATCTAATCTGACGGCTTTTGTTGGATCCAGCTAGAATGCTATTTGTTTCACTTCCTCCATAGTCATGGGAGCCGTCAATGTATCATTCATGTTCTCTTTTTATAAGGATGGAACATTAATCCAATACTGGCTGAAAATTCCTACTTCCCATTGAATCGTATAATGCCTAATAGAAGATAGAGATGTGTTGCTTTAGCTGATTAGGTTCCTAGCACCAATTTTGATCGTCAACTCTCAACATTTAGATTTTGTTTCTCTATTGTCTCTTAATCATGGTGGCATGGAAATATTTTGTGTTTATATCCCCCATTTAAGCCAATTTATGTGAGATCGCATGCCCAAATATAGCTCCTCTTGCTTCCACACCTTTTCGATTTTCTCTATGATTTTTTGAGAAGCCTCTAAGTTTGAAGCACTAGCCCTATTGTTTGTGAGTTCCGTGAGTCTCCTTTTTAACGATTCAATTTGGTGGTGGGCAATAGAGAACTTCCTCTTACTCTATTTTATCAATGTTGTTGTGAACCTTTTCAGTTTGCTTGGGAAATCCTCCTGTACCTCCTGGTGGGTGTGCCTCCTTGCACTCAATATGTTCCGGCCAACGCCCCTCAAATTTGAAACTTTTTTTTTTTTTTTTTTCCTTTTTAGTTAGTTTAGATTGAAAGGAAAGGAGTATTGGACTATGATCAGATCTTATGGTTGCAATGCATATGCCTCCGCATTTAGAAACATCACTCTCATGTCCATGCTTCATAATACTCTATCAAGTCTCTTTTTCACCAACACATCCCTTATATGTTATGGGATCACGTGAATGAACATCTCTTATTCTCGATATCCATCTCTGAGCAAAGCAACTAACCACTGATAGTCCATCGCACGTCTTCTGACTTTCTCCCAATGGTACAAGACTTCGTTGAAGTCTCCTATGCAAACCCATGAAAGGTGATTGACGGCATGTATGTCTCGTAGTTACTGCCATAGCCCAGTTCTCTCTCGAAATTCGGTGGGGGGCATGTACAAAGTATACTCGGACCGTGTTCCCATTTCCTTTAACCCTGCAAGTCAGGTCAAAGAAGTCCTTCGATTTGTGTCGATACCCAAAATCTTTTGCCCCAAAGGTCATTTATTGTAAGAAAATGGAATCTATTTCCTATCATCTGGCCACGATCTGGTCATGCCGGCCAGTCTCCCTCTTTCCCTTCTTCACTAAGCACACTATTTATGATTTTAAGGAAAAGAAGATCAAACTTGAATGTTGGGCACTTTCCTCTTTGGTGCACACCTTTAAGATAAGTGATCAAGCAAATGAGGAAATCATTTCTGCAGATTGAGGTGATCTATAGAGTTTCTAAGGCATCTATAGAGTTTCTAAGGCTACTGTAAATGACAATTTTTGACCTTAAGAGAATGAGGAGACCGTTTAATATGAGAGGTATCAAAAACTCTGTTTTGGACGACTCTCAGCTATCCCCTTTTTTACCACCAAATCGAACCACGTTAATTATATACTACTCAAAATATAAGGATAAGTCTCCAAGAAGTCTTAAAACTTATAGAGGAAGTGCAATTTAGTTTTAAACATTTATAAAATTATAATCAATAACTAAAACTTGCTCAGCCGGCGCAATCAAGTACTTTTGTTAATAATGATGTCCAAATTAAATAAGGAAAATTTTTTATATTGGCAGTTTTTTCAATAAATTTCATAAACACACGGTACTAATGTGGTGTTAAGTGGGTTCTACATCAGAAAACATACCAAAAATTAAAAGAAAAACCCAAGGCTGAAACATCGAAAAAAGAGTAACGGATTGAAGAAGAAGGGACGAAGAAAAAGGGTTGTGGGCTTGAAGATCTTCTTCAACCTTGAACACACACCACCACTGCAACCATCACACGATCTAATCATAGTGGCTTCGTTAAGAAAGAATATGGCCAAAGAATATTCCTACTTACGTGACAAAAGATTTTATCTCCGTTCTTCATGCCGCGTTTTCTTCGTGCCCCTTCTTCTTTATATCTTTAATTTTTTTTCTTTTTTAAAATGGTTATTGGCTGAACATGTTCCTGTTCAGCAGTGGGTGGATTGTGTTTTTTGAGCATGCCTCCACTAACCGATGAGTATTACTGTATTACTGCGCTCTTCACTGTTTTTCTTTTATTTCTCCATTTTCTGTTTGATAAGTATTGTTTGGACGTAGGTCCATCCTGAGTTCTGAGAAATTTCTGCGATTCCCTGATCTGGGACTCCAGATTTTTCTTCTTCCTTATGTACATTTCTTTTCTGTTTTTCAGATTTTGGCTAACCTGATTCATTAACTTACTTCCAAGCTTTGGCACTCTCACTGCGAACACCATCAAGCCCATCGCCCATCTCTCTTTGCAGGCCAAGGACTATTCGTCCGACAGAGCAGGTGACGATGACGCCGGTACCTCCACCCCACTCCTTGCAAGATGCGAGGGCTAGTCGACCCACCTCCTCAGCATTAGGCCAACTGCAAGATTGGGACGACATCGAGAACCACGTGACGAATGCCGCACCCCATGTCAAGGACAGTACCAAGGACTTCATGACCTCAAACGAGTACTAAAGAAGTGACCAAAATCCTTGCCTCTCTTCTGAACTTCAGCGAGGGTTGCACAATAGGCATAGATGACTAAGCTTCTGGCCTATTTTTTGATGTGGCGACTAATAGGCATGGTACGTCTCCATGCCAAGTCATTATTTTCCATTTATTAATTTGGACGGAACTAATGCAGGACCTTGATTGTATTAATTTGCCAAGTTTTAAAATTTGATTGCATCTTTTAAAAATTCATATTTTAAAAATTTTAGGATGTAATTACACTTTCACTATAAGTTATAGGACTTCTCATGTAATTATCTTCGAAATATAAAAACACATTGTGAAGAATTTAATATGAATGCATGAATCATCTTCAATGTTCAAGCTGTGGACAAGAACCACCCACTAAGGAGAGTCCACGACTTATTATGAAGGGTTTATTTCTGGCCATCACTAGGCAAAATACGTCCAAGTCATTTTTTTTTTTGTCAGAAAATGAAATATATTATTCACTAAGAAAAGATAATAGGACCCAATAAATGAGCATCCGTACGTAAGAGCTCTCAAAGGTTTTGGGAAGGAGACAAGACCCATTTTAGAGGGGAAAAAAAAAAAAATATATATATATATATATATATATATATATATTTGTAGGCTTTGGCAATCTAATCCGCTACAAAGTTGGCCTCTTTAACATATCTCTGCATTTCAAGATAAGTGTGTGAGCTTCCCAAGTGAACTGATCCGGGCTCTTCAAGTCGTCGATTAAGTCTAAACTATCAGACTTAAGTACAAGTGCTTCGTGCCTTTGGGAAAGAAGTGAGTGAGTGCTTCTAAGAGAGCGAGGGACTCAACCATCGGCGCAAACGACATCCAAGTCAATTGGATCGCTTTGGTTTAGAGGATTTCGAAGGGTCATCTCTGGCCAACGAGATGACTCAAAATACTGGAAAGTATTTGTGTAATTTCAATTTGGATCGGAGGTTTCCGCTTCGTTTGGGCTGTGGCTTGGGGCCTCTTCCGCGGCCCATTTTGAGGGCTTATCTCAGGCCATCAACAAGTCGACAACATGGAAATCGAAATCCACTGGTGGCAAGCAAACAAATAAAAACATCAGTCAAATTTAACTGAAATCAGAGAATTTCGCTTTGTTTGTCGGTGGCCCAGAGTGCCTCTCGGTGGCCTATTTGTGGCCTAATCTGAGTAAACAGTCTCCGGCGACCTTCCACCAGATGTGGTCCAAAACTGGCCCCAACGATTCAATGTGTAAAAGGTATAAGTGGTTGGAGATTTTTCAATTTAGCCCATGGGAAGTCGAACGAAACAGATTGTTGCTCAACCTTTTTTTTGGCCCATTTAAAGGGCTGAATGTGCGGCCATTCCTCTAACTCAGGTAGTTTAGTCACCCCATCCCACTGTTTTTATTAGTTATGCACCTTACAGTGCTAAGTTTTGATTTATTTTGGAGCAAGTTCATTTACCACACATAGGTCTCTAGACCTGGTCATGGCTTTCCTTTGATGTATTTGGTTTCAAAATAGTATTTTGGAAACCACTCTTGCCCATCAAAATGTTGAAAAAAAAGTTAGACAACATGAAAATAAACAAAAACAACGTTATGTACATAACCCAGCAAAGAAAAAAAGGAAAGATATGCAACGGGAAACAAAATTGTTCTTATTTTGATATATCAATATCACTTTCCAATCATATTCAGAGTAACAATTTATAGGTAAAAGAAAGAGCCGTTAAGACATAATTATAAATAAATTAGTAATTATCGAATAAGATTAAGGTAAAAGAAAGAGCCGTTAAGACATAATTATAAATAAAAGTAATTACTGTTATATGGCCATTATAAAAATAATAAAGAGCTTATGAAGAAATAAATTAAACATTATAAAGAAGTTAGAAAGTCGTTATAGGATCGTTGCAAAATCGTTATAAAAAATGATGAATTTCATGGTGATCATTACTTTTAACAAATATTTTAAAACTACTAAAATATCCAATGCATACAAAGTTGAGGATGGGGAGCTATTTTGTCTTTAAACTTCATTATTTGAGAAAAAGATGGCATATCCATTTCAACAAAGAAATGATAACACGGTCAAATGGAATTTCAATTTCATAATTTCAAATATGATGGCTAAAATTTCTTTGAATTTAGAGTGGTAGTGAAGTTCAGCAAGCGAAATAATCCACTCTTACATTTACGGATACATTTCTTTTTATCAATTTCTTTAAGTAAATCTATTGTTCAATATAAATAATTGGCATTTGTTTTCAGGGTTCGTACCATTAAAAGGAATTGGCAATGGGAGAAGATGTTGTAACTTCTCATTAATGGGAAAAATGTTGTGATATCTCATTTAACACTTATATTGCTGTGGTATGCTCCTTTTCCATATAGGTGGTACTCTTTTTCAAGATTTTTTTTGCAAGAGATATGACTCTAGATAATTTTTGGACGCAATCTTTAAGGTAATTGACAGTTTCAAGAAATAATTAAACATCCTTATGAGAAAGATTCTCATCAGGGAATTTTGAGCGTACTTATCCTATATTATCATTAGGGCGGTATCTCCCATTCTTGAGGTGCATGCCCAGAAAATCCATTTCACTGTGTATTACAAACATCTTTTTTTCTATTTTCTTTTTGAGAAATCATGATGCATATTGGAGCACAAGATCTGCAATGTGCTTCAATAATCTGCAATAAAATTCTTCATTGGGCTAAATAGGGTAGTGTCATCGATATAAATTAGGGCATTTGCCATAATTGTCCGAAAATCTTCCACATAGTCTTTTGGAATAATGATGGGGAGAAGAATTTCTTAAACAAATGGATTTCAAAAGAAGATAAAATTGAATGAGATGTCAACATGCATGTTTCAGAAAAGTAAAATTCTTTATTTTCTTATTTTTCATAAGTTAATGTCATTGTAATGTTTAAACTTAGTAAATATTAAAAAGTCATAAAATAAGCTATCCTTTTAAGTTATTATAATACAACTTTGAATTAAATTTGATGAGTACTGACATCACATCTTGAAATAAGTATATAGTTAGAAGTATGAATATTATTCATCCAATAGAATGTACTTCTCTTTTTATCTTCATTTTGAATTAATTGAGCAAATTAAGAATTAAGGGAAAATGATCATTTTTTCCGGGAGGGAAAATTGTTTTCCCCAGTTTAATCTTATTGTTTTTAGTACAGAAGACTCTTTTTGTCAATTTAGTATTTTTCAGTTATCCAAACGTTCGAAAGTGAATTTTGTGAAAATATTTATTTGTCTAACAAACTAACCCTTATTAAAAACATGACGGTGTCTAGTGCTTTTTAGTTTTTTTTTTCTTTTTTTTTTTCACAAGAAGTGATTTTAGCATCCATGCAGGTAATTATATTTTAATTAGTCCACTGCTTGGTTTTTATTGTTCTCTATTTTCGAATACGTTCTAAATAAATAAAAGTAAACTAATAAAATAGGACGTGGTATGAGGTTGTAGAGGACCCCGCTAGATTATAAGCATGTGGCATATTTCAGATTGTCTTTTCTTTTCTTTAAGTTTTCTAAGGTAACAAATCCTCAAGTTTGCTACGCTGTATATTCACCTTGGGAATCAAAAGTTCCAATGCAAAACGGACACAGAAGCAGCCAAATCTATGCTTATATATACAGTCGCAAATGAGCAACCTCCACAATTCAGAACTTAAAGCAAAAGAAGAGAAAAATGGCAGACGCCACTCTCTATGCGATCATCATCCCTTTGCTCTCTCTAATTTATTCTCCACTCCTTCCTAAGAAGAAAAACCAAGAACCTCCCGCCAGGCCCTCCTTCTCTCCCAATCATCGGCCACATCCATCTCTTGAAATTCCCCTTACATAGGACCCTATACAACCTCTCCAACAAGCATGGCCCGATCATGTCCCTCTGGTTCGGGGTCTGCCGTGTTGTGGTCGTGCCATCGCTGCCACTGGCCGAGGAGTGCTTTATGAAGAATGACATCGTGCTCATCAACTGCCCCCAGCTGTTGTTTGGCAAGCACATCGCCTATGACCACACCACGCTCAACGCCCTGCCCTATGGGGCCGAATGGCACAACCTCCGTAAGATCGCCACCATCGAAGTCCTCTCCACACATCGCCTCAATATTTTCAGTAGATCGTTGCGAATGGCAGCACAAGTTATGAGGGCGATTTCTTGCCCATATTGAATTGGATCGATTACAGGGGGTTCAAGAAGATGATAGCACGACTTGGGAAGAGGGCCGATGCTTTCATTCAGAACTTAGTCGGTGAGCACAGGAGAAGGAAGGGCAATCCGGAGTTCGCAGACAGTATGATCAGTCATCTGTTGCGTTTGCAAGAGGCTCAGCCGGAGAACTGCTCAGCCGGAGAACTACTCGGACCTGATGATCAAAGCGCTCGTCATCGTAAGTCTTGCTTTATTGGCTCTCTTCTTTTCTTCCTACGCTAAATTTGCTACTGTAATTTGGAGCATTAGAAGTTATTTGATCTATTAATCATCGCATCTATAAAATTCATGAATTCTTACTCTGATAAAAGTCCATGTAAAATGTGTTTGTCACATGCTAGTTAGTGCACCTCGTGGCATATTTAATCTCACGCTATAAAATTAAAAACATTTCTTGAAGTGCAAAAGGAAAAACAGCAATAGCATTCACTGAGGATAGTCAGTAATCTGCACAAATGAAATTTCACGCCTACTTTGAATACAAGAAAATCAATTCTTCTAACAGCCATCGTGCCCGAGCAATGTTTTTGGGATCCGTATACGTACACAGTTGGCTAAACTATTGGGTTCAAAAAGCCCGGTTCGATCTTTCTCTTTGCTTACAAATCTTTTTAAAGAGTTATGTTTTGTCTCAATTTTGGACGCGATCACACGAGCACTCTCTTCTTTATTCTTTTTCCCGGTCAACTCCACACACAAACACAACTTTCGCGAGCACTTCTGACATTTCCTTGACTTGCATGTCCAAAGTAACCCAAGAGGGTGCTCAAGTGATAAGCGGATTTTCCTCCTTGCTCAAGTTTTGGGTTCAAATCATCATACTTGTATATTCTCTTAAGGCCACCTCGATGTATGAAATTGTGGACCGCCAGACGTGGGGCAAAACCAAAAACACATGCACACCCAAAGTTATGTGCACGCTTCCCACCGTTGGGAAATTTGAGTGCATTGGGCGGAGTTAGAGTCAAGCCCATAATGAACAATTCATGTCCAAAACCCGACAGATTGTCTAGTGTAAAGGACGTATTGTTATGTGAAGTCCTAATTTCTTGATTCTTGAAACAAATTTAGACAATAACTTTATCTACGCAGGTTATATTAGTAGGAGGGAGGAATAGATCCATCATCTCTTACATTAGAATGGGCCATGACCAATTTATTGAACAGCCCGGACAAGTTGAAGAAGACCCCAGATGAGATCGATTCCATAATCGGCCACGATCGTTTGATGGAGGAATCGATGTTTCAAAGTTATCGTACCTTCAATGCATCATCTTCGAGACCTTACGCCTCAGCACAACAGTCCTTGGTATTTTGGGCCAAGCCCAAATACATCATCGCCGGGTTATCGAGATGGTGTGCGAATTGATGGAGGCCTACCAACCAGTGACGGGGCAGGCGCAACCATCAATCCACAGCAGATAGGCGGCCCGTTTTTTTCCAATGCGGATTTTGCAACCGGATCTGGCGGATCGGGTTTTGGGGCAAATACCTACCCGAATCCGCCACTAGGGTTTCTTCCATACCAGATCTTTCGCCGCGGCGGCCGGAGCCCAGCAACCCTCTTTTCACAACTAATGCCGACGGTCCAACTCGAAGCTTATCGTTCAACGGTTAACCGGATCGGATAATTACTCAAATTGGTCGCGCGAGTTCCGGCGCGCACTGGTAACAAAAGATAAAGAGGGATTTATTGACGGAACGGTTCCGGTTCCATTCGACGAGCGGATGGCACGACTCTTGAAGAAATGCAATCAATTGGTCCAAACGTGGATTGGAAATTGCATTGCTTCCGAGGTCTCGGCCGGTCTTCCCCCGACGAAGGACTCGAAACAGACATGGAAAAACATCAAAGAGATGTTTGGAAAATTAGATCAAGTGAAAATTTTCTCTTTGACGCAACAGATCTCAGATTTAAAACAGGGAAATATGACTGTTGCTGCGATTTTTAACAAAATTTCAGGTCTATGGAAAGAAATGGAGGCAGCCGAGGAGAAAATCGACTGGCCAAAACCCATCTTGCAACAATACAAAAGATGCGGGACAGAGAGAAGGTAATACGTTTTCTCCTCATATTAAACGAAACCTACCTTTCGTTTCGGTCACGATCTTGACCATGGAGCCGATACCGACCCTTGGCCGCATCTACCAGCTTGCTGTTCAAGAAGAAAGCCAACAGAGAACAGTCGATTACGGCAAAAATAGCGAGAGCGTGGCTCTGGCGGCGAAGAGATTTTCTCGCCCGCTACAGAGGGCCACGGAGAGGAAGAGAGGCTCTCGAAACCAATCTAAGGTTTCATGAGGAAAACCCTAGGGGGTATCGCTCAATAACGAGCGGCGATGATGCGTTTGATCGATCGGACGGCTCTTGATCGTTCCCTGGAGGCGTTGGATCCGACGGCTTTGGAAGCAAGGGGCTGATGGAATCGAACGGCCCACGCGGTTCAAATGCATATGGGCCAGACGGCCCACGCGGGCGTTATCCAATCTATTCTAAAGGGCCACGAGGTAACTTCCTCGCAATTTCTGATGGGCCGTATGGAGCGACGATGGCCCATGCCGTGAACAGGCCCAATTCCTTCACAAAAAATAATCAAAAGCGAAGGGGTAAGCTGTACTGTGATTATTGTAAATGCCCACATCACACGGTTGAAAATTGCTGGAAACTTCATGGTAAACCTGGAGAAAAAGAGAAAGGGAAATTTTCAACTGTTTTACATGTATTGGGAAAATCAGCAGACAAATCAATTTCTCATGGGAAATATCAGGAGCTGATGGAAGCTTTAAAGAAGTTGGATGCTTCTGACAAGGCAGGGAGTTTCATAGGTATTTCTTATTGTCTGATGAACTCAATTACAAAAGATGCTTGGATTATTGATACTGGAGCTAGTGATCATATTGTCTGCAATCAAAAATTCTTTTCCAATATTGAGAAATTATCCTTTCCTATATCAGTACAACTTCCGAATGGAAACACCACACATGTTGATATGACCGGGACCGTGAATCTTAGCCCACTCATCAGTCTTAAAAATGTCCTTTATGTCCCTAGTTTCCAATTTAATCTCATATCAGTCTCTCGAGCCTGTTAAGAAAATTCCTGTCATGCCTTGTTTGACTCTGATAAATGTCTATTTCAGACCCTTTCGACTGACAATCTGATGGGCTTGGGTAGAATCTATCAAGGATTGTATTTTTGGATCGATCTTCCAAGAAATTTTACCTCTTTTGTTGCTTTCAATAAATCAATGTGTAATGTTGCTAGCAATAAAAATTCCCTTTTTCATCAAAGATTGGGTCACACGGCCTCTTTCCTTATCCTCAGTGTCCTATTTGTCCTTTGGCGAAACAAACTCGTTCCTCTTTTCCAACTAGTAACACTCGTGTTGATAGCATTTTTTCTTTAATTCATGCTAATGTCTGGGGACCATATCATACCTTAAATCATGACGGTTCAGGGTTCTTTCTCACAATTGTGGATGATTTCTCATGTGCCACCTGGGTCTTTCTCATACAATCCAAAAATCAAGTTCTATCTCACCTTAGAATTTTTATTTCTTTATCCAAAACTTAGTTTGGAAAGTCAATTCGTCGCATCCGTACTGATAATGGAAAGGAATTCTTCAGTGGTGAATGTGCTTCTTTCTTTTCCTCAAGTGGAATTTTACATGAAAGTACTTGCACTTATACACCACAGCAAAATGTGGAGTTGTAGAGAGAAAGTATCGTCATCTTTTGGAAGTGGCACGAGCCCTAAAATTCCAAGCATCTATACCAAAGAACTTCTGGGGAGATTGTGTGGTCACTGCAGCATATCTGATAAATCGTATGCCATCTAGGGTTTTGAAAGGAAGAACTCCATTTGAATTATTATATGGAAACAAACCAAATTTGAGTCATCTACGAGTGTTTGGTTGTCTCTGTTATGTGACTACAGTAGGGCCTCGGGATAAAATGGCCCCTCGTGCTCGGCAGTGCATATTCATGGGGTATGCCAATCTTAAAAAGGGTTATTGAGTTTATGAACGGTCTACTGGGGAATTCTTTATCAGTAGAGATGTGGTTTTTCATTAAGATACTTTCCCTTTCCGGAATTTTGCTCCCATGTCTGAAAACGATGTAGACACTAATTGTAGATTTTTGTCAGAAAAGATTTATCTTCTGGAGGATCATATGTTATTACTTCTCCTCCAAGACAGCAGATAATGGATGCAGTATCACCTTCGCCACTTGATGAGCACTCTACTGGAGATTCATTCGAGAAGGACTTCATAGAATAGGAACCTCAAGTGATCAATTCCATAGAATCTGCAAATATTGAAGAACCATCGTTGGATGTATTAACTGAGCCACCTCGACGATCTGGTCGAGCCACTCGTGCACCAGCTTGGACAAAAGATTTTGTTTGTTCTTCATCAAAATCGTCAGGTACTCGTTACCCTATCTCCTCCTATTTGTTTTTTGATCAGTTGTCATCAAAACATTTATGTTGCATTAGCCGCATTTCTGAGGAACAAGAACCGTCTAGTTATCATGAGGCTATACATGATCCACGCTGGCAAAAGGCCATGGAAGCATAACTTAAAGCCCTGATTGACAATCACACTTGGGATATCGTATCATTACCTCCTTATCGTATGCCCATTGGTTGTAAATGGGTATATAAGATTAAATATAAAGCAGATGGTTTTGTGGAAAGATACAAGGCCCGATTGGTAGCCAAAGGGTTCACACAGAGAGAAGGATTTGACTACCATGAGACTTTTTCACCAGTAGCCAAGGATGTCACGGTTCGCTCTTTCTTATCGGTTGCTGCTTTTCGCAACTGGACGTTACATCAAATGGACGTCCATAATGCCTTTCTTCATGGTGATCTGGAAGAGGAGATTTATATGGATCTTCCACAAGGATTACGGAGACAGGGGGAGTCTAAGGTATGTCGTCTCCGCAAATCTCTTTATGGTTTAAAACAGGCTTCTCGGCAGTGGTATGCCAAGTTTACTAATGCACTCAAGGGTGTTGGATTTAAGCAGTCCAAGCATGATTATGCTCTCTTCACTTGGACAAAAGGTACGTCGTCTATCTACTTGATGATTTATGTTGACGACATACTTATTATGGGAAATTATGATTCCGCTGTGAGGAAGCTTAAAGAGCATTTACATTCCTCTTTTCATATCAAAGATTTAGGGCCGCCTAAATACTTTCTTGGAATAGAAATAGCTTGTTCTGATCAGGGGATTTCTCTTAGCCAAAGAAAATTTGTGATGGAGATTATATCAGAAGCGGGATTATCGGGATGCAAACCGGCAGTCATTCCTATTGAACAAAATGCAAAATTAACCAATGTTGATTATGACGTGGGACGTCTTTTCTCGATGATCCATTATCGAAGGATCCGACAAGTTACCGAGAGACTTGTTGGAAAACTTATCTATCTCACCATGACTAGGCCAGACATCTGCTATGCTGTACAGACTCTTAGCCAGTTCATGCACAGTCCAAAGCAATCTCACATGAATGCAGCCTTGAAGGTGGTAAAATATTTGAAGAGATGTCCAGGACTAGGAATACTTCTTTCTCGGAAGTGCGATATGGAGATGACAGCCTATTGTGATTCGGATTATGCTACATGTCCTATGAGCAGAAGATCTATTACTGGTTTCTGTATTAAATTTGGGGAGTCAGTGCTTTCATGGAAGACAAAGAAGCAATCCACTGTATCATTGTCATCAGCAGAAGCTGAGTATCGATCTATGGCAAAGACTGTCTGTGAGGTGGTATGGTTACGAGGTCTACTTCAGGATCTTGGGATACAAGTTAGAGGTCCGACACTACTCTTTTGTGATAATGATTCAGCAATCAAACTTGCAGCAAATCTCATATTACATGAGCGGACCAAACATATAGAAGTTGATTGCCATTTTACATGAGAGAAGATCAAGGAAGGTATCATTGAGACAAGAGGGATTAGAACCACGGAACAACCTGCGGATATATTTACTAAACCTCTTTGCCAAAGGCAGCATACATATCTTCTGAACAAGCTTAGCGTCTTGGATATATACAAGCCACCAGCTTAAAGGGGAGTGTTGAAAGAAGATATGCTTTGAAGATATGAAATCGGATTGAAGATTGTAATTGATTTGGATTGTATTTATTTTAGGACTAGGAATATTTTCTGGATAGAAATATTTTCTTTACTTCTTTATTGAATCTTCTTGTATAATATATACATCCCTGTAACAATGTACAATTCAATGAAGAAAATACAATTCCTACACCTTTACTTGAGTTTATGACACATTTCTCCTTCCACACGAGTCATCAGCTGATTGCACCACAGGAGAATACATGGGGCCATGTGGGACTATAGCGTTAGTTAATGCATGGGCCATTCACAAAGATCCAGAGCTATGGGAGGACCCCATGACCTTCAAGCCTGAGCCATTCGAAGGTGGCAATGGTGAAAAGCACCAAAAGCTAGTTCTACCATTCGGGCTGGGATGGAGAGCATGCCCCGGCGCACTCCTAGCTCAGAGGGTCATGGGGTTAACGTTGGGCTTGTTGCTTCAGTGCTTTGATTGGGAAAGAGTGAGCAAAGAGGAGATTGACATGACTGAAGGCAAAGGAGTCACCATGCCAAAAGTGGTGCCGTTGGAATTAATGTGTAAAGTACGCCCTCCCATGGAGAAACTCATCCCTAAAGATTAATTCGATCGATTAGTTCGTCCCAAAATGTTACGTAGTAAGAGTCCTGCACATATCATATGATTTTCTTTTATTATATTTGCTCTATTATAATAAAATTCTGTAGCAGAGTTTCCTAGTGCTAGGAAGATGTATGAGTTGTTCTTGTTTAAGCCCTAGTCATGTTGTTTTCTTGAATAGTAAGTTGTTATTCTGAAAGTGGAGTAAGAGTGTCTCCTCTACTTCAATTTTCCTCTTGCTAATGGCAGGTCACATTCCTTTGGAATCTGCCTTGTTTTAGAAATTTCTTTTCCAATTTTTTCCCACATTTTCACGTTGGCACACGGTTTATTATTAATATGATCCGAAATTATGCTTCTTCCAATCATTCATTGGAGACTAGATGATAAAGGAGAGATAACCAGGTGCTACCCTGATTTACAAACCAATTGGATTGATATAGAACATCGACATATGATAGTGTCCATCTTAGGAGGCTAAAATCGTGTCATTTTGCTAAGAAGTCAATCTTGCTCGTCACAAAAAGAAAGCACTTCAAACGTCTGGACCTTGGGCCCAACCCCATATAAGAATTTTATCCTTCTCTTTCTTGTTTTTGCGACTTCAGGCGCTCTTCTTTCTATGCTTTGCTTGTCTTTCATGCTTCCCCACTTTTCGCCGGCTTGAGTTTGAAAGATCCTCAAACCTAAGAGGGCTTCTTAGCTTGTGGCGTGCATGTCACGTGCTCGATCCAAGGCCTTGGCTAGGCCTAATCTCTTCAACCCAGGAGATCCGGACCCATCAGATTTGCATGTCATCAGTGGCACCAGCCACTAGAATCGAATGTTGAGAGTCATGTCGTTTAAACGAACAACGGCTCATTTGAGAGGGAAAAGTGGAGCAACGAATTCCGAAGATAAGCTCGAAGGAAGTGAGGAGTCTCCGAAATCCTCATTTCTTGCTCCTGGAGATTGACCGATCCAATGGCAATCTATTCGTGTTTCCTGAATGAGTCAAATGGTTTGTAAGGAAAGGTTGGTGGGACAGGGGTTAGACCCCAAGAGCCTCGTCATGAAGAAGGGGAGCAAGACCAAGCCCCATTAACGAAGGGAGACACTCTCCATGTACTTGTTGATGGCAAGTGCGCCCATGATCCAGATCCGAGAACCAGCTCAAGCCACAGGCTTGGTGGGATTTCAGGATTAGAGTTTGGGGTTTGGCGCTAGGTGATGTTTCTAGGAATTCATTGCATAAGCTGTAATTTTTTGTGCTGGAAGCTCCTTCTCTCCCCTGATTTCCCAAGCTTGTTGGATCTTGGATCTTTGAAATAGAACTACAGAACATAAGGATCTAAAATGTGAAAAATCATAACTTCTATTTACGTTGTTTGCCGCTTTTGCTTTCTCTGCTGTCTAGGATTTGCTCATTATAGAATATGTTTGGTAAATTGAGGGTAGTGGTTTGAGCACCATCCACTACCATTAAGCTATGTAGCACCGACACGGACACGCGACACGCGACACAACACGACACGACACGCCGACACGTCATTTCTCAAAAAATAGAGAATTCCAACACATTGGGACACGTTATATAATAAATAAATATTTTTATATATACATATCATTATTTCAAAAATAAAGAGTATAGTCAACTTATTTAAATAAATTTATAATTTTTCATGGTGATCATAATTTACTATTATTCAACATTATTCATCCTTTTTCTTTCTTGAATCACCCACCACCCTCTTCCTCCAAAAAAGAAAATAAAAGAAAAGAAAAAAAAAAAGACAAATCCCGCCCAATTGGACGAGCACCCCATTTTAAACTTTTTTTTGCTCTTCATGGCACCATCATTTTTAATTTTTTTCCTGCTCTTTTTTGAAAACCCAAACACTAGCTGTCTATTATTCCTCCTAGGCACCTCCTCCTTGCACGGCACCTCATTTTTAAATTTTTTTCTGCCCTCTTTGAAAACCCAAACCTAGCTGCCTCCTCCTCCTTAGACTCCTCGTCCACAACACCCCCCATTTTTTTTTCTGCCCTTCCTTGGAAACCTAAACCGTAGCCTCCTCCTCCTCCTTCTATGCTCCTCCTCCTTGCACCACATCTCCATTCTTTATCTTTAATAAACCCTTCTTCCTAAAACAAAAAGGGCAACCTTGAAAACTCTCAGAAAACGCTGGCCGCTCCCTCCTCCTTCATTGCACGATCCTCTTCCTCTCAATCTATACTCTCTCTTGGTCGCCTCGTTGTAGTCGCTCGCTGCCTTGCCTCTGGTCCTCCCACTTTTGCGATTGTAGCCTTGTCTCCGGTCCTCTGTCGCAGCCATCTCGGTTGCTTAGTTCTCTCTTCCTCCAGCCCTCTCTCACCGTCGTGACCTCACCGCTGCGGCCTCGCCTCCATAGCCTTGCTTCCTCTTCCTTGCCCTCGTCTCCATCCTCCATCGCCTTCTACAACGATTCACTCTCCCTTCATGCTTGCAAACCCTCTCCAGAAACCCGGCCTCTTGCGATTCTGGACACGCTCCGACTTGCATGTTGAGAGAGTTGACCACATGTTGGAAAATCCGACACGTGTTGACCGCGTGTCCGAGCATGTTGGACACGCCGACACGTGTCCGACAAGACATGGAAGGTTCCCAAACGTGTCCGTGCTTCATAGCTGTCAAGTGAGCGGAAAAAAAAATCCCAAAACCCGAATCAAATCAACTCAGTCTAAATCATGCTTTCAGTTCGGTTCAATCCGGGTCGAGTTTCCAATCAGGAAGAAATGATCTGGGTACACGCATGAAGGTGACTAGTTTGTTGTCAAACGAAGATTTACAGTCGAGAGTTCAGTTACGTGTGGGGAAGGATTAGCATGCCACAAGGCCTTTCAATAATACAATTTGGATTAAGTAATTTAAATTCCTTTATTATTTGATTTCCTAAAGCATGAAAATATTTTTGTTTGTAGAGATAGTTAGACAAAAAGTTCGCATCATGTCACAACTAGGAAATGACTATGTTCAGTGTGTGGATGTGCATTTTAAAAACATCAACGCATGCATACATGACGACGACGTGGTACTTGCAATATACAACACGAGATTTTGCTATGTGAAGAACTATCTTGTGATGTCGTGTTATTCGACAAAAAATAATGCAATGATTTGTTACGTCTTATGATAATGTGTCATACGATAAGTTCTAGATGATGACTCATCAAGTGATTATGTGTCGTGTGATGACATGTCATATGATGATATGTTATGTGATAAAGTATCATGTAATGACGTGTTGTATGTATGTATAAGAAGAAACTCATATGATGATATGTTAATTGTGATATCCTCAATCTGACCCAAATTTTCGGAATGGGATTACAATAATGGCAAATCTTCAGAGCAAGATTGCAATGGGGATCGATAGGCCACGAAAATGCCGAAAAGGCCACTTTGGGGCAAAAACTCGATTTTTAATCGATGGGATGTAAAAATTAGGAAATGTGGAAATGAGCCACGGACGAGGACCCACGTGGGCCCAGGGCCACAAGTGGGCCCAATGGGCCCTTGGACCCACGAAGGACAGCCCAATGGGCCCAAGCCCAAAGTGGGCAGCCCAATGGGCCTCACGCCCAAGATGGGCGGCTCAAAGGAGCCCACATACCACCCAAGCCATTTTTTTTTCTTTTCAAGTCCCTCATTAATGCTCATGTGCGTGAATAGTACCAAGGGCTTGTGAAATTACTATTTTGCCATTCTGCCTAATAATATAAGAAATGGGCGCCTAATGAGGAGAGGAGAGAGAAGATGATGACATGCCTAGCCTACCCTACTTAGCTCAGCCCAGCTATCTTATTTTCTAGCCTATGCATGATGAGTTCATTCAATGTGCATTAAATGGCATTAATGGAACTTGGGGAAGAAGTAAAGCAAGAAGCAATCTTGACCGTCCATTGTTGTCTTGGGGAGCAAGGATGCATCTTGCCCATCCAATGGCCAAGACTTGTGCAGCAATCTTTCTCTTTCTCCCCTAACTCATTCAGCCATCCATTTTCTCTCTCATTCTCTCATTTCTCTCACTTTCTCTTGCTTTCCAACCCTTTGGATGAATTTTCACTCACTCGCTCTCTCCATTTCCTTGCACCAGTTGAACCCTCTCCACCTCCCCATCCCTCATCTCACGCCGATATCCCTCTATTTCCTCTTGGTTGGAGCCACTGTGAACCACCGGAAGCCGCATGCCCTTACTGCCGTTGTGGTTGAACCGTTGTCCTCACCACCTCACGCCACTGTCCCTTAGCTATTTTGGCATTGTCGTGGGCTGCCAAGCACCAACCTGCCACTACCGAGCCTCACCGTGAGCCGTGCCGCCAGCCCCAGCCTTGTCGTGATATCTTTGGAAGGTGACCAGCCACCGCCGAGCACCACAGCAGCCATCCAGCCCTTGCCTCACCTTCACCATCACTTGTCGAGCTTGGAATCGAGAGTGAGTGAATTTCTAGCCCTTGAATAGGGTTGTTATTGCATTTTGGAGTTAGTTTAGGACTAGATTAAGGTTAAATGATGTCTTCTTGGTATGATAAGTGGGTTTTGCATGATAAGTGATCATAGGGTTTTGATGGTCATCATGCTTTGCCGATAGGTTATCGAGATAGGTTATTATGCTTTGCTGATAGGTTATCGTGTGTTTCCGATAGGTTATCATGATAGGATATCGTAGGCTACAATAGGTTATCGTAATAAGCCTTTCTAATAACCAATAAGATATTAAAATGTGATAAGTGGAGATGTGATAAGTTATTATGTTGTGATATGTGATAAGTGTTAAGTTATGATGACATGTTATAATAATGTGAAATAACTCATTGTATATGTTATGACAACATGTGTTAGATTATTCTAATAATTTATACACAATTGTAATGATTTATCTTACCTTGATGAGAGTTCTTTATCCTATGAGTCCTAATTTGATTGATTTATTGTTGGTTGCTAAAGTTGAATATATTGCATGCTTATGTACCTGTTAGAATGGAAAATAATAAAGGTTATACTATTTGTTGATTCTAGCCAATTAATAAGCATGTGAGGTATGTGGAAAGATGGCATGTTGAAATATTCAAGTGATGTATTTGGGTGATATGATATGAGATACAAGTATGGCATAATGGCATGAGACTAATTAGCACATGCGTATGAATATGTGAAAATATAGAACGATGAAGTGTTTAAAGCACTATTATGAAATAATATGCGACGAGATAGAAGTATGATTAATTTGACAAATGCATGATTGTGATGTGATCACATGGCATGACAACATGATATGGTTGCGTAATTGTGATGTCGCATATTGTATGAGTATTACACATTCTTCCATCGAAAAATATGCAATGAGCTTGAGAGATGTATGCTCGTGTGATTATTAAATACCCTGATGCATATGATTATGCGGGGTGATGGCTCCGTTTTGATGCATATGATTATGGTGGATGATGCCCAATTAAATTCGGATACCCCCAAGTCAACGGGATGCCGTTCGTCGATGGATTTCGGAATGAAGCCCTTATTGGAATGTTGTCCTAAGGCGTATGCATACACGAGATGATGTCATGCCCGATAGGGTGGGACGATGCTCGGTTACACCGGATGACCGTGAGCCTTCGGGTGGGTCTCGTTACCATAATAATCTGGACATGGTTGTGTGAAAAGTGCATGAATGCATATTTTGAGAAGTGATATTATAGTCTGCACACGTGTGACATGATATTAATATATGAGCAAGTCTAGATTATTGCATAGCATGGACACATAACTATGTTATATTGCATGTTTTTAGGTTTGGCTCCTAAGTGTAGGAGATGTTTAAGAATTGTTTATATGCTCATATTGATGGCTTTGAGGAAGTGGAATAACCATTCATGTTATAGTTAAGGCAAAGTAGAGATTGCTTTGCTATTGATCTGTTGTCAATAGATTACTTGCATGTTTAGGGCATTTCTGAGGTGAATGACTTCTCTGCAAGAGGTCTAGGGAGTTCACTCATTGAGTTTTATCTCACTCCTCATTGTTTAACCTTTTTTAGGCCCTAATTGTGACTAGCCAAGCCCGAGCTATGGTATTTTGAGTTTGGATGTGTACTAGGCACGTGGGGGATACCACCATTTTCAAGGCGCTTCGTAGTATAGAGGAGCTAGGCTAACCCTAAAACCTTTTGGAAGTGCGAATGACCGCGCATTTCGATTGAACATGAAATGACATAACGAGTGATGTTCAAGATTGGATATAAATTGTTGTTATGTTGTAATGACATTATGGATACATATATGTAAATATAAGTATGTTTGAAACTGTCCCTATTTGTTGATTTGGTGAATTGTTTATGCTTCCGCTTGTATATTTAATCAAATAAAACGATTGGGTCGGTGATGCCTCATGGGACGTCGCAATCGAATGACCTAAAGGAAATCTCTATTCTTTATTAGTTGTTTTAACAGTTTTGTAAAAGCATCACAGGCCTAACTTGCAGTTCATTATTTTATATATCAAAGTGTTCCTCTATACATTGACTAGCTCTATTTATTGCTCAAAAAATTAATAATATTGCAATATATAACCAATTCGCTCCCTCTAAGTCTATATTAGAAAGGTTTATATTGGCGAAATGTGTCATGCAGGTACAAATTTAAAATTACTTTTTACCTAAATAATTTTTTTTCTTGGCGAAATGTGTTTGGAAGTACAAATTTGAAATTTTTTTTACCTTATATTTGGCTAGTGAAGAAATGGATGGTCGAGATATATTTGTTTTGAAGAAAAATGTCAAAATCATATATCACTTTTCAGTCCATGACTATTTATATACCGCTACTTTGAAATTTGCATTGATTATTGTCATGTCCATATTTATGAAAATGCAATTTTCTTTCCATAAGTTCTTGTACTTACTCAAAATAATACAGCCAATTAAAAAATTAGGGATACTTCAATTTTTATTTTCAATATAGTAGCTATGCTTAAAATTATGCGAGAAAATTCCAAATAAGAACCTGAAGTGCCATTATTTTCTCAAAGAAATGTATGAAGTGGACAATAGGAACCTAAAGTACCATCATTTTCTCAAATAAGGGTTTGAAGTGAATTTTGTTTCAAATAAGTTCCTAAAATGACCTATTAGTTTCAAAAGGGGGCTTGGTGGATGGTAATTTCGTCTTTTAAAATTTTCCTTTCTTCTTTCTTTTTTCTTTCCGTGAGCGTGGGTTGTTGCGCGTCTCGAGAGGGTCGGGGCGTGACATTAATCCTTTGATGACACATGCATGTGGGGCTTGAATTGACATTCATTTTTGTGTTTGGGCTTATTTGGGTGCGTAATTGATCCCTTTTGGCCAATATATATACGGTTCATGTGACTATCCTAGTTCATTGTGGGAATAATAGCTTATTTTGGCTTGAAGAAACAACAAATAATTAAAAAAATTTGTGACTTGTAACATGTTGTTATTCCCACAAAAGTCCAAAAATTATTGTGCTAGCAAAGTCTTTTGTATATCAAAACTAAGAAAATCAAAAATAATTTTTGTGAAAGTAACTAATAGTACCTCAATTTTACCTCCCATTTTTAAGGAATCGTCAAATTTGAGCAAGTTTTGAACAATGAGATACAAAGCATAATAGTCATTCTAAAAATGGATTTCACTTGCGAAAACAAGTTTTCGACACCCATATTGCTACCAAAATTTGACGGCCAATTTTACCCCTTGGGATCGATTGCTCTTTTTTTACCATGTTGAAAATTTTTAATTTCGAGATTTCAATTGTACATCATAAAAAAGGGATTGCAAACAATTTGACATAATAAAAGTCAGGTTAATCAAATGTCTTTTGACGAAGTAATCATGTGTCAAATTCCGGTTAAAAGCTCATAAAGCCTAAAACCATACATAGAAGTATATGTGATGGGTTATAAGGTGGAGAAGATTCAAACCGAGAAACTGGAACCTACTCGAATAAAGTTGATTCCCAATTTTCAAAACTAGGAACCGAACTTGTTGACCCTGGGACCATTTGCAGCTAAACTAGCCGGTTCTTAGGCCAACCCATGATCACATTGGTTTACCCTTTTTTCTTTGGTAGTTCAACGGACGGTCGCCCCTCCAACAAGAAAAGGTATAAATATGGAAACTTCTCTGCCATTTAGATCGGAGAATTTATGGAGGAAATCGGGTTTTAAATTTCCAGAAACCGCACGATTGTATAGCCAAAGGGAATACGCCGCGCCTAAAATCATAACCTGCACTATCTCGGGCAATGCAATCAGACCAAACCCGCATGTACATTATCTAATTCAGCAGCATCTACATTCACCTTAACGCATTCACCTGTTGGGAAAGAATTCAGAATGAAAGGGTTTGTTGACCGTTAAGAGTAGGTAACCCGTTCGTTCCCTGTGTCTTTGTTTCTATTGCATTCTATCTCATCGTATCACATTCTGTTCTTCGAATTGAAAGCTAAGTAGTGGTAATTCGAAAGATTCCCCGGGGGAAAAATAGAGATGTCTCCTACGTTACCCGTAAAGCGGAATTGACCGGTGGTGGTTGGTCGAAGCTCCAGTAGGTAGCCACTCCCTTCTCAGGGAACCGTACGTGAGACTTCCGCATCATACGGCTCCGTCCCGAGCTTCCGTCGTCGGCCCTTGTCATTAGACCCCTATCTATGCATGTATTTTTAGCCTGGACTCTCGAATCTTTTGCTTCTTGGGTGGTGGCGAACAATGCAGCTTGCGTTGACCAAGGGGTCCTCGAACCAACCTGTCCTCCCTTTCTGTTCCTCAGTAAGCGGTTCCTTTTCATTTATTCATTGATTGATTCAAGGTAGCTGTAGCTTGCTTCCTACATCTGAGTTCAACTTGGAGATTGAAGTCCTCTTTCATTTCTGGATGGTGAAATAAGACCAAGCTCATGAGCTTATTATCCTAGGTAGGAACAAGTTGATAGGATCCCTTTTTTGACGTCCCCATGCCCCTCCCACGTGGCGACATGGATCTTAAAAAAAAAAAAAGAGTTTATATCGAGTAAAATATATATTTTGACTTTCTTGTGTTAAAACTTTGGCTCGGCAAGATGCCAAGAATCGAAGAATTATAGATGACCCATTTAATAGTTAATGGTTCCAATTTGTCCTAAATTTTGGCTTCCATTGAAAATCAATTTTACGGTATAGACGCTTATGACCTCCCCTTCTATGCCCTGCGGTAATGATTCCTCTGGCATTATTGGCTATGTCTACAAAGATTTTGGATTTGTTCACAACGATCAAATTATCTCGGGTCTTGTTTCTACTTTTCGGGTCCATAAGCAGTGACCATTGCCCTATGAAGACTCACTTTCGCTACGGCTCCGGTCGGTCCAAGAGTTTTATAAAACGTTCTTGGTGGAAAAAAATGTGAATGAAAGATCCCACGGAATTGAATTGGGTAATCTGTTGATGAATGGTTATACAACGGTGATCCTTATGAGCTAATTGTTCTACACTTCTTACTTGGTGTAGCATTCTACCCAATAAGGCGGATACCTCAGATCTCGCTTGGATAAAACGGAAGATATTGTCGATAAATCGAAGTACGTCTTGTTCATTAACATCTCGAAAATATTTCGCCATAGTTCGATAAATGTTGGTTGATCGTATATTTCATTATCGTTTTATGATTCAAAGTATCATTTCATATTTGATCCCTTTGAATTCCATATTCGAAGTGCTTTTCCTACCCGTATCGAATAGAACATGCTAAGCCAAATCTTCTTCATGTAAAACCTGCTTGATTTAGACATCGTGGTTCGTAGCCATGTGCTTTAATCCTCTGAGCTATAGGCCCCGCCCAGTCTCCAGTGGATCTGTTCCCAAGAGTACCCTAAAAAAAAAGGAACCTTTCCTCTCCCTAGCCATTTCAGGTTAAAAATTCCATTTTTTGGTTAGAAAACGAGCTTCTGGCAAGACAGCAGGGGGAACATCTATTATTTCATAACCTGCATTGACTAACTGAGAGTCGTCTCAATCAATAAAGGCTAGATCGGACTAAGGAGAGAGACGGTTGAGTACGGAAGCGAATAGAATAAGAGCATGTTTCAAATTAAGAAATAAGAAAAAAATCTTGTTTCCAAATACCTCAATTGAATTGATCAAATTCGAAGCCCTTTTCGATAAATGCTTGAAAGAAAAAAGGAAGTGAGTTAGACAAAAAAAGAAGAAACTTGGACAAAAAGAGAAGTAACTTGGACAAAACGAAACAAAGTGACTTAGACAAATCATTTTTGTCGATAACCTCATGGGGATTGTAATTCTTTCTCCTTCTCGAGGTACAATGACAGACTGAGAAGCTCGACTAGAAGGAATCGGCAGAGAAATTTTGTGTTATATATGGTAATCTTTCTGTGATCCTTCTTTAATGAGATAGATTGTTTAAAATTCAAACTAGGAATTGAAGTTTCACAAACTCGGAACCAGAAAAGTATCTCCTTTTCTTTTAATCTAAAAAAAAAAATGTCAAAGTCTTCGATCAAAGTTATTATGTTAAATTCATTTTGTCTCGTAGAAGAAATGAATTCCATTTGCGTATGTGTTCCCTGTAAATAGTGGGTACTCTATTCTATTACACGGATCGGGAGCAATCGAAAAAGCCAGACCCAGTATGGTATCGGTATCTCTTTGAATCCTAAATATGATGCTACCAATAATTGTAGCAATCCACATATGTCTCCCTTCCATCAATCCGTATTGGTTGAGGTAATGATAATGGAAATTTCCCTATTTATTTGTTTTGATGAGAAATGCGAACGAAAATGAAAAAAAAAAAAAAAAAAAAAAAAAAAGAGGAATCCCTGTTGGGAATGAAATTCGGCTATTTGTACCCCTTTTCACAAAAAAAAAAAAAAAAAAAAAAGATGGAGAGATGAATAAATGTATTTTTTATTGGATTGGATTCCATCGGGAATGATGGGGCTCGAACCCGTAGCTTCCGCCTTGACAAGGCGGTGCTCTAACCGATTGAACTACAATCCCAAGAAAATGAGGTTACATATGATATATCGAGAGTTCAAGACCATAACGTAATTCATTTAGAGAATGCCGATGAGAAAGTAGATCTGGTTCCGAGATCTGGAAAAACTTGGTTATCCAAATTGGAAATATTTTTATACAACAGGAGTAGGACTTTCCGGGAGTGACTATCATTCTCATACCGGTGGCAGCTTCGAATAGATCAGATACTAATGCTCTTTCTCTGAAAATATAGAAAAAAAAGGAGTCTATGCACCAATATCTACCATAAAAGGGCAGGGCTTTAGCAAGTCTTTTGATAGAGATCAATTGTTTATTCAGATGCGTTGACCTTGTTACATGAAATGCACCAAACCTAAAGCTAAAAGAAATAAATGAATTCCAAAAAATTTTGGCAAATCCAAAGAAGGTTTTCATGTACGCTCATCACAAAATATTTTCATGCTGAAGACATAAACAACAATAGATAATTATGAGATATGATCCTTCCGAATGGGTTAAGATAATTCTTATTATGATCTTTCTTTCATTCTTGAATCGATTGTAGTGGACCCGGGCTTTTTCCAGCTGTTCAATGGTCCCGCCGCTAGCCTTTGCTCCACTATCAATCACCGGAATGGTTATTTTGCCTGCAGATCGAAAGGTTACGATTCACTCCGGTGCTGCTTGCTGGTGGAGGTTGGGAGTATCTCAACGAGAAATAATAAGTTTAAGAAGTAAAGACTCCCTAGATCCGCCTCTTACTTACCCACCTTCCCTGACTAGCTAGTTTGGTTGGTATCTATGGATACCCCCTTTTCGGCTCATACATAAAGGCCATCCTTGAGTTCGCTGCTAAACGAAGACGGGAAGGGATAGCTGAGGGGGGCAAAAAGATCGATTCGGTTTTTTCGCTCATCTCGGAAAGCTGGTAATGTCGCCACGCGGGAGGGCATGGGAATGTCAAAAATGGGATCCTATCAACTTGTTCCGACTTAGGATAATAAGCTCATGCCGAATTCATAATTGGCGAATTTGTAGGTTCAATTCCTACTGGATACCCCCAAACTGACTTGACGAGGAATCCATTCTCGCGAACAAACACAACCCCTATACACACCTAGGAGCACCCCTTCGACAATGAATTGGGTGTCTAGAACCCAAATTAAGGAAAAGGTACATGTTGAGGCTCCAAAGGAAAATGAAAGCATACTCTTATGATTGCATTTAAATCATTTCTTTTTCGATTCAAATTGCCGTGGTGCAAGGGGTGGCGAAGAGCCGACATCGAGGTGCCAAACCCATGATCCTTTTCTATCCGATAGGAAGGGCTGTTACATAAAATGTACTTCTAAGTATGCGTTAGTAGGCTTTCGACTCAATCTAATAGCCTACCTATCGGGCGCCAATAAAAGAGAAAGTTTTTTCATGGCCGACTCCTTCTGCCCCTTCCCCATCCGTTTTCTCTCTCTTGCACACCTACTCCTCTCTCTTCATTGCCAGCTGTCCCATTCTCCTTTGGTCTTCTACTATTTGCTTTCATTTTCCCTGGTTTCGATACCCTTCATTTTGGACGAGCGGCTTCCGGTTTTCTTTTCATTTTCCTTCCTCGATCCAGCAGTCTTCTGCTTCTTCATTTCGATTTTCATCGAAGCTGAGCCCACTCATGCCGTCTGCTTCACTTCGGTCTCGCGGTTCACTCGAGGACATCTCCACCGATTCCGTAGCTCCGTTCTAGCATCCACGAGCCCACGTCAGCCCGATTTCTTCCTTTTCAGTTGTCGCACCGAAGAAGTTACCTTAGCCCAACCCAATCGAGCCGGGACCAGCCATCTCGGAGCCGCGACCAGCAAACCCCCTTCAGAACCGGGCAACAACTACAAAGCTTTGAGGCCCGATTTTGGCTCCGAGCCCCCATTGGCGGTCCTACTTTGGGGTTTATCGGCGCTGTCATGCCCCCGTCATTTTGGTCCAAGCGGATTGCAAATTAGGTGAGTTTAACTCACTAATCATCGTTTAGTAGGTTAATGATGTTTAAGAATTGATTAGTTTAGGTTAAGCGTAGTTTATGTGGTTAGTTAAATTAGATTAGTGAATTTAATTAATTACTGATGTATGTTAGGTGGATAGTTAGTGCAATTAGCACCTAGACAAGCTCTAGTATTTATCTAGAGTGATTTGGAAATTTTCCGGGTCCGTCTCGGCTTTCAATTAGGTTTTACGAGCTTAAGTTAGCATTTTTGCTATTTATTGGCATTTATTTATTAATTTCCGTATTTATTTATTTATTTATTTTTCGGAAATTAGGCCGAGATAGTCAGTGACCGGAATTTTATGTTGATTTCAATGGTGTGATCTGTTTATTTAATTGAGCCTTAATTTGTGTTGAACAAGTGTGATTGTGATTTTATGAATTTATTTCTAAATTTATTTATTTCAGTATTTAATTGGAAAATAACCGAGCATCGGTTTATAAGGCCAAAAATATTTTGGTGGATCATATAAAATGGTGGGATTTATAAAAATGAAATTATTGTATTTTGGCTAAGACCGACCGTGTACTGACACACGACTATTTTTACCGAGTACCTTCAATACAAGGAAATTAGGCCAAGATACTATGTTAATTGAGGAATTTCATTGTGAAGTACAATATCGTTGGCCGTGGTTTAATAGTCATGGGATGTCATGGGTTGGATTAAGTAAACCGCCTAATATAGGTTGTTGCCCACTAGGCCGTGATTAAACCGCCGAAGTATGACTGTGCCTACTGGGCCATGATTTACTACCTAATACAGGTTGTGCCCATTGGCCGTGATTCACCACCTAATATAGGTTGCACCCGTTGGGCCGTGATTAAGAGTCGGGAATGAGTAATTGAGATTACCGTGAAAGGGTCATGTTGTCTTGAAATCGACTAGGTCGATCGATCGATGTTTCAATTTGAATTCTTGACTTGATGCGATGATGTGATGCGATGATAGTATGAATTTAATTGACTTGTAGAAAGGAACTAAGGCCAAGGTAAGTTCCCTAACTCATGTTTGTGCCTAGGCAGCCCTCATGGCGTATTTTTTTCCTAGTCGGGTCGTAGGGGGTTGAACTTGCTAAGACGTAGTTTCACCCCGTTGTGGGATATCATTTTCAAGTCCCTAGTTGACAGCGGTGGAGGACCCGAGGCCCGAAGTTTAGAAGGTGAAGCCCGAAGAATCAGCGATCTTGTCACACTAGTTAGTCATAGGACAATTCTCTTTTGGTTGATAGCCGATCCCTTTTTGTAGGCTCTTGTGTATAAACCCGTGTGTTTATAAAAAGGTATTTTGTGAAAAATTGGCCCCACCTTCCTATCTCATTGAATTGTTGTTTGGGGATTATTTGTCTATTTCCGCATGTGCATTAAAAATGAATGAGTTGGCGATGCATCCTGGGACGTCGCTATTTAACCGATCATAGAGGGATGGGCACGTGCTCGGAGGATCAGGGAGTGACAGAAGGCAAAGGACTCACCATGCTAAAAGTGGTGCCATTGGAATTAATGTGTAAAGTACGCCCTCCCATGGAGAAACTCATCCCTAAAGATTAATTCGAGCGACTAGTTCATCCTGAAATGTTATGTAGTAAGAGTCCTGCACTTGTCTTGTGGTTTTCGTTTATTATATTTGCTCTATTGTAATAAAACTCTGTAGCGGGGTTTCCTACTAGGAAGATGTATGAATTGTTCTTGTTTAAGCCCTAGTAATGTTGTTTTCTTGAATAATAAGTTGTTATTCTGAAAGTGGAGTAAAAGTATCTCTTGTACTTCTATTTTCCTTTTGCTAATAATAGGTCACATTCCTTTGGAATCTGCCTTGTTTTGGAAATTTTTTTTCCAATTCTTTCCCACGTTTTCACGTTGGCACAAGTTACTCTTCTTGCAAGGTTTTTTATTAATATGATCCGAAATTATGCTTCTTCCAATCATTCATTGGAGACTAGACGTGAAAAGAGAGAGAACCACTTGCTACCCTGATTTACAAACCAATTGGATTGATATAGAACATCGACATATGATAGTGTCCATCTTAGGAGGCTAAAATCGTGTCCTTTTGCTCGGAAGTCAATCTCACTCGTCACAAGAAGAAAGCATTTCGGACGTCTCGACCTTAGGCCCAATCCGAGAGAAGAATTTTATCCCTCTCTTTCTTGTTCCTGCGGTTCGAGTGCTCTTCTTTCTATGCCTTGCTTGTCTTTCATGCTTCCCACTTTTCGCCGGCTCAAGTCTGAAAGATCCTCAAACCTAAGAGGGCTTCTTAGCTTGTGGCGTGCATGTCACGTGCTAAATCCAAGGCCCTGGCTCAGCCTAATCTCTTCAGCCCAGGAGATCCGGGCCCATCAAATTTGCATGTCATCAGTGGCACCAGCCACCAGAACCGAATGTTGAAAGTCATGTCGTTTAAACGAACAATGGCTCATTTGAGAGGGAAAAGTGGAGCAACGAATTCCGAAGATAAGCTTGAAGGAAGTAAGGAGTCTTCGGAATCCCCATTTCTTGCCTCTAGAGAATGACCGATCTGATGGCAATCTAATCGTGTTTCCTAAATGAGTTGAATGGTCTGTAAGGAAAGGTCGATGGGACGGGGGTTAGACCCCAAGAGCCTTGTCACGAAGAAGGGGAGCGAGACCAAGCCCCATTAACGAAGGGAGACACGCTCCATGTACTTGTTGATGGCAAGTGCGCCCATAATCCAGATCCGAGAACCAGGTCAAGCCACAGCCTTGCTGGGGTTTCGGGATTAAAGTTTGGGGTATGGTGCCGGGTGATGTTTATAGGAATTCCATTGCATAAGCTATAGTTTTTGGTACTGAAAGCTCCTTCTCTCCCCTGATTTCCCAAGCTTGTTGGATCTTGGATCATTGAAATAGAACTAAAGAACACAAGGATCTAAAATGTGAAAAATCATCCCTTCTTTTTTCGTTGTTTGGTCGCTTTTGCTTTCTCTGCTGTCTAGGGTTTACTAATTTTAGAATCTGTTTGGTAAATTGTGGGTAGTGATTTGAGCACCATCCACTACTGTTAAGTGAGCGGAAAAAAAAATCCCAAAACTCGAATCAAATTAACCCAATCTAAATCATGCTTTCGGTTCGGTTCAATCTGGGTCGAGTTTTCGATCAGAAGTAAACTACATGGGTGCACGCATGAAGGTGACTAGTTTGTTGTGAAATGATGATTTATAGTCGAGAGTTCAGTCATGTGTGGAGAAGGGTTAGCATGCCACAAGGCCTTTCAATACTACAATTTGGATTAAGTCATTTAAATTCCTTTATTATTTGATTTCTTAAAGCATGAAAATATTTTTGTTTGTAGAGATAGTAAGACAAAAAGTTCGCATCGGGTCACAACCAGGAAATGACTATGTTCAGTGTGTGGATGTGCATTTTAAAAACATGAACGCATGCGTACATGACGACGATGTGATACTTGCAATATACAACACAAGATTTTGCTATATGAAGAACTGTCTTGTGACGTTGTGTTATTCGACAAAAAAATAATGCAATGATTTGTTATGGCTTATGATAATGTGTCACACGATAAATTCTAGATGATGACTCATGAAGTGATTATGTGTCGTGCGATGACATGTCATATGATGATATGTTATGTGATAAAGTATCATGTAATGACTTGTTGTATGTATGTATAAGAAGAAACTCATATGATGATATGTTAATTGTGACATCCTTAATCTGACCCCAATTTTTGGAATGGGATTACAATAATAGCAAATCTTTAAAGCGAGATTACAATGGGGATCGATAGGCCACGAAAATGCCAAGAATGCCACTTTGGGGCAAAAACTCGATTTTTAATCGATGGGATGTAAAAATTAAGAAATGTGGAAATGGGCCACTGACAAGGACCCACGTGGACCCAGGCCTACAAGTGGGCCCAATGGTCCCTTGGACCCACGAAGGACAGCCCAATGGGCCCAAGCCCAAGGTGGGCAGCCCAAAGGAGCCCATGTATCACCTATGCCTTTTTTGATATTTTCAAGTCCCTCATTAATGCCCATGTGTGTGAATAGTACCTAGGGCTTGTGAAATTACCATTTTGCCCTTCTGCCTAATAAGACAAGAAATGGGCGCCTAATGAGGAGAGGAGAGGAGAGAGAAGATGATGGCATGCCTAGCCTACCCTACCTAGGTAAGCCTACCTATCATATTTTCTAGCATAGGCATGATGAGTTCATTCAATGTGCATTAAATGGCATTAATGAAACTTGGGGAGGAAGTAAAGCAAGAAACAATCTTGACCCTCCATTCTTGTCTTGGGGAGCAAGGCTGCATCTTGGTCATCCAATGGCCAAGACTTGTGCAGCAATCTTTCTCTTTCTCCCCTAGCTGATTCAACCACCCCTTTTCTCTCTCATTCTATCATTTTTCTCACTTTCTCTCTCATTCTCTCACTCTTCACTCTCTCTCTCTCTCTCTCTCTCTCTCTCTCTCTCTCTCTCTCTCTCCATTTCCTTGCACCAGCTGAACCCTCTCCACCTCCCCATCCCTCATCTCACGCCCATATCCCTCTCTTTTCCTCTTAGTTGGAGCCATCGTGAACCACTGGAAGCCGCACGCCCTTACCACCGCTGTGGCTAAACCGTTGTCCTCACCACCTCATGCCACTATCCTTTGGTTGTTTTGTCCTTGACATGGGTTGCCAAGCACCAATCAGCCACCGCCGAGCCTCACCATGAGCCGTGCCGCTAGCCTCAGCCTTGCCGTGATTTCTTTGGAAGGTGACTAGCCACTGCCGAGCACCATAGCAACCATCCATCCCTTGTCGCACCTTCGCCATCACTTGGCGAGCTTGGAATCGAGAGTGAGTGGTTTTCTAGCCCTTGCATAGGGTTGTTATTACATTTTGGAGTTAGTTTATTATTAGATTAAGGTTAAATGATGTTTTGTTGATGTAATAAGTGGGTTTTGCATGATAAGTGATCATAGAGTTCTGATAGGTTATCATACTTTGCCGATAGGTTATCATGTGTTTCCAATATGTTATAGTGATAGGATATCGTAGGCTGCGATAGGTTATCGTGATAAGCCTTTCTAATATCCAATAAACTATTGAAATGTGGTAAGTGGAGATGCGATAAGTTATTATATTGTGATATGTGATAAGTGTTAAGTTATGATGGCATGTTATAATAATGTGAAATAACTCATTGTATAGGTTATGACGACATGCGATAGATTATTCTAATAACTTATATACAAATGTAATGATTTATCTTACCTTGATGAGAGTTCTATGTGCCATGAGTCCTAATTTGATTGATGTATTGTTGGTTGCTAAAGTTAAATATAGCGCATGCTTATGTACCTGTTAGAATGGGCAAATAATACAGGTTATGGTATTCATTGATTCTAGCCAATTAATAAGCATGTGAGGTATGTGGAAAGATGGCATGTTGAATTGTTCAAGTGATATATTTGGGTGATATGATATGAGATACAAGTATGACATGATGGCATGTGACTAATTAGCGCATACATATGAATATGTGAAAAGATAGTATGATAAAGTGTTTAAAGCACTATTATGAGATAATATTCCATGAGATAGAAGTATGATTAATTTGACAAATGCATGATTGGGATGTGATCACATGGCATGATAGCATGATATGTTTGTATAATTAGTGTTGTCGCGTATTATATGAGCATTACATACTCTTCCATCAATTAATGAGAAAGATATGAAATGAGCTTAAGAGATGTATGCTTGTGTGATCATTAAATACCCTAATGCGTATGATTATGCAAGGTGAATGTATACTCGTGTGATCACTTAAATACACTAATGTGTATGATTATGCAGGGTGATGGCTCTATCCTGATGCGTATGATTATGTGGGACAATGCCCGATTAAGTTCGGATGCCTCCAAGTCAATGGGATGCCATTCGCGGATGGATTTCGAAAAGAAGCTCGTTATTGGAATGTTGTCCTAAGGCATATGCATACGCTAGATCATGCCATGCCCAATGGGGCGAGACAATGCCTTGTCACACGGGATGACTGCAAGATTTTGGGTTGGCCTTGGGTCCTGAGTGGCCGTAATAATCTAGACATGGTTGTGTGAAAAGTGCATGAGTGCATGAATACATATTTTGAGAAGTGATGCTATAGTCTGCACACGTGTGACATGATATTAATATATGAGCAAGTCTAGATTATTACATGGCATTGGCACATGACTATGTTATATTGCGAGTTTTTAGGTTTGGCTCCTGAGTGTAAGAGGTGTTTAAAGAATTGTTTATATGCTCATATTAATGGGCTTTGAGGAAATAGAATAACCATTCATATTATAGTTAAGGCAAAGTAGAGATTGCTTTGCTATTAATCTGCCGTTGATAGATAACTTACACATTTAGGGCATTTCCGAGGTGAATGACTTCCTTGCGCGAGGTCTAGGGAATTCACTAATTGAGTTTATCTCAGTCCTCATTGTTTAACCTTTTTCAAGTCCTAATCAAGCTAAGCCCGAGCTATGACATTTTGAGTTTGGACACGTACTAGGCGCATGGAGGATACCACCCTTTTCAAGTTGCTTCGTAGCATAGAGGAGCTAGGCTAACCCGGAAATCCGTTGGAAGTGCGAATGACCATGCATTTTGATTGAACATGAAATGGCGCAATGAGTGACGTTTAAGTTTGGATATAAATAGCTATTGTGTTGTGATGACGTTATGGTTGCATATTTGTAAATATAAGTGTGTTTGAAACTATCCATATTTGTTGATTGGGTGAATTGTTTATGCTTCCGCTTGCATGTTTAATCGAATAAAGCAATTGGGTCAACGACATCTCCTGGGACGTCGCAATCAAATGACCTAAAGGACATGAATGATGCACGTCTCGAAAGGGTCGAAGCGTGACATTAATCCTTTGATGACGCATGCATGTGGGGGCTTGAACTGACATTCATTTTTGTGTCTGGGCTTATTCGGGTGCGTAATTGATCCCTTTTGGCCAATTATATATATAAACTGTTCATGTGACTATCCTAATTTATTGTGGATATAATAGCTTATTTTGGCTTAAAAAAACAATAAATAATTAAAAATTATTATGAGGTCCACTCATTTAATAATTTGTAACTTGTAACATGTTGTTATTCCCACAAAAGTCCAAAAACTATTGTGCTAGCAAAGTCTTTTGTATATTAAAACTGAGAAAGTCAAAAATAGTTTTTGTGAAAGTAACTAATAGTACCTCAATTTTACCTCCCATTTTTAAGGAATCATCAAATTTGAGCAAGTTTCGAACAATGAGATACAAAGCATATGGTCATTCTAAAAATGGATTTCACTCGCAAAAACAAGTTTTTGACACCCATATTGCTACCAAAATTCGACGGCCAATTTTACCGTTTGGGATCGATTGCTCTTTTTTCACCATGTTGAAAATTTTGTAATTTCTAGATTTCAATTGTACATCATAAAGCGATTGCAAACAATTTGACATAATAAAAGTTAGGTCAATCAAATGTCTTTTGACGAAGTAATCATGTGTCAAATTCCGGTTAAAAGCTCCACCCTTAAAAAAGCTCCTAAAGCCTAAAACCATACATAGAAGTATATGTGATGGGTTATAAGGTGGAGAAGATTCAAACCAAGAAACTAGAACCTACCCGAATAAATTTGATTCCCAATTTTTAAAATTAGGAACCGAACTTGTTGATCCTGGGGACCATTTGCAGCTAAACTAGCCGGTTCTTAGGCCAACCCAAGAACTGGCCAGGGCTTTTTTTTTTTTTTTTTTTTTTCCCATTCTATTACCTGTCTAATGAGTATTAATAAAGTATATTTGAGAAATGTAGAAGACATTTGTAAGAAAATTAACCGATCAGATTTATCTAAGAAAAAACCTGATGAGAGATTGAGAGCCTAAAAGAAATGAATTTCATAGTGAAGACCTATTTCTCTCACTTGGAAGCGCAAGAAATAAGGGAAAATGATCATTTATACCAGAAGGGAAATTTGTTTTCTCCAGTTTAAACTTATTGTTTATAGTCTAAGAGAATCTTTTTGTCAATTGAGTAGATTATGGTTATCCAAACGTTCGAAAGTGAATTTTTGTGAAAATATTTTTTCGTCTAACAAACTAACCCTTATAAAAAACATGATGGTGTCTAGTGTTTTTTAGTTAGTTTTTTTTTTTTTCTTTCACAAGAAGTGATTTTGGCATCCATGCAGGTAATTTATATTTCAATCATTCCACTGCTTGGCTTTTATTGTTCTCTATTTTCGAATACGTTCTAAATAAATAAAAGTAAACTAATATAATAGGACGTGGTATGAGGTTGTAGAGGACCCCGCAAGATTACAAGCATGAGGCGTATTCCAGATTGTCGCCAAGTCCTTTTTATTTCTTTCAGTTTTCTAAGGTAACAAATCCTCATCAAGTTTGCTACGCTATATGTTCACATTGGGAAAGGTCAAAGATTCCAATGCAAAACGGACACAGAAGCAGCCAAATCTATGCTTACATATATATAGTCGCAAATGAGCAACCTCCACAATGCAGAACCCAAAGCAAAAGAAGAGAAAAATGGCAGACGCCACTCTCTATGCGATCATCGTCTCTTTGCTCTCTCTAATTATTCTCCACTCCTTCCTAAGAAGAAAACCCAAGAATCTCCCGCCAGGCCCTCCTTCTCTTCCCATCATCGGCCACCTCCATCTCTTGAAATTCCCCTTACATAGGACCCTCTACAAACTCTCCAACGAGCATGGCCCGATCATGTCCCTTTGGTTCGGGGTCCGCCACATCATGGTCGTGTCGTCGCTGCCGCTGGCTGAGGAGTGCTTCACGAAGAACGACATCGTGCTCGCCAACCGCCCGAAGCTGTTGTCTGGCAAGCACATCGCCTACAACAACAGCACGCTCATCCGCCTGCCCTATGGGGCCGAATGGCGCAACCTGCGTAAGATCGCCACCATTGAAGTCCTCTCCACACATCGTCTCAATATGCTCTCGCACACCTGGAGGGACGAGGCTGAACGGCTGACGCTCCGGTTGGCAAGGAATGGGTTCGGGGACTTCCACCGAGTCGAACTGAAGACACTCTTCACGGAACTGACGTTCAATGTCATCATGAGGATGATCTCGAGGAAGCGGTACTATGGGGAAGACGTGAGTGTTGACAAGGCCGAGGCGAGGGAGTTCAGGGAGATAATCAAGCAGATCATCGCGAATGGCGGCACGAGTTATGAGGGCGATTTCTTGCCCATATTGGATTGGATCGATTCCAAGGGGTTCAAGAAGATGATAGTGCGACTTGGGACGAGGGCCGATGCGTTCATTCAGAACTTAGTCGACGAGCACAGGAGAAGGAAGGGCGATCCGGAGTTGGCAGACAGTATGATCAGTCATCTGTTGCATTTGCAAGAGGCTCAGCCGGAGAATTACTCGGACCTGATGATCAAAGCGCTCGTCCTTGTAAGTCTGCTTTGTTGGCTCTTCCTACGCTAAATTTGCTACTATAATCTGGAGCATTAGAAGTTATTTGATCTATTAGTCATCGCATCTATAAAATTCATGAATTCTATTTCTGATAAAAGTCCGTGTAAAATGTGTTTGTCACATGCCAGTTAGTGGACCTCGTGGCATATTTTAATCTCACGCTATAAAATTAAAGTTTAACATTTTCTGAAGTGCAAAAGGAAATACAGCAATAGGATTCACTGAGGATAGTCAGTAATCTGTGTAAATGAAATTTCACACCTACTTTGAGTACAAGAAAATCAATTTTTCTAACAACCATCGTGCCCAAGCAATGTTTCTGGGATCAGTATACGTACGCAATTGGCTCAACTATTGGGTTCGAAAAACCCGGTTCGGTCTTTCTCTTTGCTTGCAAATCTTTTTGGAGAGTTATGGTTTGTCTCAATTTGGGACACGAGCACTCTCTTCTTGGTTCTTTTTCTCGGTCAACCCCACACACAAACAGAACTTTCTGAGCACTTCTCACATTTCCTTTACTTGCATGTCCGAAGTAACCCAAGAGGATGCTCAAGTGATAAGCGGGTTGTCCCCCTTGCTAAAGCTTTGTGTTCAAATCATCATATTTGTGTATCTTTTAAGGCCATATGAAATTGTGGACCGCCGAACGAGGGGAAAAACCGAAAACACATGCACACCCAAAGTTATGTGCACGCTTTCCTCCGTTGGGAAATTTGAGTGCATTAGGCAGGGTTAGGGTCAAGCCCATAATGGACAATTTATGTCCAAAACCCAACAGATAGTCTAGTGTAAAGGACGTATTGTTATGTGAAGTCCTATTTTCTTGATTCTCGAAATAAATATGACAATAACTTTATCTACGCAGGTTATGCTAGTAGCAGGAACAGATACAACGTCTCTTACATTAGAATGGGCCATGACCAATTTACTGAACAACCCAGACAAGTTGAAGAAGGCCCAAGATGAGATCGATTCCATTATCGGCCACGATCGTTTGATGGAGGAACCGGATGTTTCAAAGTTATCGTACCTTCAATGCATCATCTTCGAGACCTTACGCCTCAGCACAACAGTCCCACTTCTCGTTCCACACGAGTCATCAGCTGATTGCACCATAGGAGAATACATGGTGCCACGTGGGACTATAGTATTGGTTAATGCATGGGCAATTCATAGAGATCCAGAGCTATGGGATGACCCCACGACCTTCGAGCCTGAGCGATTCGAAGGTGGCAATGGCGAAAAGCATCAAAAGCTAGTTCTGCCATTCGGGCTAGGACGGAGAGCATGCCCCGGCGCACCCCTAGCTCATAGGGTCATGGGGTTAACATTGGGCTTGTTGCTTCAGTGCTTTGATTGGAAAAGAGTGAGCAAAGAGGAGATTGACATGATTGAAGGCAAAGGACTCACCATGCCAAAAGTGGTGCCGTTGGAATTAATGTGTAAAGTACGCCCTCCCATGGAGAAACTCATCCCTAAAGATTAATTTGAGCGACTAGTTCATCCCGAAATGTTATGTAGTATGAGTCCCACACCTGTCATGTGGTTTTCGTTTATTATATTTGCTCTATTGTAATAAAACTCTGTAACGGGGTTTCCTTGTGCTAGGAAGATGTATGAGTTGTTCTTGTTTTAGCCCTAGTAATGTTGTTTTCTTGAATAATAAGTTATTATTCTGAAAGTGGAGTGAGAGTATCTCCTGTACTTCAATTTTCCTCTTGCTAATGGCAGGCTACATTTTTGCTGAATGAGTCGAATGGTCTAGAAGGAAAGGTCAGTGGGATGGAGGTTAGACCCCACGAGCCTCGTCACAAAGGGCAGTGGGGGAGCAAGACCAAGCCCCATTAACGAAGGGAGACACTCTCCATGTACTTGTTGATGGCGAGTTCGCCCAAGATGCAGATCTAAGAACCAGGTCAAGACACGGGCTTGCTGGGATTTCAGGATTAGAGTTTTGGGTTTGGTGCTGGTTGATGTTCATAGGAATTCCATTGCATAAGCTGTAGTTTTTTGTGCTGGAAGCTCCTTCTCTCCCCTGATTTCCCAAGCTTTTTGGATCTTGGATCCTTGAAATAGAACTATAGAGCACAAGAATCTAAAATGTGAAAAATCATAACTTCTGTTTTCGTTGTTTGCTGCTTTTGCTTTCTCTGATGTCTAGGGTTTGCTCATTATAGAATATGTTTGGTAAATTGTGGGTAGTGGTTTGAGCACCATACACTGCCGTTAAGTGAGATGAAAAAAAAAATCCCAAAACCCAAACCAAATCAACCCAATCTGAATCATGCTTTCGGTTCGGATTCAATCCGGGTCGAGTTTCCGATTAGGAAGTAAACTATTTGGGTGCACGCGTGAAGGTAACTAGTTTGTTGAGAAATAGAGATTTATAGTTGACTGTTCAATTGTGTGTGGGGGAACGGTTAACATGCCACAAGGCTTTTCAATACTACAATTTGGACTAAGTCATTTAAATTCCTTAAATATTTGATTTCCTAAAGCATGAAAATATTTTTGTTTGTAGAGATAGTTAGACAAAAGGTTTGCATCATGTCACAACTAAGAAATGACTATGTTCAGTATGCGTACATGACGACGAGGTACTTGCAATATATAATACAAGATTTTGTTAGGTGAAGGAGTGTCTTGTGACGTCATGTTATTTGACAAAAAAAGTAATGCAATGATTTGTTACATCTTATGATATCGTGTCTTGTGATAAGTTCTAAATGATGACTCATCTAGTCGTACGATGACATATCATATGATGACATGTTATGTGGTAAAGTATCATGTAATTATATGTTGTGTGTATGTGAAAGAAGAGACTCCTTTTTTCCTTGAAAAATGACATTCATTTTTAATTCTGGGCTTGTTCGAGTGTGTAATTGATCACTTTTGGCCGATTATATATATAATATTTATGTGACTATCATTAATTCACCATGAGAAAACAGCTTATTTTGGCCTAAAAATACAACGCATAATTAAAAATTATTATGAGGTCCACGTATTCCCACAAAAGCTCAAAAACTGTTACGCTAGCAAAGTCTTTTATATATTAAAATTGGGAAAGTCAAAAATAGTTTTTGTGAAAGTAACTAATAACACCTCAATTTTACCTCCCATTTTTAAGGAATCATCAAATTTGACCAAGGTTTGAACAATGAGGTACAAAGCATAATAGGCATTTTAAAAATGGATTTTGCTTGCAAAAACAAGTTTTTGACACCCATATTGCTACCCAAATTCGACGGCCGATTTTACCCTTTGGTATTGATTGCTCTTTTTTCACCATGTCAAAAATTTGCAATTTCTAGATTTTAGGTGTACATCAAAAGAAAGGGATTGCAAGCGATTTGACATAATAAAGGTCAGGTGAATTGAATGTTTTAGACGAAGTAATCATGTGTCAAAGTCAAGTTAAAAACTCCATCCCCAAAAAATCTCCTAAAGCCTAAAACCATATCTAGAGGTACACGTGATAGGTTATAAAGTGGAGAAGATTCAAACCGAGAAACTAAAACCTGCCCCGATAAAGCCGATTCTCAATTTTTTAAACTAGTAACCAAATGTGTTGACCTTGAGACCATTTGCAACCAAATTAACCGATTCTTAGGCCGACTCAAGAACTGGGCGGGGCTTTTTTCTTTTTTCAATTATATTACCTGTCTAATGAAAAATAGAGCAGACACAACAAGATTAATTGAAACACACCTCACCTCTTCTTCTTCTTCTTTTTTCTTTAGTGATTATGAAGGGTGATAGTAGCATCAAAATCTTGTGGAGGAAATCTCCTGCAAATATCCAATGAGCATTTAAATTCAATACAATAGCTTCCATATTTGATTTGCAGCAGCAATATTCTGAACAAATAGCATACCCAAACACAGATCTAAATAAGCTCATAGAAGATAAAATAATCACGACAGTAACTGCAAGCATAGTGGATTTAGACCATCAGGGACAATATCTGATGTTTATTTTGTTTCAATAATTAATCATATAAACAAAAATATCCAGATTCTAATTTAGAATCAAACATGTGAGAGAGTGAAAAGAGCAAAGTTGGATAAATGACAAATCAATAAGCTAAAATTTATTGATTAAAAATGAAAGGCGTGGCAAAACAATGTCTTGTGCTTTGCACAAGCATATATCTGTAAACAATAGCTTCGCTGTTTCGACACAAATAAATTTATTATATGAATTCGGATTAGCAATTAAATATCAAATTTTGCTAAGTTCAATAAGTAGAATACAATATCTAATTACAATATCGAATCATAAATTTCTCTATAACATGATGATTTGTGTTAAAACATGTCTCGAGAAAAGAAAAGTTTCCTAATTTAAGTAGATTTCCTATTTTACTAAGTTTCCTAGTTGAATGGTTTATTAGTCGGAAAAGGTTTCCTAAAAAGAGGTTTTATTTTCTATTTTATATATATATATATATAAAGAGGAGCTTTTGCTTGTGAATTACACCCCAAAATTTAAGAGCATTTGAATGACTTAAGTATGGTGGTAATTTCTATTGTATTTCTTAATATATAGTGAAATTCATTGTTGCTCTCCCCATTAACATAAATCACTATGACTGAACAATGTAAATTTATTGTCTGACTTCTTTTCTTATCATGTCTATTTTATTGTTTGATTACTTTCCTTCATGACAATTCGGGAGCCTTGATGGCTTAATCTAAAATGAGATCGAAAATCACAAATTCGGAATCTTCTTTCAAGGACCGGAAGTGGAGGCCTTGATGGCTTGATCTCAAGTAGAAGATCATTGAGGTCTACAAAAACCTAAATCTTGAAGAGTTTTGCGTTCATTAGAAAATTTTAGTCCCCAAAAAGCAGCAATTATGTAGACTTTGATATGTCTCCATCTGCCGAGGGTGCCGAAATATATCAAGGAGCATCCTATATATACCTCGTACTTGAACCAGATTGGCCGGTTAAATGTTTTCCATACATGGTATTGGATTTAAGGAACATATATTTTAATTTTCAATCGGATAAATTTCGATATAATTTTTGTAGTTAACTATTGTCAAACGATCAATTTATAAAGTAAAATTCATGAACTTATTTCTTCTCTTATCCTTTTGTAAAAATATATAAATTTCAAATTAAGCAAACCGTTTATTATAATTATAGTAATTTTCATTTTTTTTAAACAAATTTGATTCAAATGATATAAGCTATATTAAGGGAAATAAAAATTAAATATGCTCATTATAAAACAAGAAAATAAAACTAAATGCAGAGTGACATGCTTGTTATGAATAAGTCGTGAATATTCCTCTTTTTATTGTAGTATTTGAAAGTGAGTGGATGTGTTTGTTCTATTGAAATAGCTTTCCACAAATAGTTTTCCGAATTTTCACGTGTTTGATTAGTTGAAAATAGGGGTGTGCAAAAGAACGAGGAATTGTTTGGACTGCTTGGAATCGGATCCGATTGGCCAAAATTGGTGGTTCCCATGGGGATCAGTTCGGTACCCAATTTCAATTTGCTGGAAACAATGAGTATCAGTCCGCTTCCCAGTTCTAAGTGTGGAATCGCCCACTCAAAACAAACTGGTATATATATTTTAAATTTGGGTTAATACCCTGAAAAATCCCAAATTAGTACACATGTGACAAATTTACTTCAAACTATTTTTTTTACTATGAAAAACCTCAAACTGGTACACATGTGACAATTTACCTCGACTAACAAAAAAAAAAACCCTAAACTGGTATATTTATGACAAATTTACCCCAAACTAATTTATTTAATAGCAAAAAAATCCCAAATTGGTATATTTGTGACAAATATACCTTTCGCTAAATTGGATTAACACCACAAAAAAATCACAAAAATTGTAAACAGTGACAAACGGAGTGTAAAATCCTAAATTGGTATACTAGTCAACTGTCACATGTCATTTAACTTAATAAGTTGATAGTAATTTAATGAAAACTAATAGAAGGTAAATTTGTCACAAGTGTACTAGTTTGGGGTAAATTTGTCAAAGGTATACCGGTTTGAGGTTTTTGGTGGTAAAAAAACTAATTTGTGTTAAATTTGACACAGGTGTACCAATTTAGAGTTTTTTAGGGTATTAACCGTTTAAATTTTTATATCGTAACTTTTCAAACGAATAGTTTATTCTTCATCTCTCTTTGTCTCTAGCCTCCCTTGTGTCACGGCCTCGCCTCCCTCTCTCACTCTCACTCTTGATGGCCTCCGGCCTTGTCGACCCTATCTCACTCTCACTCTCACTCTCAACCTCCTCTAACCCCATTGCTCCCTTTGTCGCTCTTGCTCTCAGTCGCCTCAGCCTCCAATCTCATCGCTCGCTTTCAAGTCTCATACCTCTTACTTGCGGTCACAACTATGACTCATCTTAAAATCTTCCCTATTGTCAAGCATTTTGATGAATTAATCAGCCTTTCCAAATCTCCTTTGCTCCTCACAACTGCAACTATAAGTCGTTGGGCTCGATTATCATCACATCCGGTGCTTGTTCCGTTGGCATCTTAGGACAGACACGAGCAGGTAACTAGTAAACCCTTGGTCCCCTTCTTCATCTCCCTTACTTTGTATGTTTAATATGTAAAGCTTGGGCTTTCAGAAATAGAACTTAGGCTTTCTTAATTGCTTTGAACAATGTAAAGATTGGAAGATTTCCATCGGTTCATTTATGAGTTTCGGAATGCCAGTGGTAGTTTTTATGAAAATTTCTCATTTCTTTTCATCTGATCATTGAATTGATTTCTCCGTTGATTGCAAGTTTATGGGGTTAAATTATGGCTGCTCTTCAAGAGTAACTTTTGCTTCCTGGTCTCTTGCCAATGTGAATCTCAATGACTTCCCCTAATCCAATTTTCTGACTTCTGTTATTAGAGTTTTTCCAGGCATTATTCACTATCATTGCACTTGATCTTTATTTAAACTTCTATTTCTGAAATTTGGCATTTGATTGTTGGGAGCCTAAGTTGCGCAACTCCTCAGGAGACTGAGGGGGTGTTCATGAAAGCCTAAGCTATTAAACAAACAAAGACGTGAACAGAAAGAAAACTCCAAATTTAGCTGTATATATTAAACACAGCTTGGAACATCACTTGTTTTTCATTTAAAGTTTAGGAAAATTACCAAAAAATGCATACTAAACTTATTGCAATTGTGTCAATTCAGTCTTAATTTTTTTTCTAATTCAGTCATAAAATTTTTGCATTTGTGCCAATTCAGTCAATCCAATCAATTTTGGTCAGCTGATACTAACGTGGATGCCGGCCTACATTTTTTTTTTCTTTTTCTTCTCTTCTTTTTATTTTCTCTTATCTTCCTTCTTTGCTTTTTTAAACTCACGGTGGCTAGTGAGGCTTCGGCGAGACTCACTGGCCACTAGGCAAGGGCTGTGAAGCCCTCACCGGTGACCAAGGGCAAGGCTACCTCGCCATGGCCTCACCTGCAGCCATGGCCTTGACCAACCCACATCCCTTTTGGTTTCCTCGTTGTCATTGTTTCCCCAACTCTCTTGGATTTTACAGAAGGAAACCCGAGAATCAAGTTTAGGGTCATTTGAATATGGCCCGGCAATCTTCGTCCGTCAGAGGAAGAAGATGGCGCAGATATTCCTTGCCAACCATCATCTCCACCCATTTATCGCTAATGCCATTAACGATCGCAGCTCTTCCATATCCTTTCAGCAGCCCAAAAGCCAGGCTTTGACTCCAATCCTTCGAGTGAACCCAGGCGAAATTCTTGCCTTAGTAATCTAAGATGGATATGGTGTTGAAAATGTGGTGAACCCAGGCGAAATTCCAGGTTCGAGTGAGGCTAGGCGAGCACTGCGACCATCGCCAGCGGTTGACGAGAGCTTTTTGACCCTCCCGGAGCCTTGCTGGTCACTGTGGGTTCAAAATGGCAAAGAAGGAAGAAAATAAAAAGGAAAAAGGACAAGGAAAAAAGAAAAAGAAAAAAATTCAAAAAAAATTTAAAAAATTAAAATATTATTAAAAATTATCCATATCAATGTCGGTCGGAAGGCGGGATCCACGTTATTGCTGACCAACTAAAATTAACTAGATGGATTGAATAGGCACAAACATAAAATGTTTAGGACTAACTTGGTAAAAAACATGTTTAGAATTGAGTTGACATAATTGCGATAGAGTTGAAACTTTTTGGTAATTTTTCCTTTAAAGTTCTATTTCTAAAATTTAGTTGGTACACTGTACGAGACCTATACTCTCAAATTTCAGGCAGATGATCTATTAATATGTAAATGGGAGTGGAGAAATCATATGATAAGTTGACTACAATAATGGAATCAAAACATGTCAATGCAAGTGGAGAAATCATTTGCTTGGTTGCTTGCTGTTGTGAACTTGTGGCAAACTCATTTTTATGTGAAATATGAAATGCAGACTATGGATGCATTTGAAGTGATCTTGTGAACTTTATGGCAAAATCTTGTAGTGATTGTTGTGTTATCAAGTCATCATGGCTCTTTTTGCTATTTGTTTGATCTCCTTGTCAAGTGTACTACTTGGGATTTTGGGATATATGGATGACTCTTTCGAAGTAGATAGTAGATTTCCAACTTTAGGGGCTAAGCCTTCTGTTTGATCTCCTTAGTTATTTTCTGTCAGGTAATTTCCTCTGCTTAATTTGCTTTCAAGTCTATGCACTGTGTAGGAGATGCTAAAGTTCTAAGACTCCATTATATGAAGGTTTCAAATTTCTAAAAAAGAGGTTCACCTTCAATATGTTTTCTACCAACATCCCACGACACTTTCCCTTTGTTCACTTCTCCAGTTTTTCTCCTTCTCTCGCATTCCCTATAGCTCTTGTCATTAAAACATCTTGCCTCGCTATTTAGTTTTGCATCTTTGCAGTTTTTAACAGGAGCACCAATCGTGGCTTCTAACTAGTCACATTCCTACAATCTAGATGTCTCTCCCATATTAACCTTTGTCTTTAATGATCTAAGGGGGTCAAGTATGGCAGTGGAATAGATTACAGTAAAAAGGTGAATTGCTTTGCTTTGCACAAATGAATTGCATGAATTTGGTGGGAACATTTCGATAGGTGGGTCCATGAAACCAATTGGCGATTTCCGATTTAAATTTTCCAAAATCGGTCCCTAGCGCGAGGTTATGGTTTCCAAGGTGGAATCATCCATCCTGGAATCGATAATCCATACTTGAAATTAGTTAGTCAAGAGTATAACATTTTCACTCAATGAAAACTAGTGTACTTAAATTTAGAAAAATGAATTCCTAGTTCTAATTAAGGGAAATCAATTTTAGCACACCACCAAATAAATGAAAACTGATCTTTTTTTCTGAATAAATTCCACAAAAGGGATTTTTCTTTATCATATAGTTTTTCATTACATAGACACACCATTAAGTGAAGTTTAAACAAGTTAGCTTCAACTGATTTCGAATTGGACGGATAAGTAATGTATTTATTCACGTAACTATAAAAAGTTTTGCTTCAAATTATAAGTACTATTCACATAACAAGATATATTTTTCTTTTTAATGTCATTTCAAATTAAATGGAAATTTTATTTATCCAAAGATACTTTAGTTTAATTGCTTTTAGTATAAAGAAAAAAAGAATACATCCATTGGTTAAGTGGAAGGAAATAAATATTTGATAAGATTAATAGAAATTAATTTTAAGATATTTGATCCTTATGTTTATCTATTTTATTGGTAAAATATATTTAGCAATACATTTAAATAATTTTAGCTTATATATCCATTTTTAGTAAGTGACAAGGATGGCAAATCACTAAATTAGCTTCATCATCGAGCATGGCCATGTGGCATAATTATGCACCATGGCAATCACAAAAGTATAATTAAGAGCATGCAACAAGTGTAAGAACAATTTTTTTCTTAATGCTTTTATTATATATGATAAATGGGCCAATTCCCTAAAAAAGCACAAATTTTAGGTCTAGTATCAATTTTAACCTAAACTTTTCTTTATATCATAAAAATTCATTAACTTTTGCTCGAGTTTCAAAATTGGTATTCATTAATTTGAAATCAAACATGACGATTCCACGTTAGCAATAAATACCCATCAACTTTTTTTCTTTTGACTTGGAATTTTTTTTATTTGCATTTTGAAGATTCTGTGTCCATAGCATAGAATTTCTTCTGCCTAGGCAATGCCAACGGTGGCCCTATTATTGGCTTCATTAGTGTCCATCATGCAATGGTAGCATCTATGGGGCAAACCTATCATGATTGTTAGGGGTGATTGTAGGGTCTAGACCTAAACCATGTATCTGACCCTGTTATAACTGGTTTCCCTTTTTTGGACCATGTACCCGATCATGTTTGTATTGGATCATGTACCCGACTCACCCTATTTTTCCAGTCCGGTTCCAGGGTCAATCCTATTTTCATTGAAACCCGTTTTGCAATCTCCCGATATCCTATACGACTTCGAATTTTATATTAATACGCGAGAAAATAAAGTAATCATCCTCAAAACATTAAGTACTTGTAATTACTAAATACATGAAATTTTTGACTAAATGAAAAATTAAGGATCCACAAGGCTAATTATAATAAATAAAATCATAAGGTAAAGAATTAACAACAAACATGGATCTACTATTAGTCTTATTCCAACAACTACTACATGAAGCTATTGATTTATGCAAGCATAACTCATTTTACAAAAGAGAAATTAAGTGAGTCAATCCACGTGGTACACAAGAATTTGGCGGCGACAAACACCGTTCGTCTGTAGGATGGTGCGAGAGGGAGCCGATGAGGGAGGGAAGTAAGTGAGGAAGAGGAACGACAAAGGAGGAGTGCCGTGCATGTTTGAGAGAGTCAAGAGAAAAAACGCCGTGTGATTGCGGGAGTAAAAATAGAAATAAGGGGAAAAAAGGGTTTTGGACCTATAATTACAAAATCAGTTCCCAAACCGGTTCAAAAACCGGTCTCAAAACCGGTCCGAAAACCGATTCCTGGGTGGGTAATCAATCGGACCCTGTTCTCGGACCGGTTTCAACGGGAACCGATTCCCGACCCTGTTTTCCGAGTGGGCCAATCGGGTCCCCGGTATACCTAGTCCGCTTGCACACCCCTAATGATTATCGCCTTAGATGTCAATTACACTACTCCCTTTGTTTTTACCCTGTTGATGGTTGACCATGTCGTGGTGGTCATCGTTGATAAGCAACCACTGAGAGAGTGGTCAAAGAGTGGTCAATTAACGATTTCAAATTAATAGGTACTAGATATGAGATTCAAATAAAAGTTTGTGACTTTTTGTGACTTTTTATGAGATAAAATAAAATTCCGCTCGGCAGTAAACCAGACACTCGTGCCGTTACAGAGAATTGGATAGACATACCCACACGGACTATTCCAACAACCGCACGAAACTTCTCGCCATTAATTTATGTGCATCAGACGGCAACGGATAAGCTCAAACAATAAAGAAACATTGTTGCCCGAGTGGTTCAATAGTCGTCATCATTATCATCATCAAGGCACGGTTCTTTTAAGCTTTTCGTAAACTGATACATAATTTTATTCCAATATAAGGATAAAAGGACAAAAAGAAAAAGAAGAAGAACAAAGAAAATGTTTTCCACATTGCTTCAGCGCCGGCTCGCTGCTACTGGAGAGATCTAAGAACTCTCGCTCCTGTTGGGCTTGGTCGAAACGTAGTCCTGAGGGGGTGTGATCAGAACAGAAAGTCTCACTGAAAATTACGAACTAATTCAGAAGGATCGTATGAAAAATAGCAGAGAAGAGTCGCGGTGATGAATTACCTGATTAAATGCATCGCTGGGGACCCAATCGTTCGTCGCGGGATTGCTTCGAAAAGCTGGCTTGTGATCTCGGCCATTCTCGAAACCGTCTCTTTGGCACCGAAAGTCGTACCCGCCGTTTTGGCCGCCTTCTCCGAGAGGGCTTATGAACCCACTTCCAGTCTGATTCATCAAAAACGAACCTGCGTCAATTTGAATCGCAAAGATCCGAAAAGAAAAACAAAAGAAGGTTGGGGAGATTGGTCGAATGAACGTTAATCACCGCGTGATGCTGTTTGTCGATCGATTCCAGCTCTTTGTAATACCGGGTCTCCACGAACTCATCCTGCACGTCCACAGAGCCGGATCCCGCAAAGAACAGGCCCTGATAATACGTACACGAAGCCATTCAATTCTGACCATTCTCGCGTCTCGATCAGGATCAGCAGATGCAAACACAAAAGGAAGGGGAAAAGAACAAGCTGAGAGCAAGCTTGTGGATTTATTATTACCTCCTGAGATTGGGACTTGAGAGATCTGAGCTTGTCGAGCTCTGGAATGGCATGGTCGAAGCTGCCACAAGTGTCGACGGGAGATGATGACGAATCGGGATCGCTGCGGTTGGGCTTGAGAGGGCGCTTCGGGGCCACCGAATCGAACTGGGCTCGGACCTGGTTGGCGATCTTCAGCTGCTCCTCCTCGTCCGGCACCTCGTCGCTGCGGCTCGGCTTCGTCACCGTCGCCCACTGACCCACCATGGTTTTCTTCGAAGCTTACCGGTTGCTTCTCTTTCGCTTTCTAAGGATTTTGGATCAAGTTCCAAGCGTGTCTAGGGGCGTGGTTCTTGAAAACCAGGGGTCACCTAAAACCGCTTCGTCGGACTTCGAAGGGAATCTTTCCTTGATTTGAGTCTTTTTTTTTATATAATGGATCGGGTCTATTAAGCCTAACACGTCATATCCTGTGAACAATGTGCAATGTGCGATCTACGTGGAATTCATCAAAATCAACGGTATAATGTATCGGGCTTGCACGCACCCAGGACACCCAACAATTTCAAAAGATGGTGGGTCCGATTCTGTACCCTAAAACTGATTGAGCAAGGCAGAGCAACGTAAGAACTCTCCCGGCGGATGATTAATCGCCAGAGTAGCTATGATACTATGTAATTTGTACAATCCGATGTACAGTGGTATGATACCGCAAGCCGAAACTTCAGTCTTTTCAGTGTGGATCGAGCTAGGTCTATTGATAGGATTGGTCTAGAAAAGTCAGGCCCAATCAATTCATGCTAAGTTAATAATGGAAAAATAAGTGATCACGATGAGATGTAAGAGACATGATGAGAGTTTCTCTTCTTATTTTTCATTAAAAAAATGATCGCAATGAGATGTAAGATCCCGCCGCCGCACGGATCATGATGAGCGTCGAGTTTTTCTCTTCTTACGGTGCGCGGGGTTTTTCATCAAAAAAAAAAAAAAAAAAAAAAAAAACCTACTAGCTTGGCCAGTGGAATGATACCGCAAGCCAAAACTTCAGCCTTTTAAGTGTGGGTTGAGCGAGGTCTTTTGATAGGATTGGTCTAGAAAAGTCTCACCCGATCTATTTTAACTAAACTAACAATGAAAAATAAGTGATCTTGATGAGAGGTGAGAGACATGATGAGTGTTTCTCTTCTCATTTTTCATTAAAAACCTACTAGCTTGGATAGTGGATTGATATGGCAAGCCAAAACTTCAGCCTTTTTAATGTGGATTGAGCTAGGCCTAATGATAGGATTGATCTAGAAATGTCAAGCCCAATCTATTCGGGCCAAGTTCATAATGAAAAAATAAGTGATCATGATGAGATGTAAGAGACATGATAAGAGTTTCCTTCTCATTTTTAATTAACAAACTACTAGCTTGAATAGTGGAATGATACCACAAGCTGAAACTTCAGCCTTTTAAATGTGGGTCGCGCCAGGCCTATTGATATGATTGATCTAGACATGTCAGGCCCAATACCTAGGCCAAATTCATAATGGAAAAATAAGTGTCACGGTGAGATGAGAGAGACATGATGAGAGTGTATCTTCTCATTTTTCATTAAAAACCTACTAGCTCCCATGCCCTTGCTAAGCCCGTGCGCATTGCAATTGCTTTTGGTGCTTATTTTTACGTTAAAATAATGATAATATTGGATTAATATTGACGATTCAAATGAAATACGTAAATAACATGATGTAACAGTTTATTCCTTTGTCACTTTATTTTAATTTCCAATTAATGCGCACTGTGATTATTGCCAAAATATCATCATAGTAACATAGTTCCTAAGCTTTTAATCTGCTTGGTGACGTTGCAATGACATCATAAAAAGGTTTGTTGGTTTGTAAGAAGATAATGCCCTACAATTCAAGGAGAAAGCGAGGAAAGGATACATATGTGCGTACATGTTTGTAAGACACGTAATCAGCAAGTACAGAGTTCAGGAAATAAAAATGAAAGACTCAATTATTATAAATTTAAATCTTGAGTGCCGGTGGTTTACTCGTTCTGGAAACTTGAAGTTTATTAGTAATGGAGAAGCAGCAGTTTGGTGGTTGTTTTATAGGAGAATTTGGTGGGTCTTGGCAGCGGTTAGAGGTTCGCTAAGTAGTTTTGGCGGGCACAGGGACTATCAAAATAGTCTTGAGTTTTGGTTCTATCTCAACTTTACTCTTATACTATGACAAACGTTATATTTATTTAAGGTACACTAAAATTGGTATTACTTGGTGAGACGTCCATAGGCGAATATCAGATTTTTCATTGAAGTAAGTTAATGAATTACCAGACAAGAACGACTCCTTCTATGAGGTGCCGCTTGTACTTGCCTCGAGTTCTTCCAAACCCTACCAATCACAAATTGGTTTGACTCGGCTAATTTGAGTTCAATGATTGAGGCAATTGATGTAGCCTTTGAGGGAGGCACTTCCCATTCAAGTTGGTTTCCAAGGCTGGGAAAATGGGTTTGAAGGGAGAATAAACTTTCCTTCCTCTAGGAGCTTGATCTATCCCCTTAATTTCTCCATTTGAGCAGTATAATCCTCCAAATAATGATGAGGAACGTAATTGCTAGATTCCACACACTATAGTCTCTTTTGGAATATCTCAAGCAATTTATTTGTGACCAAAACCGTTTGATCAATCTTTTCATCAACATGATCAAAACGAGTCTAGACAGTTGAAAGTTTGTTGTCAATTGTCTTGAGAACATTAAAGCATTTCTGACTACCAATTTAGAATAGCTTCAATAGTATTTACTCTCTTTTGTTTGCCATGATAATCAACATCTGTAGGGTTTGGGATTTTAGACATATGACGGAACCAACATTGAGCATTGTAAATTCTTATAATGTAGGGATTGGGGCACTGGAATTAGATCTTTCCAAAGGTTGCAAATCTAAAGGTTGAAATATACAAATAGATGGAAGGATAGGTGGTGGTTCTGGTTTTGAAAAGCATGAGGGTTGAGGTGCTTTAGGTATTTTTAAATGGAAATACTTTTTCTTGCCCATTCGTAAAATAGGTTTATAAATGGGCAAGACAATTGTTTTTTTGCAGTGGAGGTTTATTTCCAGATGGTGACTATGGTGGCAGAGGAAGTTCACATGGTCTAGGGACCAGTGGAGAAGGCTGAGATCGAGGTGGTCCATATCAGACCATGAAATGATATTTTCATCCATCTTCACAAGAGGTCCTATAGTATGATTTCCATCAAACATCTCTAGTAGAGACTATCTTTTGACCATTTCTTTCTCTTCAACGATCTATCATCTTCTTCTTTATATGAAAGGTTTATACAAAAGGAACACTTGCAATCAAGATCCCAAAAACAATGTCATGTTCGGAGATCCTTGTAGTAATGAATGGTTCATCCCTCTTGATCAAAGGATTCAATCAAGGCTTTTAGATCTAAATCACCGACTTCGATTGGAATATCAACTACACAAGGCTGCATTATAAAAATAGTGGGAAAGATAAAAGAAGTTTCTTCCTTCTCCTTACTAGATTTAATGACATTGTGCTATATTTTTTCTTGGTAAACTGGGAATATGTGGACTAGATTGCCTAGAGGTTGATAAGGCTTTCTATAGTTAGTTACCCACGTATCTAAGAGTAACTTAACTAGCTGATCTTGAGGAATCTCTAGGCACATGGATATAGGAAGTCTGATCATTATCCAGCAAAATGAACAATGCATTTTCAAAACCAGGGAAGTTAAGGTCAATAGCATGATTCCGACCTTGCTAAACCATATGATATACAAAGTAACATCAATAGAATCTAGAGTTTGAGGAGCTCTAGTAATTTGCAACTGAATTTCAAGGTCCAAGGGAAATTGTGGATCTAAAAGAGCCATGTTAAAGTTTGGAAATAGCATAACAAACATTGTTCATGCATTCATAGTGGTTTGGCTATTATCGATACAAGCATGATGGTAATCCAAAAAATAGGTGTCTAGAAAGTCCATAGGAGCAACCATGGGTAACCATTTTCTTCCATGAAAGGGTAAAGCAAGTCTAATGGTACCAAAGTGAAGATGCATGTAACCTTGATGTATCCATTGTCATGGAAAATCATAAGGAATTTGAAGGGTTACAAAATGTTCTTGTTGAGTAGCAAGGATTAGATGCTGATCAAATTTTGAGAACTGGACATACTCTTTAACTTCTCGAGGAGTATGCTTAACAAGCTACTTAATAGAATGAATAGAAGAGGAAGATGAGGATTCCACAAAAGCAAAATATGGGGAGTCTTTGAAATTTTGCTATCTTCTTTGAGATAAGAAACCTCATAAAGAAGGTTAATCTTAAAAACATTAAAAGTGTGAAGTTCTAAAGGAGGACTAAAAGAAATAGGGACATGTACATTCTTAGGAGTTGAAATTTCGGAAGACTCTATTAGAGTATGGAAGTTCGTTCCTTCTGCACTAAATATTCAACTCAAAACTAAAGATATTTGTGAGTACACCTTTAGCAAAGTTTTGAAACTTTCTAATAAGTTATTACCACAAACTGAGGAGGAGGAAGAGCATATATCCCATGTTCCCTATTTTAATGCAATGGGTAGTATTATGTATGTTATCCACTAGGTCTAACATTTCACAAGTTGTGAGCATAGTTAGCCATTACATGAAATGTCATGATAAAGCTCATTGAGAAGCTGTAAAGTGGATCTTTAAATATCTGAAGGAGACAACATATGTTGGTATAGTGTATCGAAGGGACAATAATGACAATGAGACCACAAGTTATAATGATTTGGATCATGCTAGTGACTTGCATGAGTGTAGGTCTTTAGCAACATATGTGTTTATGCTGGCAAGTTGTGTAGTGTGTTGGAAGGCATCCTAATAAGACCATGTTGCCTTATCTTTGACTTATTGGGAAAATTCCTATGATGTTTTAATGATGACAATGACAATTAAAGGCTATTAATATGTATTGGTTGAGTAGTGTTATGTGATTTATGCACAAGCTGATATTCATATGATGTTAAGACCAGTTTTAAAGATTCTAGTATGAGGAGTGCTCTGTCATTGTCAAAATTGCTATGTTGATATCTGAGGTGAACAAGATATTGGGTGTTGAAAATTTTTACAAATTGTAAGGATCTTTAGATAAAATGAATATCTAGAGGGACCTTAATCGAGGATGAACAAACCGAGAAGAATGGAGATGTTCATGATGGCTTGGAGGTACAAAGATTTGGTAAATAGTTGGATGGACCTTAGTAATGGTCAACAAGCTTAAAACGATAGTGTTTGTTAAAACTTGAAAGGACTATGGAATTGAATAATTTGGTATAGTTGAAATTGCCATGATGCTTGGAAGGATCAGAAAGATCAACATAATTATCCAGTACAACAAATTGTTATTAGAGTAGCAGATTGTTGGCAAAGAGCGGCTATCTTATACAAATGAGGTGGAAAGTTGTGACAATACTAGTAATCCTTGTGAGTTAGGTGAAGATGAGAAACCAGTGTGCATATGTGGCGTCCTTGGAGATCTTTGGAAGCCGACTTAGTCAAATCGTTGAAGATGAGGAATCGACGGGGATTCTGATGTCCTTGGAGATATTTGGAAACTAATATGGTTAATTAGCGAAGATGGGGAATCAATGGGGATGCCAATATCCTTGGTAGTCTTTGTATGCTAAAGAAGCCAAAAAAATCATTGGATGATTGATCCCAAGTTGCCCACATGGTTTGTTAGTGGACAGCATCAACGGACTAGTAAAGATCTACATGTCCTGATTATGGGAAAGGGATCATGAGGATATTTAGTATCGAAAGGTTCTAGCCACTTGACCAACTATTTAGAACATTGAAAAGAAGAAAATAACCATTACAAAGGCTAGGAATTCATAGAAAGATCAAGAAAATCGATCAGTAGCAATTTTGGCAATAATGAGCAAATTTGACAAAAGTACACAGATATTGCTCTAGAATCAACCACTGTTAGAGAGTTCTTCTAACAAATTTTAGCAATAGTTTGTTACTAGCAATGGCCTCCTATTGGCAATGGCTAGAACCAACGACTTCTTGAGAATTTCGATGAGTAATAGTCATCTAAGGATGAATGGTTATATATTGAGTCCAAGAAAAGTAATTGGGTTGGGGTGAAATCGAACAAATTGAGTCATGTGCTTTGAGTCTTCTTCTCTGCTCTTATTTTGTTGTTAGCTACTATGTAGTCCTAGTGTCATTGTCTAGGTGATGCTAATTAGTGACAAGAGCAAGTGTACAAAAGTAATAGCAATACGTGAGTCCTGATAGTGTGATATGTTGAAAAGGCAATACTTGTTGATTGTCCCTTATCTTGAAGATTATTAGTGACTAGCCTTATTGTTAGTGTTGAGAGCGGATGTAAGATAAAGCCGAACTATTATATATCTGCTTGCAATATATCTTGTCTCATCACTATTAGTATTACTTATTCGTAATCATCATTATTTGTTAAATGGAAACACACGCATGCAATTTCTACAATTGGTTTCTAACGATATTTCAAGATTTACTTGTTATCTTCTGTAAATGTTTTTCATAATTCTCGAACAACCCATTTTCCTTTATATTGCTATGTGCTCTTATTGATTTCAATGTCATCTATTCTTGCACATCAACAGCATGTGATATTTGAAACGTCTGCTTCATCTGATTTTCATGGTAGTTTTTGATTTCTACAAAATTGGTAGAGTTTATTAAAATATAGAGTTCATTAAAACAATATATTTACTCCCCTCTAGATTGTATTGGTAGCCCTCATATGACTAAGGCAGAGTGACACTGACTTTTATAGTGAATGAGGCAATAATGGCTATAAGGTTTGCTCTTGAACTTTGGATTAGAATTGAAAAGTGTAAAGTGTTGATATATACTGTAACAATCAAGGTACAATATATATGACATATAATCCAATTTATCACTAACAAATAAGATATATTGATGTAAAGTACCATTTTATCCGAGACGTCTTGACAAAGGGTAAAGTTGTTGTGAAGAAGATCGTGATAGTGTAGGAACCATCAAACATGAAGATGAAGCCTTTTTCCTTTGGCAAAGCTCAAACCTTGATTGACATTTATAGAAAGTGAGTGCCTATCAAGGTTTTAGGAAAGCAGCATGGATATGAAGTATTATGACTTGGCTTCAAATATTGAGCGAATATAAATAATTATTACATTATGTTTTAAGTTTGAGTTCATATAATATGTCTTCTTAGAATTTAGTTGTGGCCGTGAGAAGTGGATTTTGTTGAAGATGCCTTATTTTCTGCTTGGAGAAAAGAGGAAACTCAGGTTTGACCAATTTTGACCAAGTGGACTATTATTTCCTATATTGTGCAGACAAGGGTCTCTTTTATCCGCAAAAGAACAGGTCTCCAAAAGCTAATATACTCTTCGAGAAAAAGAAAAAGAAAAAACCTGATATATTCTAAAAGCCGCAGAAGAAAAGGAATATATTTGGTGGCTCCACGTCAAAGGTGAAGTTGTTGACCCCTTCAAAAAGAAGAGAACAAGGCCGTGGGTTCTTTTTAGTGAAAGAGCAGCCATCAGAAGAGAATGAAAATAACGTACAGAATGTTCTTGGTTCAGCCGTACATAGAGCTGTGCTTGGACTTAAACACCTGATGATTTATGCTGTAAATTTATCATCCAATTGAACTATTTATAAATTTGTAAATACTTTGGATTTGGGTATAGTTTAAGTATGAAAAACACTCAAATATATAAGTAATTATAACTCTAATTCTTTGATTATTAATAGATTATTTATGGCTAACTCTTTACATAGAATAGGTACCTACATTTGGACCAAACCCCATAAATCTCTTATATTATTTCTCGTTTATTTCTTTGATGATTTCATGTTAATTTAAATTATAAAACCCTATCAGTTTCCGCATTGATTTTACAGGATAAACTTCAAGTCTAATCAAATTTATTGGAATCGTTTAGAGAAAATTACAATACGAACCATGCAATTTCTAACAATAGCATGAGTCATCTAGCATCATTAGTAAAAACAATTACAAATAGGATTATGCGGTGCAATATGTGCAACAAATGTTTATTTAAGGTCTCCAACTTGTGAGAATTCGATAGGACCACTATCGACTAAAAAAAAGCTCTTGCTGTTATATCGAGACGTCATATATTATTTAATTATTCAAACACTTCTCCTCATGTTTAGTCTGATTTTTTTTACCTAATACTAAATGTCGACATATTTAATTGGGGAAGCATTTGGGTTGGGGTCTGGTAGGAATTGAACTCTCATATCAGATTTTATAAAATCACTGTTAACTATTTTAAAAATTTAAGCTATTAGATAAATGTATAATATATTATTTAAATATTCTAACACAGCTAAGGGGCATGCAATCTCTCTAACTTCCTATCTGTCACAATCCAATGTAGTCTTCCCTTGTATGAATAATAATATGCTTACACATTACAACAACAACTATCATAAGCCAAATGCTTCGGCCAGATGCAATATAAGACGAAGCTTACATGTACACGTCTTTCTCAGATAAACAGAATGCACATCTGAAAACAACTTGGAAACACTTCAACCGCAATATGAAACTCACCTGGCTTCACCAGTCTTCATCTCTGGAGAAAACTCCACTGATGGACTTCACTCAGCTATCTGCCTCTTCTGCGGCCACACCCTCTTCCTCGACTGCGTCTTCACTAAATGATGGGAGCTTCCTCACATTCGGAAGAGTAATTATTGACGAACCTCTGGTCACCGTCGTCGTACATCTCCCTTTTCACCACTGTTTGTTGAAGCTGCAAGGCGTACTCCAAGTCCCAGAGCGCATCCCCCATGCTAGGCCTCCCTTGGTCCTCTTCTTGCAAGCATTTCTCAGCAATTTCCCCATATTTCCTCAGTGAATTCGGATTGATTTGACCAGCAAGAAGAGGGTCCACTATTTGCTCGATGGCTCCGTTCTGGATGCATTTAATGCCCCACTCGGCCAAGTTCGCCTGGTCTCCAGGAAGCGAAGGGTCAATAGCACGCCTTGCGCATAGCACCTCGAGAAGAACCACTCCGAAGGAGTACACGTCTGATTTTTTCGTCAGCTTTTGGGTCTTAAAGTACTCTGGATCGAGGTATCCAAAGGTGCCCTTGATCCCCGTACTCACATGGGTATGGCTTTGATCGAGAGGTCCCAACTTGGACAGACCAAAGTCAGCGACCTTCGCAACATAATTCTCATCAAGCAAAATGTTAGTGGATTTGATGTCCCGATGAATAATTCCTCCAGCTGGGCCTCTGTGGAGGTAGTCCAAGCCCCGGGCTGCTCCAATGCAGATCTCGAGCCTTTGCTTCCATGGTAAGTATGGCAAATCGGAATTGTACAGGTGATCTCTTAAGCGCCCCTTCTCCATGAACTCGTAAACAAGTATCATCTCGAACCGTTCAGCACAATAACCAATTAGGGAGACAAGGTGGCGATGGTAGATTTTGGACAAAACGGTGATCTCTGTTTGGAACTCAGAGAAGCCTTGGCCAGACCCTGGCTTGCTCCGTTTCACAGCAACTTCAGTGCCGTCCCTGAGAGTGCCTCTGTAGACATTGCCAAATCCGCCCTTGCCGATCAAAAGTTTGCCATCGAAATTGTTGGTTGCGAAATGGATTTCAGCTAGGGGTATTATCAGTCCTAGGTGAAAATTAGGCACGAAGGAGCCGTGGGTAGTTCGCTCAGTCAGTTCAGTGTGAGAACTGCCTCCTCGGATTGCAGGAGATGGTGTCCAAATCGACATATCGGTTCTCTTTGGCTTTCTATACTTGCATATGAAGATTGCTGCAGATACAAAAATGCATAGAAGTGTGATGCTTCCGGAAACTAGCCCAATTATGAGGCCGACATTGTGGTTATCTGCCTCTGAGAGCATATATTTCGAGTCCCACGACCCTATTATCTCCATTATCTCCAGTCCATTGAGATAGGCCTGCTGATAAATTGAGGCATTCAGGAGGCCTATGCTGATTTTCACTAGCCCTGAGCTGCCCGGTTTAACCAGAAAATCATAATGAAAAGGAACTGCACGCTTACGAAACCCATTTTTGCCATAAGGGTCGATAAGCTCAGTGAAATTTCGATAAAAATAGAGATTGAAGTGCACTGTGTTGAGAGAAGGGCTCATGAAGTCGCAAAAATGAGCCCGGACCAAGTGCCGGGCGTTCGTACTCACCTTGAAAACCCAGGTGGTGTTACGGTATAATTGACCATTGGTAAAATTCACACTCATCACTTTAGCAGTCAGGTAGACACGTTCTGACGCTAAGTATTTTTCTAGATCATCCTGGTAATTAACAACACTCTCATAGTTAGTGCTATTCTGTGCAGCATTTGGAACATCAATATAATTATCATCAGGATCCCAACTTCTCCGCAAATTATCATCAGCCAGAGTTACTTCATTGCCTCCAACGTTTATTCGGTAAAACGTGCGCACATTTGGAGCGGAGTCTGGAATGAATCCGTCAGGCACAAGGAACACTTCAAGGGCATTGATAAATGCAAAAGATGACCCTTGAGGACTAAAATAGAGCACAAACTTGGTTCTATTTATGCTAAGGAAGAATTCCTCCACTATAGGAGAGTTCGTACTACTGGGCACTTGGAAAGCGCTGAGAAGCGTGAGCCCATTTCCAGAGACATTGAATACAGCCTCAGACAGATTGCTTGTGGAAGCGAAAGGGAAGAAGTGAAGTCGCACGATATGAGTACCTTTATCGATGACATCAAGAACGTATCGCGATGAAGGGCTTCTGAAGATTCTTGCTGTGTCGTAGATGGGTGAGACGCTCGATGATTGGTCGCTGGATAGTTTGGAGGTGTTCTGTTTTGTGAAGGAGGCGGAGTCGGAACTGGCGTCCCCAACAAAGTTCCTGGTGAAGTAGTTTATGCTGTTGCTTGATCCACAATTGATGAAATGCTTGGTCTGAGTTGTGTAGGCTGAGGAAAGAGAGAGAAGAAGAAGTGGGTATTGAAGAGAGATGAAGAAGAGCGTGAAGCCAGGGGGGTGGACTCCATGGATGTGAAGCTTTGCCATGGAACCAGCGGAAGAGCATGAAATACTGCTACAAGAAATGGGTTTTAGTATCTTTCTTTTAGCTGGATAGAGAGAGAGATCGGTCTGTGAATTATGATTCGGATTTCAAGTTGTGTTGACTTGAGATTGACTATCAGGCATTAGGTGGGCAGGGAGAAGATTCTCCGCTGGAGGAAGAGAACTGTCGGCTGGAGATGAGCGTCTCCATTTTTGGGGGGTTTGCAATGCAAAGACGATTTTGACTCCCAAACGGGCACTGATTTGGTCATGATACTGAGGACATTTTGGCCCTTTTGATCCCACGCAACTTTCCGCAAATGGCACGAACGCTCAAGACACAGAAAATGGAAGATTTTTACAAATTTTTGAGAGAATATCCCACTAAAATTTCAAATTTTTAACGAAATCCACAAATCTTGCCATAAGTTTTATTGGCTTCAAAATACTCGCAATTTGTCTGGGAGGAACATTCCCAAAATTGATTGTTTTGGCCAAAAAATCCGACGTTAACTCATTAGCATGAACACCACCACCCACATTTTATATAAAAATTCCATATCCAATATAGGAAACACTACTTGAAAACCTACTTGGATAACTCAAATTCGAAACATATTTTTCAACAAATTAGATAGATAATTATAACGTGAAAGTCTATCTTAAGTGAACAAACTCGCATCCATTAGATATGGTAGTAATCTTGTAAGTGGTTCGAATATGGTATAGTTTGCATTGATTTTATGAGAAATAGAAATGCATATACAATAACGTAATTACGAAAGATAGTGCAAATGGAGTAATGTAAGTGCTTTATACTACTTTTAGGCTATTTTGTTCAATTGATAATGTAAAAGACTACAGGTGTTTTGAAGCAAATAAATTTTGTGGTAAAATTTGTGAATTTTTTTTGTGAGATTGAAAGGTTGTTTCACGTTCAATTGTAATGGCTAGAGATTGTGCAAGTTATTATGTGTAATTGAAGGGTGAAAACCACTCAAAGTATTTGCTAACTTGAGTGTGAATGTAATATTTGTAATATTGCATAATTTATAGTGTAATCTTATGTTTGTCCTTGTAGAGTAGGTGCCACTAGTGAATCACATGAATCTCACGTTCGATTTTATTTTCCGTTTTGTTTATATCAGTGTTTGCTCTCTTTTCGCAATTTGATTTTTCAATATACTATAGACAAAACATCTGTTGATGATTACCAACTTATAATTACTAATTAGTTAGCCATATCAAGCATCTCCACTAACTAAATAAATAGATCATTTCACTAACATGTAACTATTAATTCACGAAATTCATGTCTACTATAGACTAAAGTGAAAGTGTGCTTAGTTTCACTTCATTAACTTCCCAAAAATAACGCTTATGCTATAAAAGTTTAAGAGCAATGTTAGACTTACTAAAACATTTACTGTCATTTACTAAATGATGACTTGGTCATGCGCAAGGGCGTAATTGGGGACTTTTCACTTGTCAGAAAAGCTTAATATTACTTATTGATTAAGATATTTATTTCCACTTTTTTTCATTTGTTCTATTGAAATTCATTAATTGCAACGCATGTGCATCTCCTTGAATAGCCCCACCTGGCGGCCCCTCCACCCGCAACCTCACAGCCGAATTAATCCACACAGCTGGCGTCTACTAAAAAGGGTTAGGAAATGGGCCAAACCATCCTAATGAACTCTACTCCGAGCCAATCACGTCAAAACTCTTTGAGACATTCTAATCGAGCAAAGATAACTAGAATTGTGCCAACAATCGAAGTTATTCCTACATAGAACAACACTCTATAAAGCAAGCCTTCGATAAGTTCCTTAGCAAAAGATATTTGCTAGTAAACTTGATAAATTATGATAAGAAATAATTTACTTACCTCGCATAAATATAAAATGGTCAATTTAAGCATCTACAAAATCCACAAGTCAAGTGAAGGGTGGAGACAAATTTCTTCTGACCTGGATTGGAGTAAAACGCAGTCAAGACCAAAAATAAATAAATAAATAAAAATAAAAAATCATTATTTCTAAAGAAAACAAAACGCCTGAAGCACAACAAGATAATAAGGTGGACCCAATAAAACCACAATGCAACGCCACCAGCCTAAGCCCAGCTTATAAAGAAGGATAAAGTAGGACTTTTACCATCTTGAAAGCAGAGACAGCGCGAATTATGCTGCAAACGGGTTGCAATTTGAGTCGAATGCCATTCGTCAGCAAAGCATTTCTCATGAACGATGAAGGACAGCAGAGAAGAAAATTTAGAATTGTATAGTAAGCTAACGCTCTCAACAATTGATGAATCTATGTTGAAATCTCGAATCTAACCAAATTTATCAGAATCATTTAGAGAAAATAACAATACGAAGTGTGCAATCTCTAATAATAATACATAACTATAAAAGCCATCTAGTATCGTTAACAAAACGATTACAAAGCAGGACATCTATGGTTCAATCTGTAAAACAAGCGTTTTTTATTTTTATTTTTTCTTTTAAGGTCTCCAACTAAGGGGCGTGCAATCTCTCTCACTTCCTATTTATCACGATCCACTGTTGCCTTCTCCTGCACAATACAACTATGCTAAACCAAATGCTTCAACAAGGCGCAATTCAGGACAATGATGGGAAACACTTCAATAGATATCTTGTGTTATGAAACTCATCTGGCTTCATCAATCTTCATCTGGGAAAAACTTCGCTCATGGACATCTCACAGCTATGCATCCCTTCTGTGGCCACACCCTCTTCCTCGATCGTGGCTGCACTAGATGGTGGGAGCTTCCTCACATTCGAAAGAGTAAAAACCGGCGAACCGCCAATTGCGCTGTCACCATATATCTCTCTTTTCAATGGAGTTTGCTGAAGCTGCAAGGCGAATTCCAAGTCCAAGAGCACATCCCGCATGCTAGGCCTCTCTTTGCCCTCTTCTTGCAAGCATTTCTCAGCAACTTCCCCATATTTCCTCAGCGAGTTCGGATTGATCTGACCAGCAAGAACGGGGTCCACTATTTGGTCAATGTTTCCATTCTTGATGCATGTAATGCCCCAGTCGGCCAAGTTGGCCTGTTCTCTAGGAAGCAAAGGGTCGATAGAAGACCTCGCACATAGCACCTCGAGAAGAACAACTCCAAACGAGTACACATCTGATTTTTCCGTCAGCTGTTGGATCATAAAGTACTCTGGATCAAAATACCCGAAGGTACCCTTGACCGCTGTACTCACATGGGTTTGGCTTTGATCGAGAGGCCCCAACTTGGACAGACCAAAGTCAGCGACCTTTGCAACGTAGTTCTCGTCAAGCAAAATGTTGGTGGACTTAATGTCACGGTGAATAATTCCTCCACCCACGCCTTTGTGGAGGTAGTTCAAGCCCCGGGCCGCTCCAATGCAGATCTCGAGCCTTTGCTTCCATGGTAAGAATGGAAAATCAGAATTGTACAGGTGATCTCTTAAGCTCCCCTTCTCCATGAACTCGTAAACAATTATCATCTCCAACCGTTCAGCGCAATACCCAATTAAAGATACGAGGTGGCGATGGCGGATTTTTGGACAAAACGGTGATCTCTGTCTGGAACTCGGAGAAGCCCTGTCCAGACCCTGGCTGGCTCCCTTTCACGGCAACTTTAGTGCCATCCCTAAGAGTTCCTATATAGACATTACCGAATCCGCCACTGCCTATCAAAAGTTTTCCGTTGAAGTTGTTGGTGGCAAAATGGATTTCGGCGAGGGGTATTTTCTGTCCTAGGTGAAAATTAGGGACAGTGGAGCCGTGGGTAGTTTGCTCGGTCAGTGTACTGCCTCCTCGGAATGCAGGCAATGGTGTCCAAACCGACATATCAGTTTTCTTTGGCTTTCTATACTTGCAGACGAAGATCGCTGCAAATCCAAAAATGCAGAGAAGCGTGATGCTTCCAGAACCGAGCGCGATTATGAGGCCAACATTGTGATTATCTGTCTCTGAGGGCATATAATTCGAGTCCCACGACCCTATAATCTCCATTATCTCCAGGCCATTGAGATAGGCCTGCTGATAAATTGAGGCATTTAGGAGGCCGATGCTGATATTCACTAGCCCTGAGCTGCCCGGTTTAACCAGAAAATCATAATGAAAGGGAACTGCCTGCACACGAAACCCATTTTTGCCATATGGGTCGATAAGCTCAGTGAAGTTCCGATAAAAATAGAGATTGAAGTGCACCGTGTTGGGAGATGGGCTAATGAAGTCGCAAAAATGAACCCGGACCAAGTGCCGGGCATTCGCATTCGCCTTGAAACTCCAGGTGGTGTTACGGTATAATGTCCCATTGGTAAAATTCACACTCATCACTTTAGCAGTCTGGTAGACGTGTTCTGATGCTAAGCATTTGTCTAGATCATCCTGATAATTAAGAACCCTCCCAAAGTGAGTGCTGTTCTGTGCAGCATTTCGGAAATCAATATAATTATCATCAGGATCCCAACTTCTCCACAAACTATCATCGGCTGGAGTTACTTTATCACCTCCGACGTTTATTCGGTAAACTGTGCGCACATTTGGAGCAGAATCTGGATTGAATCCGTCAGGCACAAGGAACACTTCAAGGGCATTGATAAATGCAAAAGATGACCCTTGAGGACTAAAATAGATCACGAACTTAGTCCTATTTATGCTAAGGAAGAATTCCTCCACTACAGGAGAGTTCGTGGTGCTGGGCACGTTTAAAGTGCTGAGAAGTGAGAGCCCGTTTACGGAGACATTGAACACAGCCTCGGAAAGATTGCTTGTGGAAGCGAAAGGGAAAAAGTGAAGTCGCACAATATGAGTACCTTTACCGGTTCTATCAAGAACGTATCGCGACGAAGGGCTTCTGAAGATTCTTGCTGTGTTGTAGATTGCTGAGACGCTGGATGATTGGTTGCTAGATAGTACGGAGGTATTCTGTTTTGTATTAGTTTATGCTGTTGCTTGATTTGATGAAGTGCTTGGAGACGGAGTCAGAGCGTGGACATGGATGAGAAGCTTTGTCATGGTCCCCAACAAAGTTCCTGGTGAAGTAGTTTATGCTGTTGCTTGATCCACAATTGATGAAGTGCTTGGTCTGAGTTGCGTAGGCCGGGGAAAGAGAGAGAAGAAAAAGTGGGTATTGAAGAGAGATGAAGAAGAGTGCGGAGCCAGGAGCGTGGACTCCATGGATGAGAAGCTTTGTCATGGTGGAACCAGTGGAAAAGCATGAAACTGCTTCAAGAAATGGCTTTTTAATTTCTTTCTTTCAGATGCTTCGGAAGAGTGAAAGATAGTTTGGTCCGTGAATTATGGTTAAGCAGTTCCAGTTCGTGTTGACTTGAGATTGACTATCAGGCATTGGAAGTGGGGCAGGAAGAAGATTTTCCGCTAGAGATGAATGGCTCATTTGGGGAGGGGATGAGTTTGCTTCTGTCAATACGATTTTGATTCCCAAACGGGCACTGTTTTGGTCATGATCCTGAGGACAATTTGGCCCTTTTGATGCCACTAAACTTTCAGCGAACGGCACGAGCACACAAGACAGATGGAAGATTTTTACACATTTGAGAATATTCGGGCAAAAAATTTTCGAAACTTTAAAGAATTCACAAATCTTACCATAAGTTTTGTTAACTTCAAAGTACATATGATTCCTTCGGGACGAATACATGTAGAATTAATTGTTTCAGCTAAAAACTCCTAACTCGTTGGCAAAAAACACTATCATTATGCATACATATACACACACGTGTGTGCATATATAAATTCTAGGTCCAAAATAGTTAACTTTTTCAAAAAAAATCTATTGGACCAAATTTTCTTTACGGACTCAAATTTGAAACATATTTTTTAACAAATGACATAGATGTTTATAATGTGAAAGTCTATCTTAAGTGAACAAACTCGTGCCATTAGATATGGTAGTAATCTTATGGATATGATGAGATGTATATCAAAATTTTGATAAGCGATTCAAATATGAGATAGTTTGTATTAATTTTAAGATAAACAGGAAAATACATATACATAAATATGTATATCATGAAAGATAATGCAATTCGAGTAATGTTAGTGCTTTACACTACTTTTAGGCTATTTTGCTTAGTTGAAAATGTAAGAGCTTCTCTCTCAGCATTCGGGGTCACACTGCTATCGTTTCATCTCTTCATTTTTTCGTCGCTTTATCTCAAATAACAATTTATTTTATCTTTTTTATATAAAAGAATATCAGAGTATTATGATGTAAGAAGTAAATGTAATTGAGATGTTCAACAAGAGACTCAATTTATTTTTATTTTAAAAAATAGAAATACGTTCACTACAAATCATGAAATTTGTCAGGAAAGTATAATTAAGTCATAAAACTTGCAAAAAGTACAATCAAGTTTTAAAACTTATCAAATTGATTTAATGGAATCCTTCCATTAACTATCTAATTTGGCTAACGGAAAATACTAGCATGGCTTTTTTCAATATTTTCTCTTTCTTCCATGGCTAAATCCAATCATGAAGTATAAGATTGCAAATTAAGCTAAATTTAGTCTAAATCTGATTTTCAATACTAATTTTTTAAATAAAAGTTTAAAAAATAAGCTAAATTTATATAATAAAAAAGGAAGAAGTCGGGCAGGCAAGCAGGTAGGGCAACAAGCCCTCACCATCGTCGTCGCCCCACCATTATCAAGAAGTAATGGCGAGGGTGGGGGTGAGTCAACGAGGGTCGCTGGACCCTAGCCATTGATGACAGCAAAGGACTTATAGGCCCTTGCCTAAATCTAGGCAAGGGTTGTGGCCCTCCCCCAATGCTCGCCTAGATTGAGTGAGGCTCATCGGCCCTCGCCTAGACTTACGTGAGGGACACCATTGGTTAGGGTCGGCCGCTAGTGGCGAGCCTTAGCTAGATTCTGGATCAGGCTCTCTTCCACCGTTGGCGAGGGCCACCAACCCTTGGCCGAGGCCTGACAACCCCCACTTGTTGTCCCCCATGCCCATCGGCCCCTACCAACCTTACTTCTCCTTTAAAAAAATAATTAGCTTATTTTTTAAATTTAATTTAAATTAAATTTGTATAAAAATAATTTTAAAAAGTCATGTTAATGTTTTTCGTTAGCTAACTTTGATAAAGTCAATGAAAGGATTTAACTGAATCAATTTGACAAGTTTTAAAACTTAATTGTATTTTTTGTAAGTTTTAAGACTCAATTATATTTTTGTGATAAATTTTAGGACTTTTAATTCATATATCCCAAAAAGATATAAATAGTATGGAATATAATATAATCTTCATATATAAATTAGCTTCTCTAAATAGTAAATATTATATAGTATATCTGTATTGACATATTTTGTAATATTTGGGTTTGTTGAGTTGGTCAAATGAATTGGCTAATAAAAGAAAAGGAAGACTACTTTATTTAAAGCAAAGGGACATTGACTGATTAAGAGACAAATGGACATTGACTGATCGAGAGACACGGGAAGAAGAAAAAGACAGTGACCGCAAAATAGGGGAAAAGAATAAAGAAGAAAAGATTACTTTATTTAAAGCAAATGGACATTGACTGATCGAGAGACACGGGAAGCAGAAAAAGACAGTGACTGCAAAATAGGGGAATAGAAGAGAAGGAAAAGCAGGTTGTGCGTGCACGCAACGGTAATTTCATCGAGCTAGATTTACTTCGGCTCACAATGCACGGTAAGGACTAGTCAATATTGATTATTGACTTGTGATTTGATAGAGATCAATGGACTTGACCATTGTATTAATTGTGACGATTAATCGGTAATTATAATTCGTATAAAGCAATTCATATTTGATTTGACACGTTATTTATATTTTGAATTTGGATAAAGAGTTTTTTGTATCATTTTTTTTTATGCATAGTAGATATTGGATTTGCTTAAAAACGATGTATTACTCATTGGATTGTATCTTGAGACATCGAGAAGCAAGATCCCACGCTTATGTGGTGGAGACTTCCATTGCCAATCACATGCCTCCTCTTAAAATAATCTTCAACTAGATATTCTCCATTGTGGGTGTCGTTGATGCTCCTCTGCCATGGGTCTAAGGGTTTTTGGCGGTCTAGGCAATGAGCGGATAGTTCAATAGGCAGAGTCAAGCATCTGCAGCGACATCAGCCTTGAGAATGGAGTTGATGTCATCTTGGGCAACTGTGCGCCATATGTCGAAGCTTGAGTTTAAAGGCCCCTCATTGTTCGTGCCACCGCACCCTGATGGCGGGGCGCTGTTCGGGGAACTTGTGTGGGTGGAAAGATCAGGCAAGGAGTTCTCTCGTTTCATTTGGACATCAACTTAGAGCTCACATAGAACAACTACATTTGAATATCACACAAAAATTTATATTTATTTTAAATTAATTGAATGGAATTAAACTATATCAGGCTTATAACTGAAATAGCAATTTTCCCTAGTAAATGCATATAAACAACAGAAACTTGACAAAATTCTAGCCAAGAGCTCGAAGTGGATGCATTTTCTCGAAAGATGGCTGAGAATGGACATTGTCTCAAACTTGGTATCAATGTGAAAAGTTTTATAACTAAATTAATTTCATTGAAAAGTTTATGATTGAATTGGTATTAATATAATATGTTTAGAACTTTTTTGGTATTTTTCTCTTAAAATATTTCATGTTAATCCTTTTGTCAAGTTTTCTTTTTCTATTGATCAATTTTTGCTGATATAAATCAATGAATCATTGATATTGATCTTGACGTAAGCATGTGATGTTATGATTTGCTTAAAACTATTATGCGGCGTTAAAGTCAATATGAAAACTTAAAATACCAATTGAAGGAGAGAGAGATCATAAAGAAGACATTGCACCTCCTGCAACAAAGTTAGTGACAACAAAGATTTGTTGATGATGAGATTGAAATTGATCGATGACAATTGTTTTCAACATAGTTGCATGGTTGCGCAGACTTGAAGCTCGTGACCATGGCCACTCAAGCTTTAGATATGAGCTTAAGTTTACCATGGTCGATCAAGCTTTGGTCTAACGGATGGGAGGGCACTCGAGCAGCCGCAGCCGCGAGATCTAATGCCCGCACATCTCGAGCTCGTGGCCATCATCAATGGGGTTGAGCTTTTGAGTTGCGGCCAGGGTCCGAAAGCTGGATGCGAACAATATTTAGGAACTGCTAATAAGGGTAAAGAGAGAGTTCAATAAAAAATATTAAATGACCTTAACGCCACAACAGTGAAATTCGTCATTGGACCGATCATGGGACAACTGCTGACACTTTCTACACGTCGAGGAATGCTTTTAAATAAAATAAAAAATAGAGAGATATTTTAAATTTCCGATAGAAGTAGAAGACAACCATTAACGTTATCGTATATTTTCGGTACACGAGCTATTATTTTTCATAATAAACCTCGACTTCTGTGGGACCGTCTCCTCCGTCTGCTATTCTCTCCCAATAGCGAAAGGACATTCATCTCTTGTCCGGTCTCCCAAATTTCAATGTCCTCCAAGTCTCGTCAGCTCGGGCCACTCGCTGAAAGTTGAGTGGGATGAGAAGGGCCAAATTGTCCTCTGCATCATGACTAGAACAGTGCCCGTTTGAGAGTCAAAAGACCTTTTTGCAGAAGCAAATTCATCCACTCCCCACATGAACCACTCATCCTCATCTCCAGCTGAGAATTATCTTCCTGCCCAACTTCCAATGCCTGATGGTCAATCTCAAGTCAACACGACTGAAACTACTTGATCACAATTCACGGACCAATCTCTCTTTCTCTCTCTCCCTCTCTCTCTATCCCGAAGCAGAGTTTCATCCTCTTCCTCTGGTTCGATGGCAAAGCTTCACATCCATGGAGTCCACGCCCCTGGCTTCATTCTCTTCTTCGTCTCTCTTCAGTACCCACTTCTTCTTCTCACTCTTTCCTCAGCCTACACAACTCAGACCAGTTACTTCATCAATTGTGGATCAAGCAAAAGCCAGAACGATTCCAACAGGGTCTTTGTTGGTGACACGGGTTCTGACTCCATCTCCTTCACAGAACAGGGTACCTCCGCCCAATCCAGCAGCCAATTCTCGAGCGTCTCACCTATCTACGACACGGCAAGAATCTTCAGAAACCCTTCGTCGCAATACGCTCTCGAGGGAATCGATAGAGGTACTCACATCGTGCGACTCCACTTTTTCCCTTTCGCTTCCACAAGCAATCTCCCCGAGGCCGTGTTCGATGTCTCTGTAGATGGGCTCACGCTTCTCAGCAATTTCCAAGTGCCCAGTAGTAACGACTCTCTTGCGGTGGAGGAGTTCTTGCTTAGCATAAATACTACTAAGTTCGTACTCTATTTTCGTCCTCGAGCGTCATCTTTTGCATTTATCAATGCCCTTGAAGTGTTCCTTGTGCCTGATATATTCATTCCTGGTTCTGCTCCGAGTGGGGGCACTTTGGCAATTAATAGCAGCGACTATAGCAGAATTTCCTCCCAGGTTTTGCGCACGGTTTACCGAATTAATGTCGGAGGCGATGAAGTAGCTCTGAGTGATGATCTTTTGTGGAGAAGTTGGGTTCCTGATAGTAATTACATTCATGTACCAAACGCTGCACAAAATAGCCCTAGCTATGGGAGTGTTCTTAATTACCAGGATGATCTAGACAGATACTTAGCATCGGAACGCGTTTACCGGACTGCTAAGGAGATGAACGAATCTGCTTGGGGATTATACCCCAACACCACCTGGAATTTCAAGGTGAGTGCAAACGCCTCGCACTTGGTCCGGGCTCATTTCTGTGACTTCATTAGCCCGTCTCTCAACATGGTGTACTTCAATCTTTATATTAATGGGAATTTCACTAAGTACATCGACCCATACAATGTAAATGGGTTTCGTCAGTCTGCAGTTCCTTTTCATTATGATTTTATGGTTCAGCCGGGCAGCTCAGGGCTAGTGAACATCAGCATAGGCCTCCTTAATGCCTCAGCCACAGGATCTCAGCAAGCCTATCTCAATGGCCTGGAGATAATGGAGATAATAGGGTCGTGGGACTCGGACTTTGTGCACTTGGACGTTGATAACCAGAAGAAGCACGTTGGCCTCCTAATCGGGCTAGTTTCTGGAAGCATCGTGCTTCTGTTCATATGTGTTTCTGCTGCGATCTTCATATGCAAGTGTAGAAAGCCGAAGAGAACTGAAACTTGGGGTTGGTCGCCATTGCCTGCAATCGGAGGAGGCAGTTCGCACAGTGAACTGACTGAGCAAAGTAGTCACGGCTCTGCTGTCCCTAATCTTCATCTAGGACTGAAAGTACCCCTTGCTGAAATCCATTTCGCCACCAACAACTTCGATGGCAGACTTTTGATTGGCAAGGGTGGATTCGGCAATGTCTATAGAGGAACTCTCAGGGACGGCACCAAAGTTGCTGTGAAACGGAGCGAGCCAGGGTCGGGACAAGGGTTCTCTGAGTTCCAAACAGAGATCACCGTTCTGTCCAAAATCCGCCATCGTCACCTCGTATCCTTAATTGGGTATTGTGCTGAACGGTCCGAGATGATACTTGTTTACGAGTTTATGGAGAAGGGAAGCTTAAAAGATCACCTGTACAATTCCGATTTCCCATGCTTACCTTGGAAGCAAAGGCTCCAGATCTGCATTGGAGCGGCCCGGGGCTTGAATTACCTCCACAAAGGCGCAGCTGGAGGAATTATTCACCGGGACATCAAGCCCACCAACATTTTGCTTGATGAGAATTATGTCGCGAAGGTTGCTGACTTTGGTCTGTCCAAGTCAGGCCCACTGGATCAAAGCCAAACCCATGTGAGTACAGGGGTCAAGGGCACTTTTGGGTACCTCGATCCAGAGTACTTCAAGACCCAGCAGCTGACAGAAAAATCAGATGTGTACTCGTTTGGAGTGGTTCTTCTCGAGGTGCTATGCGCAAGGCCTGCTATAGACCCTTTGCTTCCCAGAGAGCAGGCGAACTTGGCTGAATGGGGCATCGCATGCATCCAGAACGGAATCATTGAGCAAATAGTCGACCCTCTTATTGCTGGTCAGATCAATTCGAACTCGCTGAGAAAATATGGGGAGGTTGCTGAGAAATGCTTGCAAGAAGAGGATGAAGAGAGACCTAGCATGGGCAATGTACTCTGGGACTTGGAATACGCCTTTCAGCTTCAGCAAACTGCGGTGAAAAGAGAGATGTACAATGACAGCACGACCGACGGTTCGTCAATATTGACTCTTTCAAACGTGAGGAAGCTCCCATCATTTAGCACAGACTTGGTCGAGGAAGAGGGCGTGGGCAAAGAATGGGCGGATAGTTCACAGATGTCCATGAGTGGAGTTTTCTCCCAGATGAAGATTGATGAAGCCAGATGAGTTTCATTGTGTTGTATGTTTATTTAACGTGTTTCTGAGTAGTTTTCAGATATAAATTCTATTTATCTGATAAAAAATAGTGCATGTACCAATCGTTTTAAATTCTATCTTGTTGAAGCGTCTGATATAATGACAGCTGTTGCTGTCGTAACGTGTAAGCATATAATTATTTATTGTACAAGAGAGGGCAACATTTGACCGTGATATATCCAAATGTGATAGATATTGCACACCCCTTAGTTGCAGACCTTGAATAAACACTTGTTCCACAGATTGCGCCATCGATGTCCTGCTCCATAATTGTCTTTGGTAATGATGCTAGATGGCTTCTACAGCAATGTGCTATTATTAGAGATTGCACAAGCCCTATTGTTATTTCCTTTGAAGGATTTCAATAGATTTGATTAGACTCGAGGTTTCAGATTCATTGATATTTCAGAGCATGAGCTTCCTATATAATTCTTGAAAACTACTTCTCTGCTGTTCTCCATCGTTCACCAAAAATGCTTTCCTGCTGAATGGCTTTCGATTCAAATTTCAACCCGTGCAATATGATTTGTGCTGTCTCTGCTTTCAAGGTGGAAAAAGTGCCACTTCATCCTTCTTTATCACCCGGGCTTAGGTTGTTGGCATTAGCATTGTGATTTTTATGGCCGGGTCGACAATTTTTATTTTTTTTTATCTGATCGTGCTTCGGCTTTTCCGTTTTCTTTCGGAAATAATGAGCTTTGATGTCTTGGCTGCGTTTTACTCCCATTCAGGTTAGGGGAAAATTTTCCTCCTCCCATCACTTGATTTGTGCATTTTGTAGATGCGTAAATTAATCACGTCATCTTTATGCAAAATAAGTAAATTATATCTTATTATACTTTATGAAATTTGCTAGCAAATGTCTTTTCTAAAGGGACTTATAGCAAGCTTGCTTCATTGAATATTGCTCTATGGAGGAATAACTTAGGATTGGTGCTAGGGTACTAAGTTATTTTTGCCCCACTAAGATATTTTAAAGAGATTTTTCTTTTTTGACGAATATTCTAAAGAGGTTTGATTTAAAGGGATCAAAACGGAGCTCGTTAGGGATGACTTAGCCCATTCTTTAAACTTTTTAGTACATCTAGGTCAGTTCTATCCTCCTCGCATATGGCAATTCGTCATTGGTTTGTGCACTCATGACGGGTGGCAATTTATCCACCGCTATTTATAACACATGGATTGCTACATGGCGTCATCCTGCTCAACCCTCTTATTACAAATAGTCCATTCATCTATTTATTTGGAAACTTTTGGCAGTTGGATCTGGAAACTTTTGGAACTAGGATTGCAGCTCTTCGATCGACTTCAACATCTTCAGACTTTGGAACTTCGCCAAATAATCATTGAATAGCACTCCACGATAAGCGCTACAGTAGAAATTCTACAATTTCCCCTTGGCATTTGAGTCTACTGGAATTGACCATTCCTCTTCATGCCCTCTTTATCTCATCCTGCTTTGGTGTAATTTCTACCTAGCACTAATCCTTTTGTATTGCCAAGGGATCTCACGAGTAAACCACCTCAACAATTTTCGTTTTGGGTAAGTCTTATGCCAAGTGACTCTTAACAACCCAATTAAATACACCAAATTCATAACCAAATTTTTGTATGTCTCATTTTCCCCGCTCTCCCTTTCTCTCTCACTTCGGCCGTACCTAACTCCAACCATAGCATGCCTCCGCAAGCCTTGCCAAGATGCCGCCACCATAACCTTGAAGTGGATTTCAGCCTTTCCATATCCTTGACGTAACCAACAAATATGTGCCCACTATTACCAAGCTCTATTTCTCTCCTTCCTCCATTTCACCTGGTCGTCTCTCTATCATGGAGCAAACCCAAATCGGTTTAGGTGTGTGATCCCCAATGGTGGGTGACCCTCCATGGTCAACGAGCTTCGTTTACAACATCTCATGGAGGGATGGGTCTTAGTCCGAGTTTTGGGTTGTCGTGATGATGGTCAACGATTTGACAGTGGAATTTGGATTGTCGTCATGATGACCAACGATTTGCTAGCAATGGACTATGACATTAATGTCGACAAACTAGGAGAATTAATAAAAAAATCTTAAACTTATTGTAATTATGTCAATTCAATCATTAATTTTTTTTTGTCAATTTAATCCTAAACCTTTTGCAATTGTATTAATTCAATTTACATTAACCAGCCGGCACTAATTTGACGTCGGCCGGCACTAACGTGGAAAATTTTTAATAATATTTTATTATTTTTAAATACTTTTATCAATTTTTTTTTTCCTTTTTTTCCTTCTTTACTTCTTTTCCCCATAGTGGCCGACAAGCCTCCCACAACAGGCATTGGCCATTGGGTGAGGGTTGTGAAGCTCTCGTTAGCTGCCAGCAACGTGGCCCTCCCTTGGCCTTGCCTAGGTGAGGGCCATGACCCTCACCGGAGGAAAAGAAGCAAAGAAGGAAGAAAAGAGAAAAAAAGAAAATAATAATAATAAATTAAAAAATAATATATTATTGAAAATTGTAGCCTCATTAGTCGAGATGCCTTGTAAATCGGGATAGTTCAAGCTAGTGACAAGTATCACCAATGTGTGCGTTGGTGAGCTTTATTATGGGTATGAACCTATCGATATATATTAGTAGGCTTCATAACGAGTAATGAATATACATTCCTTGTGTATAGTGATGAGCCATGAGGTGATACGATGCATCATGAAATAACATGTTATCTGCTTGCTTATGAGTGAATGAACTTACATGATAGTTACTAGTTTTTATTGGCATATCATGGTTGAAAAAGAAAGAGAACTTACTCATGCATGGTTATTTTGTATTGCCTTAAACTCACATTATTTGATTGGTGCCAGATTATGCATTAAGATGATCTCCTACCTTAGACCCAGGAATTTTATACCGGTTTTTAGCTCACCCCTCATTTCTCAGTGTGTAGGATGTCCCCTTTGAACATGATGGTGGGTGCGATAGGGTTATGCCTAAGACCATCAACCTCAAGTTAGATAGTGGCCTGCTTGTGGAATACTATGAGAGTAGTGATATTAGTTAACCGACCATTTTCTCAAGACTATATATTTTGTTGTGATGATAAATACTAATGTTTGTATGAAGAAAAAGCATATGCATATGTATTAAACTAGTGCGACTTTCTTTTATGGAATATTACTATGTATTTTGTAGTACTTCTGCATGCTATTAATCAAAGAGAAAAATCTACACATATAGTGCGTGACGTACCTAGGCCATCACAAGGAGCTTATGGCTACCAATAATATTTACAAGATTACATCATTTGTGGTTGTCACAACCCGACCTTGATGCCCCTAGTTTTAGGGATGCGGTATAAAGATAGAATTTAGAGGTACTTGACTGTGAGAACTCCCTCACCATATACTACTCCAAGAGATGTCATCATCTCATTTTTTGGGACCAACCACATGAATTTGCTTACGGTCTTAAGCTCTCATAAGCTCACATCTTGCATGACAATGGAATCTATTTAAAGTTGTTTTAAACAACCTAAAATTTGGATTCTAGGAGTCGCCACTAGCATCTTTTTTGGGGGTCGACTAGAATACCCAATCAAGGGTTAGGGGTAGTCCTTCGATTTCTACGCAACCAAAGATCAAAGGCTTGAAGATTTGGTTACGTTAACATTTCTATTAACACCCTTTCGATACCCGATAGGTGTGCTTTATTACTTAACATGTCCTTATGTTCCTTTTTACATTTTCGTGCATCCAAAACAAAGGTGTGACCATGCGTCCTTGGTTCGTTCCATTCTATTCTTATATAACCAAAATAATAAAGGAGACAATCAATTAATTGAAGAGGCATTACGGAAAGTAAACACCCAAGACAGTTTTAACGATGATATAAGGAAACAAGTCTAAAAAGGACAATAAAAGAAAAATCTGCAACTTGTTGGACCTTTATACAACACAAAAGGAGCCTGAGACAATTGTTCGGAAATGAATATTACAATTTGAAAAGGTCAAATTGGACATCGATCATTCGCCATCTTCAAATCTTTGGGACCGCCACCTCCAAAGGATGCCTTTCAAACTTATTCTAATCCTAGGCCAATACTAAACTAGAGCATAGAATTACAAGACATGCGTCACACAAGCAATGACAAATGCATAGATCAAACAAACGCAAGCAATACAAAGCATCAAACAAATGCACTCCACTTGTCAAGCATGGCATTAGGGTTGGCCTTTGAAATTCATGCAATGCCCTCATTAAGACACCTACCCCCATTCAATTTAAGTGACTCATAGTCATTAGCCATTGCTTGTGTTCACAAGAAGTGACCAATACTATGAAATCCCTAAGTCGGGTTCTAAGTGACATCTCAAAGTAATCCACATGATCATACATCGCACCTAGGCCATTCATCTAGAAATCACACGCAAAGTATATATGGCGGCATGCACTTAGGCCATGAAGCCTTAGTTCTCAATCAATCAACCAATTTAGTAATAATGGATCAATTATTCAATCATGCACACCAATGAATATAAGCACACAATGCATAACCATGACAAGCAAAGACAGTCAAAATCCGATTCATGTGATGCCAAATAAGGATTCATATTCAATTTGCAAGCAAGGGCTTAAGTTAGATGAAATTGCAAAGGGAGACCTCAACTTCACATATTTACAAACAAGTCCTAATGAAAGGAAAATTGCAAATTTCAATTGTTTAGAAAACATGTATATTAATTTTATAAGAATTTGAACATGTTAGATGTTTTCTGGAAATAAATCCAAAGTCTGAGTGCAGATAATGTTGGTACACTAATCGGACTTTATGAACCATCTAACAAACGTCAAATCTTAACAAAATGGCTTTAAATTTTTTTGGAAAGATATGACAATTTTATAGAATTTGAATGAGTTTGATGTTATTGGGAAATATATCTCGGGTGCAGATAATGTCAACACATTTATCCAACTCCTTGAACCATCAATTGATCATTCAATCCGATAAAATTGACATCAAAACAATATTTGAGAAATGCCAAAAAACTTTGTTGAAGAAATTTTTGCAATATGGGCATCACATGAACTTATAAAGATCTCAATTTAAACAAAAGTTAGTTAAGGAAATCAAAATTCCATAATGCACTATTACTTTAAGAGTGTTGGTAAAAATACCAAAACATGGTTTTATTTTCTGAACATTAATGACAATTAAGTTCAGTATGTGACAAACAATTATCAAGAGGACATCGAAGTCTAATTCAGCATGCTTGATTTTCTAAAAATCACACATGTATGTCAATCAGCCAAATCAACAATCTTAGAAACAAGGTAACCAACTCTATTTAATAGAAGCAGGATCAATGGTCATCTCGACCTAGGATTTTTATGGAAAGTAAACAAACGTGTGAGAGCATCTTTTATGTGGGAAGCATCTCAATTCCTAACACACGAATTTCTAAAAATCTAAGAACACAAACAGGTCAGTCAGGAATAGAACAGGGCAATATGAGTGAGAATGTTCTATAGCCAATTGACCCTATCAATTGGTATTCAAAAATTTTCAAAATTTTATATGTAATAAACATGAATGTCATGGACAAATTTTATTGGGACTCAACCCCAAAACAGCACCCAAAAAATCAAACAAAATTGGCAAATAGTCAGACCCATAGAAGCACAGCAAGCATTTCAATTCAATGCAAGTTCCAGATTGTAACTCGAATTGGGAAAAATGGTAAACACAGCAAATGATCTTAAAATCATGCAAACCTGACATGAAAAAGAAAGCTTAAGATGTCTTCTACAAACTCTAGAAGGTGACAAGTTCAATTAATGTCGTTTTTCAGCTCAAACGAAGATATCTAGCAAATAGGACAAATCTAAAACGGAGTTTACATATTTATGCATGAATAACATGATTTTAATATAGCTAAACGGTTTGCAAATCCTATTAAATTTTAATATTATTTAAAACTAAATGTCAAGATCAAACTTCATGAAGAAACTTAGTCCAAAATCATAGTACAAAAAATATACAAAAATGACAAACCGAGCAGGTCAGTCAGCCTCAAAAACATATGCGGCATATATCATATTGCAGATTTTATCACTAATTTTGAATAGATTTTGACATAGCAAATGACGTCAAACTCATGCATGGAATATATCGTTGAAAAGGTCGTGAAGTCATGCAAGAATCTCATGCAGAAGTCGAAGTCTAAAAACGACATCATCTAGCTTAAATGAAGACGTTTATCAGGTCAGTTTAATAAGTATACGATTTTCACAAAACCAGCAATCAAGATCAATCAAGCCACCGAATTATCATCAATCACCACAACCTCTCACAGCAACTTTTATGACATCTAAAATTTAGATTTAAGCATGACCAATCATCCTAGGTTCGAGTGCCAGCCTCGATTGCGTAAGGCAATCTCGCTTCATGGAGCTTAAGTTCGAGAATATATTATACCTTGTGTATTTCGCGAAATGAGCTATAACAAGCTAGGATCGAACTTCGTCGGGACTTAGGACACGTCAAGAGGGATCTATGTAGGGGAGATAAGGACCATCGGAATGGCTCAAGAATGATCCGATGAGCACCGAGTGGTAGCTAGAGCTAGGATTGGTGCCGGACGAACACCTAGGACCGCCGGAAGGAGATCGCTAGAATGGAGGGGTTTTGATGGCTGTTGGGCTAAGCTCCAATCACCGAAATGTTAAGAACTCACCAAAGGATGTCGAAGGACAGGTCAATGGCTAAAAAAGTGGCAGACCACCTAGAACAACTGTAGAACCGCCGAACAAAATTACTGGCACCAGAGCCAGTCTTCGAGCCGATCGGAAAAGAGGAGCTAGACAGAAGGCTCCAATGCGATTTGAGGCGGCGGACGGTGACAGTGAGACTCACGAGAAGGTGGTGGTGATCAGAGGTGCAGGCACGTCGCCGATAGGGGCTCTGGCAAGCGGTGATCGGCACAGCAAAGAGGTGTTGAGAATGCAGCGCTGCAAATGCTTAGAAGGAAGCAACAGGAAGGAACTCAACAACGAAAGTCAACTGGAACAGAGGAAATAGAGGATTGGCGTGAAGGAGCAATCAGTCAAATTAGAAGGGTGTAAAACTACGTCGTTTGCTTCGACAGAGTTATTTCTTGTACACATATGCATGAGCTCTATTTTTCTGTTAAGTGTGTGTACTGAGCTGTCATTCAAGGAGTGGTTGATTTAGATCTAGAAGTTTTTCCTCTGTTATTATATAAAAGCATGTAAAAACAAAACGACTGAACATCGAGCTCTTAGATGAAAAGACCATGAAAGAAAGAAGAAGATGAGCTCGACAGCAAGCTCTCTGCTCATTCAGCCTCGACTACTCCCTTCTGTATTGATTTTTCTTCATGGTATCAGAGCCATTCTCTGAGAGCTCGTTGATCGCGACAAGCGGCCGGAGGGAAACTCGACGGGGAACACCACAGCCTTCGCATCGAAAGCACGCGCGCTTCCTCCGGCGAGCCGAAAGTGCCGAGCCGCACGAGCTTCTTCGTCCCGAGGTCTCTTATCTCGGCCGTGTATCTGCCCAGTGACTTCTGCCAGCTGTGTATCTCTGAGTGCTCGAGATACGCACTGATTCATGGCTGTAAGAGCTCCCAAATTTCCTTTTCCTATTCACGTAAACTTGAGCAATTTTGTCACGATTAAGCTCACTAAAGATAATTTTCTTCTTTGGCAAGCTCAGTTTCACAGATTTCTCCGGAGTCAGGAGTTGTTTGGGTTTGTCAATGGTGAGATTTCTTCACTACCACAGAAGATACGAGTAGATGTCGACGGTAAGGCGGTTGAAGAACCGAACCCTGATTATGCAGATTGGATAAGAATCGATCAGCTAATTTCCTCGTGGATTAGTGGAGCAGTATCTGAGAATATCTTGGGGCTGATTATCGGATTGGAAACATCTTATGAGGTATGGCAAACTCTGTTAAACCGATTTACACATAAGTCTGTAGTTAGAGAATTTGAGCTAAGAGGGAAACTCCAAGCATGTAAAAAATGAAGTAGGCCATTATCTGAATACTTGAGAGAGTATAAACTGATTTTCGACCAGTTGAACGCAATAGGTAAGCCTTTGGATGAGATAACAAAGGTGTTCGGAGTCTTGGAAGGGTTAGGATCGGAGTATGAGAATTTTCGAACAACGATGTATTGTTCAAAACCTCAACCGGATTATGATGAAGTTATTTCGCAACTGAAGAGATTTGAAACAAGGTTGCAAAATTACTCCTCAAACCAATATAATCCAAACTTCGCCTATTATGGACAGAGGAATGTTGAAGGGAATCGGAATGTGGATAGTGAGACAGTTCAATCAAGTCTTGCCTTCGTAGGACCGAGAGGAAACAACAGGTTTTATGGAAATATAGGTGGATTTAGTTATGGCAGGGGTGGTCGAAGTTATAGTATTCGAGGCCGTGGTTATGGAAGAAATCAAAGTTATAGAGCCTATGATTCGAACCACGAACAAGAGGTTCAGGCTTATAAACCACAGCTGAGTAATTCTAGCCAAGGATTTCGGCCTTATGCAAGTGCTCCACAAAGATATCAGGAAGTTAAGTCATATCCTCCCCTGAACTCCTCACTTAAAAATAGTCAAGAGGAGAAAGCAACATGAGGTGCAAGAGTGATATGTCAAATCTACAAACGACTAGGACACAATGCACTTCGGTTTGGTATCGCTTTGATAATTCCTTCCAAGACCAAGACATTCCAACAGCACTTGCAACAGTACATCTCGAAGATCCGAAAGGGAGTGCATGGTATCCTGATGCGGGTGCTTCAGCTCATATAACTGCTAATCCGGGTATTGTTCACAACTCATCAAAGTATATTGGCTCGGATACAATAATGATAGGAGATGGGTCCTATCTTCCTATTACCTTCACTGGAAATGCATTTTTACACACTGAATGTGATGTGTTACCCCTTAATGATGTATTAGTGGTTCCAGAAATAAAGAAAAATCTGCTTTCGGTTTCTAAGCTAATCGATGACTATCCTTGCTCCTTTGTTTTGGACAAATATGGTGTTTATGTTGAGGACCATCAAACCAACACAATAATGCTGCTTGGAAGGAAAGTTGGAGGTCTCTACAAAGTGGACTAGCAAACCACCAAGGTCCTTTTCACTCAAAGACATAAGGCAGTGATGCAGTTGCAGAAGAAGTGTGGCACCAGCGGCTAGCTCACACTAATTTTCAGACCTTAAAGTTTCTTCAGAATCATAAGCTAATCCACTGCAATAAGACGACTCAAGCTGTGTGTAAGAGTTGTCAAATAGTAAAAAGTACTACGCTAGCTTTTCCATTATCTGAATCTAAAACAAACTTTCCCTTATAAATGATACATTGTGATGTTTGGGGACCATCTCAAGTGAGTTCGGTTCAAGGGTTCAGATACTATGTTATCTTTATAGATAACTTTTCTTGTTATAGTTGGGTTTATCCAATGAGATTGAAGTCAGATTTCTATGATATCTTCATCCTGTTTCAGAAGTACGTGGAAAATCATTTTGATCGAAAAATTAAAGTGTTTCAATTTGATGGTGGGGGCGAATTTTCAAGCAATAAGTTTCGAAATCACTTAAAAGTCTCTGGAATCAAAAACTACATGTCATGTCCATATACTCCAGAACAAAATGGGATTTCATAACGGAAGCATAGGCATGTGGTGGAACTTGGATTATCAATGTTGTTTCATGCAAGAGTCCCATTGATTTACTGGGTGGATGCCTTCTTGACTGCAACTTATATTATAAATATGGTTCCTGCTCAAAATTTACAAATGGAGTCCCCATACAGTAAGCTCTTCAAGCATAAACCAAGTTATGAACATTTACGTGTCTTCGGAAGTGCTTGCTATCCTTGTCGTAGATCATATACACAACACAAGTTTGATCCTCGCTCACTCACTTGTGTGTTTCTCGGCCATAGTGATAAACATAAAGGGTATAGGTGTCTTGTACCTTCGGATGGTAGAGTTTATATTAGCCGAAATGTCACATTCGATGAGAGTTTCTTCCCTTTTGCTAAGAAGCTAAATGAGGTGTTTCCACATTATACTGCTTTGTACAAGAAATGGGTTGAAGAGGTTGAATTTCTAGATCCAACCAAAGCCGAACGAGTGAGGAAGATTCCATAGACTAATGCAGGATTTTTACAAGAACATGAGTTGCTTGAAAACAAACAGATGCATGCCCCAAACACCACCATTGAGAAGTCACAAACACCATCAGATCCACATTCACCAACTATAACAGATTCATCATTTGTCTTAGAGATAAGTGGAGATGGTGCACCTAGTCAACCAACTGCAATTCCGGTTGACAGCTACCAGAATCAAGAGAGACAAGCTTTACAGCCCACGATATCAACTGGAACATCAACAAACTCCATGCAAACCAAGTCCAAGTCAGGTATTGTGAAATCGAATCCTAAATATGCTTGTCTGGCTGAATATCATGTACTTGCAGAACCCAAGACAATCAAATCTGCATTAGCTCATGAGGGGTGGCATGGAGCAATGATCGAAGAGATGAATGCACTTCATGAAAACCAAACCTGGACATTGGTTCCAAGAACTGATCATATGCATGTGATAGGGTGCAAGTGGGTTTTTAAAACTAAACTGGCACCGAATGGAAGTCTTGACAAGTTGAAAGCAAGATTGGTAGCAAAGGGATTCCCCCAAGAGGAAGGAATTGATTTCCTTGGGACGTTTAGTCCAGTCATCAAACAAGCAACAATTCGGATCGTTCTCTCAATTGCAATGGTAAAGAGGTGGTCGATACATCAACTCGACGTCAAAAATGCCTTCTTGCATGGCACATTGAAAGAGACTGTCTATATGGAGCAACCCTCTGGGTTTGCCCATCCTACACTTGTTGATCATGTCTGCCTACTCCGAAAGTCTCTTTACGGTCTATGACAAGCACCGCGTGCATGGTTTGAGAAGTTTAGGGCCTGTTTGTTTATGTTCTTTATTTCTGTTTTTGAACAGATTTTCTTTTTTTGTTCCCGGAACCAAAAAAGAAAGAAACGCGTTTGTTTCATTTTTGTTCCAAATCTGTTTTTTTGTTCCGGGAACACAAAAAGAACAGAAACAAGAAACAAAAAAAAGTTGTTTCTTGTTTCGGAACAATTTTTAAGAACAATTTTTCTCTCTCCTCTCTTTTCTTTTCTTTTTCTTCTTCTTTTCTTCTTCTTTTTTCTTTGGCCGGTCGCCGGCCTCGGCCATGGCCGCGACCGGCCGTCACGGGCCGGCGACGCCGTCGAGGGCCGGCGACCTCGCCCGCCCACGGCGAGGCTCGCGGCCACCGGCGAGGCCGAGCGTCGCCGTGGTTGGGCGAGGCTCGGCCTCGCCTTGGGCCGGGCGAGCTCGGATCGCCGGCCACCGGCGAGGCTCGGGCTCGCCGGGCTAGGGCCAGTCGGCATCGCCTCGGGCGGTGGCCGAGCGAGGCCGAGCCTCGCGCCGGCCGGGCGAGCTCGACCTCGCCGGATCCGGGCGAGCCCGAGCTCGCCCAGCCAAGGCGAGGCCAAGCCTCGCCCAACCACGGCGAGGCTCGGCCTCGCCGGGGTCGGCGAGCCTCGCCGTGGGTGGGGCGAGGCCGCCGGCCCTCGTCGGCCGGTCGCCGGCCATGGCCGAGGCCGGGACCGGCCGACCGGCCAAAGAAAAAAAAGAAAAAATAAGAAAAATATTAAAAAATAAAAAGAAATAAAAAAAGAACACAAATTTACCAAACATGTTTTTGTTCTTTTTTTATTCTTGGAACAAGTTTACCAAACGTGTTTTTCGGTCAAAAATTATTCCCCTAGTAATTTCCTACTTGAATCAAGTTTCTTTTGTAGCACTACAGATCCATCACTCTTTGTGTTTCATAAGGGGCAAGACACAATTTTACTCCTACTCTACGTAGATGATATCCTATTGACGGGTAATTCTAATCTTTTACTTACACAACTAATTACATCTCTAAATTCAACGTTTCACATGGAGGACTTAGGATGTATTCATTACTTCTTGGGTATTGAGGCAAAACACACACCCGAAGAACTCTTTCTTTGTCAGACAAAGTACGCTGTTGATCTTCTCGAGAGAGCAAACATGAAGGAATGTAAACCAATATCAACATCACTGCCTCTGAAACTATCATATTCTTCTGATGATGAAGTCTATCTTGATCGACCACTTGAGTACCGCAGCTTAGTTGGGGGTCTCTAGTATTTGACAATAACAAGACCAGATATTGCCTATGCTACCAATATGCTTTGTCAGATAATGCAAAACCCTATAGTTGGTGACTTTAATAGATTAAAACGAGTTCTTTGCTATGTTAAAGGAACGGTAAACCTGGGACTTTTCCTTCACTCCAACAGTTCCTTGAAGCTTTATGGGTTTTCGGATGCTGATTGGACTGGTTTCTATACTTATCTTGGGTCCAACAAGACGTTCTATAACTGGATTCTGTACTTATCTTGGGTCCAACATACTCTCCTGGTCAGCAAAGAAACAAACTACAGTATCTCAATCATCCACAGAAGTAGAGTATAGAGCGCCGGCTTCTACTACTGTTGAGTTCACATGGATAAGTTTTGTTCTTCGGGACATTGGCATCTCGTTAGCTTCACCAACGTAATCTTTTGTGATAACCAATCAGCAATCTCTCTTATGACTAATCCTATACTACATGCCAGGACAAAACATATCGAAATTGATTTCCATTTTGTTCGCGAGAAAGTATCTCTTGGTTCTCTGAGTGTACGATATGTTCCGAACAACTACCAAATTGCTGATATTTGTACTAAAGCACTATCCAGACGGGACCATTGCATCATACGCACCAAACTGGGTCTAGAGTTCAAACCCAAACCCAATTTGCGGGGGGATGTTGAGAATGCAGCGCTGCAAATGCTTAGAAGGAAGCAGCAGGAAGAAACTCAACAACGAAAGTCAACTGGAACAGAGGAAACATAGGATTGGCGTGAAGGAGCTGTCAGTCAAATTAGAAGGGTGTAAAACTACGTCGTTTGCTTCAGCAGAGTTATTTCTTGTACACATATGCATGAGCTCTATTTTTCTGTTAAGTGTGTGTGCTGAGCTATCATTCAAGGATTGGTTGGTTTAGATCTAGAAGTTTTTCCTCTGTTATTATATAAAAGCATGTAAAAACAGAACGACTGAACATCGAGCTCTTAGATGAAAAGACCATGAAAGAAAGAAGAAGATGAGCTCGACAGCAAGCTCTCTTCTCATTCAGCTTCGACTACTCCCTTCTGTGTTGATTTTTCTTCAAGAGGGAGGCCAAGAGAGGGCAATCGGGGGGGGAGAGAGAGAGAGAGAGAGAGAGAGAGAGAATATGAAAATGAAAGAGTCCCTCAATTTTGGAGGGAAAATGGGCTTTATACCTCCTTGTAAGATCATATCCTAGCTCTTGGATTGATTTAGGATTAGGATCTTATCTTCATAGTTTAACCAACTTACTTAGCCATTAAGCTTGGTCAATAATATGCACATGTCAATTTGAATATCTAAGATGAACTCTCAAGAGATAGTCATGATCAATTTTGGGATTAAAGGCTAATCAGGGGCATTTTTGTAATTTCACAAATCTCACGGCAATTTTGTAATTTCACTAGGGGCAAACTTGTAATTTCATGCAACGGGGTGAGGGAAGATTGACTAGACCTTGGGCTTGCCGGTGATGGCGGCTGGCCACCGAAGGTTTCACCGGAAAATGGCTAGTTTGGCCGTTCCGACGAAGGCCAATCAAGTCGATCGCACCAGTCCAAACCGACTTCGACTAGTTCAATCGGTTCTTGGTCTTTTCTTGTGCAACTTAGTCTAGGGACTTAATTGCAAAGAATCTTTGTTCAATTAGGAGAACAAATGAGCTAGTTTGAAAAGAAATTATCTAATTTCGATGAAATTAAACCAATTAAATCTTGTAAAAGCATCTCAATTAGTTCCAATTGGTTTAATCACCTTTATAACGATGAAAATCATGAATATACTCAATGGGTGTACGAAATTAGAATTTCTATTCCAATTAGCGCAATTTGTGCAGTTTTCTATCTCAAAACGCAAATTGATTGAAATTGAATCCAATTAATATAACGAGATATCAATTAGTTCACTTACACACATTCATGATGGCTTGTTGCATCCAATTGACACTAAAATGAAGGTACAACCTTTATGCCAAAATTAAATTGAGGGCAAATGTGGAAATTAAACCTCAATCTATCAAATTAAACTTTATTTTTAAAATGGGTCAACTTGAATTGCACTAATTGAAGCTTATTAGCTTGGATTTCTTAAGTTCGACTAAGCTAAATCCATCAAATTAGAGATTTCCCAAGTGGCTTTGCCAAAATTGATCATGGATTTGGATTCAATTTAAGAAAATGAGTTGAATGGAAATGTCGGCATGCAATCCGAGAAGAATCGATTCAGACCCTCGATTAAGGCTAAAAATGGAAAATTTTATCCCAACATGGTAAATCACTGAAATGATCACGAGAGTGATTTCATAATAGCCTCTAGATTAAATATTGTAAATGAAACTAAGCGAAAATATGAATAAAATGAAATTACTTTTATTTTTTGTTGATTTGGATCTAAAATCAAAAAATTAGATGAGGTTATTAATTGATTTTCATAGAATTTTCAATGTCAAAGTTAAATCAAATCTAAAATAAGATGAATTGTGAGTTTTTGTATTTTTCAATTTTTTTTTTGTTAAAGATTTTATGTTGATTTTATAATCAAAACTTTTTTTTTTTTTTCAAAATTTTTGTTGCCAAAGTGATGTTAAGACTAATTGGGATCTTTTTGTGCAAAACAGCCACATTTTAAATCAAAATTAACTTTTGATCAAAGGGTTGACTAAAACGTCAATTCAAAAGTTAACTCTTTGACTTTTTGGGTTTTCATTATAAATGAGTAAGAAATTGTTTACAAATGGCTGGTCAAAGAAAATAAAACTAAAAATGACACTTTTGACTTGAGAAATAGACTATGTTACGATCAAAAACCATATTCTCACGTTTTTAACTTTGATGACGCCTTGGTTAAAAGTTAAGTGTTAACAATCGTCCTTTTACTTTTGACCAAAATTAATAACTATAACTCTACCTTTTTATTCTTATTCAAAATTATTCTTGTACTTCTTAATTTGTTCCACGCTAGTTCTCCTCAAATATCTTCTTTTGCGGTCAACCTTTGTTGATGGGGGTCGCTAGATTTCTAATAAGAATTAATTGTGAGAGAGACCATGAAGAAGACATTGCAAAAGATTTGTTGATGAAAGGAGTGAGGTTAATCCGTGACAAGTGTTTTCACCGAGGTAGCCATGGTCACTCCTACTCGAAGCCCGCGGCTTGTGGTCGCTCAAGCTTGAGACCTGGGCTCACTGTTGCCATATCTAGTCAACCTTTGGCCTCACGGCCATGCAAGAACTCAAGTGGCCGGTTGCCATGGCCGCTATCTAAAGCCGGCTGATCTCAAACTCATGGCCGTAACCACTGCTCAAGCTTTTGAGCTGTACGGGTCGTCATGGGACAATACTTACAAATTACACTTTTACGAGATGATTGTTGGAGCTAGCAAGTAGCATCTAAAAGGAGGTGAATAGGTTATTCTATCAAATCTATCCAATTTATCTATTGGAGAGTCTCTAGAAGATCGTCTTTCAGTCCGTTCGTTGGACAGATATATATTAAGAAAATTGAATAGCCATTTAGTGACAAAATATGAATCTTCATTGATTCTGGCCACACATACAATCAAATTTTTGGTTTTCAAAAATAGATGTCTCCATTCAAAGAAAGAACTTGTCTTCAAGATTGATTGCCAATTAATTAAAGTGTTTTGCATTACAACATTGGTTTGCAAAACAATCTTTATGATTAAGAGTCAATCAAGTTTTTTTAAGTGTGAAATCTGAGCCAGATCACTAGCCATAATATATATTCAGAACATGTGTAAGAAATAGAACACTAGTTGAACTTCAATATAAAGTCTGAATCTGTTTCCGTTGAAGTAAATTAGGGAAGATTACCAAAAAAATCCTAAACCTATTGCAATTGTGCCAATTCAGTCCTAAACTTTTTTTTTTGGCCAATTTAGTCCTAAACCTTTTGTTTTTGTTTCAGTTCAGTCCATCCGGCCAAAATTGGCCAGCCGTAAAAAATGACGACGTACAGCCGGCCGGCCGCGCCGGCGAGTATTTTTAATAATATTTTATTTTTTAAAATTTTTATTAGTTTTTTTTTCTTTTTTCCTCTTTTTTTCCCCTCCTCCCTCCCTCCCTCCTTCCTCCTCCTTCCTTTGGCTCCGGCGGGGCGAACCCCCGCTAGATCCGGCGAGGGCTCGCCTCGCGGTCGCCAGGCGAGGCGAGCCCTCGCCAAACGCGACGGCGGGCGAGCCCCGCCGGATCGCCTCACCGATCCGACGAGGGGGCTCGCCGAAACCTTGCCGGATCCGGGCGAGGCGATCCGCAAGGGTTCGCCCCGCCGTCGCTCGGGCGCAAGCTCGCCTCGCGGTCGCCGAGGCGAGCCCTCGCGACGCGACGGCGAGCCCCCTCGCCGGATTTGGCGAGGGCTCGCCTCGCTCGGCGACGGCGAGGAGAGCTCGCGCCCGGCCGACGCGAGGGCTCGCCCCGCGATCGCCTCAGTCCGGCGACCGGCCAGCCTGCCGATCACCGAAGCCAAAGGAAGGAGGAAGGGAGGAGGGAGGAGGGGGAAAAAAATTTTATTAATTTTTTTTCTTTTTTCCTCTTTTTTTTCCCCTCCTCCCTCATCCCTTTTAAAAAAATAAAATATTATTAAAAAATGCTCGCCGGCGCCAGCCAGCTGCCACGTCAGCACCGGACGGCCAATTTTAGCCGGATGGACTGAACTGGAACAAAAACAAAAGGTTTATGACTAAATTGGCCAAAAAAAAAAGTTTAGGACTAAATTGGCACAATTGCAATAGGTTTAGGACTTTTTTGGTAATTTTCCCAATAAATTACACAATTTGATGATATTCAGTTTATAATCTTTGAGTCTAAATACGTTTTATGATATCCACACAAAATCTTGATAATATCCACTAACTAGCTTATTAAATTCAGAATTACTTAGACTTGAGTCTAAATAGAATCGAGATTGCCAAAGACTTCTCTTTCGAGAGTGTTTCTTTGAATCAAGAATATCTCAAGACATTTATATGGATAGTTTTGTCAACTTGAAAATTCATTAGGAAGTTTTCTCAACAGTTATTTGTAGTCTTTTATTGGATTTGAATAACAAAACTCAAGGTTAGAAAATTTTCAACAATGTTGTCGTGAGGTGAGCAAAATCCATTGCCAAGTCCACCAAGGACGCATGGTGACACTTTTTAAAAAAGATAAAATGGAGGGATGCTTTTAAATAAAATAGAAAAAGCCAAGGATGATCAGAATTTTGGACAAAAGTGAGGCGTCACCGATTTATCCAATATTTTCAGCACGGCCTTTATTTTTCAGAATCAACATTAACTTCCGTGCGACCGTCTCCTCCGCCTGCTACTCACGGAAAGTTGAGCGAAGGGACATCCATCTTTAACTTTATACCTCGTGTGCTCGTGCCCCATTCGCCGAAAATTTGGATGAGAAGGGCCAAATCGTCCTCAGCATTATGACTAAAACAGTGCTCCGTTTGGGAGTCAAAATGGTCTTTGCGGTAGCAAATTCTTCCCCTCTCCCCAAATGGGCCACTCATCTCCAGCTGAGAACCTTCTTCCTGCCCATCTTCATCGAATCTTCCTATGCCTGATAGTCAATCTCAAGTCAACACGACTGAAACTACGTAATCACAATTCACGGGCCAATTACTAGCTGTCTCTCTTCCGAAGCAGAGTTTCATGCTCTTCCTCTGGTTCGATGGCAAAGCTTCACATCCATGGAGTCCACGCCCCTGGCTTCATTCTCTTCTTCGTCTCTCTTCAGTACCCACTTCTTGTTCTCGCTCTTTCCTCAGCCTACACCACCCAGACCAAGCACTTCATCAATTGTGGATCAAGCAAGAACATAAGCTATTTCAAAAGGGGCTTTGTTGGGGACACGCGTTCTGACTCCATCTCCTTCACGAAACAGAGAACCTCCACCCAATTCACCAACCAATCCTCGAGCGTCTCAGCTATCTACGACACGGCAAGAATCTTCAGAAGCCCTTCGTCGCAATACGTTCTTGATGTAATCGATAAAGGTACTCACATCGTGCGACTCCACTTTTTCCCTTTCGCTTCCACAGGAAATCTCTCTGAGGCTGTGTTCAATGTCTCAGTAAAGGGGCTCACCCTTCTCAGCAATTTCCAAATACCCAGTAGAACCAACTCTCCTGTAGTGGAGGAGTTCTTGCTTAGCATAAATAGTAATAAGTTTATACTTTATTTTAGTCCTCAAGGGTCGTCCTTCGCATTTATAAATGCCCTTGAAGTGTTCCTCGTGCCCGGTGGAGTCGTTCCCGATTCTGCTCCAGGGTGGGCATTTCGGGGAAAAGCAGCAACTACAGTAGAATTCCTTCCCAAGTCTTACGAACGGTTTACCGAATAAATGTTGGGGGCGATAAAGTAACTCCGGTTGATGATAGCTTTTGGAGAAGTTGGGATCCTGATGATAATTACATTCTCCCAAATGCTGCACAAGATAACAATAGCAATTGGGTTAAACTTAATTACCGGGATGATCTAGACAAATATTTAGCATCGGAACGCGTTTACAAGACTGCTAAGGTCATGCCCGAATCTGCTTGGCCATTACACCCCAAAACCACCTGGGGTTTTAAGGTGAGTGCAAACGCCTCGCACTTGGTCCGGGCTCATTTCTGTGACTTCATTAGCCAGTCTGTCAACACAGTGCACTTTAATCTCTACATTTATGAGAATTTCACTGAGTACATTGACCCATATGGTGTAAATGGGATTAAAAATCCTCCAGCTCCTTTTCATTATGATTATGTGGTTCAGCCTGGCATCTCAGGGCTAGTGAACATCAGCATAGGCCTCCTTAATGCCAACGCCACAACAGAGCAGCTGGCCTATCTCAATGGCCTGGAGATAATGGAGATAATTGGGTCATGGAACTCACATTTTGTGCCATCAGGGGGCGATAACCAGAATAAGCACATCGGCCTCATAGTTGGTCTAGTTTCTGGAAGCATCGTGTTTCTCTGCATATTTGTATCTGCAGCGATCTTCATACGCAAGCATAGAAAGCCAAAGAGAACTGAAATTTCGGTTTGGTCACCATTGCCTGCACTCGGAAGAGCCAATTCTTACTGTAAACTGACCGAGCAAAGTACCCATGGCTCCATCGTCCCTAATTTTCACCTGGGACTGAAAATACCCCTCGCCGAAATCCATTTCGCTACCAACAACTTCGATCCCAAACTTTTGATCGGCAAGGGTGGATTTGGCAATGTTTACAGTGGAACTCTCAGGGATGGCACTAAAGTTGCCGTTAAACGGAGCGAGCTGGGGTCGGGACAAGGCTTCCTCGAGTTCAAAACAGAGATCACCATTTTGTCCAAAATCCGCCATCGCCACCTCGTCTCCTTAATGGGGTATTGTGCTGAACAGTCTGAGATGATACTTGTTTTTGAGTTTATGGAGAAGGGGAGCTTAAGAGATCACCTGTACAATTCGGATTTCCCATACTTACCATGGAAGCAAAGGCTCGAGATCTGTATTGGAGCAGCCCAGGGATTGGGCTACCTCCACAGAGGCGCGGCCGGAGGAATTATTCATCGGGACATCAAGTCCACCAACATTTTGCTTGATGAGAATTATGTTGCGAAGGTCGCTGACTTTGGTCTGTCCAAGTCGGGTCCTCTCGATCAAAGCCAAACCCATGTGACTACAGGGGTTAAGGGCACCTTTGGGTACCTCGATCCAGAGTACTTTAAGACCCTACAGCTGACGGAAAAATCCGATGTCTACTCATTTGGAGTGGTGCTTCTTGAGGTGCTATGCGCAAGGCCTGCTATTGACCCTTCGCTTCCGAGAGAACAGGCGAACTTGGCCGAGTGGGGCATTATGTGCATCCAGAAAGGAACCATCGAGCAAATAGTGGACCCTGTTCTTGCTGGTGAGATCAATCCCAACTCGCTGAGGAAATATGGGGAGGTTGCTGAGAAATGCTTGCGAGAAGAGGACGAAGAGAGGCCTAACATGGGGGATGTGCTCTGGGACTTGGAATACGCCTTGCAGCTTCAGCAAACTACGGTGAAAAGAGAGATGTACGATGACAGCACAACCGACGGTTCGTCAATATTGACTCTTTCGACAATGAGGAAGCTCCCATCACTTAGCGAAGACGTGGTTGAGGAAGATGGTGTGGCCGCCAAAGGGGAGGATAGCTCGATGATGTCCACTAGTGGAGTTTTCTCCCAGATGAAGAGAGATGAAGCCAGATGAGTTTCATATTGCAGTAAATATCTAATGAAGTGTTCCCGAATTGTATTCAGATATGCATCCTATTTATCTGAGAAAGAAGCTTACACGTACCCATCGTCTTATATTGCATCTTGTCGCGGCATATGGTGCATGATAGTTGCTGCTGTTGTAATGTGCAAGCATATGATTGTTTATCCCACACGAGAGGACGACGTTGGACCATGATAAATGGGATCGTGAGAGAGATTGCACGCCCCTTAGTTGAAGACCTTAAATAAGCACTTGTTTCACAAATTGCATCATGAATGTCCTGCTCTGTAGATGTTTCCGGTGATGATGCTAGATGGCTTTTATAGTCGTGTGCTATTACTAGAGATTGCACGCCCCCTGTTAATACTCTCTTTAAAAGATTTCATTTAGACTTGAGGTTTCAGCTCGCGTAGAGCGTGAGCTTACTGTAAATTTGCTGTTCTTCATCATTCATGAGAAATGCTTTGCTGCTGCCGAATGGCTTTCCACTCAAATTGCAACCAGTATGCAGTATAATTTGTGCTGTCTCTGCTTTCAAGGTTGAAAAAAAAGTCCTTACTTCATCCTTCTTTGTCAGCTGGGTTTAGGCTGGTGGCATTGGCATTGTCGTTCTATTCGTCCATGTCGAAAATTTTCCTTTTATCTTGTTGAGCTTCAGCTTTTTTCGTTTTCTCAAGAAATAATGAGCTTTCTTATCTTGGCTGCGTTAAACTCCGCTCTAGGGTGAGGAGAAAATTTTCCTCTTCCGATCACTAGATTTGTGGATTTTACAGATGCGTAAATTGGTCATTTGATATTGACATGAAATAAGATAAATTCTCTCTTATTATGATATTTAATTACCAGCAAATATCTTTTGTTGAGGGATTCATTGTAGGCTTGCTTCATAGAGTATTGCTTTATGCAGGAACAACGTAGGATTGGCGGTAGGATGTTAAGTTATCTTTGGCAAAATAGAATTGTAAGGGATGACTCGGCTCATTGCCTAACTCATTTTAGCAGGTTTGGTGTAAGCCTTTATCTTCATGACATGTGATAGCCCGTCGTTGGCACTAGAAATTCCTTGCTACGTGCAATTAGTCTACTAGAATCAATCACTCCTCCTCTGAGGCCTTCTTTATCTCATCCTGCTTTGGTCAATTTAGGGTATACAACATTCTTGCCAGTGCATTCCGAAGATGCACGACTTAGACATGACAATTAGTAACTGTTTAGCCGCACAAAGTTAAAAATACATGATTTTTGTAAATTAGGCTAAGGTGGTTTACTTAGCAAAATTAGTGCTATTGCTGACTAGGATTGACCATTTAATTTTTTTTTTGTTCGAATTGACAAGTCAGCTTTAAAATGAACTAAAATCTTATCATTTCCCGTTCTTTTTATTTTTCTTTTTTATTTTTTTCCTCTTGGTCTTCCTTTTCCTTCTTAGTTTTGGGGCCACAAAGAAATGACATTGTCACCACCTTAGGTCAAGCTTGGACTTATCGCTCCAGCCCAGAGCATTCGATGCTGTCTTCGCCACCCACCGTGCCACCATCACGGCTTCCACTCGCTGCTTTCTCTCCCTTTCTAACCTTTCAAATGACATACGACTCTCTAAATTTTGATAGGTACATCCTCAAAAATATCTACGCCAATATTCCTTCATCCTAAAGGGATATATCGAATGCCGGTCCATGCTAGAAAATCCAACCTAAAAATTGAAGTTAATTGATGAAGCATGGAAAAAACTTAAGCTAATAAGTCAACTGAAACCATAGGTATATATAGAGTATGGAGAATCTGGCTTCAATACCATGGTTGGTGCAGGCAGAATGCATGCATATAAAGAGCATACAAATTCTGTATATAAACAAAGTGGGATATTTCAATAGTTAATTCATGAATTTAATGATACTCTTAGTATGAATCCAACAAAAAAAAAAAGCTTTAGCTAATAGGTGAGGCTTAAAGCAAGTTGAAAGAAATATTTAGTATATAAATAGTACATACAATCTGGCTCTAATATCATATTGGTATAGAGATCATATGCATATGAAAAGCCTATGTACCTCACAAATAAATGATGTGAGATATTTTAATGATTCATCCATGAATTTTGATACTCTTAGTATGAATCCAACAAAAAAAAGCTTTAGCTAATAGGTGAGGCTTAAAGCAAGTTGAAAGAAATATTTAGTATATAAATATTACATACAATCTGGCTCTAATATCATATTGGTATAGAGATCATATGCATATGAAAAGCCTATGTACCTCACAAATAAATGATGTGAGATATTTTAATGATTCATCCATGAATTTAACGGAGCCCTTGCTATGAGCGTAATTAGAAAATTTGAGGTACTTGATTGGAAAAAGAAAAGGTTTAGGTACTTGGCTGCAAAATTGGTAAAAGTAATATGTGTGTCATGAGCCCTTTACGAATCCTTGTGCCTTTAATGGATCGCGTTGGATCGCAACCCGAAAAGATCGTACTTTAAAAGTATTCCTGACTGAAATTTAAGCTAGGCACGGACATGTACAAGCACGAACCAGCTACATTCGACCGATATAATCAAAGAATCTCTCGGTTCTATACACATTAACACGCATAAAGTATTCACGAAGACCATGTACAAATTCCACCGGAAACACTACTTGAAAATCATCAGCGACAGAACTTAATATCAGAAAACACGAAGGCATGAAGCCGAGTCGTCAATGGCCAGGGCCTTTCCTGCTCGGTCCGGAGGCCATCGTGAACACCCGACCCGCCGGCAAAGCTCGGCTGCTCGCGTGCCGACCACCAGTACTGGAAGCACCGACCCTCGCAGACTCGACTCCTCGCCCGTCGAAACCGGCAACTTCCTGCTTGCTCGTTCCCGGCAAAAGCACTCTGCCACGGGCGGCGCCGAACTCCCCAAGGAGCAGCGTCATGAAGAGCACCGCCATGATTGAACAGCCGGCCGTTCTGGATCTTCTCCTGGCCCTAACAGCGGAACCCATCTCCGCTGAGGACTCGAGCACGAGCGGTGGCTCTTCAAGGGCGCTAGAATGCTTTGCTTTTGGCATCTGCGATCTCCAAGGGAAGAAGTAAACAGGCCATCCGCATATATAATAGCGAGATGTGAAAAGGGCTGGTGGGCATGGGTCTCTGCGTGGATGGTGGAGGAGGGAGGGCGGTGGAGGTGGGAGAACTTTTCGGAAGTTTGGGGCCCTCCTTACTTTGACCGAGGCAGGGAGCATTTTGAGAATTCTTTTGTGGGGGTTTGGTTGGCGCCGAGGATGGGGGAAAGGAAGGTGCTTTGATTTCGTACTCGGCATTATGGGGGGATTCCCGATTTTTTGGACCATCACATTAAATTAATTGGCGATTCTCCTCCCCCTTTCTCTCTTTCTATTATGCTCTTATGTTATGTCGTTCGGACCAAATTATTTCCTACTAATAATGGAATGCTTTGACACTTCGAGAAATTTTCTGCACTTTTTTTCTCTTTCTAGGTTAATATCACGGAAAATCCCAAATTAGTATGCATGTGATAAATTTAAATTAATTTTTTTGTCACTCCAAACTAATTTTTTTACCGACAAAAATCACAAATTGGTACATTTGTGATAAATATGTCTTCCACTAAATTAGATTAATACCACGAAAAATTATAAAACCAATATACATGTGACAAACAAAGAGTCAAACCCCAAATTAATATATCCGACAATTGTCATATATCATCCAACTCCCCAATTTGTTGATAAAATTTAATGAAAACTAATAGAAGGTAAATTTGTCATAAGTATACCAGTTTGGTGGTTTTTAATGATAAAAAAAAATTATGGTGAATTTGTTATGGTTATATTAGTTTAAGGTTTTTCATGATATTAATTCTTTATTTTTTAACTCATCTTAGACCATTACAGCAATTTTGTGTGTCTAAAATATAACCATTGAAACACGCAAATTCTAGCTATTAGAATTTGCCTTTGGGGAACATGCAAGTTTGGAATTGGTTCTTAAGTTAGAGAGATGAACGTGCTCACCACTTTGAGCTATCGTTATGATGTTAGTAAATCAATTGGTCGATTGCTTCAAACTAGGTGAAACCGCTATTTTTGGTCTGCTTAAACATATGTTAATAATACTTTCCTATTTTGCCGCAATGTATCAATAATAATGCGAATCATAAGTTTGAAAGGAATTCCTTTAAACTCTCAATGTAAAGTGGCAAGCATCTTCTCACTTGAGCTTATTCTTGTGCTTTGTTTCTTGTTTCCTTTTTTCCTTTTATAGTCTCTTTTCGTAATAGCGCGTTGCGTTCCGCAAATTCTCTAGCAATTTTCCTTCATTGAGCAATCTTCTCTATTCCTCAACTCGATTCCCAATTTTCTCTCTTCAAATACCCACTTACAAGAAAACTCTCTTATCATAATTCCTGGTTTGGGAAATTGAGGAAGAAGAATCAACCACAACAAGTGGGAACGAAGATACTGCAGGTGTCAATCCTGGGGTGTAGGGTCTCTCATGGGAGGTTGGAGTTTGAGATGCGAATTCAGCGTCTGATATTAAGTCCATTCCCTAATTTTTTACGATTTTTTCAGGGACAAGGGGGATACAAGTCAGTGAATGTGATTTAAAGTTAGATCAGAATTTGACGCAATGAAAAGGATTCACAAAGCCATTTTTTTATTTGGTTGGACTCGGTTCTCTCTGCTTTTATTTTCAGTATGTTGGAATATTCTTTTTCTGCGGAAGCAAGGGAAGTTCAATTCAATCAGTCGAACTAATATGTCAATTTTTATCGCTTTGGAACCAAATTGCAGTGACATTCTTCCGGGTAACCTTGCCAATAGTTGAATGGCCAATCAAAAAAAAGAAAAAGTGATACAATCGCCGTTATTCTCTAAACCATTGAAACTCATAGAATCTAGTCCAGAAAATTTTAATTTGTTCAATCTAATCCATTCATTTTCTGAAGTGGAGCATAAATCAGTCCTTCAATGCTATTTACAAGTTTTCATGATTACATTTTCCTAGATTTGAGAATATCGTTACATTTTAGTCCATTTCTTAAACCAATTGAAAATAAACTCACTTTTTAATGCCTTTTAATCTTTTGGTCATTACAAACATCACAATAGTGACATTTAAGTATATTTTAAAATATATTTCCTATAATAGTAATAGGAGAAATTCATTTAGAATTAAATCAAGTAGACAAGCTAGCTATTTTAAGTCTTGATGTTATCCTTAGGATTTCTACGAGCGGTAATAATTTGATTATAAAGGACAAGTAGGTATATTAATCTAAATTTTGTTCCATATAGATTGATACATATAGATTTAGTTGAATTCAATTAAAATTTTGCACACTTTTCTAACATGTTTTCTGAGCCCATGTTGTTCCGTAAAAATTGCGGGAAAGCAACAGAAGTCTAACACTCTTTATCTAAGAAATATCGTGGAGAGGGAGCCCGAATATGAGCCTATTAATATATCAAGCTAGATATATCTCTGATAAGAAATCCATCAAATATAATACCACTTGTTGAGATGCTCGCTTGTAATTCACATCCCAAGGAGATTATAAAGAGAGTTTATGTCCAAACTTAAGCATGTTAATATATCCAGTTGAATTGTCGTTATTCAAAAACTTCATTGAGTTATGAGCCAACTAATTGCATTGGCCATCCATTTCCTCATCAGTTGCTTGATTTATCGCTCTCTTTCTCAAGCCCAATTACAAGTTCACCTTGACAGTGATGAGTTGACCTATTTACTGGGTAACAGAACATAGATCAATTTCTGTGGCAGCTAGCTTTCCTCGTCATGTCTGATTAATATCTCCTAGGAAATCAAGACAACGACGATGTCATATACTAACTCCACATCGCATCAAGTGTTATTAAAAGAATGGCTCTCTAAAGACCGATAAAATTGAATCAAAATATATCCATCGATTCGAATTATAGATCGATCTCGCTTGATATCCTATATTTTGGTGGTGCAAACAGTCCGAGTGAGCCTTGCTTCTGTTAGAACATAACCCTGGCCTGAAAATAATAGGAGAGTAAAACTTTTGGTCTGGATAAATGTGGACGAGCAGGTTCAATTTGAGCCAAGCTCGAATTTCATAATCACAGTTTTTTTTTTTTCCTGAAAAATCGTTTAGTTGATTGATCAGAATGCTACTTCCCCTCTTCAAGCTTCAATTTAGGAAATATAACTATCTGAAGTGGTGGGAAATTTCAAAATCTGAACAACATTAGAGAAAATAACAGACCAACAACAATCCGACATATTTATCAAAATAACATCGAATGCAACATTTAGTAATCAAGCCAACAATCTTCCAAATAACAGCCCCAGTTCCTCTATTTGGTAGGTTGCAAACATGGACATTAGATAATTTATATTCGATTAAATGTATATGGCTCTAATGTTCACAGATTGAACCCACTAATTAAAAATACGACTCAAAGAAGTTTCCTCATATTTGGAATGGTGAAAAGTAATAGCCAGTTTGATAATACTAGCGGTCTAAATGGTTTAGGCCCTTAAAATGCATTAAAAATGGTGCACTAGGGTTTCTTTGGATGAAGAAAGAATTTCAATCAACACTAAATCGTGTCAACTCAAAACACCTTCTCATTTTCCTGAGATTACTTTCCTAAATAAGCAGAAAATGGCTATCTCATCGGATTTGGAAATTTAAAGAGACTGGCATAAACAAAGTGATATCTTGTAGACATCTTGACATGTGATATCCAGGATTGTATGAAATACTTTGTGGAATTGTGAGAACAAAGATTTTGGAGCGTGCATCGATCAGGAGGCAAAATCTGTTCTCGTGACCCACAAATCGTCCTGAGGTTGCGCAATTCTATGTCGACCCCGCGTTAGATAGATCAGGTGTGGCCTGTGCAAACTTGCAAATCCGACATTTCAATGAAATCACGTGCATAAGGGTCTCAGGTCAAACGTACAAAGTTCACTATACCTAATGTTCTGACCTTTGACCTTTCTCTATGTTAAATTAAACATAATATTGCGTCCAAAAAACTTGGCCACAATTTTGATTCTTTGTGCAAACAACTTATTATGGATGGTTTTGCAGAGTGAGACTTTCAACAGATCTCGTAATAGATTGACAATGACAATTGAGACAATTTTAGAGCGAATTAACAAAAAATAAAAGGTATGTCAAGATTTTTTTGCTTCAATCTAAATCGGTGCATACTTTTATAGAAAGAGCAGTTGCGAAAGTTTCACCATGATCCGTAGGATTACAAGCACCAATCTCACAATTTCTCAAATATTTCAAACCTTAGATTCCACCAAAGCAATCCCACAACATGTATTTGCAAAATCTCTCGTAGAGAACTCACCCAGGAAACTTATGGAGAGAAACTTGAATACTCCTATTGGATGCTTTAATGCCGATACTAAAAAACGGACACCAAACATCAAGAAGAGCCCTCCCTAAAAGTCCAAAATGAAGTCCCACAAATTATCCATCACTCAATGTAGTCTATACATTTGCCACAAAAAAAGAAACGACGAGGGTTTTGTGAAACCTGACATCACACTTACTATTGACTACCGTTTTGATATTAGCGACCATTCGCTCATTATTGACATTGTATCGAGGGCTAGAGCCATCCCTAGATCTACAAAATAGTGACATATATGACTGTCTCTGAAAGTGGAAAATCTCTTCAATGAAAACTATTGCTCTTCCATGAAGTTGGCTTTTCAGCTCCTTAATTTACCTGCTAAATCAATTTCGTTTGATATCATGTTGTGCACCAAAACAAGAAAAGAATTCAATTAGAGTCAAATCAAGCAAAACATAAAACTTCCAAATGTCCATGTCATGCTATCTTAACCATTGATTTCTTGGCCAATCAACAAATCAATATAATTGGGTAGTTCATTCCTCAAGTTATTCAGAATACACTTCGTCTTGATACCCTTTTTATGAGCTTTAATGTTTGAGTACTTTTCATCATCAATGATACTCATTTTCCAACAAAGATGAAAATGAAAAAGGACAAATTCGAACTCTTGGCCAACTTCTCTCTCATGAAACCTCTTGTCTCGGGCAACTCTCTTATGTACCTTTAATGAGACTAGACCGACCCAAAGCCTCAGATCGAGCTAGTGATATGCATAGTTAAAGTAAACGAGCTGTCTTGGGTTTTCCTCAGGAGAACATTCTGATGCTTAAGGGAGTAAAAAATCAGGAAACACGAAAGACGAGAGAAGACAAGAAGAGAGGAACATCCAAAGAGGCAAGAATGAGAAAAGAAAGAGAGAAGATTCTTACCTGTGGCCTACCTTTACTATGTATAATTGTCCGAGGCCCATGACCGACACGTGTGCCCTCCCTGGGTCTCTCCGGGCCGACGAGGACGGCGGCCTAACCCCCACATATAATAATTCCTCCCTACCCTTCGCAATGATCGATGGCATCCCTCTCCAATTACGCCTGCGTTTGCTGGGCTTATTGGGCCCAAGGTCCAAATGTTTAAAATGCTTTCTTTCTCCTCGGCCATAACATCTTCCCAGCCAGTGGACACGATTTTTTTGTTTCATCAATTGGGCCATAGAATATATCGATATTCTTTATTTAATAGCGAGAAGATGATACAAATACCCATGAATTATGGATGGTCTCTGAACTTTTGATTTATTCACTATGGTCCATAAACTTTTACCTAACGTGCAATGTTGTCCATGAACGTTCAATTTGTTCCACATGATCCATGAACTTGATGATATGTTCAATTTAATCACTTATTGAACATTTTCATATAATTCATAAATGAACTTAAATATATATTAAAAGTGTAAGGATCATATTGAACAAATTAAAAGTTCATAAACGACATTGTGTATTAAGTTATAGTTTGAGAATCACATTGAAAAAATAAAATATTTATGAACCACATATTCAAAATATTTGTATCATTTTCCTTTTAATAGCATCGATCCGTAACTAGTGTAGCAACCAATTATCTCTCTATTCACATCCAATTTCCAAGTGGAAGGTTGGAAGACGTGCTGTTTCACATGATAAGGGTAGAAAGCCATGCAAGTAGAGTAACTTGAACCATATCAAAGGCGGGGGAAAAAATAAAAAGGGAACGAAATTGCGAAAAGAAGGCAAATTCAAAAGCGTGCCATCAGCAACAGGAAAATTAAAGTACAAGATATACTATAATTCTACATTCAGAATCAAGTGCCTTATTATTTTAAAAAGTAACAATGGATGTCCTCTTATTCTACCTTCAGAATCGAGTGCCTTATTATTTTAAAAAGTAACGCTACCATGGCTTCAACAATTCGTTCAAGTCACCCCCCCCCCCCCCAAGGCCCCAGGTCGTCCCCGTTTGAAAACGAAAAAATCCTAGATGAAAACTGTAGAACATGACAGCATCTCAACCATTTCGACCTAATTAATATAAATTAGCTTTGGGCTTTCAATATTTGATCAAATGTTGAAATTTATTTTTTTTTTCTCCAAAACTACCCTAATCAATTTTTAAAAATTCCAACTTCATTAGTTTTTTTTTTTTAAATTAAAAAAGGCTAAACCCTTCGCTAGACCGAAGGGCTAAGGAGCGACAGCCGCCCGGGTCTCACTACCTCAAACGACCCTCGCTGGAGGCCGCCTAACATTGGGCGACCTTGACCAACGATCGTCGATACTAGATTTGACTCGCCGGCGGCTGTAGCCCTTGGTCGATTTGGCAAAGGATTTGGTCATTTTTCAATATATATATCCAAAACCCATTACAAAAGTTTTTTTGCCAAATACGCATTCAACTCAAAGTCCATTTACAAAGAGATTTTAACTAAATACAATTTGCATTCCCGCAAATAGCTTTGACTTTTAGCATTTGAATTACACCCAACACCCATTTACAAAGCTGAATCAAACAAACCCTTAATATTTAGGAATGAGTTTCTCCAATAGAGGCCGTACTTTACACATTAATTCCAACGGCACTACTTTTGGCATGGTGGTTCCTTTGCCTTCGGTCATGTCAATCTCCTCTTCACTTACTCTTTCCCAATCAAAGCATTGAATCAATAAGCCCAATGTTAACCCAATGACCCGTTGAGCCAAGGATACGCCAGGACATGCCCTTCGTCCTAACCCGAACGGTAGTATTAGCTTTTGACATTTTTCGCCATCACTACCCTCAAATCTCTCTGGCTTGAAGGTCGTAGGGTCCTCCCACAGCTTTGGATCTCTGTGAATGGCCCATGCATTCACAAACACTATGGTACCACGCGGCACAAGGTATCCCCCCAAGGTGCAATCAGCTGATGACTCGTGCGGGACGAGAAGTGGGACCGTTGTGTTTAGGCGTAATGTCTCGGAGATGATGCATTGAAGGTAAGGTAGCTTTGAAACATCCGACTCTTCCATCAAGCGATCATGGCCGATAACCGAATCGATCTCTGCTCGGGCCTTCTCCAACTTGTCTAGGTTGTTCAGTAAATTGGTCATGGCCCATTCTAACGTAACAGATGACGTGTCTGTTCCTGCCACTAACATGACCTAAATATGTATGTAGAGTTAGTCTCTGCACCTGGTTTGTGGAGCTAAGAGAATAAGACTTCAAAAATTACCGCCTGTATTCACACTAGACTATCTGCTGGGTTTTGGATATGGACAGTCCATAATGGGCCTGACCTAAAGGCAGCCGAACGCACTCAAATTCCCCAATGGACGGAAGTATTCAAGTCACTCTGGTTATGCGAGTTTTTCTTTTCCCAATTAAAGTGGGGAGTGAAATTTCACTTACAGATGTTATTGACTATCCTCCCTAAATAAATGCTATGTAAACATCTGCACTTCAAAAATAGTTTATTTTAATTATTTTTTCTTAAAAAGTAAATAGTGCCACGATATCAACTAAACTAGCACGCGATGAGCTCTTCATGATCAGTTAAGCTTAGTTTATCTAATAATCTCCCACAATAAAATATGTATCTTTGATAGTTTTTTTTCTGAAAATTTTCTTTTTAACTAGTGGTACTGCTTGTGGTGTAGGTCCATTCTAATGTTCCAAATTACAGTAGCAAATTCCGGGCAGCAAGAATAGAAGAGAACCAATAAAGCAAGACTTACATTGACGAGCCCTTTGATCATCAAGTCCGAGTAGTTCTCCGGCTCAGATTCTTGCAGACGCAAAAGATGGCTGATCATACTGTCCGCCAACTCCGGATCACCCTTCCTTCTCCTGTGCTCGTCGACTAAACCCTGAACGAACGTATCGACCCTCTTCCCTAGTTCCGCCACCGTCTTCTTAATCCCTCTGGGATCGATCCACTTCAATATGGGCAAGAAATCGCCCAAATAGCTCGTGCTGCCACTCAAATGAATCTGCTTGATCAGCTCCCTGGACTCCCGCGCCTCAGCTTCGTCAATACTCACGCCTTCCCCGTAGTACCGCTTCCCCGAGATCATCCTCATGATGACATTGAACGTCAGTTCCGTGAAGAGGGCCTTCAGCTCGACGAGGTGGAAGTCCCCTGACCCGTTCCTAGCCAACCGGAGAATCAGCCGTTCGGCCTCGTCCCTCCGGATGCGCGAGAGGACGTTGAGGCGATGCGTGGAGAGGACTTCGATGGTGGCAATTTTGCGGAGGTTGAGCCATTCAGCCCCATAGGGCAGGAGGATGAGCGTGCTATTGTCATAGGCGAGGTGCTTGCTGATGAACAGCCTGGGGCGGTTGGCGAGCACAATATCGTTCTCGGCGAAGCACTCCTCGGCCAGCGGCAGGGACGACACGACTACACAGTGGCGGACTCCGAACCAGAGGGATATGATCGGGCCATACTTGTTGGAGAGGTTGCAGAGGGTCCTATGAAAGGGGAATTTCAAGAGATGGAGGTGGCCGATGATGGGGAGAGAAGGAGGGCCCGGCGGGAGGTTCTTGGGTTTTCTTGTTAGGAAGGAGTAGAGAATGATCAGAGAGACCAAAGAGACGATGATCGCATAGAGAGTGGCGTCTGCCATTTTTTCTCTTCTTTCGGTCTGTGAGAGAATTATTTGTGGATGTTGGTCGGTTGCGAGAGAGAAACTTTGGCCGAAATTCGTCTGTGTTACGACGGTCATTTGCGAATGTATATGAACATTAATATGGAGAAGTATATGTGGCCGCGTCTGTATCAGGTTTGCATTGAGTTTTTTTACCTTTCGCCGGATCAAATTGTCCCGGAGCAAGCTTGATGAGGAAAAAGTCAAAAAAAAAAAAAAGGAGCCTGAAGATCACCTAGAACCTGCCAGAAACTCAGTCTTGGCGTGCACTCAACCGTTCTTTTATTTATTTAGTTACCTATTTATTTATTTATTTATAAGAAAACTAGTCAAAACGCGATGCCAAGTCCAATCCTCTCTGTTTAATGGGGTGTCCAGGACTCCAAAGACAAAAAGATATCACGTGTCAAAATTTAAAATGGACAGTTTTTTTTTTTTCGATAACTTGAGTGCTACATTCATGAAAAATCAAACACTTGGATGTCTATTATGACGAATTGTTTTACGTGACTTTTAAAATTAAACTTTGATTCTGACATGAATTTTTTATAAATAAAACTCATGTTCAACATGGATAATTTTCAATTGACATGGCAAAATTGTCCCTCTAGATTGATTCAAAAATGGACCTCTAATATTTGAGTGTTCTCTTTGAAGCTTGACAGTGGAAAAGAAAAAGACGGTTCTCAAAAAATCAAGCAAGCATTCTCAAGATACAATGGTGGTCAAGCATATCTAGGATGAACAAAATAGAAAAATAATAAGAACCGATGGTATCACATTCAATGAAAACATGTTGTATAAGGACAAATTTGTGATAGAATTTAGTGTGAAGAAACAACTGGTGGAGAATAGAAAAATTGAATTGGAGGAGATTTCTAAGAATGTTCTGGTTGACTATTCAAAAACCATAACAAGAATCACGTTCACCTAAACCGACCTTGAGAAGATATATTTGAACACCTAAACCTGTACAAACTTCGTCATTGCATTATTTGCTTTTGACCGATGTTGGCAAATCAGAAAATTTTTTGGAATCAATGCAGGTTAAAGATTCTATTAAGTGGGGGTTAGCAATGCAAGATGAGTTAGATTCACTCAAGAAGAATAAAACGTAGGTGTTAACTCAATTATCAGATGGGAAAAATGCATTACAAAACAAGTGGCTGTATTGAGTCTTGATTGCAGCAAGAGGTACAAAGCAAGGTTAGTAGTAAAATGGTTTTAGCAAATGAAAGGAATTGACTACATAGAGATTTTCTCTCAACTTGTAAAATTGACTACTTTGAGGCTAATATTAAAGGCTGTTGCTATCGAGAATTTGTATTTGGAGAAAAATTTGAACACTCCAATTGGATGCTTTAATGTCAATACTAGAAAATGGACACTAGACAATGAGAAAAGCTTTCCCTAAAAGTCGAAAATGCAATCCCACGGATCATCCATCGCTTGGCATAGCCTACACATTCGCCACAAAAAAGAAATAGCAAGAGTTTTAGGAAGCCTGGCATCACACTTGCTATCGACTGTTGCTGACTTTGTATCGAGGGGTAGAGCCATCCCTAGATCTGAAAAATAGTGACAACTTTGATGAAAGTGGAAAATCTCTCCAACAACAACTATTGCTCTTCAATGAATTTGCTTTTTCAGTTCCATAATTTACCCGCTAAATCAATTTCATAATCCAACAAAAAAAAATTTGTTTTATCGCGCTGTGCACCAAAAACAAGAAAAGAGTTCAATCGAAGTCAAATCAAGCAACAACACAAAACGTCAAAATGTCCACACCATGCCTATCTTAACCATTGATTTCTTGGCTAATTAACAGATCAATTTAATTGGGTAGCTCATCTCTCATGATTTAGGATTTGCTTTGGCTACAGGCTTTTATGTTTGAGTGTTTTTCATCATCAATAATACTCATTTTCCAACAAAAATGACAAATAAAAAAGGACAAATTCTAACTCTCCGCTAACTATCTCTCTCATGAAACCTCTCGTCTCTGGGCAACTCTCTCCTGTGTACCTCTAATGAGACTAGACTGACCCAAAGCCTCGGATCGAGTTAGTGATATGCATAGTTAAAGCAAAGCAGCTCTCTTGGGTTTTTCTCATGAGAACCTTCTGATGCTTAACTGAGTAAAGAATTAGGAAACATAAAAGACGAGAAAAGACGAGAAGAGAGGAACATCCGGGGAGGCAGGAAAGAGAGAAAGAGAGAACATTCTTAGCTGGGTTGGCCTACCCCTTACTATTTATAATTGTCCGAGGCCCCTGACCGACACCTGGGCCCTTCCTAGTTCTCTGGGCTGACGCAGACGGCATCTCTCTCCAATTCCGGCTGCGTTTTCTAGGCTTATTGGGCCCAAGGTCCAAATGTTTGAAATGCTCTCTTTCTCCTTGGCCATATCATTTCCTCATCAATTGGACCATAGAACGTATTGATATTCTTTATCTAATATCGAGAAAACAACACAAATAATCCATGAATTATGGCTCAACATGTAACGGTATCCCTAAACTTTTGGTTTTTTTAATGTGATTCATGAACTTTTATCTAATGTGCAATATCGTCCATAAACGTTTAGTTTGTTCAACGTGATACATGAACTTATGATACATATTCAATCTAGCCCTTATAGTCCATGAACTAATTTGAATATGTATCAAAACTACATGGATCCCATTAAATAAATTAAAAGTTTATAAAAAAAACATTGCATATTGGGTTGTAGTTTAAGAATTATGTTGAATGAATTAAAGGTTTATGAACCACATATTCAAGGAATATTTGTGTTATTATTCCTCTAATGGCACCGATCCATAACTAGTGTAAAACCTGATCATCTCTCTATTCACATCTAATCTCCAATGGAAGGTTGGAAGACACACCTTGTCACGTGATATGCGTAGAAAACCATGCAAGTAGATTAACTTGAACCAGATCAAAGGCCCGGGGGGGGGGGGGGGGGGGGACGAAAAGGAACGAAATTGCGAAAAGAAGGCACATTCAAAAGCCTGTCATCATCAAGAGGAAAATTAAAGTACAGCACATACTCTAATTCTTCCTTCAGAATAGAGTGCCTTATTATTTTTAAAAGTAACAATAGATATACTCTTATTCTATGCAAAAAAAAAAAAAAAAAAAAGAAGAAGAAGAAAAAAAAACCTGCGTGGAGTTTGAAAGCGAAAAAATCCAACGGCACATTAATTCCAACAATTTCTACCAAATTAATCTTTAGGAATGAGGTTCTTCATTAGAGGCCATATTCTAGACATTAATTCCAATGGCACTACTTCTGGCATGGGGGTTGCTTTGCCTTTGGTCGTGCCAATCTCCTCTTCACTTGCTCTTTCCCAATCAAAGCACTGAATCAATAAGCCCAATGTTAATCCCATGACCCGTTGAGCCAAGGATGTGCCAGGACATGCCCTCCTTCCTAACCCAAACGGTAGTATTATCTTTTGGCATTTTTCGCCGTCACCACCCTCAAATCTCTGGACTTCCTCTATTAGTACCCCCACGGCAGTGTTAGTGTTCCCACACCCTCCACTAATCCCACAGTGCATTTACAAATCCCTTTGTCAAAATTTTTTATGAAATCACAGTTCTCTATTTGTAGATCAAACAGCTTGTGCGATCACTTACAATGATAACGGTTGGTCTATCTCACAATCACCCAGATGTACACCAATGAGTATATCTGTAAAGAAAATTTTAAAGAAAGCTCCCGACTCTCAGAGTAAAATCACAAATTTTAAGCTCTTGAGATTAAGTGTATCCGCAAGTTCACGTACTTGCAGCAATTCCACCAACTCTTTTCACAGCTTCGCTTCTCGTTAGAGATTTCTAAATCTGAACATATGAAACTTGAATCAATTTATATTGCATCGATCTTGATTTATTAATTTTTTTAATCATGTAGCCGTTAATCCAAGAAATCAGTTTTCCAAAATGTCTTCCAATCACTCCAGATCCGCCTGTATAGAATCTTCTATATTTGGCGGTAAATCTGGCATCTTTGATTAGCAATCGAGCAAATAAATCACGAAATACCTCGCCAAAATTGGGTGTGCTATTGTGCGTAGAATGTCAGAATGATATCCATGAGCTGAGTCTTAAATATTTGAATTTTACAAGGTTGATTAATATTTGGAAACTTTCAGACAAGTTTTTGTGCAACAGTAATTTGGCACATTTATCTTCTGTATTTTTTTACCTTCAAACAATATCACTATCATGTTGTGTGCATGGGTGTTTCTTTCCTTTTTCAATAACCATCAGATGAGTATATAATTTAAGATGTGAATGTCTTCACTTCCAGGTTTAGATAACGTGTGTCTAAATATTTACGCTTTTAGAATAATTGGTAGTGGCCTTATCAAAATCTCATTTAGTATCAAAGTTGAAGGTCTTGAATTCGAATTTTTTTAGGCCCAATTTGCCTCCCCACATGAGCACATGACAAAATTTTATTTCTCTATTTATTTGTTTTTTGTTCCACGAAACATGTTCGGAACATAAATCCATTTGGTAACCTAATTTCATTTTTATATTTATAAAACAAATTTCTATTCCAAAACAATATTTGGAATTGAAATGAAAAGCTAAAATTTTTAGCTTTTTTATTTTTAGAACAAAAATAAGAAATGAAAATTATTCTCATCGTTCACTCTCATCACTACCCGCCGCCCACCTGCTGCCCATGGGACGCCGAACACCTGCCGTTGACCGTTAGATGCCGCCAATGATCGCCAGATGTCGGCCGCTGTCATGCCAAACATCAGCCCCCACCCCTCCTTAAAAATAGAAATTTTATTTTGATATCAAACGAATTTCTATTCCAGAAACAGAAATTTTGAGTCGTTATCAAATATGTTTCTTTGCTTAGAAACTCGTCAAGGGTATAGAAATTGATTTCTGTTCCAAAAATTTTATCACGCACGCCCTAAATTTTCACGTTTAGTACTAGACAGAAGACTAGACCAAACATAAAGGGGAATGTTAGAATATTTAAATAATAAATCACGGATTCATCTAACAATTTAAATTTTTAGAATAAGTGATAGTGACCCCATCAAAATCTCACTTGATATTGATAGAGGTTCTGAGTTTGAATATTTTTAGGCCCTATTTACCTCTCTAATTAAATTTCCATGCTTAGTATTAGGTAAAAAGACCAGACTAAGTGTTAGGAGTAATAAACCACACGTTTATCTAAAACCTTAACACACTTGTAAAAGATCTTTAACATGCAATACTTCTCCTGCATTTACTCAAAGAAATAATCGGATGATAAAAGTTTCTGATCGTCAAAACAAAGGGATTCCAACACTGGTTTATATATTGTCCAAGATTCGCCCAACCCCAGCACCCCCCCCCCCCCCCGGGGGGGTGGAAAACCCAATTTATTATGGCAAAACCATGTCTTTCCTATTGAATGTCTATGCATCTAAGTATGTGAAAATGCTCATTCCAAAATGCACGTATTAAAAGTGCTCACCCGAACTATGTGCATAAGAATCAGAGTACGTAAATATTTAAGGATCAGAGCATAATCAAGAGCATATAAAATCGTATCAGAGCAAATGCTAAATGAGAGCAAGTACACGACAGAACATATGGCAAAGTTTCACATCACCAAATCCATGCTTTTCCCCCTCGACCAAAAAAAATAATCCATACTTCTTCCAGTATCCACACTATTTCTCTGCCTTTCCATGAACACAAAGAAACGTTTAAAAATAAATAGATAATGAAGAGCCCACTTTATTCATAACCGGACCATTACAAAGGATGGGCAGTAGCAGCACAACACACTACTGAATGGCAAAATTTGCACGAGATCCCTATTCTTGTATGATTCACAGAACATCAGAGAACAATAATCAAACATCGCTTCCTTTTTCTCTTCTTAGATTTAAACCAAGGGATTTAATTACATCAGAATCATCAGGGATATGAATGGGCTCAACAGGCATGTGACTTGGCTAGGACCAGAAAGTTGGGCTTTGTCACGATTGACTTTGGTGAGAATGCAATAGACTCCTAGAAGCTCATTGACCAAAGCGTCATGGGAAGCCTTCGTGTGTATGATATCATTTTTCAGCCTCACTCCATAGTTCTTGATGCTTCCCTCAGTATTCTGCAACCCATTATAAGTTTCGATTGCTTTTTTGATTCCCATTTCCTAGATTCTCCAGTTTTGGCATCACCTTCCACATCCAGGCTGTAATGGTTGGCTCGAGACTTAGTCAACATTGACTAGTCCCAAAAAAATAAACAAAAAGAAAAGAAAAAAAGAGAGAAGAAAGTGGACTGTCTTTGTAAAAAGAAAAGGAGCGCACGTACATGAAAGGGAAAGAGGAGAAAAAGAAGACAAGAGAGAACGGAAAGGTAAAGAAAAGGGAAATGGTTTATCGCGTACGTGCCAAGGGCGACTCGCCAAGCCACATTAACTTGGTTTCGCAACACTCGGTAATGATTCAAGCCCTTTGTTCATCTAATCAGAATAATTTTCAAGATTAGGGCATAAATTCAAAGTTATGTGAATTTTGAACTGCGGGGTCCGATTTTAGAGTAGATAAGCTAAGAAATTACATGGAAATGGTAGATTAGGACATTATGGTGCCGTGGGGTTCAGTGAAAATCAATTTGAGGTAATGCCTTAGTCAAAGCAAAATTTTAAAGTTTCATGCACGAGCTCCGCTATTACAGATAATATTCATGTGAGTCATTTTGTCAATGATTAATCTTAGTTCAGTCAATCGTGGTTGAGGTAGCGTATTACTTGATTTCAATATTTTTTTTTTTGTGTGCTTATTTAATAGGACAACAAGTTTGTCAGTTCAAACTGTTAGAGAAAACTTCTTTGATATTTTGAAGTTGACAAAACTTATCCAAAGTCTATTATGAAGAATTCCAGACTTTTGTGTCAAAGTCTGAAGACTCCCAGATTTTGTCAAAGTCTGAAAACCCCCAGACTTTGTGTCAAAGTCTGCCCACTTTGATAAATTCTAGATTGAACGAAAGTGAAGGATGAAGACTTTTCCAAATAATAGACTAAATTTCTTTCTTCAAGGGATTGGTTTCGTATGGATTATTTATGGACTTCTGGTTGGAGATTTCACCTACGAGATTGAGTATCTTCATTAGAATCAAATTCGATACATCAAATCTTTTTGGAAGGCAAGTAATTTTGGAAAGAATCTACTTATGGAAACCAAGATCCTGATTGTATGGGCGAACATGATTGACGGGCTTTCATCACAATCTTCAAACGGCTTGAGATCTCCTTGATTGATTATGTCCAACGGGTTGATTGGAAAAATCCATTTGCAAAGTGCCAACGGTCGAGAAGGCATGAAAGAGTATTTAAGGAGGACTCCTCAGTTGTTTGATAGAGTGCATGAAAGAGAAATTCCAAAGTCTGAAGCTTCCCAGTATCTTGCTATTCCACTTACTGTGCTCTAAACTATACTCAAAAGAGAGAAACTTAAAATGTGACTTCGTGAGAGAGCGGTAGACACTCTTCATTGTGAAGTCGAGTTCGCAAGATTGTAAATTCTCTTTTGATTCATAGTAGAATCCAGCCAGAAGACTGTTAGCGTGGGAGAGTTGACGTAGACTTGATTTAAGCCGAACCACTATAAATTCTGTGTTTATATTCTCTTCCCTGTACCTTTTTATTTTTGTTCGTAACTTTATTTAACTGCTAAAGTCTGAACTCGCTCAAAGTCTGTTGTTCTTCAGACTCAGTTTCAAAAGTAAAATATTTTTACTGTTTCTTGCAAAAAATTGTCTTCACACGTATTCACCCCCCTCTAGGTGTTCATACTAGCACTAACACAAACAACCTTTGTTGTTTGGTCTTTGACATTTCCAAGTAAATGGTGCCATCACTTTTTTTTAATTTTGTAAACTCATATTTTGAAAGAGATATAGATTAGATATATTATGAGTCATGAAATTACATTTTTGTTTCATAAAATTCTGGTACTTTTTATAGTTATATATCCTAAACGTAAAAGATCGCATTCCTTTGGATAAATACTAAAGTGACAACTCCGGATAGCAAGACAAAGAGTTATTAGGGCAAATACATCTCGTTGAAGAGATAGATTTTTGAAGAATTTAGACGTACTTAATAATCTATTGTCGTTGTGCAATTCGACCTGACGGACGAGGCTTTACATAAATAGGATAAATCCACATAAGTTTTACGTAAGTCCAAGATAAGACAGCCAATGTTTATCTAGTCATATAATATAAGTTTCTGGATACGCATGCATAACTTCTTACTTGACTGAACATCCATCTTCTTTTCTTTGATATTTCTTTGGCCTTTTATGGCCTTCATTAAACTTGTTTCTGCATGGATTTTCTCTTTTCATTTTTCTTTTCTTTTTTTGGTTACGTGGGATAAACTTTCTTATTAGGTGTCTAAATCTATCAACATTGCAAGTAATTGCAATTTTTTAACGTGAACCATACGTCTAGAATCTGCATGAAAATCTTAGTTCCATCGTAGGTGACGTGGCGCCATTAGCATGGGGAGGACGAATTAGAGATCCAAGCGTGAGCAAAGACTTCGTGGTCCTCTTCATGACCTCTTACATAACGGCGTGGTGCGATTATTTACAAGCATAAAGAATTTATTAGATTATTGATGGTGGTGGAGGATTTGTTGTATTCTCCGTTTATTTTATGTTGAGTTGATAAGTTAAACGAAGTGAGACGAAATAGAAAATTGAGCTGACGGCTTATTACGTCATGATTACCACACCTATTTTTTCAAGTTTGTCTAGCAAATACGGTTTTCAATCGAATCAGGTTAGCTTTCAGACTGAATAAAATTTGAAGAGGTTTGACTCATTTCTGCATTGCCCCAATCCAGTAAAGCCTAATATATGTTAAGAAACATATTATATATACATTTGCTAGCCAGTGTTCCAACGTATTAGAGCTTTTAAAAAAGAACGAATGTAAACCTCCCGGAATCAATTAAGGATTAAGCGCTTGACTGAATATAGTAAACCTCATGCTCAAAATCACCTCTTTTTTCCTAGTCAGAGTTACCTTGAGGGCCACTTCAGTCACTCAGTAAGTGAATTTTTACCCGATGCATGTCCACGAGGTGGTTTGCGAGCATCTATGGCCATTATTCAAGTTGAAAAGTCGGATTTTTGTTGCGTTATGAGAAAATCATACAGCAGAGTCAACGATTTGAATATTACTCAGTAACTGAATTATGTTTGATTTTGTTTTTCACTCGTGTTATTTGATTTATTTTCCTATTCTGGTATTATCTTGTCGATGATGATATTCAGAGTTATATTTCACTCATAAGACGGCTTATACAAGAGGCGGATATTGGAATATTCAAATATTAAACCACACTTTTGTTTAGTGACATGTTTCAGAAAAAGCTAAGTGCACATTCTACCATTACATAATATCAGGAGGAGAAATTCTATCTATAATCTTTTTTGTTTGTTTGGTTGAATTATCTATAATCTGTTGAAGTACCTTATGTGTATGACCTCAATATTTATAATTAGATTCACAATTAATTTTTAATTTAAATATTAGCATGCCATGAAGAGGAGGGCTGGAACAATTAAAATTAATAAATCACATTTTCGTTTCACAACTTTAAATTTTAGATCAATTGACAATAGACCTATAAAATCGAAAAAAGGGTGTATGTTGGTTTCCTAAAAATTTAAACTTTTGAGGAAATTTGTTTATAAGACAATGTGTACATAAACTTTGAAACTAATAGCATTTAGCTTTTAGTTTGAAATCGTTCAATTTACTTTATCAGTCAACATTTCATGGTATACGTTAAGATTAAAAAAAAAATTAAATTAATGTACATTCAGTCCTAAACCATTTACGGGAACCAATAGAGTCTTTAACATTTTAATTGAACTAATATAGTTCTAAACTTTTGAGGAAAAATGCAATCAAATTTTCTCAGCTAAGGGTGGGGAGTAATCACCGGAGCAACATAACTCAAATAAGGTGCGACTCCTGGCATTTTTTTAGGATTAAAAAGGGCCAAGAATAGATTGAACCACACCTAAAATAAGGGGAGTATCATTGAGCGATATTGGACAACAATGATGAGAATCTCAATGGCTTGAATACAAGAATTTGTCATGCCCAAGTTTTTCTACGGATGGCTGACGCCTTGTAATGTTATTCCCAAGTAAGATCCACCCTTGAAATGTTAACAACTTGTATTTTTACTAAGATTGCTAGGCCACAAAATCACTTGAAAAATGGTTTGCTTACCCAAAAGGGAGGGAGGACTAGGGTTGCTCGATCTGAAATTATTGAACAAAGTATTGTTAGGCCACGTGCTTTGGAATTTCATAAATTATACATCCTCTTCCCTATTGGGTTCACAGCACAAAATGTAGAGGTACTCTAATTATACAGCTCAACATGAAAGACAGTATGGCTTGGAGTTGGCAAGGTCTTCCTAAGTTGAGACTTCCTCTAGCTTCAGTCATATATGGCTCTAAGTACTATTGTAAAGAGATTTGTGATGAACTCAGACCAGCGGGACCAATTGTGGAGTGGCATAACCTAATATGGACTAGCGGTATCAGCAAACATGATTTTATCGGTTGGCTTTTTTGTTGAGGAAGCCTCTCGATAGAGAGATCATTTCACGAGGATGCCTTTAGTCAATCTCCAGTGCAATTTTTGTATGACCCATTTAGAAGATAGAACACATTTATTTTTTCAATGCAATTGGACCAAAAGTATATGCCATGGTATCTTGGCACAACAGGGGAATCATTGTTTTGTGGGAGGATGAAATGATCACTTTCAATGGATGATCAGCTACTAAGGGCAAAGACTCGGTGGTAAGGCCCCTCAAAGTATCATTCTTAGCAACAATATATTGCATGTGGATGGAACGCAACCGCAAATGTTTTCAAAACAAGTCAAATATTATCCACCTTATTTTGGCTAAAGTGTGCAAAATCGTTAGAGATAGAACTTCACTCTACAAAAATATTTTGCTCTTCTTCTTCCTCTCTCTCCCTCCCTCCTTAAGTGACCATGGCGAAGGCAATGAGGTTCATCAATCAATGCTGCGACTGGCTTTGACCAGGAGCGAAGACATTGGATTTGGTCGAGAGAGCTGAAGATGAGAGAGAGATGAGAGAGAGATTTTCTCGGTCTATGCATTGTCTTATTGCTTCGCTTGGTTCCTCAGCTCTCGCGCAAGTACCGAGCTTTAGAGAGTGCGTTGTGGTTGTGAATAAATTTTCCTGCAAAGCGTGAAATCATCAACTTAAAAGGAATTTCCAATGCACTAGACAAGAGAGAGAGCATGGGAGAAGTTCGATTGGCACTGGTGATGAACATGGATGCTCTGCTCCATTACGGCCGAGGTGGCTAGCAAGGGTGATGTGACGGCAGCTGTTACTAACCGAAGTTGGTAGACGATCAAATTGATGGTAATAAAAACAAAACTTATAAGAAGAGATCGCATCTCTATTGAAAATATGTAGCAATCCAATTATCACCGAACCATGCATTGTGTTATTGCTTTGCTCGGCGAGAAAGTCTCTTTCTCTCTCAATTGACCTTGAGGTCACTTAGCCTGACGGAAAGGTATGAGGTTCATCAATGCTGGAGTGTTGATGACTTGCGCCATGGTTAGTTTTGCAACGAATGGCGTCACACAATGGTGGGGTATGTCAATGGAGGAGGAAAACGGTGAGAAGTGGAGGATATACATCTTATGTTCGTTTGAGTGAAAGTTATGGAAATTATTTTTCTAGATTTTTACTTGTTTAGTTCGCCGACATAATAATTTTTTGGCTATTATAAGAATAGCAACTTGTTATAAGTCATAAATTTTTGAAGGAGTAGACTCTATAACAATTTATAATTATTTATTATTTAATTTTTTGTGGTCCAAAATAGACTATTTATTTTCACGGTAGATTAAAAATTGTCACCAAATCATTTCTCTATATAAAATTAGGAAACTGAATTCCTAAATCTAAAAATGTAGAAACACTTTCCAAAATCGAGCAACTTCTTAATTTTTTTTTTGCCAAAAACAGATTTGAAAAATGTTAGCACAAAAAAATTGAAAATTACAACCGCAACCCCAACCAAGCCATGACCCAGCTTCTTTCTCCTCATCCGCCGCCGCAACCACCCTTGAAATAATCAAGGCCCCGCAACAGCCACGGCAATCCGCCTCTTCTCCATCCAAAATCCCCCTTCGCCCACAGAAAATCCGAAAGCTCTCGCCCAAATCGTCCACGTCCGCCCCAAGCCGTCCGCCGCCATTGCTAGCCCTAATTTGAAGATGGTCAATGCTTTCTCTTCCTCTTCCTTGAAGCCCTCCCCCAGATAGTCGCTTGCTCCTTCTCTTACGATAGTGAGGTTGAGACCACCATCCACCACCTCCGCGACGCGAATCCCCCTGCTCACACCACTCATCGACCTCCGTTCCTTGCCCTCATCAAAAGAATTTTGTTCCAGCAATTAGCCTACAAAGCCGATACCTCGGTCTACACACGCATAGTGACCAAGATAGAGGGGGGGACACAACAATGACTCCAACGGACAAGAGGCTAGTGTCGAAGGCGGATGGAGGCGGGATGCTGATGACTTATGGCGGGGATGGTCGTGTGGCGTCATGGCGGCAGGTGAGTAGCAGATCTCTGTGGCCTAGGTTGGGTTAGGGAAGAAGAGGGAACGAAAGAAAGGAAAAAAAAAAGGAAAGGAAAGCATAGAGCACATCTCAACCATTGAGTTGTTTAATGGTTGAGATGTGTCTTCCTAAAAATCTAAATCATTTTCCAAATAAGATCCAAACATCAAAAAAATATTTTCGGTCACGTGTCACCAAATAAAGTAAAACTAACCATTTTCCCTTAAAATGATTTTCAGAAAAGTATTTTATCTTATCATGGAGTTTCTCCCCAAACAAATGCACCATCACTAAAACTTCATCATAAAAGAAAATATTTTTCATGAAAACTATTTCCAACGAAAATGGTTAGTTTCATTTCTTTAGTAGCTTAGGGAAGGTACTTCCTTTCTTACCAAAAGAAAAAGTTGTTTTACCTTAATATAAACTTAGGATCCACTTGTTTCACAAAAAAAAATTTCCTAATTTTTCAGTATTTAGTTCATTTAGGAAAATGAGTCAACTGAAAATATTTTTTTAGTCAATGGAAAGAGTTTTCCCGAAAGCTTAAATTCAAGAAAATGATTTTCCCTTTGAAAGAATCGAAGGTTGGTGAGCTCGCGGCTCGCTGATCCCAACAAGGCTAAGCTTGCCGAAGGTTGGCGAGCTCGAGCTTGCCTATGGCTATTGTCAGCCAGTTGCAGCGAAGGAAGGGGAAAAAAAGGGAAAAAAAAGAAAAAGAAAATACAAAATAATTAAAAGTTCTATTTTAAAAAAAATTAAAACATAAAATGAAAAAAATTACAAAATATAAAATAATTAAAATATATATAAATAATTTTTTTTTTCTTTTTCCTAAGATAAAGTCATTAGATTGAAATCATTTTCTAATGAGATCCAAGTATCAAAAAACGTTTTCAATCATATATCACTAAATAAAGGAAAACTAGTCGTATTTCTAAAAAATATTTTCTTGGAAAGCACTTTGCATTGTTATTGAATTTTTCGTAAAACACGTGTACCTTTATTGTTTTCAATCTATGACAAAATTTTTGTAGATCGATTAGTTCCTGTCTAAATATACGAAAGTCAGAAAATAATTTCCAAAAAATAGTTTCTTTTCAAACAAACGAATTATTAGGCATTGAATTCATGTCCCCCTCTAAAAGGAAAATTTTACCTCCTAAATTTCGAGCATACTAACTCACCGTGACGTTATCAAAAGTTATGCTGCACACCTAACTGGCAAGGATGGTGGCCCTACCAAACCCCTTTAGGTCCATGATTGGTTTCATACTTAAATGCTTTTGCATGAACTTACGTCTGTCTCCTAATATGAAAACAAAAAGGACTTCTAATGTATTATTGAAGTTTGAACTGTGCACATCACAAATTACCTTGGGACGCCCAAGAAATATCATCTCATGAAAGAACCGAGTGCCGTTCGCACTCCAAATGCCATATATATATATATATTTGCAACACCAAGTTCCACATCCAAAACTTTTGTCTCCCTTGTGCCCAGAAAAGCACATAACCCTCCTCCAACACTCGCAAGAAGATTTCTCCACCATGAGAATTACAAACCAACCCTTCCTGATAACCTCCTTCTTGCTTCTCGTACTATTGATCTCGATTTTGCATGGAATAGAAGGTCGACCGTTCAAAGGCATGAAGTCCCAGAGGTTTAGCGACAGCAAAAATGGGGGACTATTTGAGGGCGTGTTGCTTCTAGAGATCGATAGGTCAGGGCCGAGCCCCGGCCAAGGGCACAAGAAAGCAAACTCTGTCCCTTTAGAAGGAATAAGGGACTCTGGTCCAAGCCCAGGCATCGGACATAAGGGCATTATTAGCACAACGCGCCATTGATGATGTGCCGACATTTAACCTCTATCTTCTCTTTTGATCGTTAACATCACCAACGCCATACGACAAGCTGCAAGTTTCAGCAAACAAGAATTGTCGTCAAATCGATGATGAATTTGTCCGTGCCGGTCCGATATCCAAAGACAGCCATTGAGATGCGCAAGCAGATGCATAAGAATCAATAGCGTGCGTTGTATTTTCTGTTTCCTCCAGAATTATTTCCTTAATTCATGCGTTTTGAGTTGTACATGGTTCTCTTTCTTTTCTGCATTCCCTTCTCATCCTTTGATGTATCTCTTTTGCATTTAATTAGTTTTCTTGCATTGCTTTTGGTTCATTGGCTGGCCAAGCCAAATACTCTTTAAATGAGGTGTTTGTGTTGTGTAAGAGTCATGCACTGTGACCAAAAATGTCACGCGTGCATGCGATAAAATAAAGATCCCACCTCATGCCGATTGAGGAAGGTTTCTAAGGAAGCTCAACTAGCTTTCTGACGAAAAACAGGTTGGTAAGTGGATTCTAATGTGAAAAAGAAAGAAACCAAAATCAGAATTGACAAGCACAAATAAATCTCATGTCCCTCATCAGTACACACTATAAAACAAACATAGAAACGAAAGGAACCTAATCAGCATTAATAATAAGGCCACGACTTGGGAATTTGTTTAAGGCAAGTAGTATTGGCCCGTTTGCGGAAATACTCTAGCTGTACGCGACGTTTTGGAAAAGTACAAATTCAAGGTAAATTGGATAATAATGATGATTAGGGTGACAATGATTAGGGCGACGTCAACGGTTGTCTTTGAGAGCCTAGCGCACTGCCAAAGACATGGTGCCAAAATCGGTAATATTTAATTAATGTAATTTCGGTACACTCAATGCATCTTCTTGTCGCATTATAGGTATCCTGTGGTGACTTAGAAGGAAACTCTACCTTGGTTTTGTTTCCTTGTTCGGATTGTTTTGTAGGTTTCCTGGCACTTCTTCCTTCAATCCATTGATAATTATATGGATCGATGAATGATGTCTTTTCTGGGAGTTTGGCGTAGATCGGGATCTTCTTATATTTCGGGGTAATTATACCCTAGAAGACCCAATCGCCATTACATTTCGAGAAATTTACACAAAATTGACCCCAATAAACCTTAACTCTTTCCCCCACCATATTCTCTCCCCTTCACCTTCAGTCCCCACAAGCCTTTGCCGCGTCAACGCCATTGACATTGTCTCCCCTCCACTGGCCATCGCCGCGGCGTTATCACATATGCATTGCTAAAGATGTTGGAAATTTCTCTTGCTATTGATTGCACCTTCGTATATACAAACCGTATCACCTTATAAAATATTTATTTCTTAAGGTATCGTCATTCAGTTTGTAAAAAATCAAGACGGTGGCATTCAATTTTCAAGAGATGAAAGAGAAAAATATGACTATGTTCATAAAGATGACAAATTGTTATTTTTTGTGGAGAAACTAGAGTGGAGGCTTGAAATGTGCACTAAGGAAATGGGAATCTAGTACGATATAAGAAAAAAAGGATAATAGAGTTTGAGAAACATTACACAACCGATACTGACATTGATATTTTTTAATATTATTTGTTTATTTTTATTTTTATTTTTCTTTTTCTAACCCTAGGTCGGTGATGTTGCCAGCAGTGAGGGCACCGTTGCCCTCACTAGCCACAAGCCAGGTCTCTGCAGCCTCACTAGCCACGAGCGAGGTGTGACCCTTGCCCAGATCTAGGCCGCCCTCGCCTATGGCGAGCAAAGGCACAGGGGCCCTAGCCCATGGCTAGTGAGAGCAATGGCACCCTTGCCTAGACCAGGTGAGGGACAACTAACAACTTTGTTGGCCTATGGTAAATAATAATAATAATAATAAAAAGAGAAAAAAAAAAAAAAAATCGAAAAAATATAAAAAATTATCCACGTTAGTGTTGGTCGGGCTATGTGAGACGGGCGATGCCCATATCAGTCATTTCTAGCTAAAATTAGTCAAATGGACTTAATTGGTAAAATGTGAAAATGTTTAGGACTCAATTGGCAAAATTGAGTGGTTCATGATTGAATGGACAAAAGTATAATAGATATATGACATTTTTGGACAACTTTCCCAGAATTATCACCATTGACACTTAAATTTTGGCCTAAAAGTTATTTTTACTTTTAGAGAAAAGGACTTGTTTTCCTCCCAAAAATATTTCATCAAACCTTTCATCAAATAAATATTGTCATTTAGAGGCTCTTGGGCTATTTTAATTTATGCATCTAATCAGGGTTTTATTATGATGAAATCCTATCTACTGTTCAATGGCTTTTAATCTAATCATTGATTCGGGTGGATTTGCCTGTAGACCTCTCATTCCGCCAAGGAAGACTCGCTCGCCAATTCACACCTCTCCCGAGGCTAGTCTCCTAGCTTCTGCCTGTGCTATTGGAGAAAACGGAGAGCGTCATAGCAACTCTGACCCGACGTAAACTTAGGGCTACGACATGGGTAAAGGGGTCATGCCACATATGATTGCCTCGTTTTAAAGCACAAGGTCCAGAATTTGTTGGATGCATGAATTATCTCATTCCATAATGCGCAACCTAACGTCTAGAAAATCCATCGCCTGACCATGCGAGAGGAGTAAAAATTTCAGCTTCAGCATCAACAATTGGAACTTTCATGGTTCAGAGAAAGGAGATTTACCAAGTCTCGGGTCGAGCAAGACATTATCAGGAAGATGGGAGCCCGCCAAATCGAGAGAGAGAGAGAGAGAGAGAGAGAGAGAGAGAGAGAGAGAGAGAGGATTAGGTTGATACTTGATACTAGAATGATTGTATATGCGGATCCCATGAGGATTGTCTCTGTCATCACACTAGTGTTTATTGATCTATTAGCTTAAGAGTGTGTTATGCTGGATGTTATCAATCTGCCGCCACTAGAGGATGCGAATGTAGAACTGCCTCCTCCAGAGAGTGAGCAAATCATGATTGATATCACACATCCTTACCCACACACGGATGATAGAGGCTGTCCCATGGTGTTACGAGCCGAGAATGGCTGTGGTGACTTGCTTAGGGTGTTTGTCTTGCCCAAACTAAAGTCTGAGCCCGTAAAGCCTGTCAAAAGAGGCCAAGCAATTCATGAATGTTATCAAGTCGAGTGAATACGGTGGAATGGAGTAGCTTCCGAAAATTCTGGCCCGGACCACATTGTTGCATGTGGTTCGGACGTTTGACAATCATGGAAAGTCTCTAATGAAGGCACTTAACGAAATTCATGTCCCAGAGACCATCAGTAGGAGAAGCTTGTCTTTTGTGGGGTCCATTCTATTGAAGGACTAGATAGCACGTTCAGATGACGAATCCCTAACAGAAGGGGGAGAGCATGTTAAAGCCCTGCATATTTTGGGAAACGTCACAACATCATTGTAGTCCGAGTTCTTGTTGACAGCGAATCAGTGCTAAACATTTGTTCCCTTACGACTTGACACTGCCTTGGGATCGATGCAAGCGAAATTTGTGCTGAGACCGCAGTCCAAGTATAACGGGACTAAGAAGGAGGTTGTTGGAGAAATCGAACTTCACCTCTCGATTTGAACTGGTGCTCTTCACGGCAATGTTCCAAGTCCTAAATATTCCTACGACATTCTACTTTCTGCTAGGAGACCCATGGAAACACTCGACTCGTGTTGTCCCTTCCAGCCCACCAAAAGGCCAGATTTGTTATCAAAGGTGAGCTCATCACTATACCTGGTGAAGAAGACTCCAAAATCAGGCACGAGGCTTCGATTTCTTATGTCAAACCAAACAACAAATCTGAGTTCAATTAGCATGCTTTTGAACTGGACTTCACTATACATGTCTCACGTGGCTCTGCTCTACCTCACCCTGAAGTTTCAAGGCTAGCTATCATGGTCACCAAGGTAGTGGCAGCAAATGGTTTCACCCCTAGTGATGGTTTGGGCAGACTTGGCCAAACATTCCCTCTAGGTGAAAGGCAGTACAAGAAAAACAGGACTCACCTACTGGGGTTGAGGGAAACGTTCCGAAAATGGAAGGGGTGCTCCTAGCATGGTTATACCTCATCTGAGTACATCTTTTCCTAGACCTGCAAGAATGATATACGAGGAAGAAGGTGCACTTGAAGGAATAAGCAACTTGTTGGACCAGGATGCAGTATATGTCTTTTCAGAAGAGGTTGACTCCAAGCAAGTCACTGCCTCAATTTCAGTCCCTCAGAGAACGAAGGCTCTTATAATCCCCCGTGCAGGAGCCTTACTGCTTTCTTAGGATTTTGCTTACCATTGTTCTTGTCTCGCGTTCAAACTCCAAGCTCATATAGTCTTTGCTTCTATACAATTGTAGTTTGCCTTGATTCAAGGGAAAATTCCAAATAAAAATTTGAAGTGCTCTTATTTTCTCAAAAAAAAAAAAAAAAAAAAGATCCAAAATAAACATTATTTTAAATAGGGTTAATATCCTAAAAAACCTCAAACTGGTACGCATGTATCAAATTTACTCCAAACTAATTTTTTTACCACAAAAAATCTTAAACTGATATACTTATGACAAATTCACCCTGATTGATTACAAAAAACCCCAAACAAGTACACTTGTGACAAATTTACTTCAAGCTAATTTATTCGACCGCCACAAATCCCAAACTAGTATATTTGCGACAAATATTACATATGTTAAATTGGATTAATAATACAAAAAACCACAAAAATTATACAACTGTAATAAGCAGATAGTAAAATCTCAAACTAGTACACTAGTTTACTATTACATGTCGTTCAACTCAGTAATTTGATAGTTAATTTAACGGAAACTAACAAAGGGTTAATTTGTCACAATTGTACCGGTTTAGGATAAATTTGTCAAAGGTGTACCAAATTGGAGTTTTTAGTAATAAAAAAATTAGTTTTTGGTAAATTTGTCTTATGTGTACTAGTTTGAGATCTTCCAAGGTATTAACCCTTTTAAATAAAGGTCTAAAATGAACATTTTAATCTCAAAGAAGGATATAACTTTATTAGCCGATCAAATCTTCTGACTAGTCAAATGCATTTTCTTCCAAAGATTTTTTTTTTCTTTCTTTTCTTTCCCTATGCGCATCTTCTTCTTCGTCACATCTTCTATTTTCCTTCTTTTTTTTTTTTTAATGTGGTTGGCGAGGGTCATAAGAGCTCATTAGCCATTGGACGAGGGTCGTGAAGCCCTCACACCTAAATGTGGGGGAGGCCACCATAGGCAAGGCTACCTTCTCCCAAATCTAGGCAACACAAGCTCGCCCATGGCTGACGAGGCCATGGCAAGGCTAGCCTCACCCAGGACTACAATGGTTTGGGTAAGGCTAGCCTCGCCATGGCCACGCTAACCACAATGAGAATAGCTGGCAAAGGGGTTAAGGCAACAACATCTTTTGCAGCTTTAACTCGCACTTCCTAGCTGAGGCATTCAACGTGGATCTGGAGACAACAAGGAGGAGGTTGCAAAACGAGAATGACAATAGAACCAACATCGTGAGGGTTGAGCGTGGCCTTACAAGCTACCAAGGGAACACGGTGGCCGTGGGCGAAAGGAGGAGTGTGAGGGGGAAAGGGAGAGGTACGGTGGCAGAGGCGGTCGTGGGTGGAGAAGGAACGCAAGCAGGTGAAGGAGTGGTATGATGGCAGAGGCAAACGCGGGAATGGGAGATTGTGTGAGAGGGAAAGATGCGGCAGCTGATATGACATGAACGAATTAAAGGAGACACTCAAAACATTGACACTCCAGGAGAACATTGGCAACCCTCCATCCCCAATCTCACCCATGACCACGATGACCACCTTAACTAGATGTAGCTGAGGGCCGCCACCCTCGTTAGTGATCGGTGAGGGCTTTGAGGCCCTCACCTGTAGCCAGCGCCACAAGTATCGTTGCAATACCTAGGCTGGTTTTTTCAAACACGTATGCTCAGTCCCAAAACATATCACATAGATCCTCCAACCCTCGCCATGGTTGTTCGTGATGCTTTGGCCACTCTTCCTTGTTCATCTTGTTGGACGAAGAAGAAGATTAAAAGGGAAGAAGAGAAAGAAAAAAAATGTATTTGGATAAAATGCCCTTGATCGGTTGGAATATCTTGTCAGCCGATAACGTCAAACCCTTATCCGAAACTGTCATGGCCATATCAAATCCTTATCAAAAACAAAATTTACTCATCTTTTGAGAAAATGAGGGTATTTTAGGCTCTTATTTGGAATTTTATCCTTGATTTAATAAAGTTGAGGGATAAGGACATTAGAAGTGTCAAAAGTTACGTACAACGCTCACTTTAGTGCCAAATTTTTTTTTTTTCAAATATTCTAACTACCACTCTTTTATTTAAAAAAAAAGATTTTTTAAGTATCAACTCGGATCTAAGTCGCTAGAAATCCAACATGACCATATTTTATTAATTTCTTAGTTCTACATAACTCGCCGGTGTACTCAGTCAGTATATAACCCTAAATAATGTCATATAAAATTTGTAAATAGTGATAACTTGAGTGCCAAATTTTCTTTTAAATGATCACTTTAGTGCCTATCATTATTCAAAAAAAAAAAAAAAAGGAAAATCACTCCAATGCCAAGCACACCATGTGAAAAGGCTATGTAGACTAGATTTTTTAAATAATATGCCAAGTCATAAAAAAATTTATTATAAAAGCCACGTGATATTTTTGGCCAAAATTACTCGCAATCGGCATTTAAATGATTGTTTTTTCTCCAATTCGGCATTTAAGTGATTCAAGGAAAACTTGTAGCACTAAAGTAAGCGTTATGCACAACTTTTGGCAATTCTAGTATACTTCTATCATAATTTTTATTCATGATGTTGAGGTACACCAAATTAGTCTTGTGATAAAATCCTACCGAAAGGAAAATTCAGTGAGGAAATAATTTTGAAAGTTGGACTTCTTTACGTTCTTTCTATATTTGCAAAAACAAAACATTTCCTTATATATCTTTGATCATCTGTTACATCACTAGGCATTTGCATCACATCTCAGCCATAGTTCCATGCATATTTCAAATAAAATTTGTTGAGAATTGAAAGCAAATGGGGCAAATGTCTCCAACTCTAGCGACAACGAAGAAGACAATTTTGTTGGTGCAGAGCGTAGCTAGTTTGGATATAACATGAGGAGTTGAAACCAACTACAGCTGAGTAAACTGTTAACTATTAACCTCGAGGATTCCAAAGAGGTGAGGGACGTTAAGATTGGACAAGGGGGAAGCAAAGTGAATGATGTAGTTACTAAAAGAGCTCAGGTTGTTTACACGTGAACTTAGATTGATATGTCAGATTTAGATCTAGCTATCTTGAATCTTAGTTTACCATCCAACCCTAATGTTGCTCTCTCCCCCTTCCCCCCCCCCCCTCTCCCAACACTCTCGAAGAAGGGGAAAAGTACACCATAAGTGCCTTAACTTATGTACATCACTTACTTTAGTACCACAACTTTTTATCAGCTCATTAAGTGCCAAAATTGGAAAAAAAAAACGATTACTTAAGTACCTTCGACGAAAATTTCTAGCTATAGAAATTACGTGGCTTTTATAATTAAAAATTTTCTTTGATATGACATTTTTAACACTAAAGTAATCACTTTTTCATTAAGAGTGGCACTAAAATAATCACTTTTTAATAGTTGACATTGAAGTGATCATTTGTTTACAATAACTGACACTGAAGTGATCACTTCTTAACTTGCTATACAAGGTCATTTAGGGGTTTTTTTGGCACTGAAGTGATTACTTTTTAACAACAATTGGCACTGAAGTAATCATCTTTTACAACGATTGACACTGAAGTAATAACTTTTGTAGCTTGCTACACGATGTTATTTAAAGATTATATGCTAATTGGACATGTCGGCAAGCCACATGGACCGAGAAATTAATAAAATATTGTCACGTTAGATTTCCAGCTACTCAGATTGGAGTTGACACTTGAGTAACTATTTTTTTTCTTTAAAAAAAGTAGCACTTAAGTTGTGGCACTAAAGTGAGCATCGTACACATGTTAAGGTACTCATAGTGTACTTCTCCCCCCAAAGAAGTAGAATTTGCAAAGAACTAAGTTAGAGCTCCCCAATAAGATAGAAGAGTCATGAAACTACTTGATGAGGGATTTATTCAGGTCTCATAATATCTAGAACAATTGCCAACATTGTGCCAATAATGAAAAAGGATGGTCGGGTTAGAGTTTGTGTTAACTACAAGGATTTAAATAAGGCCATTCTAAAGGATGACTTCCCCTCCCACATATAGACGTCCTAGTAGAAAGCACGATCAAGTTTAAACTCTTTTCCTTCATGGACGGGTTCTCTAAGTACGATAAGATCAAGATCGGGGAGGATGATAAAAACAGGACAATGTTCACCACTCCTTACTAAGTTATGCCCAAGTCTCAAAAACATTGTGATAACTTACCAATGAGCTATGGGGACACTTTCCAATCCATTTGATAACGCTTCTATTCCGAGGAACAATTTCTTTTCAGAAATAGTCTTTTTCTATTTCTATTCCCCAAAACAATTTCTGAGTAAAAGAACATGTTTGGTAACCACACAAAATTTCTATTATTGGAAAGGAGATCCATAAAATTTTTTTGTAACGTATTATTTATTTTAATTTTTTAATAATTTTTTAAGTTTTTTTTTTCTGTTTTTCTTTTCTTATTCTTCCTTACCGACCGCCGGCCGGCAGCCAGCGACAGCAGTGGTTGGAGGGTAGCGGCAGTTTGCAATCGGCGTCGGCGGCATTAGCGGCGGGCGGCGCGGCGCGGCGGCGATGGCCAATGGCGACAATCAACGACCAACAGTGGTGAGGGCGACGAGCTGCAAGGAATAAGAAAAGAAAAAAAAAAAAAAACTAACTTATTTTTAGAAATTGTTCCTGAAAATAAGAAGCTACTTTTTCTACTTCTTATTTTTTTCATTACAAATCTATTTCCCAATCATTTTTCTATTCCGGGAAATACAAAAATTAGTTGACGTTACCAAACATATTTCCGTTCTTTCTTTTGTTCCGAAGAACAAAAGAATAGAAAAACAAAAGAACATTAACATTAACAAATAAGCCCTCCCATGACATGATGCACAACGAAAATGAAGTATCCACCAAAACATGACTGCAAAAACCAGACATGGTGAGGATCTCCTCAAGACATTTCAAGGAGGCTCTTTGACTACCTTCATGAGTTCAAACTTTGCCTGAATCTAGTAAGTGTGTGTTTGGATCGACCTCAAGCAAGTTACTTTGTGTCATCATTAGTAGCAGCGATATTGACGTCAATCACTCCAAGGTTAAGGCAATGGGTAACTTGCATCCCCCATCAACTGTAAGGGAAGTCCAGAGCTTGTTGGCAGATTAAATTACATAGCTTGATTCATATCCCAATTCTCTAAAACAACCAAGCCATTTTTCAAACTTCAAAACAAAAATGCATACGAGAGATGGGATGACAAGTGCCAGGAGAAATTGGACAAGTTGAAATGATATCTAATGAGCCTACAAATGCTTGAAAAGCCATGTCGAATCGACACTCGCATGCAAAAAACATGCGCGAAACTAGCATCGGGCCTCCTGCCTAGTTGTAAAAGCAATACATCACCAAATCATCGTAAAATGAAACCTCAAAGGCTACATTAGATAGTCATGATAAAATTTGGAATAGAAATAGTTGATCTCATATACGTTGAGAACTCCAGAGAGTCTTGTGTCAGGAAAACAAGACCATTCCTGAATATGCATGGAATTATAATGTACCCACTGCAAGATAAAGTCGGATATAAGAGAGATATAGGTCGGATAGAATTATCCTATGAGAAAGGTAGAATAGATGTGGATATGATTTCTAATAGGGAAAAGACCACCAAAAATCCCAAACTTTGCCCAAAGTGACAAATTTACTCAAAACTTTTTTTTGTGACGTGAAAAACCTCAAACTTTGCAAACCGTGACCCATTTATTCCACTAAGGACATTTTCGTCTTATTTTTTCTATTTTTCCTTTTACTATTTGTTTTCTTTTTTTCTTCTTCTCTCTTCCCTTTGCCGGTCGTGGTGGAGGGAAGCCGGCATCCAACGAGGGCTGCCCCCATCGGTGTCAAGCGAGGGTCGCCCTCACACTGGGCCGGCGAGGGCCGCCCTCGCTAGTGTCGGGGCGAGGGCGGCCCTCGACCGGGTCGGGTGAGGGCCTCCTCGCTAGGCCCTCGCCGACATCGGGGAGGGGTGCCCTTGCCAACGTCGAGCGCGCAGATGAGGGTGGCCCTCGTCAAATCTGGCGAGGGAGATCTAGCGGTGGCCTCACCCGATGCTGGCGAGGGTCGCCCTCGCCGCGTCAAGCGAGGACAGCCCTCGCCCAAGTCCAGTGAGGGGTGCTAGCGAGGGAGGCCCTTGCCCGACGCCGACAAGGGCTTCCTCGCTGCGTCGGGCGAGAACGGCCCTTGCCCCGGATCGCAAGGGCACCCCTCGCCCAACGTCAGCAAGGGCACCCCTCTATGGACGTCGACTTCCCTCCGCCGGCCGACGGAGGGAAGAGAGAAGAAGAAGAAAAAATGAAAAAATAAAATAAAAATAAAAATAAAAAGACCAAAATGTCCTATAGTTTAGAGTAAATATGTCACACGAATAGAAGTTCTAGGTTTTTTGTGTCACGAAAAAATATTTGGGATAAATGTGTCATGATTGGCAAAGTTCGGGATTTTTCATATCACAAAAAAAAAAAGTTTTGGGTAAATTTGTCACTTTGGGCAAAATTTGAGATTTTTGGTGGTCTTTTCCCTTTCTAATATCCATAATAGGAAAATTTATTTTTCTCAAATAACAAACTTATTAAATAAACAAAAATGAAATTATATTTTCAATATAAATAGTATTTGAATTCTAATATAAGAAATTTAAAACAACAAAAAAATTATTTTTTTATTTAATCTTATTTTTATTTATATATTTGACTTTAATTCTATCTTATAATATAAATTCAATACATAAATATAAATATATATTTATATTTATTATATATTTTAGGAATTTTGTATTTTAAGGTATATTAGTATAGTTTTCCTTTTCATAAAATTTTATAATAGAATGATGGAAGGGGAAAAGAGAGATAATAAAGAAAATAATTTGAAAAAGAGAAAAAGAATAAAATAAAAAAGTAAAGTAAAATAAATTAGGGAATAGTGTTGCGAGAGATTTTTACTATCTCCATTTGTGAATTTTAAGGGTTCATTTACGCTAATATGTCATTTATACAAGAAAATGTACATGATATTATGTAAATATATCCGATTTTATTCACAAAACAGTGGATTGGATATAGTAAAATCCCTAAATTTCGTATCATATCCTGTCAAATCTTATCTTGATTAGAAATTCGGATGATCAAGCGTAACCCAAGGCTTTGAGCTTTATCACCATGCTCTCAAACTCCCTCCAAAACCCACCAACTTCGAAGCCAACAATGGGGCTCAACCCGATGAGGGCAGAGAGCGTGTTTCTCTCGGGGTGGCAATTTCATGAATTACTTGCCTCGTGATGAGGCTGTGGCGAGTGAAGTCAACACTCGATATACAAAATGAGTATATTCAGTAATTTGGCATATTGAGATGGATGGGCCATGTTCAAGTGCTAGACTTGCCATTCATGTTTTTCAATCTACTTGAATTCTGAAATGAGTAAATCTTATTTATGACCACAATAGGGTGTCCCTTCCAAGTCTTGAATAATTGAAATTTTGTATTTCAGTATTGGGGGTAAACTGGTTTCACATGATGTTCTACTTTAGCATCATCTTCTAATTCTCCACTAATAGTCAATTGTAAAGTTCTAAACCTAGACTAAGACTTCACATAAAAGGTTTTCAAATGTCAATGGCTACATAGAGCAACAAAAAAGTCAAATATCAAACTAGTTTTTCGAGACCATTATATCTATTCTAGTTTCATTTCCTAAAATCAAACATATAACATTGGTATCTTCTTGTAATTCATATCATTCTATCTCATTGATAGATTGGGGTATATTACCCTACATTCGTTGATGGTTTTTGAAGTTGTTTGACTCTTAAAGTAGTGAAAGTTTTTATTTGCACTCAAGATTGGTTAAGAGCCGTTCATGTGCTGAATAATGTTGAGGAGTGCTTGGAGAATACAGAAAAGTTTAAGTTGAGTCAGTGATGTTTATATATTTTTATATTGTAATTCCTTTTATATATAATAAGTAATATTTTATTTAATGTCTTCTTCCTACTAGATATGGATTGTCTTAAGGAGGAGATTATCATTAGTAAATAGAGTTTACGAATTGAAGTGGAATGAATATATGAGGTACGAATTCTAATGATTATTTTAGCTAAATTTTATAGTAATTTTAATTAAAAACTATGATTAAGTGCTTAATTGTTTGTTGTTTCTTTTGAATATAGATGGTTAAAATTTATAACAATTTTTCCTGAATTATTGAGGACTGAACTCTATAATTTTGATTTTATGTTACATGGTTGAACTTTTTATTATTTATTTTATTTTACGTGCTTATCTTTTATGGATTGTTTCTATTGAAAAATGAGAAACTTTCATTTTTGTTGTTGTGTTCACTTTCATTTTGTTTAACTAAAAATAAAACAAAAATAGGAACCTGTTAAACCCTAGAATCTATGACAGGTATATAGGGTAAATTATAAATTTCATAAAGTGATAAATCTATACGACGGGTAGGTAGTAGATTCCAAGTTCTAGGATATGCAGAATAGGTTCCAAGTCAAAAAATGAGAAACTTATTCCAACGAGTAAGTTCTAGGTTCTAAATGAAACCTATAAAGAACTCAAAACCGCTCACTTCTAACCACTGTTACCAAATCCCTAAAAGAGCTAATAAAGGAATTTGATGGAATATCTTTTGCCTACCTAGTCGGGTCTCATAATCAGTTTGCCAATACACTTGCCACGTAATTGTCAATGATTCAAGTAACTAATGTTTTAGACATTGAATCATTTAATACCGAGATACTGAGGAAGCCTACCTGCTTCATGGTAGTTGTAGAGGAGTCTAATGGCAAGCCATGGTACCATGACATCATGACATATATCTAGAAATGAGAGTTCCGATGAGGGAACAACGCGTCTGCGTCTGAAAGGAAATATCTTATGAAAGTCACTTCCGAGCTCTTTATCAATGATGACACCATTTAAAAAAAAAAAAAAAAAAGAGTTCATTTGATTCCATACTGTTAAGTTGTGTCAGTGCAACCTAGTTAATAACCAAAAGACCTAACACCTTTGGAGTTCACCCGATCAGGGACCACATTGTCAGGACTTGAGATCGTGACTTCACAAGTTTTACAGCCAGGGACCTAACATCTTATGAGATCTTTCGACGAGGGTCCTGACTTTCATCAGCATTTGAGATGTCGCCTTCGTAGTTCTTACAACCAAGGGCCTCACATCTTCAGAGCTCTTGCGACCAGGGATTTGAGACGTTGCATTCGTAGGCCTTACGACCAGGAACCTAACTTTTGGCAGGAGTTAGACGTCACCTATGTAACTCTTAGGACCAAAGACCTAACACCTTAGGATTTCTTCCGACCAAGGAAATATTCAAGAGAATTTTACCCTCTAGTTTACCCGCAAACTATTTAAAATATATATTGACTCCTAGAGTTCTTCCAATAAGGTAAAGTCCCGAGGAGTTCTTTCTCCAGAGAATCGAAATTCGGAAAATCCCAAAGTATTTCTTTTGATGGGATGGAGATAATCATCAGTAAACTTAACTGGAAATGATGGGGCCGGAATCACGGAGTGGAAGTCCAACATGCAATTCGCTTTTGCTATGGATACCCGATTGATCTAAGAAAACATCCGGCAAAGTAGCTTTGCACAAAACAAAGATCCATTAGAAAGAGCATATTCAATTCGAACAAAACGCAAGATGCAACAATCAAGTGTTTGTACACACGATATATTAATTTCATAAGTTCATTATAATTAGCCATCATGCATAATTCGGATGCCTCATCGAGAAAAAGTAATATTCTTGATAAATACAATAATCACAAGGTTTATCTCAAGAATCGAATAAATTCTCTCGACAAAAAAGGACTTTCTCATGGAATCTAATAAAAAGACTTATATCTCACCTATTAATGTGATATCGAAACCACTCAACTTACTCAAGGTCACACATTCGAAGAGCCAAGTTCACTTAAGAACTGAACACCTTTAACAAATATGAGAGTTTTTTCACGTGACTATAATGTTATACGTTTTATATCCATATTAGGATTTTCATGAAAATACATATTGATAGGATGTTTCAAATCTCGTCGTCGCATTTAATCTCACATTTTGCATTGCTCATAATTACTTCATCAAAATCATTCATGCCATGCTTATTTTATAGACATTGATCATATATCCATATTTGCATGTTAGAAGAATATCTAATGAAATCATATTTTCAAATTTATTTGATATTCTGTATTTATAAATTTCATTGTGAATCTAAAAAAAAAATCATATTTGCATATCCTAGTGTGTTCATATTGGGACATATCTAAGATTTTGCATTATTATTAAGTTGCCATATTTGCACGTTTTTATCCATAAATCACATATGGTAAACTGGAAAATATAAAAAATCTCCATCTTGCTAGTCATTTTAGTTTGTATATTCATTAATAAAATATTACAAAGTATGTTTAGGAGTGAATTAGGGATATTTAGATTTATTTGCAAATTTGTTGCATACTTATGAAATTATGCTCTTAGTGTTGCTATTCATTTTAGATTCCATCACGTTAAATTTTCCATTTTTACTAGTAGCTCATATTGCTAATTTTTTTTTTTCTGGGCGGAACTCATATTAGTAATTTATTAACTACAAAGTTTTACATAGTATATCACATATGCATATTCACTTTTCCTTCTACGCAATTGTCGAATTTGGGAAAATCGCGCGAGTATCTGTGAAAGCTTTCCGTTTATCACTCAGGAGGTCCTATCGTAGGAAGGCCTCGTTAAAATACATGCATTTTTTTTTCACTATTTAATTTTAATTTATTCACTACTTTACACACACTATTTGTATTTGGTAATTTTTTAAATGTTTGATACCACTGTGAATATATGGACATGTAGATGCATGTTAGGAAGTAAAAATCACTCAAGATCATATGAAAAGACTTCCTCAAAATGTAAAAAAAGATTACCAATCCAAGAGTGTTAATATAATCCAGTATAACTAAATTCCGGAACTGAAATTCTCTAGTTCAAAATAAAGCGATCTTCCGTACTTTACAAAACTCTTAACCGTCCTCGTGAGTAGGTCAGTAACAGCCCTAAAATAATCATGAACAAATTTTAGAAACTCTATCGTGAGTAGATCGTTCGAAGCTTAGACGCCACCTCGCGGGAAGATTATTTGCCCTCATTTAAAAATCCGTCAGCTTCCAGGGTTCACTTCGAGAGGGTCGCAATAATCACCAAAATCATGGAAAATTATGCAGTTTTATCTAATATGAAATTTATATAATTATTAAGATATATATCATTGAAAAGAAAACATTGAATTTATCAAGAAATACCCTTTCAAAAACTCTCTCCGCGAATTGCAGTTGGGGGCCGTCAGCACGTGTACTGTTCTCTCTCTCTCTCTTTCTCTCTCTCCCTCTCTCTCTCTGCCTCTCTGCGCGAGAGCGTCCGAGCAGAAGAAGCTGAAATGGGGAGCTCATCGAAGGACGAGTCCGGCAGCGACGGCGGCAATTCGGGCGGCGGCGGCGGCGGCGGCGACCCTCCCAAGTCCACCTCCACCGTCTTCTCCGAGGGAGAGAAGGTCCTCGCCTTTCACGGCCCTCGGATCTACGAGGCCAAGGCACGGTTTTCTATCCTTCTCCTCTCTCCGTCGTCTTGTTTTCCTTCACCCTTCTCGCGTTTTGGTAATTCATTGCTCGAGGAGCTGCTTCGTCCGCTTGCGTGCCGGTGTCGACGGTTTTTCATCGTGGTTAGGTGATTCTGAGGAGTTGGGTTCTGCCCGGGTTCTGCTCTGCCTGAGATTGTTGGCTGTGTTTATGAGAACTCGAAAGTGAAACGAGGAGGGGCTTAAGAGGCCATCTGGGTTCGTAGGAAGCGAGGAAATGCAGCCTCATTTGGCGTTTTAGGATAGAATGCTGTGTAGAATTCAGCTTTGGTGGACTTTTTCGTGTTCTGTTGTTGATTTTAGTGTTGCTGGGCTCTGTGCTTTCCGTTCCTCGTTCAATCGTTCTTCTGTTGCCGGGTGAAGTTGCCACTGCTGGAGCTGATCGATACACTTAACCCTTTGAGTAAACTACTTCTAGATGAGCTTGGGCTTATTGAATGTTCCTTGCACTATGTGCGCACAGACAATCAAGATCTTTCAACGTGAATTTGCTAGGAAAAAAATGGTTAATGGCAGTTTGGTCCCAAAATGGATTAAAATTTGGTCAAGTTGCATCCCATTCGATCTTGGATTGTCCTATAAATTTGTTGACCCATGCTTTCTATCGGTGCATCAGCTGTTGCCGTGTTGGGTGAGTCCTGTAGTGTCAAGATGGAATTGTCTGGTTTGCAGGAGCTTCACACCATCTTATGTTAATACCTTTCGGTCATTCATGCTTTGCTCTTCTTCTTTTTTCTTCTTTTTTCAACAATTAGGTTAGGGTACCGTCTTTACGAGCATAGTGTGTGATGGAGTTTATGCATGTGGACTGCTAGGTCTAATGGTGCACTTAAACTTTGGTTTTGCACTTTCCTCAGCAATTTGAATGTTCTCCATCGGGCAATAGTTCAGAGATTTGGTTCCCCTCTTTCCCACACTCTTAGTAAATAATAAAAACATGTGTATGTTGGGAGAATGCATGCATACATTGGGTCTTCCTAGGTTGCTTTGGTAACCGTTTGCTTAGTTCTTTTCTAGGTGACGATTTAATATACAATATCGGTTGTCTTAATTTGATATGTTATGCAAGATGTGCAATTGCTCCAACACAATCTCATCCAGTTACTTAATTTGCGAATTAAATGGTTGACCAGGATTAGTCTTTTCCTTATTTGTAATGATTGACAGAAAAATAGCCGGGGTACTAATAGTTACATCCATCAATGACATTTTGTTACTTGATATGATGGCTGATGATGTCATTCGATATGGAATTTTCTGTCTTTGCATTTAGTATAGCCTGAAAATACTTGATATAGAATGGGTATGGCATTTTATCTAAATGAGTTGTTATCTTTTTTCATTTTCTCCTATGTCAAATTATATATAACATGATGTGTCTGATGTGACATATTTTTTGTTCTATCTAATTAAACAGCTATATGGTTCTTATGATTAGGTTCAAAAGGCTGAGGTTCGGAAGAATGAATGGAAATACTTTGTTCACTACCTCGTAAGTTGTTTGCTGTCTTTTACTTTTGCACCTGCAGTAGCTGAAGCAATCTCATGTCGTCTTTATAGCATGCTTTTTGTCTGATAAAGCTGTCGATGCTTCAAGCTCTAAACTGCAAAATATCTCGAGGGAACTCATTATATCAAGTGTATCTCTAGACTTTATTGGCCCAAAACCATATCTAATGATGTTTCTCTTGCTGCTTTGCAGGGATGGAACAAAAAGTGAGCATTTTCGATCATTTTCGATCACCTTCAGTGTAGTGAATATCCCACCCTGTTCTATTGTCTAACTCTCATGAAACATGATGTCTGCTTGAAATCAGTGAACTATTGCTGATTGGTGATGGAAAATTGTGCAAATAATCATTTTTTTGTCAGCAGTCACTCTCTTCTCTTCTCTTTATTTAAACTGGTCCACGGATCATGTTGTTTTGACTCACTTAAAAATTGAATGCTTTAATCATCTGATGATGAATTTGTTGCTGAAGTTTACTTGAAAAGTTGGATTTTCTCCATCATCCATCTTTTGGACTTCAGGTGTGATTGTAGTGGCATAGGGCCAGTACTTTTACTTTTCTTGTTGCAAAGACAGATATCTCACCTGATGATTCATGAACTTTCAGTTTAATATCACTGTTATCTTTAACAAGCATTAATCTCTATTTTCTTCTCCTTCGGGTCTCCACTTCAAATAACATGGATGCTCCAAAATTTTGTGCTCTGTCATGCTTATCCTGTCCACAAACCTAGTCAGAGTTCTTTACCTGTATTTTTCAAATCGCCATTTCATTTTGAAAACATAAATGAAGATGCTATGAAATTTTTTGGGTGTCTGTTATTGGATTGAACTGTATTGGACCCAATGACTAGTTGACTGCCTTTTGAATCTTGATGTTGTAAGTAGAAAGGTGTAGAAACATGTGGTTCGGTTGTGGCATATCTTCTAAACCAATGGCAAAGAAGAAGTAACGAGTGTCCAATTCCCCTTCGTAAAAAATTACATCTAATGTCTTGTGTGAGTTGTTACCGCATTGCATTTAGTATGTTAGTCATAAAGTTCCCAGCACCTGAAGCGAGAAAGAAAGTAGTGTATAAATAATTTCTTTTGCCTGATTTGCCAACAGTTGGGATGAATGGGTAGGCCCAGAGCGTCTGATGAAATATACTGAGGAAAATATCATGAAGCAGCAAGTTCTTGATAAGAAACAAGGCGTAGACAAGAACCCAAAGTCAGGTCGTATGACTCAGAGTAAGCCAAAAAGTATTACCGGTTAGTTTCTTCACAATGCATCTAATTTTACTTTGCCAGCTTTGATGTTGCTTTACACAGTGATTTACTTTCATATTGCAATCATACGAATGTATTTGCTGGGTTCAAGCACATTCTTATGTGATGATAGTGGAAGAGAATCTTCTTCTTCTTGATGTTGACATTTGGACCAAGATTATCTTCTTGATGATTTTTTGAGTTAGTTTTCATATAGATGCTTACTTCTTCCACAAGGAAATGGTCCTCGTTCAATTTCATTCTCAGATAAGGCAGGCTACAAGAATAGGTGTATGTTCACTACGTCCAGAAATGATTTAGGCACATATATTTTGAGAACTTTTAAAACGGAAAAACATTTTATGACATTTCATTAAGTTTGGTGTCCGGCAAGATTGTATGTAATATGCATCATACATGTTTTAGTATCATTGCTCAAATTTATGTAGAAAAGGAGCTAAACCTGATAACTCAATCAATTTGAGAAATGGAAGCAAGAATACAATAGCTATTTCTTGGGATAGATATTTCTAGTGTGGTTTGCAAAATGGAATAGCCATTTGAGGTCTACATGCTCAATTCACGGAATTTTGACAAGGAATGTCCCTTCTGCGCCCATTTGCAATCTTAGAGTGACTTTTAAGTACAATTTTGGAACGTTATCCGATTCAATATGTTCATGAAAGTATTATGTGGAGATAGACTTACCTATTCCAAATTGTGTGCGTCAAATAGTTTATATCTCAACAAGTTAGGGTTCAGTCAACAAGCGAGGGAATATGGACAAATAGATTAATGAAGGAGAGCCATGGTGCAACCATGGAAAATTCAAGATGGCCAAGACAAGAACGGTGGCAGTAGAATTCAACTCCTCAAATGGATATTAGGGAGGGCCTTGATTGTGTTTGTCTTGGGCTGTCATTTGGAAAGTTTAGTGAGGGAGCATATGTTGATATCATAATTACCGTTGGAATATCTATGCAATGGGACTTGAGGAATTGCCACTCCACATTTATGGAGAGTACCCCCCTGCTTGGAAAACTATTCCGCAGTATTTTTTTCCCACCAAACATTGGATTACTATACCATCCCCAAATAAATGAGCATTAAAATAACTTTTTGCATGAAGGAAACATTTATAGAAAAGCTTTTAGTATTATCGTTTTTGGTTACAAGAAAAACTTTTGGTAAAAGTAGACGAGATAATTTGCTAGTAGTTCTAACTGTCAAAAGGGAATTCTTGATTTTCATAGGACCTTTGTTTGGGAACCATTCCAGACCAGAGGGATGCCCCAGTTTGATGATGTATCTTCAACTTCCAACATTTTTTAGCGTATGAAACATAACTTTGGTTTAAAAAAAAAAAAATAAGCAAACTATCCAATACACTTGAAGATCTTAGATTAAGTCCTAGAAGCACAAGAAGAATTTTGAGACATAACTTTATTTATTGATAGCCATAACACTCTCCCATCCTTTGCCAACAGATGGCCATGTTGGCAAGTGCTTCCATTAATAAAATTCTATATCACTTAATAAGAGAACTTTTAAACACTTCATCCTTCAGGAATGGACCTTCTCTCTTTGAAATGGGAGACCTTCAGGCTCAGCTGGATTTCTCCCTTTCCCACTATGCTTCAGATTGTTTTCTTTAACTTGCTTCTCAGCCTCATCTCCTACCTTAATAAATGCTTCAAAATTAAGTCGGGATCTTTCTTGGCTTTTAAGGCAGTACAACGGGTATAGCGTGCTTTCTATTTGAGTTCCAAAAAAAAAAAAAAGGAATAATTCAGGGGCCTCACCAAGTATAGCTTTTTACCAGTTAGGCCTTTGTATTATGCACGAGTGTGACCTGTCACTTGCCAGAAGAATTGTAGTGGTTATCGTGGGAAATTTGCTTTACTTGGCAGGAATAAATGTTGTCATAGATGCTGTTTTAAGTGCTAAGTTAATTATTTATGCAAATATATGTACAAAATTATAGAGGATAGTCGTTACCGCTGCATCTGCTGCAAGACCTGCTTGATATTTCCTGGTAGATGCTGGACTCCAGATTCTGTCCTATGCTTATTGCAGTTGCCCACAAATCTAGGATATTTATTGTTTCAGGATTTAGCTTGGAAAAGTCCATTCTGATTGGAAAGCAATTATTTCTTTCTATCTGCACATAAAATTCATTTAGGGAACACCTTTTGAAATCATTGGTTAGCAGTTATGATAGCAAAAGTGTCTCATTTTTCCAAGTTGCTGACTCTTGTCAGGTGTGCCAGTGCTTGTCTTTTGCCATCTGTATGTCTTACTGTGTTTTTCAAAATTTTGTAGATGCAAAAGTCGATAAGGAGGATCTTAAGAGCACGGGTATGTTAAATTTTGATACTGTCTTTTTCCTGCCGAATCCAAGTCCATCTTGGGATTTTGCACATTGTTTGCTATTGGTGTAAGTGAAAGGGCTTTGAGATGATGTCTTCTTGATAAAGTAAATTAAACTGCTATTGGCTGTAAGCTGGACCCAACAACTTGCAGTACATGTCCAACGGGTTTCTAGCTTGGACTTTGCTCTTAAAAAATAGTGAATAATACTGTTGACCAGCAATTGCATTTTCTGTCCGGCTCTCTTTCTGGTGGCTGAATGTTGAGAATGGGGTTCATCTGCGATTTTTCTGGTTCCTTATTTGTTAACTCTTACCATGTTTTCTTCACTGCTACGGTTTATTTCAATGGAGCATCATTATGGGCCTTGTTTATTCTTTTCTTGTCCCCAGATTATATGATATTGGCACAAGTAGATATAATGAAAAGAAGGGTACAGACGATGAAATTTGTGTTTCATATGGTAGTGCGATTGTGCTTGAATGTGAAAAATTTGCCTCTATCAATCACCTGTGGTGAATTTATTTCTTCCAAAATCCATAAACTGTGCATACCTTGTGGAGCACCTAGATAATAGATATTTCATCAATAGTCTAACTTTCAAGTTGCTTGAGACATCAAAATTTTAATGCCTAGAATTATGAGGAAGACACTTTCAGTTAGCTAGTAGATATTTGTCTGTTTGTTTTCGAAAATTATGTTGGGTCATGCTAAATAAGTTGTTAAAACTGATCTGTAAATTGGTTGCAGTGACAAAAGGCAAGAAGCGAAAGAGTGAAGCTGGTGCTGAGGTCTGGTTTGTATCATGACAACATCCTTTCTTCTGGTTTGATTTTTGTTGGTAATATGTGTTGAACACTACCATGGTCAATGGCAACACATGTTTTCTGCCCTTGGCTCATAACCATTGTGTTATGGGGGCCTTGTCTTATTAATGGCTTTACTTATATTGCATTAACTAATGTTACCTTAAAAGTGGAGCAGAATGAATATGTTTGGAAGGATACATTCTTGTGCCCAACACCATCTCTCTTTGAATATTTTTTAAGATACTAGGTAATTGAACGAAAAGACTGAAATTTTATAAAAAGAACTTAATAGTCTTTTATTACCTTTAACAGAAATGTTGACTCATGAAAACAATATTCAAGATGACATTTTGAGCAAGTTCTATCAGATTACATATTCTATCTAAAGCTATGCCTGTTTTAGTCAAGATATAAAATTTTATGATAATATAATCAGAGTCTATTGAATAGGTTTAACTTCTATATTAATGATCTACGCATCTATATATGTGTTTAATCGAAGCCACACTGTAGCATAAGTTGGTTATATCAGCGAATTAGAGTTGTATTTAGGGTTTTATGTTTTGCGCAGGCCTTCTTAGAAATTGCTCCATTAATGAAAGAAGTATGAAATTGAATTATGCACATGATTTACGTATTTGCCATGAAATTCCATCGAACAGCTTGCGACCTATCAGCAACCATTTCTTTACAAAAAGCAGGAGCGACTCTGTTAGAAGTTTCAAAACAAGGACAATTCTGAAGCTCCCTAGGATTCTCTGTCACATTTATCTCAGGAAGTAATAAAAGAACTTGATCGACTTCAATTTACAAAGTTTAACTTTGTCACTCAATTGATAAGTTAAAAAGACTGGTGTAAATTTCACACTAGTCTTCATTTCACTTTTGTTCCTGTATTTACAATTGTAGTCCATGTACTTAATCATCTTGCCAATTTAAGTATTTCCATAGATGTTCATGACAATTGCAGGACTTGCAGTTGACATTTCTACAGATCACTCAGAAAATAAATCTTTCTTCAGATAAAATGTAATGATTATTTATGTCCCATATAAAGCCCTTAAGGTGGATTTGATGTTTTTAAATGGAGGAATTTGTGCTTCATAGTGCAGATTGTTATCTCTTTCATGTGAGAATTAACAATAGGGATGTCGATGGTCAAACTACATAATCTCAGATTTCCCTACAAAATGGGCGAATATCTTTAAATTGCAAGATGATAAAGTAAAGGGACAATGAGAAGTACAAGGACTAAATTGAAATGCAACCCAAAGCACGGCAAGTAAAGAAGTTTCAGGCTTTTCATTTATTCACCCAGGCATTACAATTAGCTGTTAAGGTATCCATAGTCTAATAAAAGCTTCTCCCTTATTCTATAGAGGGAGCGAAATAGGCTTCATTTTGAAATCATCATATATTCCAGCAGTGCTACTTTTTTAAGAATGCTTTCTTTTGTAGTTGTAGTCTAATTGTAGTTGTACAATTGATAGAAAGACAATGAACCAGCGGAGAAGCTTGTCAAGATTCAGATTCCAGCAGCATTAAGGAAGCAACTTGTTGATGACTGGGAATTTGTTACTCAGAGGGATAAGGTAAACTCTTAACGATCAATAGTTTTATTTTGCCATCGCTTGAAAAGTTTGTGTGCAAATAGGATAAATATCTAGTTAATCGTATAGTGCTTTAACTAAATTTTACTTGGTATTCATGTTTGAATGTTTTGTATTCTTTTGTCGACTGCGGGTTATCAATTATATGGTTAATTTGAATTTTCTTTTTTTCTTCCCTGCAGCTTGTTAAACTACCCCGTTCTCCGAGTGTGGATGAAATTTTCACAAATTACCTTGAATACAGGACCAAGAAGGATGGCATGTAGGTTCACATACTGTCCTTCTATAATAGCAACTGCATTGCGGTCATCCAAGTGAATTAAGTCTACTTCCAATGTGCTTTGTCAAGAATTTTGCTTTTACATTAAGACAATTATTGTCCACACACCCACTCGTGCATGAGTCTTTGTTGACATAGACACACTCTTGCATGCACATGCTCATGCATGCACAAGGGTGTGCACATACACATTTCCAGACCCTGCATAGATAATTGGCAGGTGGAACCTAAGAACCTTACACATATGAGTATGTTCACAGATATTTAGATGCTATTACTGTGAGAACTTGAAGTCATCCCTCTTAGGTTCTTTCAACTCTACTTTTTTCAATTCATGCTTAAATTTATAGACTGGATGTTCTTGAAATGTTTTATCTCCTGGATCCAGTGCTTAAATTTCCAGACCCTGCATAGATAAGGGTGTGCCGGCTTGTTTCTTTTGTGATGGGATATCAAATAAGACATATTTGAAGGATGAAAATGTTTGGAATGTAATTTGGTTGTTTTTCTTATTTGGACTGCTCCTCTATGATCCATGGCTGGCACTCTGAATTTGTACTGTTGAAACGGAACAGTGATTTTTACAAAACATTGTCATTGGACAAGTATATGTTATGTGTCTAAATATATCTAAGGGAACCTAGCTGTGTGCAAGAGAAAGCTAAGAGAAACTGCTTTTCCAAACTGTTCTGAGATTTCAAATTTCTCAAAGTTCTTTGGGAGGTGAAAGTGACATTCTCTATTATTTATTTAATAGGTAAACATGCCCTTTTCTGCCAGTAGAATCACACTCTGTTACCTTAGCTGTGGACAAAGTGCATTGTGTTCTAAGTTAATTCTTGGAAAAATAGGCAAATGGGATCTCATTTAAATTTCTCAACCTTATGATTTTACCCCTAACTTCAATTCCAAGTTTTTCACCTTTCGTTGTGATGACAATACAGGATGACTGACATAATAGGAGAAATCTTGAAAGGATTGCGTTGTTACTTTGACATAGCATTGCCTGTGATGCTCTTGTACAAAAAGGAGCGCCAACAGTATCGCGAAGCAGTTGTAGGTGACACCTCTCCATCAACTATTTATGGTGCTGAACATCTCCTGAGGCTTTTTGGTTCGTATGCTTTAATCCAAGTCTCAATCTCTCATATGTTCTTTATTCCGTAATAAGTTAAATATTCAGTTATGCGTGTCATGAAACTGCGGTTGTGGCAATGCCCTTTTACTCACAGGTCAGTTACGGAGGTGGAGGTGGTTTTACTAGTCTTTTCTTCTACGTGATTTTACTACCGTTATGCCAATATTTTCCATATGCGCATTCTCTGTGAATTTTTAGTACACTTAAGATGATGCATGCTGTACTGATAATGATAGGGTGGGAGTTTTTGGGACCTATAACATGCCTCTCTACTTAAATCAATTTCCACACCAAAGGTTTTAGTCAATACCCACTTCTTGTTAGGAGTAAGTGTTGAAGATCTATTTTTTGGCTACTCAGGAGCTTTTGAAGTTTAGAGAGAGAGAGAGAGAGAGAGAGACTATGCTTTTCTATGCAAGTTCAAGATTTTAGGTATGTTGTTGGCACTTTTACGTGATCTAGTTGCGATAGCTTAGGGCTTTAGAGCTTCAACTACTACCACCATAGCCTGCGCTTTCTTGAAGTATTTCTAGTTACAAATGTGGTTTTTTGGGGGGCTAACTTCACAAGTGAGTGCGAGACTGCTAACTGGTACTTTTGAATGAGAGGTTGCTGATTAGCTTTCCCTTGGTCTTTGTTGTCTGGTATTGTCCTACAAGTGTCTGTGGTCAAATGTTGTTTAAACTTTGGTAGAGAACATCTCTTGGCTATTGACTTTTGCAAGTATAATTCAATTTTCCATTACAGAAAAGTAATCAGGTTGTCTAGTTTTACCCTAATATGCTGCAATTTCTGCCTTCCAGTAAAGCTGCCCGAGTTACTGGCTCATGTGAACATTGAAGAGGACACCTTGACGCGGTTGCAGCAGAAACTGCTTGACTTTCTCAAGTACTAATTCATACCTCTGTCTTTTCAACGGTGGTGTCCACATCTTTTTGAATGCTTCATCATTTTGATATTTGCTCCAGATCCATTATTTTAACTCAGCTATTCTACTTGCAACTTGTAAGGATGTACCTCTAAGATCAGCTTCTGTATCATGCTTCAAAATGCAGGTTCCTCCAGAAGAACCAAAGTACCTTCTTCCTTTCTGCATATGAAGCGTCCAAAGCTTCGGAAGGAAAAGGGAAGAGGAAAGATGAGGGAGCCTAGCCTAGCCAGAGCGTCCACTGCTCCGTTTCCAACAATTTCCAATTCATTAGGGGACGCTGTCGGCTAACGATTCTGATGTCGTGGAATTCTCTGCCCATTAAAAGCCGAAGAATTCCTTTTGCTGTGTTGTTGTAACATTAGCATTGACTAGTTCATTCTTTCTTTATGATCCGTTTCCCCTCGTAGTGAAGGGGGTGATAGTTGGTAAATTACCTTTATACGGTTCGATTCGGCGCGGTTCTTACGCTGACTGACGATTGTTTCTCAGACAAGACCAACTGTCGGGTATTTCAATTCATCCAGACTCACTATTGTACTCGACAAGAACCTCAAGACCTAGACGGTCGATAGGAAACACATTTTATCTCAATAAGTCCTACTTTCTGAACGATGTTTCTTGTGTATTACTTCGTTCCCTGGACCCTTATTTCGCTTCGCATCACTTTACATCTTCAAATTGGTGTACATGAGTATACTACAAGCTGCCGGTAAATTCATATTCAGTACATCGGTGAATGCACTTATTTTGTGCAACAATTGGAAAAAGAATTAGGGGTTAACATGATTAAAGGCATGCAAAACAGATCACCCGAATCGGAAACCGTTGAGATTAGTATGGTTTCTCTGGTTTTTGGAGTGTTAGTCCAATTCCTTGTTCTAAAGGGAACCAGATTGGACCAATTGAACATACTTTTTATTTTATTATTTCTGTAAAAGATTTAGTAAAATGTGAACTAAATATTATCTCGGTCTAATTCCAAGTAGTGAGGAAAAGAAGTAATGGGAAAAAAATAGTGAGAAATAATAAGTGACCATTTTATTAGACCAAACTAGACTAATCGGTTTGATCCAATTCTCAATTTTGGAAATTGAAATGGAAACATATCACTCCTAAATATGACAAATAATCTTCAATTAATATATTTATGACAAATTTACCTTAACGAAAAATTTTAAATTAATATTTATGTGATAAATTTATCATATATTAGTTTAGTTAAATTTTATCATCAAATTATGACACCCTTCATTTAAGGTTAACTCTCCATTTAATTTGTAATTTTTTGTGATATTAATCTAATTTAACAAAAATTAATGAAAGTACATTTATCATGAGCCTATCAACTTTAGAATTTTTTATGGTATTAACAAAAAAACAAAGAAAAATGGGTTACGGCACTCTCAAGTCTCAAACTCTCCTACATCAAAACATTAAAAAAAAAAAAAATCCCAAATGGGCGTAACGACACGTGTCATCTTCCAAGCACACAACACCCCCCCAAGACAATTAAGATCATCCATCGATTCCCCAATGTCAACGACCGCCTCCTCGCCGTCGTCCCCCGCAATCGCGCTCCTCCGCCCAAGCCCAAGAGCTTCCTCCCCGGCCCGATCTCCAACCTCCGTCGCCCCCCGCTCCTCCATGGAAACCCCTCCTCCGCCTCCCCAGCGGGAGCCGCCGAAGCGCGTCGTCGTCTGCGGCGGCGGCGTCATCGGCGTCTGCACCGCCTACTTCCTCTCCAAGTCCGCCGGCGCCGCCGCCTCCGTCGCCCTCGTCGAGCAGTCCTCCGTCGCCTGCGCCGCCTCCGGGAAGGCCGGCGGCTTCCTCGCCCTCGACTGGTGCGACGACGGGCCCCTCGGCCCCCTCGCCCGCGCCAGCTTCGACCTCCACCGCGCGCTCGCCGCGGAGCTCGACGGCCCCCGGGCCTACGGCTACCGCGCCCTCACCACCCTCAGCCTCACCGTGAAGGAATCGGAGTCGGGCTCCGGATCGGGCCAGCAGCCGAAGCGGGGGGGCCCGCGGGACGCTGTGCTGCCCGACTGGATCGACGGGCCGGGCCGGGCCGCGAGGGCGATCGGGTCGACGGCCACCACGGCCCAGGTCCATCCCGGGCTCTTCACCCGGGCCCTGCTGGACAAGGCCGTGAGGGACTACGGGCTCGAGGTGGTGATCGGGAAGGCGGTCAGGGTCGACGCGGGCGGCAGCGGCAGGGGGAGGGTGTCGGCGGTGGTGCTGGAGGGAGGGAGGGTCATGGAGGCGGACGCGGTGGTGCTGGCGCTCGGGCCGTGGTCCGGCAAGTTTGGGCTCCTGTCGTCGCTGTTCAGAGTGTATGGGCTCAAGGCCCACAGCATCGTGTTGGAGCCGAGAGAGCCCGGCGCGATAGGCCCGGAAGCTCTGTTCCTGAGCTTCCTGCCCTCCGGCGGCGGCCCGGCCATGGACCCGGAAGTCTACCCTCGCCCCACTGGTAATGTACCCATGTTTGTAATCCTTTTTTTTTTTTTTTTTTTCCTTTTAATTATTGTATGTATTATTATTTTTTAATTAATTGTTAATTATGATCATTAAAACATCGGTTTTTAGGATGAATTATTTGAATGGCTGTCATATGTACTGTCACATGTCTAGGAAGCAATTATTAGTTTCTGCTAGCTTTGGCTTGCCTACCTGTCTACCGTCTAGCAATAGAAGATGGGGCTATTTCTTTTGTAGCTTCCATCTTATAAAGTTTCTAAATTTAGCAATGCCTAGTTCTATTCAATTACATGTTTAGCTGAATTATAATGTGGCCAAAGTGCAAGCATTGATTCACTGAAATGGAAGGTCTCTCTCTCTCTCTTTCTGTTTAGCTTGAAATTGAGCTACCAAAGTAGCCTGCATCTTCCAATTGATGTATCAATTGTGGGGTTGATTGATGTTTTCTTTCTTTTACCTGGAAAAAAATCGGGTCGAGTCGACCCGTCCATGTGCATTTGAGATTTTTTTTTTTTTTTTTAATGATTTTGGTTATGATTGAACATATTTAGGGGAAGTATATTTGTGTGGGATGTCGTCCCGGGAGGAGGTGCCGGATGACCCCGAAGAGGTCACACCCAACCCGGAATCCATAAAGGTGCTGAAGCGGGTGGCTCGGGCCGTGTCGAGCCACCTAGCGGAGGGCGAGGCGAGCGTGAAGGCCGAGCAAGCCTGCTCTTGCCATGCACCGAGGACGAGGTCCCCGTGATCGGGGAGGTACCGGGCTTGGAAGGTTGCTACGTGGCGACGGGCCACAGTTGCTGGGGCATCCTCAATGGGCCCGCGACTGGGGCTGCGGTGGCGGAGCTCGTGCTCGAAGGGCGGGCTCAGACCGTGGACCTGACTCGATTCAGCCCGGCACGATTTGTACTCTCTAGGAAGAGATGAAATGTGGCATTCGGAAATATAAATTGTGTTTGTTTTCCATCAAGTCGAGGATTTTCTCCTTTTCTTCAACGTGATTTTTCCTTCTCTTTCATCATGAGATTGGCTAGAACACAATTTAGGGCATCTGTACTTATAAATGAAGGTTTTAATACAAGCGTGTGGTCATGTGTCAAGGTAGAAATGGTATTGTATTTAGAGGGGGACCATATATGGTCTATGTTTTTCCCAACCACTCTTCTTCCACAATAATAATGAAAAAAAAAAAACCAGGAAATCATATTATTAATTATAAACGGATGTAAAATTTGCTTGTCCTTTATTTTATTTTTCAGTGTGGGGCACATATTTGACATTTTCTTTTTTAATCAACTCGAATTTTCTCATCCATGCTTTTAAATTCTTTTTTTTTTATAAGACTAAACTATTTCTCGTCCCTATATTATAGTATTACTTATGCAATATTTTTTTTTCATTCAATTAATCTTCCTTACGCGTCAAATAACTAGAGTGAAAATGTTTCTCTTAATGGAGAATCAATTATGGGTGTGAAATCGACATGAATGGATACCACTAACTCATTATGGGCAATATTCCGAAAAGCACGGATCGGGCTGATGTTGGTTAATGCAATAATCCAAATTCATTACGACTCTAAAACTATCTAGCACGAGTAGCATGATATTTAGACCCAATTGAATTTATCGTCTATAAAGGTATTTTTTCAAGTCAAATGCATTATTGTCCAGTTCTCTCTATATATGCACAAATGTATTTATAGTTTTTGCCTTTTCTTTTCTTTTTGACATTAGCAGTGGTGAGTGATCTTTTATGTTTATATCCAATCCTCGAACGAATTCAACTCTTGCAATTGTTCTTTTCGTTTGTCAAATTTAAAACTGAGTAAAAAAATTTCGAATTGGAATCCTTCAAGAATGATATATTCTTGAAACTTGTTGCACCCAAGCGATTAAACAATTGGACAGGATTTGTCCTTCAAAATAATTTTGAAAGGATTATCGTAAGGCGATCTTAAATCTTATTGGGATAAGTATACATATCATGTCTTACTATGGATTTAAGTTAACCAAATGCAACTATATACACATCATATGTAATTTTAGCACATCCTTTAACTTATATATATTCTAGTCACTTCAAAAGAAAAAAAAAAAGCGTTTCGTGAGAGAATTGATCTTTTGACTAATGAGTTCGAAATTAAAAGTTTAATAAATCATTCACTCTTTTGAAAGAAAATGGGAGCATCGTGGTCAATTTATTTTATCGTAAAAACTTGATGTAAATCTATTTTGATCCTATCTACACTCATAAATAGTGAATCTATCTAATATATTATAAATATGTGGACATTTTTAGACATTTCAAATCTTACTTAAATATCTACAAATATCTTCAATAGCTTGAATGGCGAAAGTTTATGTAACGCCGTTGTTCTAACCACTGAATTCTCAAGAATCTCTAAAAAAAAAAAAAAAAAAAAAAGAAAGCAGCTCTAGGGAAAATACAATCAATTTTCTAACTAAGTCTATAAATTGTAAAATGGTATAAGCCAGATATGTTCACGTGGTCCAGGCAATTCCATTTTCAATTGCTTTATTTTGCTTCATTTTATACTTTTTTCTAAAGTGATATGATCTTAGTAAAATAATTAATGTTGAGTTTAACAAGAAAAATAATGTGCTTCTCACTTGTTATTCCATTTTATATTTTCGTGTGCATTATAGAGAGATTATTTTATTTAACTTCTCTACTACGTCTCAGCATTTAGTTATTTGGAAGTAAGACATGTATTCTAATTGTTGTGTACCTACACCAAAATCTTGTACAATTTCAAGATCTTCACTAGTGGCCTCGAATCGCACTTGATGCTCCTTGGACTAATTTTTTCTTCATTACAAGTGATGTCAAATTTTCTTGATCTCCTCAAAAGTTGAATGAAATCAATTCAAGCCATATACAAAAGCCCAGTTAATTGCATATCGTCAACAAGGGAGTTCAGAAAGCGAGAGGTAAAGATAGACTAAGACATCTAAATTTCAATTCTCAAATTTTAGTCTTCTGAGGAAGAAAAGATCGACTAGTCGTTGGATTATGAACTTTCTAAAGAAATAGCTCAGTAGCCCCATTAATGGCCTTCGGGATGATCATGAACCGTCTATATCTAGGTACACCCTTTGCTAATATATCATGCAATCGACAAAGCATCAACCCGAGTTCCAACCAATATTTAATCCGATCCATTACATTAAAAAATATTTTACGGGTTCGGAGTTCATTGTCCTGGCCTTACTTTGAGTTTCTTGCAGGGAAAGTTGCTGTAAACGTACATTTGGACCACACAAAATTGTGTACACGCGTGATGGGCGGTGAACTATAATTTGTCGGTGTGAACTTTAACTAAATAATGTGGCTCGGTCAATCCATGATCATATTCTTACCCTCCTTTCTTTAATGGTCTACCGGCTACACTCTGCAGTACACTTTGACTGGCCAATGGATGCGAGTGCTCTGTAGTTTGTACGCCAATTCAAGAGGCACATCATGGGCCATGTGACCTTAACTTCAGGTTTCTGTTTTCCCTGCCAAGAACGTAGACCTGTTCGATCGTCTCGAGCGTTCGGTCGAAGCCACGGGGTAATTCATTCATAAATGCTGGCCGTTCGTTTCGCGAAAATTATCGTGTTTTTGAAAAACATTTTCTTATAAATTATTTTTCAGGAAAATGACTATTTTTCGGTATTCGACAGTAAATCTAAATTTTGAGTGGAAAATATTTTTTTTTGTTCATTAGCTAATTTAATTATTTGGGAAAAATTATCAAAAATTAAATTTTAATATTTTTAATCGACCAAAAAATTAGTTTTACTTGTATATTTTTAAAGAAATGAATTTTTAATTATTGTTTTTTTAAATCGAAATTTTTATTATTTTTTTTTTTTTTTCTTTTCTTTCTTTTTTTTTTTTTCTTTTTTTCTTTTTCTTTTCCTTCCTCCTTCCTCATCCTTCTTCCTCCTCCTTCCTCCGCCGCCGCATGCCTGCTTCTTCCTCCTCCTTCCTTCGCCAGCGCATGCTTGGCTGGCTGCTCGGCGGCCGACCAAGACCCGATCGCCAAATCCAGCGAGCTCAAGGCTCAGCCAATCTCGCCCGAGCTCGCTAGAGTTTCGCCAGGCTCTAGCGAGCCGCGAGCTCGCTGGATCTGGCAATGGAAGTCGGGCTCGCCGGATAGGAGCCCAAGCTCCACCACTAGATCCGACGAGCTCGCGGCTCACTAGAGCCCGGCGAATCTCGCGGCGAGCTCGGCGAGGCCCGACCCTCGCCCAGCTCGCCGGATCTGGCGAGGCCCAAGCTCTACCCCAAGCCGGCGAGAGCTCTGCCTAGCCCAATCTGGCGAGGCTCGACCTCGGCTTCGCCAAATCGAGCTAGGCGGAGCCTCGCCAATCTAGGGCAAAGCTCGAGCTAGCTTGCAAACGAGGGGACGCTCCACCGCTGTTGATCGTCAGCATCGAAGGAGGAGGAGAACGAGATCAAAAACCCAAGGCTTCGTGAGGGCGGAGATCCGACACCGTCGGATAAGGGGATGCTTTGCCGCTGCTGATCGTCATTGTCGAAGGAGGAGGAGATGAGATCATAAGGGTTTCGTGGGAAAGAGGGCAGATATGAGTAAGGAAAGAAGCAGCGAGAGCGCGTGCGTAAGGACAAGAAAATGATTTCTTTTCAAAAGAGGAAATGATTTTAGATTTTCCATTGACCGGAAAACATTTTCTTTGACCATCTATTTCCCACCATTCGAACACCAGAAATTCCAGAAAATATTTTCCTAAAAGTTGTTTTTCGCGAAACAAACGGACCCGTAAAGTTTGAAACTTGAGCCCATATCATGTTGCAAGGAATTAGCCTATCGAGGTCAGCAATGGGGGTGGTCTATGCCTCGTGTCAAGAACAGATCTGCATATGATTCAGTCCAAGCACAAGATCAGGAGATGTTTTAGGCATTCTTACGGGTAATTAAAAGAGTCTTTGTCCCGTAGGAGTTGTACCATACGTCAACCGAGCGTTTGCACTTAAAAGAGGTACCATATGGGGCACCTTATGCCAAATTGCCAATGCGGGGAAATTCGGCGTGGCATCACTGAAAAGGAGTTTGTCGGCATCTCTTTTTTAAAGTATTGTAGGTCGATAATCATAAAACTCTTGAACGAGTGTCAATCAATCAATGACCTGACAATCGTGTTCGGATGTTTTTTGTTTTTTTCTTGGTCAGAGTGTTTGGATGTTTCAAGATATACGAAATAATTCTTTTTAAAGTTCTATTTCGGTTAGAGGGGAAAATGTGACTCGTGTTAAAGAGAAATTAACGAGGACAACTAAATCTTCATGAGAAGTCTTTTTGAATGAAAGCATTCATATGACAGTGGAACGAATAGATGTTTAGAGAAGCACAACATAGGGGTATCCTCTTGTGATTTAGGATAATTGTCTAAAAAGTCATAGACATTTCAATCATGTCTATTTAGTCATAAATTTTTTAACAATTTGCTAATTTAATTTTAAACCTTTCAATTTGTTGTAAACATTTCAATTATGTCAATTTAGTCCTAAACTTATTATTTGGATAGTTGGCCCAAAGGATTATATTAACAAACTATTAAAAGTTTGAGACTAAATTGATAAAATATCAAAAAGTTTAGAACTAAATTAGCACAATTAAAAGATTTAGGACTAAATTAACAAATCATCAAAATGTTTAGGATTAGATTGACATAATTGAAAGATTTATAACTGAATTAACCGTTGTACAATAAGTTTATGACTTTTTGGACAATTTTCCCCTTGTGATTTGTCAAATACCCAAGAATACCACACCAGTAGACGTTCAAATACTACATTGTAGCCTTTTGTGCTCTATCGCATACCCAATAATACGAGGACATAAGCAACCTTAGTTGCCATCTCCATATTTGATTTACATGTAAGTTTTATTGGATACACTTTATATAATGCTTTTGGGTAATACTCTCGACAATTAAAAAGAAGGTGCTGATATGGGAAAGATACTGTGCAAACTGTAAGCCAAACCATTTTCCTCAAGATATAAAATTAAAAGAATATTAAGTTTGAAGGTGTGCTCTAACATCATGTGAGACAATTTCTTTTTTCAAAAATTTGAAGAAAACGGTTTGGCTGACGGTTGCACGATATGTTTCCCATATCCGAACCTTCTTTTTACCTAAACATCTAACAATTTCCTTTATTCTCTTCTCTCTTAGATGTCAATACCTGAATCCTTTTCATTCTCTCCTAATAACTCCATCAAAACTGAGTGTAAAGCATGGATATACATGGTGGGAGGAAAATAAGAGACATGGAAAGATGTGAACTTTGATTAGTAAGAGGGTGCGGAGAAGTGACAAATGTTACAACTCCCTTCTAAGCATTATCATATGGATCATATATTCATTACAAATTATTCGATTTCATTTATAATTACTCTAGCCACCATTGATCCTAAAAGTCTGAGATTGGCAAAATCATTATCGCGGTCCCACTAATATGCTATCAATTAAAAAAATCTCTCTATACGTGATATGTTGCAATTAGACAATGCAACACAAGAAATTGAAGGGTTTTTTCTTTACCACCAGACCACATTGACGGTTGATAAAAGTAATTTTGAATTCCTCTATAAGGACTTTAAATTTGAGGATATTTCTTTAAAAAGTGCAAATTTCAGGCTTTTAATGACATTTGGCCTCATCAAAATAAATGGTCGATGTTTCCTATATCTCGTTACGATGGTGCAAAATTAATGGTTCAAAAAAGCTAAAAGGACGAAAAAAAAAAAAAACCACTACCTACCCCCATCCGATTGCATCCTGTTTTTCACCAACCCACTTAGATGGGGTAGACATTCTTTGCTGATCTCTCAGTTTGGTCAATGAATGATCACTATTCCCATTTTGTTTTTACTAGATATCCAACCAACCACCCAAATTAACCATATTACCATCAAGATATCTCTAATAGAGATAAATACTTGCTTTTAAGTGTACACTAGTCCTCCAACTACATGAAATCTATCTAGGTAAATTTTGCTCACTACATATAAATAGACACACACACACACACAAAAGGTGATCTAACAAAGAAACATGTGTGCATCTTGTTCAATGATTCCATCTTTCAGCAAAGAAAGCGTGAATGTGACCCTTGCTAGCCGAAACCCACAGATCGAGCACTTAGTGGAGGTCAAGGAAAGGGGAAACACGTCCCTAACTTTTTCCAATCATGCATTTGATCTATCGATTATAAGTCATATATATAGCTCACATACAAACTAATCGAAATGTTATTGTGCGCGATGACCATATTCGTAATCTGCCGATCAAAAACTAGTTGGAGGACAGCAGAGCAACATGGCCGCTATAAAAATTAACAAAAAAATTACATATCCTTTTCCTCTTCTTTGTATTGTGGGTCTAATGAAAGGAAACAAAGACAAAAAGATGGCCCCGTGCATTGTTTCCCGCTAAAGAACTCTCTCGGGAAAGAAGAATCAGAATATTTCATCAGCGAAAGCGCGACCAAACCTTATCGCGGAATCATAAAATTCCACCCCCACCATCACAACTTGGGAATCCAATTCCTTCGCATATAAAAGAAGATTCCAAAGACGAAAAAAACCCTCATAATGTAATGAACAACGTCATCGTCTGCAATCTAATCTCCCGGGCAAAATCCTGCCTCTAACGACACCGCTCCGGACAACACGAAGAGAGTATTATAAATCGCCATCGCATTCACACACGGCCCCGAATTCACATGAAGACTACCGGTCTTCGCTCGCTCTGCACCGTGACTTCTCGTTCACGGGGTCGACTACGCTTTCCGAAGTCACGACCAGCTCACCCCCCGTCTCTCTCTCTCTCTCTCTCTCTGCATGCATGTGTGGGTTAATTATGGTGTTCAAAGGGGGATTAATTAAAGAGGGGAAGCACGTGCGAGTACGGAGAAGAAAGGCCTTTTTGACTAAGATGGGGCGATGGCTTTTGTAATTATTGGGGGTGATAAAGGTGGCGGTGTTGGTAAAGTGGCCTTTAAGCAATGAGTGGTGGTGATAAAAGAGGATTCCCTTCTTTGTTCTCGAAAAGCCAAAAGTAAAAATGAGAGGAGGTCGTTTCGGCTTCAATATTGTCCTACGGAAATTTAATATGGTACTCATATATATAAACGATGCCATGAAAAGTTTTGATGTGAATTTGCGCGTCGACAATAGTCTTTAGTGAATATTTTAAGTGATTTGGGGTTTTAAAGTGCTTTGGATTAAAGAAAGAAGTCAAAATGAAACGAGTGACAAGATTTTGATTGAGCGAAAAGTAAAAAATAAAAGTCAACATATCTTGTGATGCTCGAATTTAAGCTCAATAATTGCGTCGAGAGGTGCAGCAAAGGCCCAATTACCTTCGCACCAAGACAAAGCTTAAATCTAAACTTATTTTCACTCAAAACTTATCACATAAATGTTCAAAATTGGCAAACTCATCACTGAAATCAATAACAAACTAGTGCCTAGCCACCACCATGCTTGGCTAGGACCCTCAACTCCTATGGTGTGCAACCGAACCCAGTCCACCCGAAAAACAAGTCGAGAATCGGTTCCTGTTGAAACGGGTCTAGGAACAGGTTCCCCAAATTCAGAACCGGTTCCCAAACAAGTTTTGGAATTGGTGTAAGAATTGGTTTTGTAAATGGAAGTCCAAAACCCTATTTTTCCCCCGACCTAATTCTCAGGGGACCTGACCATTGAAGCTCTCTTAATGTGGCTAGTTCATACCGCGTCTCAAATAGTTCGATATCTATGGGAGAAAAGCTTGTCTCGTTTTGGAGTTCGGTGAATAAGTAGACAACATCTGAATATTAAAAAAAAAAAAAACAAAAAAACACAGAGAAACCGTATTGTAAAAGTGAACAAGTCGCTAGGGTTCCGTTTGTTTCGTAAAAAATGAATAATTTCAAAAATATTTTCATAAAAAAGGTCGATCATATTACTTAAAATGATTAGTCAATGAAAGATGTTTTCATTATTAATTTATGTCTGAACAATTTCATAAATGATGAAAATGTTATTTATTTATTTATTTTTTAAGCAATACAAACAATTAATTTTAAGAAAATATATTAAAAATCATTTATTTTCCATGAAACAAACAGAGCCTAAGGCTCCTTGTATTTCTAGGAAGAATTTTACACCAATCATCAACCCCTTATACCCTTCTTCGCCATCGCATTTAGGAAAAAATAGTCACCAAACATAAACGGTAAGATTAATTACAAAAGCCATAAGTTTTCAAGGTTGCCATAATTGGTTTGATCACTAAGATATCCAATTCAAGAATTGAAGCTCATCTATCGAAATCTCGCCATTATATGAAAATTGATTTGGGTCAAGGCCACCTGCTTGGATTAAAGAATCGGACTCAATTGCCTCATGGCATAAGGTGTTTTATAAATCTCTAAATAGTTGGGCCTCTACGCTTATCCCTATGGTTAATCAAAATATGGAAACCCTTTGGATGATCTTGTCTTCAGAACTCTCCCTAACACAATTCTTTGATGAGATTTATTATGGAATCCTTTGAAAGAAACTACTAGGATTTGCATGAAAGGGACGATTTGTTTGGACTTAGGCACCAAATATCAATCACGCTTCATGCTATGAACTTTGCGTGACTCAGGTGGATCATGGGGAAGACTTCAAGAAAGCGACTACAAGAATTCTAATTTTGTTGTGCCTGAATGATCACGCCTTAAAGACACTTCGAGTATCGGTAATATATATTTTAGTCTTTAGTTATGATTATAGCGAAGATATGCCAATTTGTAAGGATCTCAAGTTTCTCAATTATACATTCATATCTCAAAAGATTTCAATTATCACTTTCAACCAAAAAAAAAAGTTTCTCAATTATTGATCGACCTATAATCGAATTTGAATGTCAGTTCATGTTCTCAATAGCAACTTCTTGCACAAAACACCAGCTTCGACTTCAATTAATTAAGAAGATCAATGGCTTCACTTGGCCAATTGGACCCGTAAATATTATATACATCTCTTTAAAAAATTCATGGAAGTATTGTCCGAATACGCAAAACAAATACTAGTAAGTTATATCACGCCAAATTCCATCGATTCCTTTATCAACATTTCAAATGGCAAATCACTCGCCTTTGCCTTGTGATGCTAAATCCAAAACCCAATATACAGTCGAAGAATTCTGAAATTCCAAAGTGCTGTTGTTAATCCTAGGAACCTTCGATTCCCGTATGACGTCGATGTTGAAGGTGGGAGAGGGTTCAAGTCATGCAACCTGTCCGTCTGATGAAGAACCCTAATTTGGATGACGTGCCCATCACAGAAATGCACGAACCTAACCATATTTTTCTAAGCCCTATGTATAACCAAACAAGTAACTAAAAACATACATTATTCCAATTTGCGATTGCACGATCAATTTAATGGTGAATTGGAGAGTGACAAGTTCTGGCTGTTGACTTGTACCTGTCATTTTGATAAGCTATTGCAGCGAAGAGAAAAATTTCTCTCAGCCAGTGTCGTTATTGATGTACTTTGCTCGTCAAAGCGAAAAAAAATAATGAAGAGTCACATTCAAGAACAAGATTCTGACCTTGCGTGCCCGAAATGGAGGGGGAACCGACGACCCATCATTTACTTGGGAGTGAAAGTGAATAACGTAGTTCAGTGTCGGTCACGACAGGGGCAAAAAAAGAGGACATGATTTTTTGTATCGACGATATTGCCAAAAGATCATTTTTCATCATGCGAGACAGGTTCCGTCAGCTTTGTTACCAGAAATTGAAAGGACAGAGGGGAAGGGGTACATCAAATTTTACTTCATTTTGTCTAGACTTAAGACGACAATAGATCAAATAATAAAAATTTATATTCTTTTATTTTGAGAAGTAGATTTGGAATAGAAATTGTTTGGTAAATTTTTTACTCCTAATAATAGATTTGGAGTATAATTGAGAAGTAAAAAAAAATATTTATTTATTCTTAGGAACAATTCCGAAATCAAGTTAATCCATTTTTTCTCTTTTCTCTTCTTTTCTTTTGGTTCTTTTTCCTTCTCTCTTTTTTTCCCGTTGATCGCCATGACCAGTTGGACGAGGTCCAATGACCTCGCCAAACCAAGGCGAGGAGCCGGAAGCTCACCCAACCACCGGTGAGGCTCAACCTCGCTAGTGGCTAGGCGGGCCTCGCCGATGCCTCCCCCGGCCACTAGCGATCATCGCCTGGCCGGGTGAGGCTCGATTGAGTCTAGATCTAGCGAAGTCAAGCTCGCCCAGTCGCCAACAGGGCTTGACCTTGTGCGGCGGATGGGCGAGCTCAACTTCACTAGATCTAAGCGAGGCCGCTCAGCCGACGAGGCATGACCTTGCCGAGGGCAAGTGAGGTCACTGGCTCTTCTCTAAACGATCGTCGGTCATCCTGAGGCCGAGACTGGCCAAAGGTTGAAGAAGAAGAAATGAAAGAAAAGAAAAAAGGAAAAGAAGAAGAAAAGAAAAAAAAAGATAAAATTATTAAAAAGTTAAAAGAAAATGGTTTGGAGTAGAAATTTCGAGAACGGTGCCAAACATAATTCTTTTTAGGAATAGAAATTTTGGACAATTACCAATTGCCTTAAAATATTTATAAATTATTTTCGGAAGAAAAATAAAAAATAATCATTTCTGATAAAAAATTATTCCTAGAAACAAAATGATTACCAAACGCACCATTATTATAAGACTCCACAGAAGTTATTATGTCAAAATACCACATCTCGCTTATCTACGGGATTTATATGCTAATCTCTCTCTACCTATGAGCTTAAGTTTTTTGATTGATTGTTCTAACACAATATTAGAGTCAAGGTTTGCCTTAATTTATTTCATGTATATGGCTGTCTATTCATTCAATTCCACGTGTTGTTGCTAATTCGATTATCTTGCACATGAAGAGGTGTTAAAATATTTCATATCACTTGTTTACACGGTTTATTTGCTTTTTATCTATATATAGTCTCCCCCTATTAATAAGTTTAAATTGTTAGGTAAGCATTTTAATATATTATGATATAAAATAAAATAAAATAAAAAAGTGAGTGTGAATAGTACATATCGCGCTCGCGAGGAAATGTCAAACCCACAAAAAAAGTAAAAATGGAGCTCTTACAAGTAGCTTATTAAAGTGATTATAGATCTACAGCTAGGCTATTATCTATGGTTGACTCTTCAACCATTTACAATGCAAAGAGCTCAGAGTCTCTAAGAGATATTCTAATGTTTTATATTGAAAAAAGAGGCAGCTCCAATTGAGTTTTGACTGACGGAAGGTGCTCATGAGCGGCTACATTATTTAATCTAGTTTGGCGTCCTAGCTCTCCGTAGTACTTAAATATAATATTTGGCTTACAATAATTTCTATGTGCCTATTATTAACAGACGAGTGAGGTGTGAAGTTGGTTGAAGTTAATCCCAATTATAGAGTTTAAGTGCAGCGATTAATTTGTTTGATAACCTAGTTATGTTTAGTTGCTGATAATTAGGTATTTCGATCCGACCTAACTTTGATTCCTATTATACCACAAAGGAGTGAGGTGTCAAGTTGGTTGAAATTAACCTACTTGGATTAAGTAAGCATTAAATGAGTGATTGATATGTTTAGATCGCTTGTAACTCAGTGTTATATCCCATTACGAGGTAGTTTACTTTTTTCACATTCTCAACAAAGTGGTAGTAGAGTTAAAGGTGTGAATACGTGGACTGTAATAATCTATTTGATAGTGTTGGAGAAGTATGTTAAGTAAAACCTTTGTAAATCGTCGCACTATTCAATCAAAATTAGCTAACAGTCAACGATCTAGACTAAGAGTCAATATATAGGTGAAGGTACGTGTAGCAAATGCATTGTAGCAACGAGCGTTGATTACTTAAAACTCTCCTCAACTTTGGCATTTTTGAACAACTGCTCCCGAATTTTGAAAAGTATTCCTCTTAATTTTGGCACCATTGTAACATAGCCCCTGAACTTAAAAGTTATTAATTATCCCGTAGAAGTTTGGTCAAGTTTGCCAATGCGCTATAGAAGGCACAACTTGTCTAAACTTATTATCTACTAGGAAAATTATTGGGTGATATTCTCCTCCATCTCTAATAGTATCATAAGATGAAACACTTCCTCCAATAAGCCTTTTAATGGAGGGCTATGAATGTAGATGTTGCCCATATTTATATTTGGAAAAATTATTTAAAAGAAGTACTAAATCTATTGTACGGATGTTAATTTAGTCCTAAACATATTATTTTAGCCAATTTAATTCTAAATATTTTGACGATTTGTTGATATATTTCTTCCAGCCAATTTTGGCCAGTAACGCTGACGTGAATGCCAACCGTCTTAGATGGCACGACGGCCATTGAATTTTTTTCTTTCTTTCTTTTTTTCTTTATTCCTCCGTCGGTCACTTGGCCTTGATGATGCCCAACAACTGACTATAGGCGAGAGCCAGTGAGGCGAGGGTCAACCTCGCCGCATCAGCTGAGGCTTGACCTCACTTGAGGCTAGTGAGATTGACCTTAACTGTGGTTGTCGACGGCCATGGTGACCAATGGAGGAAGCAAGAAAAAAAGAACAAAAGAAAAAATAATAAAAACTTCATAAAAAAAATGCAAAAAATCGTCCAAACTTCCATGTTAGCTATTGTTGGTCAAAATTGATTGAAATAACTAAATTAGATTGTCAAAAAATTTAAGACTAAATTTGCAGAATTTTAAAGTTTAGGACCGAATTTACTATCGAACAATAGATTTATGACTATTTAGATAATTTTCCCTTTATATACTGTTTAGTTTGCATATGATTGATGCCCATAACTTGTACTAGCCAATTGAAGGCATTGTTAGAGAAATTCCTCCAATCTGGATGACGAAAAAACATAGCCAAAAATAATTCAAAAGTGTTTAATTCGTTAGTTTCCTCCTGGAGGGTAAAGTTAAAGGGCTTAGTAAAAAACAATGCTCAAGATTCTTATGGGCGTCGATGTTTGTCAATGCTCGTGAATCACCATGGAAAAGCCTCCCTATGCCCATGTACCAATCGGGTCGCGAAGGAAGTTGACAAAGAGCTTTCAAAAAGAGTATGCCTTTTTTCTCCTGTTCGATTTTGTCTTGTGAGAACATGCCAAGTGCCAGCATCCACCTCCACCAGCTCCTTTCATCAGCCTTTTTCCCCGTAAAAGAAAGAAAAGCGGAACGCTTTGGATCTATTCCTTTTGGCAATCTTTTCAAGCTCATTTTCTAGAGTGTTAGCCACAAAAAGGGGCTTTAGAAGCTAAAGAGGGTCATTAAGGCAATCGATGCAATTTCTTGATCTTGATTGTGCATCTAAAGTCGCCGGTCCACCATACGAAGGAAAAAGACGAAATGCCAAGAATATTAAGATAGATTTACCAAAACAGTGGTGACTTAGATCGCAATGGATTTTGCTTCTCTCCATATGATCTTGGTTCAAATATATTTTGGAGCACTCTAGATACACCAAGCCGATCTAGGGGAATGCGTCCTTAAAAAATGGCTTGAAGAGGTGGACGGGTCAAGTGTGTGAAAGTTGGCTTGTGACAGACTTTTATTGATCTTGAATAGTACCCCCCAGCTCAAGTGTCCACATGCATAAACTTCCACATAAAATACACCGTAGGTATCGCAATATTGCAAATCAACCTTCACATGGCTAAGATTGCTCCAAAAGGAAACAGATTTAGCTATTGCTACCATTTATTGGATTACAATTTTGTTTATTTGTAATGTTTGGCTGCTCTTCATATAAATGCTACTTAATTCATGCCAGAGTCGTGATTGGTTGCCTTATATGGAAAATTGATGAATCTATTAAAACAAATTGCCACTTCAAAGAAGATTCACCTATAGTTTGCCTATATATGAGTCAAATATTATCTTTTAATGGATACAGAGTTAAGGCTAAGCAGTTTCATAGTAAATCCAAGTTTCACCTAAAACCTGAAACTTATACATTAGAATTGATTTCCCAATTTTCGGAATTTAGACGATACCATGCATACCTTATAATCCGAAACCTACAAATCGAAACCAATTCCCCAATTTTTGGAACCAATCCTACATATCTTGCAATTTGGAACAAGATCAAATCCAATCGGTCTAGATCTCCAATTCTCGATTCTATTCTGAAGTATGCTCACTTTTATATGGAGTTTGATAAAGTAGTCTAGTTTTAGTTTTGTGTTAGGAAATGTTAAATTTTTTATTTTTGAAAAGATTATTATGTTCCATCAAAATATAAAGTAACCATCCACCCAACTAATCACGAGGCACCTCGTGTCATTAACTTCTTTATTTTCCTTAAAGAAAAATTTTAGTACAATTTCCTACTTATTGATTGATTGCATAATTAATTAAATGATGCTTCAGAAGAACCTAAGAACTTTTTACAGCATCAAAGGGCTGTTGAATTTGGAAAGGACAGAGAAATAGAAAACCCCCAAAAAAAAAAAAAAAAACAAATATAAAGAAGCACATCATCCCCTGTATCCATTAAAAGGATGACAGAACCCCTGTGATGGTTGGTTAAGGGGTCCAGAACCAGAACTTGTTTTACAAGTCGAAGGTCGCGGGTTTGATTGCCCTGTCTATCTTCATTCTCTGGAAAACTTCGTTAGCTTGCAAAGCCGGGATTGGGCTTAGCTGTCTGGCTTTGAGCTCCCCACTTGCATTGTGGATAGCATTGGCTGATGAACTCATAAATTGGACAATAGTACGGCGGCAAAATGTGCGGCTTTAGGCTTACATTCCCTTAAAGATTAATATCATGAAAAAATTTCAACCCGACATATCTACAATAAATTTAATATAAACTAATTTTTTGACTATCAAATACCTTAAACTGGTACATTTATAATAAATTTATCCCGTGCTAATTTCGATTAAATTAGATTAGTACTATAAAAAAACACAAATTGCTACACTTCTCACAAACGAAGGATAAAATCTCAAATAAGTATACCCATTGATGTAATGTGTCATTCAATTCAATAATTTGAATGTAAAATAATAAAAATTAATGGAGCGTAAATTTGTCTCAGGAATATTAATTTAAAATTTTTGAGGTAAATAAATTAGTTTATGGTGAACTTACTATAGGTATATCTATTTGAGATCTTTTATGATATTAATCTTTCTTTTTAACTTGTCAACAGTGTTCACCCTCTTCTCCGACCAAAGGATTAACATGATGATGCTGATGTATTTGTTCTCTCTCTCGTCCCGACCCAACTGTTCCATGCAGAAAAGTAATCAGTCCTTTTATGATGTACTTACGAAAGAGTTAACCAAGCAATCATGGAAAGTGATCCAAAAATGGCTTTCGGTCCCAGCAGAGTAAGTGGTGGGTGGGGATCTGCAGCTGTGTCGTGATTTCCAGAGAAGGTGAAATTGAGAGCTATGAATGTTTTTGTGGTCACTGTCATTTTGGAAGCCCACGCCATGCCCATCTAGAGGCTAAGGACAAGTTGCAGGAGAAAATACAATGAGTTTTTTTTTACTCTTTTTTGGACTTAGTATTTGTGGGTTCTGGGTCCTCAATGAATACAACCTAAAAGCAAAAGAAACTATTCCTTTAGTGGGTAGTCGAATTGACAATAGTTTCCCCCACATACTGCATTTGAGAGTCAAAACGACACCCTTTGGTATTTATCACCAGGGAATTGTCCAGGGACGTTGTTAAACATAATTGCACCATTTTTATCATAAAAAATAAATAATTTAAAAAATATTTCTCTAAAAATAATCACTTATATCACTTGAAATAAATAGTCAATAAAAAATATTTTCATTATCTATAGAAATTTGTCTAAACTTTTTTGTAGACGATGAAAATATTTTTTGTAAGGGATATATGCGGAAACTTCTAGGAAAATATTTTCCAAATACTTTTTTTCCCTGAAACAAAGATACCTTTAATATATGATTGTGCATATCATGAATGCAACCGATACAGTAAAAGATGCAATGTTTCCTCATGCAATTGCTTGACAAGCTCCCCAAAATAGGTTTTAATAAGATCCTCATAATGAATAAGGATTTGTACCATCAATACATTAAGAATTACCGAAATACAGTAAATATATATCAATAAAAGTTTAGACGACATCTTTTGAAATCTCAATCTTGATTAATTGAGTTGAATTGAGTAGAAATGATCTTTCATCAATTCGATTTTCATAAAATAAAATGTAAGAGACGTTTGATCAGTGTAAGCTATTCAAGTATCCAAATTGACATGTATTGTTGTAGAGTGATATTCATTTCCGCTTATACAATTTCATAATAATTATTACCTGTATGACTTTATAAATATGTACGGGTTAAATGTGCACGATAGAGAAGCAGTTTACATAAACACAAAAGTTCAGAAAATTCCAAATACAAAATCACTTTATTTGAGAAAATATTTATCAAAGACATAGTTAATATTTTTGTTTTTATGGCATTGCAAAAATAAATTTCCACGTTTTTGCTTTGGGCCACCCGTCGGTATGCCTGTCAGATCGGTAACGTTATTTTCATGAATAGTGTGAACAAATAATTCGTAAGAATGTCGGATGACTTTTTTAACGGATTAGGTAGATGTATTTGTCATTTTCACCGCGCACTAAAAAAAAATTAAAATATATATATATATATTTCTTTTACACATTATCATTTATTACGCATAAAAAAGGATTATTAAATTATCCTGAAGACGCCTGACTTTTCTTATCCTTTTATTTGAAAGTATCGACGTGCAAGGAATTCCCAGTGTACTTCTTTATCCCCATGCACTATTCCAAATGCAAAAATTTACCTCTCATCACTGGCCCAGGTCTCAGACATCAATAAATGAATATCATCATTTTTGTAACCAAATCAATAAATATAATAATTTCTAGGCAACCACCCGTCATTGCAAAAATAATCCAAACAATTTTTTTTTTTTGTTACCGAAAAGCGTTTTCCACTGTAACATAAATACTCTCAATTTTTTTATGCTTTTCTTAAATTCATACATATGTAACATATATAATCTATTTCAATTTCATCTAAAGTATATTTGTTACATTAATATAAGTTCGGAATTTTTATGATTAGGGTATTTTTGTCACAATGAATTGGCTACTCATTTGCATTTGTGACGTATACAATCAATGCTTACAAAATCGAATATTTTCTTGTTAAGCAAGATTAGCACATGTCCTGAAAGACTCGATAATAAGACTATTTTCGTTAATCACCGAACAATATGCTTTCCAATTAAATTGGATTCTGCGGACCCCAAATAAAAAAGATAAATTAGGTTTGAATTCCCTTGGAAATTGGGACCCCTTGCAATAATTCTTCCCACCACAGAGAACATCCTCATAAATGGTTACTCAATTTTCTTGAACCTCCCTGCCAAAAATGGGAACGTGCTCTTCCTCATTCAACAATAACATGACCAACATGCCAAAACACTGTCGAATGTTTCTGATCCCCGTTTCTTTATTTAGCTCAACTAGATCAGACGGAATCTAATCTAATCTCATCTCATCGAACTAGATCATTAATCAATTTTTTCCTTAAATTAACTGGCAACAAACACTTTCCAACTGTAGAACCAGATCGCACCGGCAGCATTCAGGTACTTACCCAAATTAAAATATACCCAAATCTCTGTAGCACACATATAGTTTAATCCAGCGCAGGCGCAGCATGTTACTGCAAAAAATGAGCTGAATTAATGTCAATTTATAAAGTCAATCTAGACGCAAGGGACCTGCCACACTACCTTAACTCTATCTCCATGTCATTTACCCAAGATGCCATTATTCCTCTCTCTCTCTCTCTCTCTCTCTCTCTCTCTCCTGTGCGCTTCTTAAATGTGAGCTCGATACGAGGCCATGACACTTGCACATTGCGGTGAGTGCATTAATCATGTCCATCGTTCCCCAAGCCAATTTTTTTAACTTCACTCTCTCCTTCACGTAAGTATATTTAATTCCATCTTTTTGCTCATCTGAGACGCAGAGAGAGAGAGAGAGAGGGAGAGAGAGAGAGAGAGGGTTTGGTTTGGTGAGCTGTGCGGCTTCTGACCCCGATATTCATTTCCATCTTTATTAGCCAAGAGAGAACCCACTTCACATGGCTTTCTTCTGATGTACGGCCGTAAGCGTCTCTGCTCTTTCTCTCTCTCTTTCTCCATCTCTTTCTGTCTGTCGAGCGATGAGGCATGATTGCGAGTGGACTGGCCGACCATCATCGTCATCATGAACAAGAGGAAGACCGCTTCGCCATGTTGGACGATTCCTGTCCTCGTTCTCGCGCTCGTCGGTCGGCTCGCCCCGCGCGCGCGCGGCCTCAGCATGGACGGCGTGCTCCTGCTGTCCTTCAAGTACTCCATCACCAGCGACCCGCTGGACGCGCTCGCCACCTGGAGCTACGGCGACGACACGCCCTGCTCGTGGGCCGGCGTCACGTGCGGCGGCGCCGCCGGTAACGACACGACCGCCTCCCGCGTCGTCGGGCTCTCCCTCCGGGGCTCGCGGCTCGCCGGGTCGATCCCCTCCGACATGGGCATGCTCAAGTACCTGCGCACCCTCGACCTCTCGAACAACTCTCTCAACGGCACCCTCCCGGACACCCTCTTCGGCGCCGCCGAGCTCCGCGTCCTGGATCTCTCCGACAACCGGGTCGAGGGCCCGATCCCACCGGCCGTCGGGATGCTCGGGAACCTCCAGCAGTTCAACCTCTCCTACAACGCCCTGACGGGAAGCCTGCCGGCCAACCTCACCGCGCTCCCGAACCTGACCGTCGTGTCGCTCAAGAACAATTACCTCACGGGGTACCTCCCCGGCGGGTTCCACAGCGTGGAGGTCCTCGATCTGTCGTCGAACCTGATCAACGGGTCGCTGCCGGAGGATTTCGGCGGCGAGGGCCTCCAGTACCTGAATGTGTCCCACAACCAGCTCTCCGGGGAGATCCCCGGGGGCTTCGCCGCGAGGATCCCGGGCAACGCCTCCCTCGACTTCTCCTCCAATGAGCTCACCGGCGAGATTCCGGAGTCCGAAGTGTTGATGAACCAGGACGAGCGGTCGTTCGGCGGGAACCCGGACATCTGTGGGATCCCGACGAAAAACCCGTGCCCGATCCCTTCTTCCCCGTCGTTCTCGCCGTCAAACGCGTCGGCTCCGACCTCGCCTCCGGCGTTCGCGGCTTTCCCGAAGACGATCGACTCACCCCCTGAGACGACGAACGCGACGGCGGGCAAGTCCAATAGGCAAACGGGGCTTCGGCCGGTGGCCATAGTCGGCATTGTGGTCGGTGACATTGCGGGCATTGCCATAGTGGCCGCGATCTTCGTGTGCGTCCGCCGGATCAAGAAGAGGAAGAAGAGCCTCGCCGCGGCGCCGGCCAAGAGGGAACCCAGCGCGGCAGGGGACGCGTGGTCGTCGACCTCCTCGGAGTCCCGCGGGTTCACGCGATGGTCGTGCCTGCGGAAGCGAGGCGACAACGACGGCGAGAGCTCGGAGACCAATGCCTCCGACACCGACGACAACGACGACGCGAAGAGCTACGACAACGCCCACCGGCCCGAGAAGCAGGAGCCCTACAAGCAAGGGATGCTCGTGACCATCGACAACGGCGGCGGCGGGGACAAGATGGCGGCGCTCGAGCTGGAGACGCTGCTGAAGGCGTCGGCGTACATACTAGGGGCGACGGGGTCGAGCATAATGTACAAGGCGGTGCTGGAGGACGGGACGACGCTGGCGGTCCGGCGGATCGGCGAGAGCGGCGTGGAGCGGTTCAAAGACTTCGAGGCGCAGGTCCGGGCCGTGGCCAAGCTGGTCCACCCGAACCTGGTCCGGGTCCGCGGCTTCTACTGGGGCGCCGACGAGAAGCTCATCATCTACGATTTCGTCCCCAACGGCAGCCTCGCCAACGCACGTTACAGTAAGCAATCGATCCGTCCATCCATCATCCCGATCCCCATTTTCGAATTTACCAAGCCTCATATTGCAAAATTAAATTTATCGAAATTAAAAATCATCGTACTAAGATTAAGATCTCACGTCCTCCGCCGGGGAACTTCTTTTTTGTCGATTTCGGAAATATTTTTGCATGGCGATCAGGGGGAAAAAAATGGGGACCCGACCCGGCTTTGACCGGCGGCGTACGTTAGCCCGGGGTGAAGGGGGCCCGGTATCGTGCGCCGAGGGTGGAATCCGGCCGTGGAGTAGGTGTAACTAAACCTTTGTTTTAATGCGATGGGGAAGTCAACCCCGTCTGCGAACCTGCTTGCAATTTTGGTCCCCCGCGACGACCCAAAGGGACACGTCATCGCCTACGTGGACAGCGACACTTGCTTCTTCCTAGTTTCTACTAGTAGGACGAGGAAAATAGATTTTTTTAAATTTTTTTAAAATTTTTTTAATGTCTTTATATTCTGTAATTTATATATTTTTGGGCTTTGCGATTGCAGGGAAAGTGGGCTCGTCCCCTTGCCACCTGCCGTGGGAGGCCCGGCTCCGGATCGCAAAAGGGGTGGCCCGCGGGCTCGCGTACCTCCACGAGAAGAAGCACGTCCACGGCAACCTGAAGCCCAGCAACATCCTGCTGGGCGGCGACATGGAGCCCAAGATTGGCGACTTCGGGCTTGAGCGCCTCGTCACCGGCGACACGAGCTACAAGGCCGGTGGCTCCGCCCGGAACTTCGGGAGCAAGCGGTCGACCGCCTCGCGCGACAGCCTCCAGGACCTCGGGCCGGGCCCAAGCCCCAGCCCGAGCCCTAGCTCGATCGGGGGGATCTCCCCGTACCACGCGCCCGAGTCGCTGAGGAGCCTCAAGCCGAGTCCAAAGTGGGACGTGTTCTCGTTCGGGGTCATCCTGCTCGAGCTGCTGTCAGGGAAGGTGGTGGCGGTGGACGAGCTGGGCCAGGCCAATGGGGTCGTGGTGGACGACCAGGCCCGGGCCGTGAGGATGGCCGACGCCATGATCCGGGGCGACCTGGAGGGCAAGGAGGAGGCCCTGCTGGCCTGCTTCCGGCTGGGGCTCAGCTGCGCGTCTCCCCTGCCCCAGAAGAGACCGTCGATGAAGGAGGCCCTACACGTTCTTGAAAAAATCCCGTTTTCGTCAACGTCTATGCACTACTATGGTCACTTGTTATGAAAAAGGTCAACGTTGTTGTAGAGAGCGATGTATCTAATCTTGTCATTGACTGACCAAATTTGTCAAATTTGTTTGTGGTTGGAGCATGAAATAGAGAGTTAGATAGAGATTTTTCGTTCACTATGGGACAGGGACAATAATCGAGCCTCGCTTTTTGGCTAATCAGGGCCTAATCCATGCCGATTTTTTTTTAATCATCGGAAACTTATGCTCGATTTTTTTTTTATATGCTGGTTGGTTTCGTGACTAGTTCGTCGTCACATCGTTTCGTTGGGCGATTAAACATTGTATCAGTTGGATATTAAGCATATCTGAAGATTTTTTTAAACTGTCCTTGAGCAGAACGACAATTGCATTAGGTGGGTTTGGTTTTGCAGCTATAGTATATATGTGGTCCTAGGGTTCATGCCGATTTCTTTTTTGGCCCCACTTTTTATGCTAAATTGTAAAAGTGTATTTCGTGTTTTTGTTGATTTCGCACATTTCGTCCTATGACTATATTTAGTTAGTCCCGACTCTATTTACAATAATTCTCTTAAAAAAAAAAAATGAAAATCAAGTAGGTCGTGCTTAGTTATTCTGGCTGGATGTCGTTAGAACTTATATGTTCAACGGCTTATCAATTTTACGTGTTGACCCCTTGATTGGACGTCAAATGGCTGGGCCGGTTCGGATTTGAGTTGGGATCAAATATGGTCCGACTCATATTGACCTATTAAATTCATTTTGATTTATTTTCCATGCAATGTAAATTTAATAGCCTATACCAACCTATTTGGCCAAGATGATTTTCGAACCAAATATCTTTCACTGAAAAAGAGGCTTTCTTTCGATTTATTGTTTGTATAGAATCCTGTGTCGTTTCTTAAATGAGGCTACAAATTCTAATTCAACTATGATAAAATAAAAGATAAATCTAAAGCAATTGAAAGTAAATAAAAGGATAAGTAAAATAACCGAAAGATCATATCTATTGATGTTTGTCGTGCAAATGTGCGATCTTTTACAATAATGTTCTCTCGGCTATTTATAGCCTCACCTTATGAATAACTGTGTTTGGACAATTATCACTTTAATTTCAAATTTTTTGGAATCTTTGGTACCTTGCTAATAATTGTATTTTCTTATTCGTCACGTTTTCAGTATTGGGTTAATAACTTTATCGTTTTATCCCCTACGTCTTCGGTATTGGGCTCTCACTCTCAGTACCAAACTGTCAGAATCTTCGATGGTAGGCTTCGCTTAGATTATTATGGGCCTTTTCTCTTGTGTATTGGGCTTGGTGAGCCTTACGATTCGGCCATGACCCATCAAGCCGATTTTTGGCGCTAATACAACCTGACCCATTCTATATTATGAAAACACATTAATATTTTAGGAAACTCATATCCACCCACTTAACTCACTTTAAGTTATTCATATGTATATATTACTTGGATAAAAGCTTCACATCAAATTAGAAAAGAAAATTAAACAATAGAAAATTAGTAAATAAAATAACAAATGTAAAAAACATATAAATTGAAATACTTATAAAGAATTTGTTGGTAAAATAGGTTCCATTTTGTGACTCGGATTTAATGAGTCCATGTTGGTATGAGTAGGTTATAAATGAGATGAGAAAAAGTAAAACCCAAAAAAATATCATGTTCGTTTCATACCTGATCGATTCTCTCCGAGTCTTTAAGTGTCTAAGTCGTCGTCATATAGATCAAAGGGCCTTCGGTGTCCTTAGAAATTATGAGGTGCGGACATGTTTTAGCGTGGAAGAAAATAATAATTCAACCAATTTCGAAGGATTCCGTCAAAGCTTCACGAAGCTCCTGGAAGTTGGAACCCCATCTTTGCCCTTTTATCTCTGTTTCGGTTACGCGTGGGGCCCACGACCCTTTCCTTCTTTTTCCATTTTAAATTCGTTTTCACTCTAGGGATTATTTTCCCACTTTTTTCCAGCAGCGAAGTTGGAAAAAAAAAAAATCCCGCAGCGGGACCCACCGGTCTCTCTCGTGGGCCTAATACGACGATGGGCCTCTCCATTAACCCATTCATAACCCCCCCCCGCACTCGATTCGACGCGTCGTTTCGATCGGACCTCTGACGCGCCTCTCTCTGCTCTCCCCCCTCAATTTTGAATTCCTAAAAATCCCGCTCCTCTTCCCCCACCATCTCTCTCTCTCTCTCTCTCTCTCTCTCTCTCTCTGCGCGAACCAGAGGAAGAAGACGAGGAAGGAGAGGAGAATCCAGGCAATGGCGACGAACATCGGGATGATGGACTCGGCCTACTTCGTCGGGAGATCCGAGATCCTCGCTTGGATCAACTCCACCCTCCACCTCAACCTCTCCAAAGTCGAAGAGGTTTTGAATTTTTCTTTTTCCTTTTTTTTTTGGGGGTTTCGAAACCCTAGGCTTCGAGCTGGATGATGACGCCTTAAATTCTTCGGTTTTTTCCCTCCCTCGCAGGCGTGCGCCGGCGCCGTCCAGTGCCAGCTCATGGACGCGGTCCACCCCGGGATGGTGCCGATGCACAAGGTCAATTTCGACGCCAAGAGCGAGTACGAGATGATCCAGAACTACAAGGTCCTTCAGGACGTCTTCAACAAGCTCAAGATCACTAAGGTGCGTTCGCTCGGGATTGGAATGGGTTTCGCGCCGCGTGCGCGTTGGATCGCTTCGGTTTCCGTGAGTCTCTTTGGTTAGATTTTGATTTGGTGTGGTTGGGTGTTGTTTAGCATATGGAAGTGAACAAGCTCGTGAAAGGAAGGCCGCTTGACAATCTGGAGTTTATGCAATGGTTGAAGCACTACTGTGATTCCGTCAATGGAGGGGTCGTTCACAAGTAAGTTTGAATTTGGTGCTGCTATCGTTCGTAGATATAAATTGGTCTTCGCTCTTCGCGCTCTGGATAGTTGATTCTAGTCCTTATCTTAGCTACCTATTGCCAGGTTAAGTAAGAATTACTGTGGTCATTCTTTATGTAAGAATTTGGATTCTATTGATGGGGATCTTGTAATCAGAAAAGATAGCAAGAGGTGAAAAGCTAATTGAGTCTCAAACAATGCCTCGAACCGAGGGCTCGCAATCGTGCTATTTGATCAAATGTCCAATTCAAATGATCATTTAGCTGATAACTTTAGATCAACATACAATCGTTGCTGCCCAATTTCCAATTTTGACAATTACAAAGTTTCTTATAACTCTTCAGAATTTCGCAATTGTGCTTTATTCGTTGGGGGATTGAACATTGTAGCAGTTGGATAGTGGGCATATCTGGAAAATTTTTTAACTATACTCTAGCAGAACGACAATTGCATTAGGTGGGTTTGGTTTGCTGCTATAGTATGTTTGTGGTTAAATATGGAATTTCTGAGGATTGTTGGGTTGGTCCTAGGGTTCATGCCGATTTCTTTTTTGGCCCCAATTTTAATGCTATATTATAAAGTGCATTTCATGTTTTTGTCATTTTCCGTACATTTCATCCTACGACTGCAGTTAGTTAGTCACAACTCTATTACAATATACTATTTTTTTCCTTATATAATTCGTATTATAGGCCTTCGTGGACCCTTCTCTTGCTTGATTATGTTGTTTTTTTCGAATAATTGTAGTAAAAATCATTCTTGGGGAAAACATTAAAATGAAGCAGGTTGTGTTTGATTATTCTGGTTGGATGTCATTAGAACTTATATGCTTAATGGTTTATCAATTTTACATGCTGACCCCTTGATGTACTTAGAACTTATAAGGTGTGTACATGCTTTTGCGTGAAAGAAAATAAGAATACAAGTTCATGCTACCAAACTGAACCTCCCAACTTGCTTCTTAGTTTATGTTATCCGTGCAATGATTTATTTGTTGATAAGTTGATCTAGTAGCTCATTTGTAATCAGAAAAGATAGCAAGAGGTCAAAAGCTAGTTGAGTCTGAAACAATCGCGGGCTTGCAATTGTGCTATTTGATCACATGTCCAATTTGAATGATCATTTAGCGGACAACTTTAGATTGATATATTCTGATTGCTGTCAGATTTCCAATTTTCACAGTTACAAAGCATCCAGTTCTTATAATTCTGCAGTATGTTGAAACGTAAATATTACATGTTGGGTTTATTCTATGACCATGGATAAACAGGGGTTGTCTTCTTAACAACAGGATTTTTTTTTTTTTTTTTTTTTTTTTCTTTAATATTCTTACTAGATTTTTTTAATGCATAAAAACTTAGATTAAATCCGTTCATTTTGTATGATCTTGTGCTTCTGGAAGTTCACTATATGAGGTATTGTTTGATAAGACTACTGCGAATGCGAGCTTTTCATGTTGTATTTCTAAATCCCTTGTAGCTATAATCCACTGGAAAGGAGAGAGGCTTCCAAGGGGGGTAAAGAAGCCACCAAGAAATGCACACAGTCACAACCTTCCAAGGGTTCAGGACCTGCTCCCAGATCTCAGTCCAGCAATAATGCTCGACGTCATGTCGATCCTTCTGCAAGCATGACTAATCAGTCAGCCAAGACAGCCAGAGCAGTTTCGATTGCAAGTTCAGCATATGATGAACAGGTAATTCAAGTTAGAAGGTGTTGAGCAAGTTGGTTGGTTTCTGGCAATAATAACGAACATTATGCTGCAGATAACAGAGTTGAAGCTATCAGTGGATAGTCTTGAGAAGGAGAGAGATTTCTACTTTTCGAAACTCAGAGATATTGAGATCTTGTGCCAGTCTCCCGAAAGAGATGACCTACCTGTACCGTTTCTATGAACCATTTGTTTCGTGCATACTTATTTTGTTCATCTCCTTTGTTGTCCAATTGCTGATTATTCATTTACTACTTACTTTTGCAGATTGTGGGAGCAATAAAAAAGATACTTTATGCAGCAGATGATGATGCATCGGTTGTTGCAGAAGCTCAAGCCATGGTGTCCCTACACCAGAAAGAAGCAGAGTTGCTGAGTCCCATTGCCGAAGTTCCTGAAGAAAGAACAAGCTCGGATACTCAGAAAAGGAAAAGCATAATAAACCCAGAAGTGGATGCTGCTGCTTGTACTTTGTCTTCTCCGAGGCAAAGGATTTTGGACGCTTCTGATGTGCGTTCTAGTGGGTCATCTCTCATGACTTACTGATTTTCCCTGTTTGGGATGCAATTCTTGTTCCATAAGCCTGAAAACTGCTTTTGTTGTACTTTCCTTTAATAGATATCTAGACAGCTCTACCTGTGCAAAAAGCCTCTGTAGTTATAAAGGATTCTGACGATAGTCGACATGGCGTTTCAGTTTTTGTTACTCCTTTGAGCTCCAGTTAGCTAGTTTGATCATGCAGTTTTTACAGATATCTGCAGTGACTTTACATCCTTCGCAAGCTTCATGGGGGTTGTGTTAGATGGTGGCATATTTGGACATGTTTCACAGGAAAGACTGGCGTGTCGGTGCCGTGTTCCATGTAGAACTTATGCGTGGCCTGGTTTGTGATAAGGTAATATGTTCATGATTCTTGCGTGTTTGATAATGTTCTGTTCTGGTTGGTGCATCTTTATGACTTCTCCACTGATGGGTTGATTTGTTATCCGAATGGATTCTTTCAATTTGCTGGTGGAGAATTCTGAAACTTAGTTTTCTTGATTTGAGCTACCTTTTGTGCATCTCATTGGTGGGCGTCGATTAATTATCTAATGACACCATTCTTAGCCATTTACTAGACCACCTTATTTGCATACGTCGTCTGTTTAAGGGTGTAGCGTTAATTATCTTGGTATCATCTTTAGTTTGCATGAATTTTTGGCGACATCTATTGGCACGTGAAAGTAAGCTGGTGAAGTCTAACTGATCTTTTCATTATGATTATATCTTTTTGGGTAAAGTGAGCACCCTCAATTCTGGCATTTCATTTGCTCCTTTTTAGGTAGAGGGACAGGTATCTATGTTCGCATGGGCTCACATGCTTATAAGTTGCTAAAATTCATCCCCGATTATTTAGCAACTTAAAAAATCATTGAATAATTCCTTCTTAAGTTTATCTTCTTGGTAATTTGCTAAGGCGGAAGCTGCTCCCTCTGTAAGAGTAGAATCAATTGTTGACTCGCGGATGTGGTTACCGAAAGCAATTAATCCATCAAGAACTCTCAGAGACAAATGGCTCACTGTTGATTATTGCTCATAAAATGAGCTTTAAGTCTGCCTTACATGTCAGGAGATTCAAAGTCTCCTCTTTTTTCTCTCCCCCTCCTTGTTATCAATCTCCGTTTCTGTCTCCCTTCTTTCTCCATTACGTCTTTTGGTTCTCTCTCTCACAAGGGATTTGGCCAAAGAAGAAGAACGAAAACCACAAAATTATCAAAATCCTGAACCTTAGCTCAAGCTCAAGCTCAAAGTCGCGTCTCTCTCTTTATCTCTCTCACGCCCGTTCTTGTTTTGCTTCAAGGTTTCTGTATTCTCTCTTTTTTCTTTATAAAAGGTGCTCAGTCCACTCACTCACCATCAAGCCTTCGCTCTCAAATTTGCAATCTAAAAAAATAATTGCAATCTAGCGAATTTCCAGTCATTTTGGTGCCTCTTTTTCTATTGTTACTTCAAGAAGGGAGCACTTTCGATTTCAATCTCAAATGAATTCTGATTCTGGGTCTCGTTTCTTTATTGCTCTTTCGTTTTTCTCGAAGGAAATGTTTTGCGTGCTTTGAGAGGTGGGGACAGAGAAAATCATGCTTGAGTAAAACCATGTGGGCCCGGCCAAGAGAGGAGGGACTAGGGAGAGAGAGAAGAAAAAAGAGGGACTTTAAATAGGGGTGAGCATGGTCCGGGTTGGTCGCCACCCCTAACCTGTGACCAACCCGTACGAGTGTCGGTTCTCATTTTTAGGACCGATGACCGACCCTATTGAGTCGGGACCAAAGACCGGACCGACCCAATGAGTTGGTCCGGTTCCAAGGTCAACCAGGGACCAATCGATAATTTTTTTGTCTTGTTTTTTATACTCCCTAAAAAAGCAAACCTACAATTCAAATTACACATACATCAACAATGCGGCATTGTGCAACTAAACTATAAATATCAATGCATATTTGGCAAATTTAAGATGACACAATAATAGAAATTTCGCACTGCTAACCGTTCATCGAGATATGGGACAAGATGGAAAGTTCTTGTAATAATTTATCTTTAATATTCATAACACCATATGCAAAAGCGTTTTCCTGCATTTGATCATGTAGAGTCCACTCAACCAAAAAATGAGCTTCACACCACTTGACTAGCAAATCACCGTAGCAACTGCAGTACTACTCTACTTTTCAAAAAGTTCTACCATTTGACACAAATTGAAAAGCAAAGTGCAGCTGAAATTCATTAGTAAAATACAATTAAACCATAAAAAGTTCAAAATACTTAATATAAACCATGAATATATAATTTCACATCTTGTTAATTCACTTGAACTTCTAAACACCGAAAACAAAACAAACGACACATAATTTATACTCAACAAAAGTTTTAAATTGAAATTACTATTAGTGCTATTGATAGAACATCTCACAATAACTCTTAGATTTTACTTAGGTTTGAATATATAAAAGAATTATAAATAATATAATGTAATATAATATATATACGGGGGTTGGTCCAAGGTTGGACCGACCCAAAATTCTAGGATCGAGGACCAACCCCATATGGTGTCGGTCCGGAATTTGAGGACCAAGGACCGACCCAATCCCCTTGGGAACCGGACCAGGACCAAATAGGGTTGGGCTGTCAGGGTTGGTCAGGGTCGACCCTAGACCGCTGCTCACCCCTAACTTTAAATCTCTTGACATGGTGAGCAGTGACTGAAAAGGATGTTCACTGATGTGAAGCATCAGATGGGCCTAATATTTTCTTATATGTGATGCGTACGGGAAATTGGATGAGTCAAACCATCGAATAGAGTTTTCTCGTTCGATTTTCATGTTTACCTAACCAAAGCAAAGCTAAAAGTACAGGCGGTGTGGTCGTCCATATGTAATTGGGTAAGTTTGTGCAACTTGACAACAGGGTTATGTTTGGTTAAAAAAGTAGTCATTTTATAACTGATTGTGCATTTGTTTTCATTATATTTAGTGATAACGCATATTTTTGCTGGAAAGAAATGTGTTTCAAACTTGCAGAATAGAAATTTTTATAAGACATAAACGTAAAGTTTGGCAGCAAGCAATAGTCAATAGAAAGACTAAGAATTATATGTTTCCATGGCAGTATTGAGTTACCTTCTTTTATCCAAAATATTTTTTGTAAGTAAAGAAAAACTCGATGTTATTATCACAATTACTTGATTCATTCATACCTAGATACGCGTGGTGCACGTACCAACACGATAGGAAGGAAGACTAGATTTATCTTACTTGAAGGTCAACGAATATATAAATGATGTGACCGTCTATTCCTTGATATATAAGAAAAATTACCAAAAAGGTCTTAAACTTATTGCAATTTTTTCAATTTAGCCCTTAATCATTTTTTTAAAATTTAGTTCTAAACTTTTTGCAATTATGCCAATTTAGTCTATTTGGCTAAATTTGGTCGGTCGGTGCTATTTGAAATAGATGCTAGCTGGCACCGGTGGATAATTCTAGAAAAATATTTTATTTTTTAAATTTTTTCTTTTTTCTTTCCTTTTTCATTTTTTTTCTCTCTTTTTTCTTTTTCTCCTCCCTCCTTCTTCCTCTTGCTCCGGTGAACGGCCAAAGGTGAGGGTTGGTCATTGGCCAATGGCGAGCTCGCCTCACCATCGCCGGGCGAGGGTGATCCCCCGCTGGATCTAGCGAGGGCTCGTGTCGCTAGTGGATGGTGAGGCCAACCTCGCCCAGCCATTGGCGAGGCAATGCCCTCGCTAGATTTGGGCGAGGTTGGCCTCGCTATCGCCCAACGACGACAAGGCAAGCTTACCATTGGCTGATGATCGGCCCTCCCCGTGGCTGGTCGTTAGAGAAGGGAAAGGAGAGGAGAAAAAGAAAAAAAGAGAAAAAAAATAGAAAGAAAAATGAAAATTCGAAAAAATAAAAAAATATTATTAATAAATTGTCCGCTAATGCCGCGAGTCGATTTGGCTGGATGGATGAATTTGTATAATTGTAAAATGTTTATGACTAGATTGACAAAAAAAAAAAAGTTTAGGACTGAATTGGAAAAATTGCAATAAGTTTATGACTTTTTTGGTAATTTTCTTAGATATATGAAATATGTTAGAATGCCAAATTTTCTCATTCGATCTCCAAAAGGATGATTTCTTATTTTGAAAATTAAAACTGGACGGTGACACAGAAAATATTAGGAATGTAAGACGTGCAATGGAGTAGATAAGTAAAACCGAATTCCAATTGTCCCATCTTTTATTTATTGAGAACTCTAAAAGCTCAAACCAACATGCAATGCATGAAGGTAACAATCGGCACCTTATTGGAAAATACATAAACATAAGAAGACGATAGAAGTCACGTTAGCAATCCAGTGCCCATGTTGGGCTAGCGTTGCCCTAGCCTTTTGCCAATCTCAGGCAAATACTGCAACACTCCCATCACTACCCGTGCTGCTCGATTGCAACTAGGAGACATGGAGGACGGCTATAATACTAATTGTACACCCGAAAAACTAGCTCTACATTCAACAATGGCGTTTATCATGCATTCGCATGAAACATATATTTGTAAACAATTTAACATGTTGTGTTATGTCAACGCTTGATATGGTGGCACAGTTGATCGTTGTATTAGCTGTGTTGTGTGACCCACTTTATTAGAAGTGTCGTATCAGTGTTGATATAGTTTGACACATTTATTAAACATGTCGTGTTGGGATTAGCCATAATTATACTCCTCTTTCGATTTGATAAAATACGAATTATAAGCAGTAGCTAATAGAAGAAACGGTCTTGACCAGAATGGGCACAAAAAGTTTTTTTGCCTTCCAGTAGGACGTCCCACGTAGACCGCATTGCTGATTAGCCCTCCAGGTTCTATAATTCTATTTGCGGCTTCCAAGGCTAGTAGTATTGTTTCTGATCTAGTGGTTATTGCTTTATCGCCTCCAGGAAGATAGCCCGGAATGAATGCCACAAGCCTTCGGGCACCACATATTTTGTCACATTAGTAAGGTAGGACACAAGCAATTGTTGTGGATGGTTCAATTTTTGAAAGCACTGACGGACGTACTGTCAACATATGAAAAGGTAAGTTTGTTTTGAACTTATATGCCCATAAAGAGTAACGTCTATATAACTGAAGGAAAGACTTCTAACACTAGAATGCTAAATTCTATGTTGTCATGCATGTTCCACCATAAAATTCAGGTGGAATTACACAAAATTCCCCCAAAATTTTAGTGGTAGTAAATGTTTGTTCTTAAACTTTCAATTGTTACACGTTGCCCTCTAAACATTATTTTTGTTACAGTTGTTAATCCTATGTTTTATTCTCCATCGGCATTTGCAATGCATAAGATTCTTAAGCGGTAAAAAATGTATTTTCACCTCAATTTGAAAAAGAAAGTCTCTCTTTACCCATGATGTCCATGAAAGTGAAACAAATAATGAATTGTGAAAAATAAATTAAGAAAATACAAATATCAATTATAATGTTAAAAAAGAAAAGTTGTTAACATTTGATCGTACACTAATAAAATTTATAAGATATTCCAATAAAGATAAAACACAACTATGTAAAATAGATAAAAGAAGGGTTCAACAACAAAAGGGTCAAATTACAAAATTGGATACCCACTATGTACTTTTAAATGGTTAATTGATGTAAAAATATCTATCATTAAAATATATTTAGAAATATCAATTAAGATTTCGGTTAATCATTTGATTTCATGAGTTGAGGACATCATATCCTTTTACAATTTTCTCATAAATTCCTATTAGTTGATAATTTCTTGTATTAATGAACCCTTTAAATACACATAATGAGTAATCAATTTTTGTCATTTGATCATTTTATTGTTGAGGCCTCTTCCCCTTGCATTTAATATTTTTATTTTTATTACAATATTTTATTTAGATTAAAGAAAGTGAATATATTTATCAAATTTTAAAATATCTTTACTTTGGAATTATTATTAATACTCATTTCTGCATTATTTTTTTTGGAATTTAATCACTGGATTTACCCAATAATCTTCACGCGATAAGCTTACCACTACTTTAACTTCTTTATGCTTCAGATTGACACATGCAATATGGAAACCAAGTTACACTCCGGGTGCCGGATAATTTGATCCTTGGGGAGTTCCAAACTCGTACCAACGAGATGAGCGCACTTCATTAATTGAAAAAGTACTAAAAAAGTCATAAACCTATTGTATTTGTACCAATTCAGTCATAAACTTTTCAATTGGATCAATTCAGTCATAACCCTTTTAATATTGGTACCAATTCAGTCCATCCGGCCAATTTTGGCCAATCGACGCTGATGTGGACGTCTGCTGGACATTGACGTGGCAATTTTTATGATTTTTTTTAATGATTTTAATGATTTTTTTATTAATTTTGTTTATTTTTTCTTTTCTTTTTCCTTTTCTTTTCTCCCTTCTTCCTCTTCCTCCTTGGACTGTTCTGGTGGTGGCCGGCGAGGGCCGCGAAGCCCTTGCCTGCCGTCGGCGAGGCAGCTTCGCCTGGATCTGGGCGAGGCCAGCCTTGCCTTGGCCTTGCCACAGGAGAAGGCGGCCTTGCCCGCCACCCAGATTCGGGCAAAGTCGCCTCATCGGCGGCCTTGGGAGAGGTTGGGTTCTCCGTGGCCAGGCTAGGGCCAGGCTGGCCTCGCCTAGATCCGAGCGAAGCCACCTTGTCGGCGGCCCTAGGAGAGGCCGGGCGAGGGCAGCGACTCTCGTTGGCGGCAGGCGAGGGCTTCGCGGCCCTCGCCTAGTGGCCAGCGAGCCTCACCAGCTACCGTCGAAACAGTCCAAGGAGGAAGAGGAAGAAGGGAGAAAAGAAAAGGAAAAAGAAAAGAAAAAAGAAAAGAAAAAAGAAAAAAAATTCGAAAAGATTATAAAAAAATCATAAAAATTGTCACGTTAGCGTCCGATCACCGGCCGACGTCCACGTCACCGCTAGGAGTGAGCGGTTCCCGATTCCTTACAGGTTTTGCTTGGAACCTGGAACCTACCCTCGGGTACAAGTTCCTCATCTTTTGGAACCTAGAACCTACCCGTCGGAACCGAGAACGGAACCTACCCCCGTCAGCAGCAATAATAAACAAACTTGTCATTCATCGAAGATAATATAACACAAACAGCAAACAACATTTTAGGGGCCTTATCGGTAGATTTTCCATTCTCTTATCAATGGGCTTTACAGGACCCATGGAAATAGAATAGTCCAGATTGTCTACTCTAGATTCAACACCAGGAAATCGAGAATATTCTTTTGAAAATTCATGAACCTGGTGTTCAGATGACTAAGCAGGTTCGCCTCCTACAGGACAAGAATCGGCAGTAACTGGCTTGCTAGCCTTAGCCTCCCATTTAGGGCTGGGCTTGAGCTGGCATAAAATGCTGCTGGACAACTATTTCAGGAGAAGGCTCGGAACAACAACAAAGCCCCCTTCCTAGAATCGGGATAGTCCACTCTTGGAAAAGCGGCGCTCTGGTTTTCATGTCTTGCCTGCAAATCTTCATGAAGCTTTTCCTTATGAGCAGAAACTTTAGGTTGAGTGCCATTTCCTGGATCAATGAAATCACGATGACTTATTGAACACAATAATTGGTGGCAGATAATTCAAATAACCTTATTCTGAAAGCTCCACCGTCCATTGCGGGGGAAGAAATCCTCTCCATTGCCCACTTTCAGCAGCGGTGCCGTCGAGGGCGAGAGGAGATGGCCTCGAGCAGGGGTCAGCGAGTGGTGGCGTTGAGGGCGAGGGACGGTGGCGTCGAGGGCGAGCGACGGTGGCGTCGAGGGCGATCGGCGAGCCAGAGGTCAGCGGCGGTGCCGTCGAGGGCGAGAGGAGGTGGCCTCGAGCGGGGTCAGCGAGCGGTGGCGTCGAGGGCGAGTGACGGTGGCGTCGAGGGCGAGAAGAGGTGGCCTCGAGCAGGGGTCAGTGAGTGGTGGCGTCGAGGGCAAACGGCGAGCCAGGGGTCAGCCGCGGTGCCGTCGAGGGCGAGCGGAGGTGGCCTCGACCCTCGAGCAGAGATCAACGGCAGTGGCGTCGAGGGCGAGCAGCGATCGAGAGGTGGAGAACGGACGGGCGAAGAGAGAGAACTGTGAGTGAAAAAAAGTGTCGTGTGGAAGAAGTGAGTGAATTTTTGCTTTTGGGGTTTCTTTAGCCCTAACCTAACTTGACTGATTTGGGGTTTTTTAGCCCTAACCGGATCGGTTCCGGTTCCGGTTCCGGTTCCGGTTTAGTCGGTTCCGGTTCTCATCGGAACCGGACAGAACTCGAGAACCGCCGGTTCCCAAAAAGGAACCGGGAACCGGAACGGCCTCTTTAACCGGAACCGAACGGGACCCTCCTCCGATTCGGTTCCGGTTCCCGGTTCTACCCGAAACCACGCTCACCCCTAGTCACCGCAATCGGCCAAAATTGGCCGAATGGATTGAATTGGTACCAATATTAAAAGGTTTATGACTAAATTGGTCCAATTAAAAAGTTTATGATTGAATTGGTACCAATGCAATATGTTTATGATTTTTTTTGTACTTTTCCCCTTCATTGATCTACCTGAAATCGAAAATGTATTTGTAGTCTTAAGTTTGAATTTCTTTCTTTCTTTACCTCCTTTTTCTGATCTCTGTAGTTTCGATGCTGTTGCCGGCTTAAGACGGATTCTGCATGGAATATTCTTTTTGCTGTCGTAGTCGGAGTCTTGAATAATGAAATTTTCGGAAGACTTAATACACCGAAAGTTTTTCTTGCGGTTAGGTGGCCAATGCCAGATGCTAGTTTCCAGTTCCAACGCTTTATCTATTATACCTCCGTTTTTTGGTTTCCTAATTGCATAGTAATTTGTGCATCTAGTATAACACGGGACAGTGTCATGCAAAGCAATATTGCTTTTCACTTAAGTAACACCGATATTTACATACGACACATGATACGATACGACACAACATATCGATATGTCGTTTCTCAAAAAATAAAAAAATTTCGACCTTTTATTTGGGACACGTTGTATATTAAATGCACATTTTTATATATACATAATAAATTATCATTTTGATGATTATTTCAATCAAATTAATTTGATTCAAATTTATAAATAAATAAATAATAAAAACGCCTAGAATGAATTTACATTTAAAACATTAATCCAAAATTTATTAATATCATTGGTTGTTTCAATTTGACAAACTCAACTCCATTACAATAATTCATAAAACTTGGAGAAAAAAAATAAGCTATTCACATTCTAGACTCGCGTGTCAAACGTGTCAAAAGAGAAGAAAAAAACTTAAGGGTGAATTATGTATCACGGGAAGTGAGAATTAGAAGAGAAAACTAAGTTTTTTTCTTTCCCCATTAATTATTTTTATTATTATTTTTTTTATATTTTAACGTATATACATTTTGAAATCTTATTTATTGAAAATTTTAAAATTGACCTAAACTTGCATATTGGAATTCGATGAGAGTGTCGGGAAAATTGATTAGGTGTCGAATTCTGACACATATTGACCGAGTGTTTGAGAGTGTCTGAGAGTATTGGACACGTGTCGGAATATCCGACACGACACGAAAGATTGTCGGTGCTTCTTAGCTTTTCCCATTAGTCTTTCAAATATATTTAACAAATAAATTTGGTGTATTTCCTGCAGGCCAGACAACGTGATTTGTCGGTAATTTCCTATGAGGCGGGTGAATGAAACATTGTCAAATATGTTAAGAAGTTGAAACATTATGATTATATCTAATCGCAAAACAACGGATAGATATATAGCACACATGTCCGAATATATGCGACTAACTCTAACAGTTTCAATTTTACTAGTATCGTTTTTATCACTTTGGATTGATTAACAAAACTTTCAATTTTGCATTGAACAACTGTTTTGCTATCGCATTCGTAGCCTGAAATAATGAGAAATTCAGAAAATAATCAATAGGAAAATTTAGCTTTTCCAACCGTTTGGTGGCCACATGGCAAATGCTTGCTTAGAGTTTCAACGCGTTATTTATTATTCCTCCTTTAGCATAAAACGTTCTTTCCCTTTTGTCTGTTTCTAATTGAAAGAAAATAATACACAGATCTACGTGTTTAAGACGGGAAAGAATTTAATATAGGATCTTGCAAGGGGTTCAAAGTCAATTTTCTTTGCATTTTAATATTCATAAAAGTGGGAAATTCATAAAGAAAGACCTGAAAAGCATAATTGTAGGGCTTCACTTTTCCATAACTGTGGACTCTCCTAAGCAAATATTTTGTTGGCAACCATAGGCTTCCTACCTCTACATTTTCGCATAATTAGCCGTGTTTGTCACGTTGGGATGCTTTTAAGCCTCTGTACTTCATTTGAATAATGAAATTTACATATCTATAATTAAAAAAGCACATGAAAAGCACTTTAGTTGCCTCTCCCACTCACTCCACTCGCTATACATATGAATACTTTTTGTTTCTTTTGGTATTTGGTAAACACATTTGATGGCAAGGAATCTAGAGAAAAATTGAAGCTTTCTTGCCACCTAAATTAAACTTCTGGGGTAAAATTAAAGACATATATGAGCTTGCATCATCTAAACACGGTCCGTTCTGCTGTTGCATAGGTTTTGCATAAACATAAAATTAGCATGGTGCGTTACATAAAGTTGTGTAGGTGGAGGTAATTTGCGACCAAAACAGATAATGTTGTGTTAGCACATGAATGTTAACTGCCTTATGTTTTAGTAACATTTTCGAAGCTTCTTACTTCGAAATTTGCTTGTGCAGACAATTCATAAATGTGTGGAAATTCTGGTAGGGAAATAAAACCTTCACCTTTTTGCTTGTCAAAAAATTTTATATGCTTCTCCAATTTTCCATACCCACATTCCAACTTTTTTCACCTCCCAAACAAAGTATAAATTATACAAATTCGATTAAAGGCACTAAGTGAATGCGTTAGTCTCTCATCATGCATCAATCAAAATAGCTAGTATTCAATTACCTATGCTGGGTTCTTTCGCATATGGAAACGTGGCATTTTCGATGTTTTTTTCTCGATTAACAACATTAAGGGTAGTGCCCTAAGACGTGGATGATTTAACTTATTTCACCAACAGTTACACAATAAGATTTTTACTTACGTGATAAATGGAAATTCTCAATGTTTATGTACCTAAAGTACACTTGATTATGGGTCCGTTATGTAATAGTGTTTTATATGTTTGTAATAGAATAACATCAAAAGTATATTTAATTATTATTTTATCTTCATTTATTGCTAAAAGAGCCCTGGACGCCCTATTGATAAATTTTTTTACTAATTTATCTTTCTTTGAGAAGAATATATATGTATGTATGAATCTTTCACCGAAAAGGTAATAAATCCGATAAAGTGAACAAAATTCATGTACAAATCAAATATTTTCAATACTACAATTGATGTCACAATCTCGATAATAAAACCTCAATCTGCCAAGGTATATCAATGATTAAGTAAAAAATTACAAAATTTAGCTAGTTTTCTATGTACACTTGAGGTAATAGTTTTTTATATTTTGTGAGAGTAACAAAAAAAAAAAATGTTGGGTGCTCAAAGGGCCCCGATCGCCCTATGATGTAAAAAGATTACTACTATTTTTTTTTATAATAATATAATTATATCTTTCATCAAAAAGGGATTTTATCCGGTGACCAAAATTCATTTACAAATCAATTTTTGCATATACTATAATAACACAATCTTAATAAAACATTTTAATCAGCCAAGGTATATCGATGATTAAGTGGAAATTAACATGAGTTAGTTGATTAAACTAGTTTCCTCGGAGACAATAGGAGTCGCCTATTATGACCGCTATATGTTACATCCTATGCATAATGGGAGTTACTTGTGATGTCCCAATCCGTCACTTCCTAGATCCTGGACCTTTGTTACTTGAGTTATCACACAAGCGGAAGTCTTTTATATAGATTAGCATTCATAATATGAATGGAACACGTGCAAAAGAAAACACCATAGCACTTACTTACATTTCATTTAATGATTTACTTAGCTACGTTTTGATGTTTATATTCACATCAGCATACATCAAAATGATAAGTACAAAACACCCGGGAAAAAGGCCAAAAAAGTGCCTAACTCCTCTGCCCGGTGAATTCCCCCATCTACGACAAAATATTCCTACCACGTCGCTACATCCATCTAGGCGCCCGCAGCTCCATCGGTCGGCCCATCTCCCTGGAACCAGAGGGTCCCATCTATGTTGAGGAACTAGGATATAAAAAACATGGGAATCCATGTGGGGCGTTCGTCATCTTTCCACAATATACACTCATATTATCCATCAGGCCCGATTCTAGATCCAGCACTACACGCCCTTTAAGTAGGCGGATGATCCATAACATGCGAGCGGGGCACATCCACTACTATCGATTTGAAAAAGACATAAGGAATGAGCCATGCTCAGTAAATGAAATCGATTTGAAAAAGACATAAGGAATGAGCCATGCCCAGTAAATGAAGTAGCAAGGTCTTAAGTCGCATGATCCAAATCCCACTCGACAACAAGTTTTGTTCAAAATAGCGGCTCAATGCATACAACAGCAATACAACGTGAACAGCATGCATTTTTTCCTCAAAATTCAGTGAACCAGGCAAATGATAACATTCTAATGACAGCTGAAATATGCTAACACATCCATGGTAGGGCATACATGAATTCATGTACGCAATCGAGGCACAAATTTCACCCATGCACATGTACTCACACACCTCATGAATTAGTTTGATTGTGTGGTCATTTCATTTCCACTCTTGAGTTATGGATTTAAATTAGGTTGCCGGTTGGTCCGCTCGAGTCACTTCCGGTCATTGCTCGGGCTTCTATGGGACACTGCTCATGGGCATCTCACTTTGAGGCATCATGATATCATTTAACCGAGGCTTCCAAGGGACACTGGCCTTGGGCATCCTGACTTCCCCGAGACATTATTGGGTCGTTGGTTGATGGACATTTCTTTAATTTAATTCGTTTCACACATTACCACACCACAATCTTGATTTATGGCACAAGACAACCAGAACACGTGTACTCTCCCACATAGCATTGTTAAGTGCCCAATGCACAAACTCACACACAACACATTAACCAAATGTATCCATGCATCCAAACTATACTCAGTACATGCCAACCCGCATATCTAGCATGCACGGGGATCACCATTCACGTTCAACCAAGGATTAAAGTATCCACAGCATGTCAAATCATCCACAGCAAGTAGAGGTGTCAAAATGAGTCATTGACCCATTTAAATGGGTCTAGGTCGTTAATGAGTGAAGCCTTATTTCTTAAAGCACCCATAATAGATTTTAAAAATAAAGAAATTGAGATATATGGGTCTTAAATAGGTCTGCTCTGCACCCATTTAAGACCAATTTATCAACCTATTAAAAATGAACCCATTTACGGGGACATAGATGTGATTACTCTCCCTCTTCGCTCTCTTCGTTTTCTCGCTTAACCTCCATCTTCTTTTCCTCCTTCTCCTTCCGCCATCGCCGCCGTCTTCGCCGTCCGCGGAAAGGGGGTGATCGAATTTGCTTCGCGGAAAGCGATTGCGCTTTGATTGGCCGGATCTGCGGATCTGCGGTCTTTTAGGGGGTGCATGACAACCGCCAATTTTTGTTCCATAAACAATTTTTCTATTCTAGACTTGTTTCTGGAATAAAAATCCGTTTGATAAAATTATTCCATTTTTCTATTTCTGAAATAGATTTTTGTTCTAGAAATAGGTTTGGAATAGAAATGAGAAGTAAAAATTTTCTACTTCACTATTTTTGGAACAGAAATGAGAAATACAAATTCTTTTCATCGTTCGTCGCCACCGCCGACCATCATCTACTGGATGCCACCGCCCGGCCCGCTGGCCGACGGCGGTGGCGGTTGCCGGTCGCCTTGATCGTTGATTGCCTGTCACCACCGCCGATTGCCGGCCGCCGCTTGCTGCCGGTGCCGGTGCCGTCACGGTCGCTAGTCGCCGCCGTCCAAAATGAAAAAACTTTTTGTCGTTATCAAACGAATTTATATTTTTAGAGTATAAATTTTGTGTCGTTATCAAAGAGGTATTTTTGCTTAGAAAATTATCTAGAAATATAAATAGAAAAATCTATTTCTCTTCCAGAAATCAATTTCTAACCAGAATGGTTATCATTCGCGCGCTTAGATCTCCGTCGCTGTCGTCTGGCACGGTTCGGCCGCAAACCTAAACTCTGTTGTGAGTTGCTATCCTTCTCTCTATCCTCCCCCCTTCCCCCTCCTTTCTTTTGGGTTCTTGTTTTGGTCTCGTGTCTTCGCCAAATTCGAGCGATCGGTGATCTTTCGGGTGGTCTGGTTACTGAATTTTTTTCGGTGGGCCGCGGCCGAATTGCTGTGGCTCGAGGGTTAGAATGTGGACGGTTGGATTTCCATTTTGGTAAACTGTTAAAGGAGCATATTGCCCATATACGATTGCTTCTGGCTTTTTTCTCCTCTAGTTATAGGCATTTGTAAGTTGATTTTTAAGCGTAGTAATGGTGTATTATGGACTTCTGAGCACAATTATAGTTGCTCGGGGTACTCTTTTGACTGTTCGCTTTTGCTTGGTTCAAATGTCTTAATTTATTGGATGGAACATGTGCGGATTGAATTGCTGCCTTGTTTCTGCAGGCAGAGGCAAGACGATAAGTGGTAACATGATCTTTACGAGAATGATGAACCTCAGATTTCAAGTATGGTAGAAGATCATATAGACGATAAGTACGCAAAGACCAAAAAAGCTGTTAACCCAACTCCGAACAAGAAACAAAAGGTATCTTTTATAGTTTCTTGTAGAATCTCATGCTTAGTATTAAATGGGCTGTGAGGGGCAGTTACCTTGCCTTATGTGTCAGGACAAGTTAGTCTGATTGTCACACTGCATGACAATACAATTGGGGGGATTGTGCACATTTTTATGTTCTTAGAGCGTTGACATGAAATTACAGAGATGATGCTACATACAGCATCTGATTTTGATTTGGGCTGAGTTGGACATGATTATCATTTGTATTTGTATTGGATGGACCATTTCTCTCTCATTGCTGTCATTATAAGGAAAATGGAGATTCAGTTTTCTTGACATCTAAAATTGATTGTGATGGTGATTTAGAAATTAGGGAAGCATTGTTGTAGTTTTATATGCTTTCTCATTTAAGTTGCAGTTACATCGAGATTTAACCAAAGGGGGCTAACCTGAATTTAATGCCTGTGACTTGCAATAAGTAGACTTAACCTCAGAACCTATGTCATTAAGTTGTGTGAGTTTTGTCTGGTTTTTACTTGTTTCATGTAATTTTTGACAGTGCTTATTGTGCCTTGCACTTGAAATAACTGTCAAGAGTTGATTGATATTTCTGGTTTTGAAATCTTTTGGAATTGGACACTCTATATCTGCAATAGTCGTCATATTGATAGGAGTGAATGTTAGGACAGTCTTCATTATGTAGTTTTCTTTTTGCCACATCGAGTTTGGTGTGTGGCTCATTTATTTTTTTCTTTCCTTTCATGGGATACATGGGACATAGCGAATGCTCTTACTTTGATTTATTGGTCTGGTATGTGAAGTGTTCCTTTTGCTTGCTCTCTTTTTCCCTCTAAGCTGTATGGTTTTCTCTTATTGCAGACACATGGGACCCTTGAAATCAATGAAAAATGGTTCATTAATGAAGGCTATTTACAAATTCACATTGGTTCGCCAAAATCATGGTATGCGATGAACATGTTTTCTGACATTTCTTTGAAAATGAAAACTGCCATTGAAGACAGTGTAATCTGCAGAGGAAATTCTAGTGTCCTGTTAGTCATGACTTACTGATATTTTTCGTTTTTGGGACGCATTCCTTGTTCGTAAGCTTGAAACCTGCTTTTATTGTTCTTTCTTGATAGATATTCAGACATCCTACCTGTGCAAAAGCCTTTGTATTTTTAAAGGGTTCTGGCGATAGTAGACATGGCGTTTCGTAGCCTATGTACAGTCGGAGATTTTGTTACTCCTGTGAGCTCCAGCTAGCTAATTTGATCCACGAAGTATTTAAAAATTTCTTTTTGGTCGGAAGAATGTCATATTCGATAGTTGCATATTGGGACATGTTTGACAGGAAAGCCAGGCGTGTTGATGCCAACTTCCATGTCTCTCGTCTGCGTGGTATGGCTTGTGATAAGGTAATACGGTCATAATTCAGGAGCATTCGATAATCTATTGTCTGTGCTATCTTTGTGATTTATTCACTGATGAGCTAATGTGTTATTCCGAATGGATTTTTTCACTCAAACAAAGTTTCTTTTATACGAAGTTTCTTTTATAAATATATTTCGATGACTAATTAGGCAAACTCATGACAATACTCAAGTTACGAAAATTAAACCTAAAAAGTCGAAAATGTAATTTCATATTTACTTTTCACACTTTTTTTAACCCTCTCTTGTCTTTCCTAATAACGGAAACGAATGTTAATTTCTTCTTATTATCCTACGCTCCATTTTCTTCACCTCCAACATAGCATTGTCGCTCACATATCCTGCTGATCGCTTCTAGAGCCAAATGGTTGACATCATTATCCAAATATGAACTGAAGATTTGTTCTTTGTTTGTTTGTCGTGACACCTTCTGCAAAGCACATTTCTAGGCTACAATATCTTCAAAGGAAAGTTAAGCTTATGCCAGAGAAGATTCGCTGAATCATCTTGCTTCACTCAGCACAATGTTATCCTAGCCACTATATTCTTCCTTCTCTCGCCACAGTTTCAATGACAAGAGATCGCAATACAGAACGACAAAGGGGCTCTTCTGGACGTCTCCTGAGGTGAGTCCTCTCAGAACCGAGTGGGTCTCGCACTGATTTTGTACAGTTGCTTCGGTTTCCTTGGTTGTTGTGATTATATGTGAAAGCATTATTGAAGAAGATGGGATGAGGGAGAAAACTGTAATCAACTACGCAGGTAGGAGTTCATGGAGTCCTTAAAGAAGTGGCTCACATACTGAGCTACATTGGAAAGATTGGGCAATTTAGTTCACTGATATCAAAGTGTTCGATGAGCTATTAGAGATTCTTGAAGAAGAAAATAATACTCTCAAAAGGAAATACTTTAAGGTTGTGCAGGATCGGAAACGGTTGGCAGATAAAATATATAACCGGTTCCGGATCATAGATCGCTCTCTACATGCAAGAGACCAGTTTCAAGGAACTTTTATCTTCTTCAGTTGTCTGCAATTCCAAGGTAAAGCACTTTCATGTACTTCACCTCCTTACTTACATGGAAAGCAATCACAAGGAGTTCATCGTTACAACTAGAAGGAAACATTTCCTACTCTTTCATCCAGCCTTTACACTCGGTGAAGTTAATTAAGCGACAAATTCTCGTTCAATTGATCATTGCAGAGAAATTATGTGCTTGGTGATCATATTGAAAATTATTAACCAAGAAGATGGGAAAGAATCTAGTACGGTGCTGGTGTTCCCGAAGAAAGAATAAGCTCCAATACTTGGAAAGAAAAAGCTTGGAAACTGCTTTCGCTGTACTTCCTTCTCGATTAATATTCAGACAACTTTATAACATGTCCGAAAATTTCTGCAGTGTTAGAGGTTCTACTAAACAGTTGACTGGGATATAATAGCCAATATGCAGCCTGAACTTTTGTAAGCTCTTCCTCTTATTGAGGTCCAGTTAGCTAAACTAAGCATGAAAATATACAAAAAACATATGCTATAAGATTTTCATGCACTGGCATGCTTATTAGGTATTAGTCTCTTTGAACCCCTCCAATGATCAATCAAATCTTTCTCTTAATCTCGGCTTATGCATCCACTCAAATTTTATGAAATTATGCCGGCCAAAAGAAAAAGTTGATCAGATTCTTTCTTCACTTTCTTGTCAAGACAAATGGCTCACTAATGATCATCGCTCATGAGATGAGCAAGATAGGGCAAATACTCCCTCTGTAGGAAATAAAAGTTTGTTTCGGCGTCGTCCAAGCACTATCGCATTTCTAGTGCCCTGAAACATCCACATTCATATTTGGTAAGCATGAGTTCACTCTGAATTTCGCAGGGTATATCATTGTCATGGGGAAATCTTTAGACTATAAATTAGTTAGTCCACTTATCGGAATAGAGCCAACATCAATTCAATCCTTTTTTCTGAGAATCAAAGAGGATGAAGTTAGAAAAGTTTTGAAAGGAGATTGCAACACATGCCCGTCCTCATTTTTGGATGAATACTTTAATAATGGCACCGCATTTCAAATAATTAGGATCTTTCTATTAGCTTTTTTTTTTTTTTTTTTTTTTTTTTTGTGTTCGTAATTTTCCCTCATTATAAGAATGCTATTAGTTCCTCAACTGAATGGATAGTCCAACAAGTGTGAATCAAAGGCACATGTTTTTGATTAATTGAAGAGTCATTTGGTGCTGAACCAAAGACTTCCGCTCTAGTAATCTTCCACGGTTAAATCGATAGGTAGGGGCCAGTATGGTAATTTTCTCGATACATTCATATCAAAATTCATATTATGAAACCTCACATTACTCTTTCAAGAGTTGTTGATAAAGACATGGAATGACCGACTCATTTGCACCAGCTGAGAGTCCTTCCCAGCATATGTTTTTGCCTTGCATGGCTGCTTTGAACCCGACGCGATTAGATTGATCGAGTTTTCACGGGTGCATCAAAGGAGCGCTTTGAAGATTTTAATTGAAATCTTCGTGAGATTGAGACGGTGATTGAGGTGAGGACAACGGAGTGGAGAGCCGAAGAAGCAGAGGCAGGTGATTGAGTTGCAGAGACAACAAGGTTACGTTAGAGTTGAAGGAAGCGAATGGTCATGGAGGGACTATGCTCGTGTTGTCTCCTCAGATCTAGGGTTTGTCCTCGTCGCGTTTGCAGGGAAAGAGGAGAGACAAGGAGAGAGAGAGAGAGAGAGAGAGAGATCGGGCTGTGCTGCCCGACCCAATCTCAACCCTATTAATACCAACATCTACCCGAAGAAGATGATCAAATCATATGCTTTTGTTTTTCACTATGGTTGAAAGCCTGGAAAGAGTTGCCTTCCTCCGCGAAGACAAGACAATGGAAAAATTTACGATCATAGAACGCCGTCTCACAAGAGAGTTATCCGCGTCCCCTTTGCAGTTCGTCAAACTCCCTTGAGTTCACCCCGGGAGGGTTGCGACTTTTGTCCGTGAAGATTGTTGGCAATTCACTGGGTCTGATTAGAGCCGTGAGATCTTTCATCTTAGTTTTCTTGGGTTTCTAGTAAAGCCTACCGATTCCTTGATTTTTGGTGGAACCGAACGCGCGCCACCGTCTCTCGCAGTTCTTGATGACCCGTCTTGTTGTTTCTTGCTTGTTCTTTTTTATAACAACAGCAACTCGATCAGAGTTCAAGTGCTGGGCGTGGAAGGTCAGCCCTTGCGGTCGCGGCCAATCCTTCATCCTAACGAGTGGCGGTCGCGACCGTCACCTTCTTCTCATCATCACGAGCGATGGAAGGAGTCAGACTGAGCTTTCCCTCGGAGACCAAATCGACTTCCATCTTTCTGTCTCCCATTGAAAGACGATTCGCAAACTGACACTATACGCCCGTTTTCAGCAATTTGGCTGTTAGGGTTGATGTTGATAGGGGGTTTTGTGAGAGAGAGAGAGAGAGAGAGAGAGAGAGAGGGAGAGAGAGAGACGGGCAATACTTGAAAAATAGTTGTTTTGCTTACTGATTAAACGTGCAATAAACAAATGGTAAACAAACGGGCTAACTCTTGCCTGTGTGTGAGTTTGTGATGGAAACTTTTGTGTGAAGGACTGAGATATACATAAAATTAAGTTGTGGGCATAGGCAGATCCATCCTACCTAGGAAATATTTACTTTCAGAATAATTCGTGTTCTTATTTCAATCCTGATGCTATTTGTAATCGTTAAGAAACATTAGTAAAAAGAAACATTAGTAAAAAGATTACCTTCTTCCTCTGTTCATTGAATGTGTTCATTGAGAAACATGTGAAATTGGATTCTTCCTCTTACAATAACATCGTCCGACTTCATTTTAATATTCTAGTTTGGTCCAAATTACGTCCCACTATCTTTCCAATGTTAGAAGCTAAAGGTGGGAAATTCATACAACTAGATATAAGATTTTGACCAAAAAAAAAAAAAAGATATAAGATTTAAGAAATAGAGACTATTGAAGAATTTAATTGAGACAACGCGAAATGTTGCTCTTGTTCTCTTATATTCGATGATTTACGCAAAGTTATGTACCTCTAAATTTGGGAGAATGCATTTCTAGTTCCTAGACATAACAATAGCATCTCCACATGATGTTATATCTTTCGGACCGATACTTGCAACATGGGGAACCAACTTACACCATAAGAGCCCGAGAATTCAATCCTTAGGGCAATTCCAAACTCGTACAAACTAGATCACTCATTTGTCTAAGCTTCAATAAATCAAGCCTAAGATTGCAAAAATATTTGTGGAATCTTGAGTTTGACTAATTTAGAAGCTTTGAATTTCTTTTTCTTTTTTTTTTCTTTCCATTTTAAGGGAAAATTGTAAATAAGGGCTTGAAGAGCTTTTATATTCTCAAATAAGGATATGGAGTTGACATTATTTTAAATAAGAGTATATAGTGGATTTTGTTTTAAATAAAAGCCTAAAATAGTTATATCAGTTTCAAAAAAGGGCTTGAACTCATCGGTTAGTGAAGGGAATTTCGTCTTTTAAATTTTTTAAGTTTTCCTTTTTTCTTTTTGCTTGGTTTATTCTCTTAATAAAAAACAAACTCAAAACAAAAACTTCGGAAAGAACAAGCAAAAATACAAGCGGGAGATTGATATGGCCATTTATTTTGAAATAAGATCTACTTTAAATCATTATTTAAAAAATAATGATATTTTGAGTTATTATTTGAATTTTTATTTATTTTTAAATATATGTACTATAGTAGTTCTCATGCTATTGCTGTGTGAAGGGAGAATCCTGCATGCACTAGGTGCACGGAAGAAATCTAAAAAAAGTACGTATAAACAAAGGCTTCAATTGGTCAAAAGTCGTTGCAGACGGTCAAAGATAACTTTACTACCAACTCTCTGGGGAAGAACAGATGTACGTCAATCTGCTGTAGATAAGGCACGCGGTCCGTTCCTTTCTGGTTGCCAACTCGGCACGTCTCCAAAACCCGTTTCTTTTCTTTTTTTTTTTTTTTTTAGCGAAAAAACCCACTTTTTTTGTTATTGTTTTTTTTTTTTTTTTTTTTTGATGGAGATCTAAATTGTAATATAACGTCAAAGAATTCAACCAAAAAGTTTTATACTGTTAGATGGTTGAAGAAACATGAATACAAGATGTAATATGACTATAATTCGTTAAGAGAAACTCAAATTCTAACATAATGTTTGTAACTCATTTAAAGACATTACAGATCATTATTATAAAAATGAAATCCTTTCATTAATTACATTAAAATATTTTGATAGGGATAACATTATAAAAACAAAGATGACAAACATGCATTGTGACTCTTAGCTTTTTGGCATCTCACTTGAGACATAAACTAAGCTCCAATTGTGCAATTATCCCCCTTCATCGACAGTACTTGGATAAATGGCAAGGAGCTAATTAGGGTTGCGCTTCTAGGCCATCAAAAGGTCGAGATCCAAGGTGAGAAGAAAGAATAATGTAGAGAAGAGAGAAAGAGGAGGAGAAACACAAGTGTTTTCTCAAGCAAAAAAATAGGAGTATCTATAGGTGCTCCTTTTTGATATATTGATACAATGTTTACCACTATTAGGACAATATAACATATATTATTAGTGACTAGTATTGACAAGTTTCAACTCGCATTATGTGTGTCTCATTTCATGTAGTCAATTCTTTTTAAGAGTATTTAGAATTTAGTATCTTTATTTTAGCTGTCTCGTAACCCTAGGAGTTCTATAAATGTCTAATTTTCTCCAACTCACACTTTGGACCTAAGAAAATATTGCACTTGGATTTTTGATTGGCTAAACAAGAAAAAACACATGGAAAAGGAATTATAAATGACTATTGGGTGGATATTTGAAAAAAAAGAGCAGAGAGGTTCTTGTGGGATATATAAAGGTGCAAGGAGGAGATTCTACGAAGAAGAAGAAGAAGCTCGATGGAAAGAAGCAGCAGAACGCGGCGCATAAAGACAGACCGGGCTGGATGTGTACAGGGCATCCTCTCCATGCCATCCTCCGCCTTCACCATCCCGCAGACTGACTGCATCGTCTTCGTCTTCTTCATCCCATCAGCCCCCCATGCACCATCTCGCCGCTTCATTCATCAACCATCATCTGTGAATTTCCATCAACTTGGCCAATAGCCAGAGACTCCACCACCACAGCAAGGTCTCATTGTCGTCACCATCGCTGTCCATGCCCTGCAGCAACCCATTCCTACCACAATACCAACTCCTCGCGCTGCCATCCGCTATATCTTCAGACCAGCCGCCACGGCCTTGGTGAGGGTCATGACCCCGGTGCTGCGGAATCTTTTAGTTCGTTTCGGTTCAAACCCATTAGTCATCGCCTTGGCATGGACACCCTCAGCTCATCTCATTTAGAGAATTCCGACTCCAACCAATAAACTACGTCAAGAATCCTCCTTTCTGTTTTAATCATGTGCCATTTCACTTTGTATTCGACTCCGTATCTTCTGTGCTCAGCGTTTGCGTCCGTTGATGTTTCTTGTCCAAATTAAGCTCGTCGCTAACGTTCTCAAACTTTGGCCTGGAGTTGCGCCAAGCCGGGTCGAGTTGAACCAAGTCGGCGCCACTGAGCTTTAATCGCTGCCCAGGGCAGTGCAGAAAAAAACCACCTTCCGTTGTCCTCCTGTTTGGTCGTCCCTTGCTATTTTCCTTCGATGAACTCGGTTTTGCCGACTATCTGTTTCCCAGCATTCGCGGACGCCACTCGCCAGCGTTGTTTCTTGTCTACACGAATCCAGCACGGTGCATCCAGTAGCCATTGTTGATGAATCGGTCTGGGTTAAATCGGACCCAGCCTTGCCGTTACCGTTGACATATCATTCCGAAACCACGATCAGCCCCCACACCGAGAAGTGGAAACAAGAGACAAGGCATTCGAGAATTGGATGACAGAACCGCGGAAAGCAGGTGCTCGAAGACAGGAACTTGAGCCTTTCGTGCAAGGAATTGGCGATTCCATGTGAGATGGTGGAGCGGATCACGAAGACAACCGGGTCTTGATGAGCCAATGGATGAGTGCTTCTGACCATCTCTTGTTCTCATTATTTGCTTTCCCCCTTGTTATGAGTAGTGCACTCTGAATCTCTTTACCCGGTCAGATCATTGCTTGGAATTGCAGGGGTGCTGGCAGCGATGCTTTTGATACAAATATGAAAAGAATCATCCACAATCATTATCCTCATGTCCTGATTTTGCAGGTCCAAGAGAACATTCGATGCATGCCTTTTGCTGGCGGGATCTGAGTGGTTTGGAACTCGGGAGTCCAGCTCCTGTAAATTGCAGAACAGAACAAAGTTTATATATTGGTCAAGGCGAGCGCGATTTCTCGATCCAAGCATCTCAGGGAGCGAGGTCTCTCAATCACCATCAATCTACCACAACTCCTTGTCCTGAAGCTAAAGGTAATCTCTCTTTGTATCGGTTTGAATTGCTAGTGAAAGATTCGGTGATTGATGATGGCTATCTTACTCTTTGTTGACACATTATTATTTGTTGATACATAAAAACGAAAAAGAAAAAGCAAAAATATATACATAGGAAAACACAAAAATGAGCCTTATAATAAAGAGCTGCTGGTCGTCGTTTGTCATCATAGTGACCACCCGAACTAGGTAACCTTGGTGTTCCCTATTTTCTTTTCCCGTCTTGGCTGGGTCTGAAACATAGAATTCACCCCGAGACTGTTTTGGGATACTTCTTGCTAATTTAGAACTTGATATATCATGTCTAGGCTATGAAACACATTAGAATTGAATTTAGAGCTCGCATTCTTAATTGCATATCAGTGTTCGACAATATCAAATGAAACACTGAAATGGTTTCTGTGAAACCAAAGGTTAAAGTTTTGGCTGATGTTTGATTTGTTCCGAGATTATTGTATTATAATTAAATCTGGGTTTCTCTTTGATTTTGTGACATATAGTGTGATGTTGGAGTTGGCCATGAACAAGCTCGCCGAAGATGCTTTCCCATTGGTGATGGCCACGGTTAAAGGCCGTTCCCGTTAGCTTCTCGTTCTTTTCATATTCACTATGCATGGGTATTTGTTTTTAGTTGGTTTGGTTATTTGCTTGAATGATCTTAGTTAGTGTTAAAAGATGGTCGCAGGTGTTAGTGATTCAATAGCCAGTAGTGGTGGGTTAATGACGGCGGTCCGGTGATGAATGTGGTGGACGGTGAAGTGATCCGGTCGGAGCAAATTCGCGTCGGCGCTAGTTGCCAAGGCTGGCTTTGATTTGGTGTTGTGGTCACAAAAAAGAACATTCGTTGGAGATGAACTCTCGAGAAATAAAGAGGAAAATAAAAAAATAATAATAATACAAGAAATAATTGAAAATGAAAATATTTTTAATAAAATGTTATAATAAAATCGGGTCGGATCTGGTTATTAGAGCCGGATCAGGCGGTGGGTTGGAACTTTTGTAGTCTGGTTCGGAACAAAGGAACCGTGGGTTGGAGGCTAAATGAATAGCGCTGAAAAATGATTCGGGCTTGGGCTAAATTTGAGCTGGAATTGGGTGAAGGGAATAGGTTAGGCCGAATTTAGCGTGTGGGCTGAGTTTGAATCAGGCTTAAGTGGACCAAGGACCGAAGATTGGAAATCTGGGCCCATCTGACCGAAATCTTATTCAGACCGGATTCTAGATGCCGGTCTGCATCCAAACCCAACTCGGACCATGAGGGTCCGAGTCAGACCCATATTCAGACCAAGTTCCCTAACCCGGTCCGAAATCCATTTTCCAAAAAAATAATAATTTTTTTAAAAAAAATTCAAACTAAAAAATTAATACAGAAAAAAAACGAAAAGCATAAAAAACTATAAAAGATTTAAAAAATTAATAATAATTCCAAAAAAAATTTAAAAAAAATTTGGAAAAAAAGTTTAAAATTAGATATTTTGGAAAAAAAGCTTCATTAGATTTTTTTTTTTTTTTTTGTGTTAACTCTACTTAAAGTTATTTTAGCAATGAAGATGTTCAATTTTTTGATAAAAAAATTGAACCTAAAATTGAATAGGCGTTTAAGGTTTTGCAATAGGGTTTTTGAATGCTTTCTTCAATTAGGTACAATGCTAGGTCATTGTTTGCGCACTTTCATTTTGATTTTACTTTATTGTACTTTTTCAATACATTGCTTGTTAATTTTCTCTTTTAGCATGGTTACGTAAAATCATTAGTACCATAATAAACACTTATCATTTGAACACTTAGCGGACAAGAATCTTAGAGTTCATTATTGGTAAAAAGACTGTCTGGTCACTTTAGTGAACAAACCATCAAGTTTATGTACCCAAAAGACATTAATTAGACAACTAATGTAATCAAGTTCCTGATTATTGAATCTTTGGTCTCAATTGATTTCTACCCGACCCCAAAATGGCTAGTTGCGACTCCTAGAAATATTAAATTGTTAAGTTGAAATTGAATATGCCAACATCATTCAAGGTATGAGGTTAAGAGAGCTTGCACTTGAAATCGATGGATCATTTCAGATCATTAGATGATATATTCAACCTGTCTTTTGTGAATGCTATTCGAACTATCTTTTTTTGCATTATTTAAGTACTTGTCCCAATCAAGAGGCCAATGTAGATGATTCCACAAAACAATTTGATCAAGTCAAGTTTTGAGACAAGCTAGCAAAAGCCATAGTCATTCACAATTTTACCTACTCTTTTGTAGAGCACGAGGCAACTAGAGAGTTGCTTAGTTACCTCAACCCCATATGAAGCACATATCAAGAAATGTAACAAGAAGTGGTGTTGTGAAAGTTTATTAGAAAGAGGAGAATTTTAAAATCACTTTCGAGCAGAATATGTTTAACTTTTGATCTATGGTCTATTACAGCTGATCATTATATGACTATCACTACCATTACGTTGATGAGAATTGGGAATTACATGCAAATGTTTTATGCTTCCTCCATGTGCCACCTCCATGTAGTGGTGCCATACTATGAGAAAAATTGTCAACTTTGTTGAGAGAGTGGTGCATTGAGAGGAAGATTTTCAGTATTACATTAGATATTGCATCATATAATATGGTTAATATTTGGAAAAATAAACCTTCTATGAGATCCTCGATGTCATGGGATGGACGGTTTCTTCATGTGTGTTGTCGTGTGCATGTTTTGAATCTCATTGTACAAGAAGATATAAAGGTGATTGATGGATCATTACCGAATATTAGAGAATCTGTCAAATATGTAAGACCTACATAAGTGAGGATAATAAAATTTGCTAAATGTATCCCTAATCATGTTTGAAGACAGGTAAAAAGGTACGTCGAGATGTGGTTATTAGATGGAATGTATCTAATGCTTGGAGGTGTTTTGGTCTTTGAACATGCACTTTTCCATTTGAAGTTAACTAATTTTAACTTTTTTGCACGTCCATCACCTGAGGATTAGGTCAGAGCTAAGAAGATTGCACTATTATTGTAACCTTTTTATGAAATTTCTACTCCATTCTTTGTAGTTAGATATCTCGCGGTGAAATGATATTTCTATGTAGAATGGCAAATCTAGTTTCATTTCTAAAGGCAAGGAACAACAATGCAGTTATTAGTTTCAATCCAATGGCAATACTAAAAAGTTTGAAAAACATTAGAAGTGTTATAGTGTTATTTTATCTTTTGCTGCTATATTACTTTCTCGTTTACATTTGTTAGAGTTTTGCTATTCGAAGTTGAACACCAATGATCATGTGGAATTTGTACGGAGCATTTGAGAAATGCTCTATATGCTTTTTGATGAATATGTGAACTCTATGTCGAGAAATAATCAATATAGATCTAGTTGAGTTAACATTGATCATTCTCAACATAGAGGTCACATATTTATCAAAACACATATAGGGCCCGTTTGGTTCGGCTTTTGGGGAATGCCTTTGGCCAAATGCAAATATCTTTAGGCTAAAGGAGTTTTCGGGAATGCTCGGATGTTTGGCAAATTACGCATTGGAAAGTGGCTTGTGTGAAAATACCGTTTGGCAAAACTTATTACAAATGGCCTTTCGCTTTTAATTTTTTTTAAAAGAAAATATGAAAATCAAATCCGACGGCCAGCGATGCCGGACGGCCAGATCAGGCGACGCCGTCGTCGCGACCTCAGGCGCCTGGAGGCGCAGAGGCTAGATCTGGCGGCCTGAGGTCGCGCCGGGCGCGGACCCAGCGGCGCGACCTCGGGCGATGCCGTCGCCGCTGGAGGCGCGACCTCCAGATCTGGCCGTCTAGCGGCCAAATCTGGCCTCCGGACCGCCGGATCCGGCGACTGAGGTTGCGCCGCCGGCCAGATCGGGCGGCCCGAGGTCGCGCGGACCCGGGCGGCGCGACCTCAGCGACGCCGTCCGCCGCGGAGGCGCGACCTCCAGATCTGGCCGTCCGCGGCCGGATCCGGCCTCCGGACAGCTAGATCGGCGGCTCGAGGTCGCGCGGACCTCGGCGGCGTCGCCGAGGTCACGCGGACCCGGGCGACGCCGCCCGAGGTCCGTGCGACCCGGCGGCGCCGTCTCGAGGTCCGCGCCGCTGGGTCGCGCGTCGCGCCACCCCGAGACGGTGGTCACCGGCGACGCGCGACCCTCGAGCGGCGGCGGCGGTGGTGGTCACGGAGAAGAAGAAGAAGCTGGTGGCCTCGTTTGAAGACGACGGGGAAGAAGAAGAAGATGAACAGTAGGCATGGCATTTCCTAAATGCCAAATGCTCAATCTTTGCCCCTCCCGGCTTTCAAAGATTGAGCATTTGGAATGCTCATATTTGGGCAAAGGAGCTTTCAAAAATGTTGCCAAACACCAAAAATTTTCCCCAAGGGGCTTTGAGGGCCCAAAGCCCCTTGGGAATGCCCAACCAAACACCCCCATAGTCTTTCTCGAATGCTTTGTACAAATTTCATAATCCACGTCCAACTTTTGAATAACAAAACTCTAACAAATGTAGCTCCATCGAACTTTCTTCAATCGAATCCAGGAAGGTGTAAACAATATGCAGATCTTCAAGGATTGGACTGTTTGGAGGGTAGAAGTCTATTTAGACATAATCCTAAGCTGTTACATACCAAGGTCCATAATTCAACGTCCAATCAAAACATTTCATCATTTGGCAAACATATATACCATTTTCACACTGACACCTCAATTCTACCTCGAGAAACCAATATAGTAGCAAAGGATAAGACAACACTATAATACTTCTGATATTTTTCAAACTTCTTTAGCATTGTCATAACTAAATCCTCATTTATTGCTTGCCTTTGTCAAGCAAAACTGGATCCGCCATATACTCGCTGTGGGATATCCAACTACAGAGAAGAAAGTGGAAATTTCATAAAAAGATTGTGACACAAATGCAATTTTTTTAGCTCTGACCCAATCCTCAAGTGATGAGCATATGAGAAAGTTACAATCAATTAACTTCAAATGGGAAAATGCATGTTCAAAGACCAAAGGCCAAGTAGGTAGAGTTCTATTTAGTAGCCACATTTTGACATACTTTTTTGCCCATCTTCAAGCATGACTGTGATATATATTCAGCAAATTTTACTCTCCTTCCTTATGTATCTCTCACATATTTGACAAATTTCTAATACTTCATAATGATCCACCAATCACATAATGCACATGAAAAATTGGCCCATCACATAGCGAACATGATTTGGTTTTTTTTTTTTTTTTTTTTTCAAATAGAAATCATATTATCATTTTATGATGCATTATCTAATGTAATATTGAAAATATTCCTTTCAATGCGCCACTTTCTTAACAAAGTCAACAATTATTCTAGTAAAATGACACCACTATATGAAAATGGCACAAAAGAAACAAAAAACCTTGCATGTAATCTCATCAATGAAATAGGCAACGACAGTCATATAATGATTAGTTGTGATAGAAGCTTATCGATCAGAAGTCAAACGAATTATGCTCGAAAGTGTCACTATATTTGATTTCATATTTCTCTTCTTCTTTTTTATAAACTTTTATCACATCACTTCTTGTTGTATTTATTGATATGTGCTTCACATTGAGCTTGAGATAACTAAGCCACACTCTAGTAGCCTCGTGCTCTATTAAAAAAGTAGGTGTAATTGTGTTTAATTATGACTTAGCATTCCTCCAAACGTGGCTTCATGAAATTGTTCCATGGATAATCAACATTGGCCTCTCGATTGGGACAAATACTTAAATGATGCAACAAATGTTTTGTCCCATGACTAGCTATATATGTTGGTTCGTACCACTTACATTTTGCTTGAATTCCGATTCAAGCCATATAACAAAAGTGCATCTTTTTGATGGTTTAGAGCAAATAGACTAATTTTCCTCATTCTCATGAACAAAGGATGCAATTCTACATCTCTCTGATTGTTTTATGGTTGAATATTCTTCTTGATCCTAATTAGATCTTGACATGTTAACTAATTACTTAGAGAAAATGTGAATTAAAATAAGTTGTAAATACTAAAAGAAAATATAACATGTTATATTTCTATCAAACATTAAATCAAACACTTGCAAAAAATCAGTGGGCCAATCATGAACTTTTTGAAGTCATATAGGTTTGAGGAGCTATAGAAATTATTCGACACAAAATAGAAATAAGAGCAAGAGCAAGGATAATTACGAAAGCATGGTACCTCTAACAAGTAGCCACAAGATACTCTTTTCTTACCAATTCCGCTAGTCAACAACATGCTCAAATTCAGTAAATCATAATGACTCATGAAGCGGGTGTTATTCAAAAGTTATTCTAATGTCTATGAATCGCATCACTTTACTGGCAATAGCAACAGCAATAAAGGGACATTCAAGCATATCACTTCAGTGAGGCAAACATCGGTAACCACGATTCACCTCATCTAATAGCTAATGACACGAAATCTAACCATTTAAAGATATCAACACATATGTTCAAATCCAACAAATACTGGAGCTAATTCACCTAGAAAACATTTTAGAAGCCTTTTGTCGAATAGATTATGTGAACTACAAGAATAAGGGTAAACATGGAAGTAATTAACTAGACCAGCGACTGAGGCTTCCATGAAGTTGTTGATTGAAGTCACGGCTGGTAGAAGTAGCTCGAGAGAGATCTCAGCACTTAGAATTTTTAACTAAGGTTCACGCCATCAAAGCAGGGTTGATTTGCTAGCAAGAGTTTTAGGAATTGATGTAGGTGTGAGGTTTGGGTGAAAAATAATTTCACATCAAACAGTTAAAATATGAAAGAAAAATTATTGATAAACTGAAGGTATGAGTTGAGCTAAAGGGGTAAGTTCATTTAGATACGTCGGTGGGTTAGAAATTCGAAGTCGCACTCTTCATATCTCGTTCGAGATATTGAACTTTCATGAGTAAATGATGGGAAATTTTTATGCAATTTTATTTCACGCGAGCACAAATTAGACAAAATCTACAACAGATGAAATTGCATAAAGGGTTTAATTGATGAGTTTGGCTGATTCGCATCCATTATTTTTGGGGAAAAAATAAAGTTTGCTCGTCAATTTATTTTGTTGTACATTATCTTTGTTTTTGTGTTGGTGTAAATTACAAGTCAAACACCAAGGAATTGATTGAGTGGTGAGAACAACTCCGAATGATTTGTCGGCGGAAGCTACAATTCCATTTACTAAAAATGATATTTTACCCAGCAATTTTAAGTAGTTATTCGTCAACCATATGTTATCTAGTGAAAAAATATCTAATTCCAACAGAAAATCAAACTTCCTCGTTATTATCTATGTTGTCAAATGTTGTCCACTTCAAATTGTATATAAGTTGTTGCCCCTTGACCCTCATCACTCTCTCTAGTACGCACACTAAGAAAATAGAAGTTCTTTTTTTTTTTAAATGGGTTAAAGAAGGGCAAATATGGAATTATGATTGATAAGTGAGGGCAGGATGAGAAAGTGACAATTATTCATTAAATTGAGGAGTTGAATTCCAAAAATGCTTCTTCTCAATGCGCTTACAATTCCTTATCGAGCTAAAAACTTTAGAAAGCTTTAAAGATAAAATTACATATTTTAAAAGTGAGTCAAGAATTTTGCATTTGCCCAAAGACTTTAAAGGTCCACCTCTTCAAAATACTGAATTAAATGCAACCTAAACGACGCTTCGTTTGCAAAGACGAAATACAAAGGGAGGAAAAAAATCGGTAGGGAATGAGAAATTCCAATGTATAAAAACAATTAGAGAAAGCATAGGGGAGGAAAACATGAAGAGCAGAATTCTGCGGAGCCCAACCATCTGCGATCATCAGGGGTGGGTGGATAAGAGGCCATGGATATGGGCATATTGACACGCCTAAATTACGATATTGTCCTTGCCCCTTTCGAAAAATTACAAGACAAATTAACACGTCAGTGGCACCATTACTTTCAAACTTGAGGTATTTTAACATAAACTTGGAAAAAGCTCCCGAGGAACAATGGAACAATCAAGGACTTATTCCAAGTTTCATTTATTAAATTACTAGTTAGGCATGAATTGGTGACGACCCCCAATGGTCGATTTACAAAAATTGAAACTAAAAGTTTGTGAGAGAATATTATATTTCTGAGGGAGAGAGAGAGGCGTAGCTGTTGGTTCTGCGTGATTTCTTCTTCATTTGCATTGCAATGCCACCACGCTCGAGTTTCTTCTTTTGATGGTTTTTCTTTCTGGGCGTTTCCGTTAGAAAAGCTTTTTGCATTTTTGATGCAGAAATTGCTCGGTCCTCCGGAGTTTCTTGTGCTTTGTTCACGTCATTAGAGTTTTGATAGAAAAGACAGGGACGAGGTAAAAAGTCGATGGATCGGAAACAATGCCTTGAGCCAAGGGCTTGCGTTTGAACTATTGGACCAAATGTCACAATCACGGAGTACTCAGGTTTTGCAACTCCGTAGTATGGAAAACAACGAATACTAGGTTGCTAGATTCAATCCATCATTAAAAAGTGGGGCCTTCCTATGTGGTTGTCTCACTTAGCAATGAGAGTAGTGTTCCTTCCGCAATGCTTATTCATTTTTCTTCTTTGTGGATAAAAATTGAAATCGGTATTGTTATAATTTTGTTAGATTGATATTATTCTGCGAACTTGACTAGTCAACCAGCCAAGACCTCTGGAGCAGTTCCTAGCACAGATTCCACATATGATGAAAATTTACTTCAAGTTAGAAGTACTTCAGCAAGTTGAGTAATTTCTAGCAATTATAACAAAAATTATGCTGCAGATAATAGGGTCGAAGCCATTAGTGGATAGTCTTGAGAAGGAGAGAGATTTCTACTTTGACAAATTCGGAGATATTGAGATCTTGGGCCACTATCCTGAAATAGAATGCCTACCAGTAATGTCTCTATCAAGCATTATTTCCAGGCATACTAGCCCTTTGTTTACAAGCATACTTGTTTTGTTCATCTCTGTTGCTGTCTAAATGCTAGTTACTTATTAACTTCTACTTTGGGAGATTGTGGGAACAATAAAGAAGATATTTCATGCAGCAGATGATGATGCATTGGTTGTGGCAAAAGCTTAAGCCATGGTGTCGCTACACTAGAAATAGTAGAGTTACTGATTCTCATTGCCAATGTTGCCGAAAAAAGAACAAGCTCAGATACTCACGAAAGGAAAAGTATCATAAACCCGGAAGGTAATGCTGCTGCTAGTACTTTGTCTTCTCTGAGTTAAAGGATTATGGCCACTTCGGACGTGCATTCTAGTGGGTCATCTCTCATGACTTACTGACTTCCCATATTTGGATGCATCCCTTATTCGTAAGCTTGAAAACAACTTCTGGTGTACTCTCCGTTAATAGATATTTAGACAAATCCACCTGTGCAAGAGCCTATGCATTTTTAAAGGGTTCTAACCATAGTCAACATGGCAATTCGTAGTCTATTTACGGTCGGAGTTTTTGTACTCCTTTGAGCTTTAGTTAGCTAATTTGATCATGAAGTAATTACATATATCTACAATGACTTCACATCCCTTACAAGGTTCATGGTTGTCTGTATTATGGAGTACCACATTGACTGTGCCATGTTTGGACATGTTTCATAGGAAAGACTGCCGTGTTGATGCCATGTTCTATGCATATTGTTTGCATGTTTGGTTTGTGACAAGGTAACATAATTTAGGATTGTTTGATAATGTATTGTCTATTCTGGTTGGTGCATCTTTATGGGTCCTTCATTGATGAGTAGACGTATTATCACGATTGGATTTTTTCAATTTGCCCATCGAGAGTTCTGAAACTTGGGTTTTTTTTTTTTTATTTCATCTACTTCTTCCGCATGTTATTGGTGGGTTGTTAACCATATTTGTGATTGTCTAAAAATACCCTTTTTAGCTCTTGACTTACTACATCGTCCAAGTAAGGGGCAACCTCTTTTATAATAATATCATCTTTACAACTTTGAGTTCTTTACCATGCACATATTTTTTTAGTGATGACATCCACTGACATACGAAAAATACCCAAAAAAATAAATAAATACAAAAGATCTCAATACGGGGAAATCGACACATTAGTGTCCATGGTATTCCAATGATCATCATTTCCATATTACTATGTACATTTGCCATTGGAACATACCAAATCCAAATTCAACCAAAAATAACAAAAAAAAAAAAACTAAAGAACCACAAAATCCTTTACCAAAACATCGCGAACAACCACAGTTGATCTATGAAATTGGACTATCACAACTCCATTTACTTCCTAACTTTGTAGAGACTCCAATAGCTATCTCAAAATAACAAAAAATATGAAATTACCTGTACACCAAAATTTTAAGAAAAGTTTAAGGAAAATGACACTGAACTCAGAGAAATATCATGAATTTCTTCATGAAATTAAAGGATGATCGCAGCCATCCTTTCCATTGACTCAAACTGGTGCTTCAACCTTCGTGAGGCAAAAGCAAAGGCTACTATCCACTCTGAAGGACCAAAGCTGGATGACGACATCCTTTATGAGTTCATTCCGCTCGTGAGGATGCGCGACAGCATTCCACCTCTCTGTCAACACATAGGAAAAATTTTCGCTCATGTAATTCCACTTCTTGAGTTGCAATCCGTGAGATACTTCAAGACATGGCTCAATGAGGGAAACCTTAATGCCCTCCTTCCTATCTAGGATTCGGATCTCTTCTTCGCTCAAGAAACCTTCCCTTATCTGATTCTTGGGCATAGAGAGCCTACTTTGGCCCCGGCTCATGTCAGTGGCAGTAAGTGTCTTCTCCACAACGAGCGTCAAATCCTGACCGCGCATTTCCCGTATTTTGTCCATGTACTTTGTCGGCAATTCGCTCGGTCCGGTTAGAGCCGCAAGATCCGTGTTCTGAGTTTTCTTGGGTTTCTTGGAAACTCTAACCGATTCTTGGGTTTCGGTGGAATCGGATGCCCGTGACCGCTTCTTGTTTCGGACAACTGGATCAGAATTTAATTCCTGGGCTTGGAATGCCGGCCGTCGGGCCCTCGGCGATCTCTTCTTCCTCACGATCCATCCAACAACGGTCGGCCCAAAAGTGGTGGTCGCGACGCTAAACTTCTTCTCATCGTCCCGATCAAAGAAGGAAGGGGCGAGACGGTGCTTTCCCTCGGAGACCAACGAAGCTGCGTCCGCCAAGAGGTGGAGAGACGAGAGATCGAGTTCCATCTCTCTCTCCCCCTACGAAAGAGGGTTCGCACACTGAAGACAGACCATCGCCGCTGGAGTACGCTGCTTCCCCCACTATCGCCAAGTATCGCCAAGTGACGACGAAGAGATGAAAAGACGAAGAGCGTTGATCGTGGGTTTTCGAGAGAGAGAGAGAGAGAGAGAGAGAGAGAGAGAGAGCCGAGACAGAGTGGGGGAAGAACAGAGAAGCGTAGGGATTTCAACGGGCAACGGGCAATACTTGAAAAAGATGGGAAGTCCGAGTGGAGGTTGTCTTCGGATCATCGGGGAGATACGAGTGTTTCAAAATAGGAAATATTAGGGCTTCCTGCGTGGTTAAACGGGTGATTGTAACGAAATAATTTGTTGTCAATCTCCGAATCGTTGTCCAACTCGGACTTTGTCACCAAGAAATTGTACCTTGATTTTAATTACGCGCGTACTACAATTCTCCGGATTTTAATTGCACGTGGACATGAATTGTTGTCAGCCCACTTCATCGGCTACGATCCTCGTCGTGGATTTATCATCCTATTTCGAACCCCATTCGCAGTCTACATCTACACTTCCAAAAGGCTCTCGCATTCGGTGAAAGGGAGGGGAGGCTCGGTCACAAAAATATAGCATGATTTTGGGAGTTGCCGGAGCCCATAAAATATTCTCCCAACGATTCTCTCATTCACTGGTCTTCCTCGTCGATTTCAGCAGCTCCGACCGCCGCGCTAGAAGTCCTTTTTTCTGCTCCACCTTTCTCCTCCAAAATGAAGCAGTTCAAATCCACCAAATAAAATCGATAGCATATCGTAATAACAAAATACCAAAGGGCCTCCCAAAATCGACTAAACATAGGAGTAATTCTTCAATTGAAAAGCATCACAACACACTCCCGAAACATTAAAGACACCAACTTTACCGATCTCACGCAATTTCAATCCCTACCATCTTCCACCAAGATATCCAAACTTGAAGGCACCGGTTATCAACTACGACGAGTCTTTCCAACCCTAGAATACCAGGAACACACACACTTCCATCTTCCACCCCCGCAATGACGCCGATTAATTCCACCAAATCTCATCGATAAATAATTGCAATTACCAATTGGAAGTAAAATGGCGAAGCTATCCCAACCGTAATCCTACCAACACTGGTAAAACGCAAGTTTATATATGAAAATCTATCTTATTTGGAGGATATCTTAGTAAAATACACCGAAAAGGTTGTGTATTTAGATATTTTTCCGTTTGGAAATAGAGCCACCAAAAAGGAAAAAAAAAAAATTGAAAGGAAGGAGAAAAAAGAAAAGCCGGGAGGGGTTCGCTCTCTGAACCGACTTCATTCGAGCTTCTTCAGCGTCCACATTCCTCCTCCGAAGCTCGTCAGTCGACCGTTTCTTTAGCATATGGAAAAGCGAAGTCCCATGGCTTGTTTGGTCTGTATGCTTGTGCTCTGCGTCGTCTTGTCGAGAGAGACATGCTGTTGGCAAGCAGGGTTGACTGACTTTGGACTTTTTTCCGTTGAAAGATATGGAATCTCTAACGTGGTACAGAGAGAGCCACATCGAAGTGGACGTAGTCTCTCCCTTTGAATTCTTGTTTGTTACATGGGTCGCTTTCCAGGTGGTGAAGAGAGCAGGAGTAGTTTCAGATTCTTCATATGCTGATCCAGTGCCGGCCGTCGGGAGTAAACGCTCGGTAAGAGATGGATTAGTCTGTAATGCTGATAATACCGTGTTGCATGGAGGCAACCCTAGGAGTAAAAGGTCCTTTTATTCTCACGAGCCTTTCTTTGCCGGCTCTGCTCTGGCTCGTTTTGTTCAATTTTTTTTTATCTATCTATACATCTTTCCGTGTTGGTCCTCGTCAAATCTGCTACTGCTGTTGATCCTGCAACCTTTCCAATTCCAAAAACCGCCTTTCACTGTTAGTTTGTGTCAAGTAGAGTAATACGTCGGCACTTTGTAGATACCGAGGAGATATTTCCATGTCAAGTAGAGGTAGTATTGGAGAAAATTGGTAATTTACCTTCTCTAACTTTCTTGTGTTAGTAAAACTTCTGTTATCTTCATTGACTGATGGCAGTATTTTCTTCTCCCTTTTGGGAATTCTTCTCTATAGCATGAATGGATTTGCTGCAAGTATTGATGTTTTTATTAGCGCATAAATTTCCAGTAAATTTCCAAGGATGCAGCTAGATAATGACACGTGTATAAGATGTTATCAATCCAAGGATTTTTGGATTTCAGGTACATCTATCTTTATCAATTCTCGCGGCTCTGATTATCTTATTGTCAATAATGAGATAAGGATGTGGATTAGCTTTTGTGACTTGCATATAAGTATAAATGATCAAATTATATTTTAAAAATTAAATCTTCCAATTTAATATTGCTGTACGTCAAGGGAATAACTTGAAGTATTATTGAGCAGAAGTATATGAAAATGAACACATACATTTTGTAATCACACTACCAAAATGTAATTTTTTTGAAACTTGTATATGTAAACGAAAACCACCGGTAGTCATAATCTCAAACATTTATCAACATTTGATGTCAGAGTAGAATCACCCGCATGGCAATCTCCATTGCTTTCGTAACACTTCATTATTGAGAAATATTTAAGGCATGGACGAAGCCAATATTAATTGAAAATTTTAATGTAAAACTTATTGCTGAAACATAACCTTTAAAATTTGTATAATTAAAATCAAGAATCGTCATTAAAAAAAAAAATTCCCTTGTCCAAGTACTTATTTGGGTTCATAAAAAAAAAAAAATCGAGAACAAGATTTACATAATTATAGATTGAACTATTATTTTCAAACTGATTCAAAATTCTCTCGTTGATTTTTTTTCTCTTTTTTACTCCACATCTGGTCTATGGTTTTGGCCTCCCTCCCCCACCTTCAACCTAAAGAGTGGCTCCATCCTTAATTGAGTTCTAATCATGATTGGAAGTGTTACGGTTTATTCAATTATAATTATTGATTACAACTATAATTCAAACTATACTATATAAATATAAAACGTAGATTTGACTTGCTATTATAGTTAATTCAATGTATTTTCTTAATTACATTCTCTTTGTTGTGAATTATTATCTAATTGTTTCGTTGAGAATGTTCCCAGACGAAATATCTTTCACCAAAAGTTAGCTCTTTGACTTTTTGGGTATCGGGTCCATGTTGTTTCGGAAAGGAGGTAACTGGTTCCAATGACAATGGTTACTAACTAAGATTATAAATTCAAAATATCAGAAAATGAATCAAAAGTAAATTATAATTAAAATATGAATAAAAAGCTGACAGTTGCCTTGTTTCCGTCCTTTTTTTTTTTTGGGACCTCAACAACAACTTCTCTTCGGCTATTTATTAGCCAGATAGAGCAAATAACTGCCCTGGTGGTTAGTGCTTCAAAAATAAATTATTCTCGGAAAACTTGGCATGCTATTCAGTAGCGGTGTTGTATTATCCACAAAGTAATTGACACCGACTGCTTCGGTAACCTATCTCTTTCTTAACGTCTTGCTTCCCGAATTGTGGCTGATGTCGAGTCATGGTAATCGCGACTATGGTCGAATTTGAACTCCCGCAAACCAATGTGCCCATTATAAGCCCGGTGGGCCTTATCAGTTAATGGCAGCCCACGAAGTCAACTTTTGGTGTTAACACTAATTATAAAGTACCATGATATGATGATTTCTACTACTAATCAGTCATAACCATCGAGGATGGGATTATCTGAATTTCACAATAATGAGAACTATATTTGAAAAACAAGTTAATTTTAAGCTTAATGTATTAGTAAAAACCCGCCGAAGATGCTTTCCCATTGGTGATGGCCACGGTTAAAAGGCCGTTCCCGTTAGCTTCTCCTTCTTTTCATTTCGCTATGCATGGGTATTTGTTTTTAGTTGGTTTGGTTATTTGCTTGAATGATCTTAGTTAGTGTTAAAAGATGGTCGCAGGTGTTAGTGATTCAATAGCCGGTAGTGGTGGATTAATGACGGTGGTCTGGTGATGCTTGTGGTGGGCGGTGAAGTGATTTGGTTTGAGCAGATTCGCATCGGTGCTAGTTGTTGAGGCCGGCTTTGATTTAGTGTTGTGGTCACCGAGAAGATTCGTTGGAGATGAACTCTCGAGAAAGAAAGAGGAAAATAAAATAATAATAATAATAAAATAAATAATAGAAAAGGAAAATATTTTTAATAAAATGGTATAATAAAGATCGGGTCGGATCTGGTTATTAGAGCCGGATCAGGTAGTGGGTTGGAACTATTGTAGTCTGGTTCGGAACAAAGGAACCGTGGGTTGGAGGCTAGATGAATAGGGCTAAAAATGATTCGGGCTTGGGCTAAATTTTAGCTGGAATTGGGTGAAGGGAATAGGTTAGGCTGAATTAAGCGTGTGGTCTGAGTTTGAATCAGGCTTAAGTGGACCAAGGACCAAAGATTGGAAATCTGGGCCCATCTGACCGAAACCTTATTCAGACCGGATTCTAGATGCCGGTCTGCATCCAAACCCAACTCGGACCATAAGGGTCCAAGTGAGACCCATATTCAGACCAAGTTCCTGACCCGGTCCGAAATCCATTTTCCAAAATTTAAAAATAAAAAAAAATTAAAAAAAATTCAAACTAAAAAATTAATACAGAAAAAAAACGAAAAGCATAAAAAACTATAAAATATTTAAAAAATTAATACTAATAATTCCAAAAAAAATTGAAAAAAAAATTAAAATTAGATATTAAGTGGCTTCATTAGATTTTTTTTTTTTTTTTTTTTTTTTGTGTTAACTCTACTTAAAGTTAGTTTAGCAATGAAAGATGTGAAATTTTTTGATAAAAAATTGAACCTAAAATTGAATAGGTGTTTAAGGTTTTGCAATAGGGTTTTTGAATGCTTTCTTCAATTAGGAACAATGCTAGGTCATTGTTTGCGCACTTTCATCTCGATTTTACTTTATTGTACTTTTTCAATACATGGCTTGTTAATTTTCGCTTTTAGCATTGTTAGGTAAAATCATTAGTACCATAATAAACACTTATCATTTGGATGCTTAGCGGACAAGAATCTTAGAATTCATAATTGGTAAAAAAGATTGTCTAGTCAATTTAGTGAACAAACCATCAAGTTTATGTACTGAAAGGACATTAATTAGACAACTAATGTAATCAAAATTTTGATTCTTCAATCTCTGGTTCCATAAGAATTGAGACAACTCTCTCATGTCTCAATTGATTTTTACCCGACCCTAAAATGGCTGGTGGCAACTCCTAGGAGTATTAAGTTGTTAACTTGAAATTGAATATGCCAACATCATTTGAGGTATGAGGTTGAGAGAGCCCACATTCGAAATTGATGGATCATTTCGGATCAATAGATGATGCATTCAAGTTGTCTTTTGTGAATGCTAATTCGAACTATCTTTTTTTGCATTATTTAAGTACTTGTCCCAATCAAGAGGCTAATGTTGATGATTCCACGCAACAATTTGATCAAGTCATGTTTAGAGACAAGCTAGCAAAAGCCATAGTCGTTCACCATTTTACCTACTCTTTTGTAGAGCATAAAGCGATCAGAGAGTTGCTTTGTTACCTCAACCACATATCTGATTTGTGGTCTATTATAGCTGATCATTGTATGACTATTACTGCCCATTACGTTGATGAGAATTGGGAATTACATGCAAATGTTTTATGCTTCCTCTATGTGCCACCTCCATATAGCGATGCCATACTGCTAGAAAAATTGTCAACTTTGTTGAGAGAGTGGTGCATTGTGAGAAAGATTTTCAATATTACGTTAGATATTGCATCATACGATATGATTGATATTTGGAAAAATAAACCTTCTATGAGATCCTCTATGTTATGGGATGGATGGTTTCTTCACGTGTGTTGTTGTGTGCATGTTTTGAATCTAGGTATAAAGGTGATTGATGGATTATTACCAAATATTAGAGAATATGTCAAATATACGAGAGCTACATAAGGGGAGGATAATAAAATTTGCTAAATGTATGTCATAATCATGTTTGAAGACAGGTAAGAATGTAAGTCAAGATGTGGCTATTAGATGGAACTCTACGTATCTAATGCTTGGAGGTGTTTTGGTCTTTGAACATGCACTTTTCTATTTGAAATTAATTGATTAACTTTCTTGCACGTGCATCACCTAAGGATTAGGTTAGAGCTAAGAAAATTGCACTCTTGTTCTTTACGAAATTTCTGCTCCATTCTTTATAATTAGATATCCCACGACGAAATGATATTTCTATGGAGTATGGTAGATCTAGTTTCATTTTCTAAAGGCGAGGAACAACGATGCAACTATTAGTTTCAATCCTATGGCAATACTAAAAAGTTCGAAAAATAATGGGAAGTGTTATAGTGTTATCTTATCTTTTGCTGCTATATTAGTTTCTCGCTATAAGTTACATTTGTTAGAGGTTTGCTATTCGAAGTTGAACGATCATGTGGAATTTGTACGGATCATTTGGGCGTTGAAACATTCCCTGTCTGACGAACTGTCATCTGAGAGTTATCAGCAGTGTGAATAATAGGTGTTTGTGAGTTATATGATTTTGACTCGAATAAATTGGAATGAGAAGTCATGTGATTACAACACGCAGAATCAAAGAGCCATGAATCAGGAGTACCTGGAGTGACTGACAGAGCAGAAGAACTAGAGGTACCGGTTTCTTGAAGAATGGAACGAACTGTGGATCGAAGATCATCTAAAGATAGCGTGACAGACGAGCTGTGAGAAGAATCCTCTATGACAGAAGCAGCAGTGGGTGGGCGGCGTGCAGTTGAACCTCGAAAATGGGATCGGTTATTTGTTCCCGTAGGTTGCTTGGATTGTAATTGATAACAGTTTGATGCACGATGACCAGGTCGACGACAGTGCGTACAATAAGGTTTGCGCCATGAGGATGAGCTAGAAGTAGCAAGCACTGCAACTATAGGAGTGGATACCAATGGAGTAGCACGTTGTGCCTTTAAAGTCGCAAGACGAGTTTCCTCAGTCAATAACTCCAAAACAACTACCTCAAGATGAGGTAAAGGATCCCGATGCAAAAGTGAGGCTCGCACAAGTTCATACTCATCATTTAGAGCCATCAGAAATTGCATAACCCGCATACGATCACGATATTCAGCAAACTTACGAGCATCAACAGTCGAATCCCATGTTGGTTCAGATAAAGCTAGCTGGTCCCATATAGCATGCATTGAAGAAAGAAAGTCATTAATATACTGACCTGTCTCTTGACGCATGCGATGTAAGTTCCCTAACAGTTGATATTGATGAGCAATGTCTGATGTGGAATAGCGACCAACAAGAAGATCCCAGGCTTCCTTTGCTGTATTGAGACGACCAAACTGAAGTTTGATAGATGGAATCGAAGTATTTCGAAACCACGTGAGTATTTGGTGATTCTTGCTCTCCCACTCCTCCAATCGTTCAGCAAATGTATCGTCATCTTCTTTGACGGCCTGACAAGGCTCGCGAAGACTTCCAGTGACATAACGCCAAAGCTTACGTCCCCTTAGAAAACTGGACATTTCTTGAGCCCATAAAATATAATTTGATCCATTTAGGATAGTCTGAATGGGCAGTGAGACTTCTAACTTGTCCATGATAGGCGAGATACTAGTAAACTCAATCGATTCTTTGATGAATTTGAGAAAAACTGATACTTGTAGAGTTGATATGAAGAAAATAAGGCTGAAAATAGACTCAGAACGTCAAAATACCTCAAGAACCGGTTTGGAAATGCCAAAAACCGGTCGAAAAATGACCGAACCGGCCGGAAAACTCTATGAACCGGTCAGAATCTGACTGAACCGGCCAGAAGACGCTGCAAACCGGTCGGAATCTAGTTGAACTGGTCGAAAACACCTGAAAATCGCTCGAAAACTGCACGAACCAGACAGATAAAGGAACTAACTGGCCGGGAAATGGCCGAACCTGTCGAAAAACTCCGAGAACCGGTCTGAATATAGCTGAACCGGCCAGAAAACTCTGCGAACTGGTCGGGTCAATGCCGGTCAATGACAATCGGTGACGAGGTGACGTGGGCTGACGTCACTGACACGAGCGAGCGAGGGCGCGTGTACCTCACGTGCGCAGAGGGTTAACCAACTCGTGAGGGCGCGTGGCTGACTTCCCGGCGTCGTGGCGCGTGGATCTCACGCGCAGATGACTTTGGACGGCGCGTGAGGGCGCGTGAATTGCTTTCTGGCAACGTTCGTTGCTGTTCAAGACTCGTATGGGAATGTAGAACCTGTCTATGGTGGTTTTCGATTAAAAATTCTAAGAATTGTTTTCGAAATTTCCACCCGCAGTCAACGACGTCGTTGGTTGTCTCGTTGGTTGTCGGTAGTCCAGTAGCACGGCGGATGTGGTGACGCGTGTGGCTTCTCTCCGTGGTAGATCAGGTGCTGCGACAATGGCGACCACCTTCTCAGACAAAAACTAGCTCTGATACCATGATAGAATAAAATGGAAGAATGAATTTCTGTATATTTCAGTGTGTGTAATACTGATGATACAAGAGCCTATTTATAAGCAATTCTAGGCAACTATCTAAAGTAATAAAATATTACAATATCATAATCAAATCAATTATAATCAATAAGAAATCAATTATAATCAATTAGGAAAATAAATATCTTTAACATCCTAAGATAAATATTTCTAACAAGAACAACTCCGAATGATTTGTCGGCAGAAGCTACAATTCCATTTACTAAAAATGATATTTTACCCAGCAATTTTAAGTAGTTAGTCGTCAACCATATGTTATCTAGTGAAAAAATATCTAATTCCAACGGAAAATCAAACTTCCTCATTATTATCAATGTTGTCAAATGTTGTCCACTTCAAATTGTATATAAGTTTTTGCCCCTTGACCCTCATCACTCTCTCTAGTACGCACACTAAGAGGATAGAAGATTTTTTTTTTTTTTTGGGTTAAAAAAGGGCAAATATGGAATTATGATTGATAAGTGAGGCAGGATGAGAAAGTGACAATTGTTCATTAAACTGAAGAGTTGAATTTCGAAAAGCCTCCTTCTCAATGCACTTACAATTCCTTATCGAGCTAAAATCTTTAGAGAGCTTTAAAGATAAAATTACATATTTCAAAAGTGAGTGCTCAAAGGACTTGAAAGGTCCCCCTCTTCAAAATAGTGAATTAAATGCAACCTAAACCACGCTCCGTTTGCAAAGACAAAATACAGAGGGAGAAAAAAAATCGGTAGAGAATGAGAAAGTCCAATGTATGAAAACAATTAGAGAAAGTACAGGGGAGGAAAACATGAAGAGCACAATTCTGCGGAGCCCAACCATTTGCGATCATCAAGGCCGGATGGACAAAAGGTCATGGATATGGGCACATTGACACGCCCAAATTACAATATTGTCCTTGCCCCTTTCGAAAAATTACAAGACAAATTTCTTTAGACAAATTACACGTTAGTCGCACCATTACTTTGAAACTTGAGGTATTTTAACATAAACTTGGAAAAAGCTCCTGAGGAACAATCAAGGACTTATTCCAAGTTTCATTTATTAAATGACTAGTTAGGCATGAATTGGTGACGACCCCCAATGGTCGATTTACAAAAATTGAAACTAAAAGGTTGTGAGAGAATATTATGTTTCTGAGAGAGAGAGAGAGAGAGAGAGAGAGAGAGAGAGAGAGAGAGAGGCGTAGCTGTTGGTTCTACGTGATTTCTTCTTCATTGGCATTGCAATGCCACCACGCTCGAGTTTCTTCTTTTGATGGTTTTTCTTTCTGGCCGTTTCCGTGAGAAAAGCCTTTTGCCTTTTTGATGCAGAAATTGCTCGGTCTTTTGGAGTTTCTTGTGCTTTGTTCATGTCATTTGAGAGTTGATCGGAAAAGAAAGGGACGAGGTAAAAAGTCGATGGGTCGGAAACAATGCCTTGAGCCAAGGGCTTGCGTTTGAACTATTGGACCAAATGTCACAATCACGGAACAATCAAGGTTTTTACAACTCCGTAGTATGGAAAACAACGAATATTGGGTTGCTAGATTCAATCCATCATTATAAAGTGGGGCCTTCCTATGTGGTGTCTCACTTAGCAACGAGAGTAGTGTTCCTTCCGCAATGCTTATTCATTTTTCTTCTTTGTGGATAAAATTTGAAATCGGTATGGTTATGGTTTTGTTAGATTGATATCCTTCTGCGAACTTGACTAATCAACCAGCCAAGACCTCTGGAGCAGTTCCTAGCACAGATTCTACATATGATGAAAAGCTACTTCAAGTTAGAAGTACTTCAGCAAGTTGAGTAATTTCTAGCAATTATAACAAAAATTATGCTGCAGATAATAGAGTCGAGGCCATTAGTGGATAGTCTTGAGAAGGAGAGAGATTTCTACTTTGAAAATTCGGAGATATTGAGATCTTGGGCCACTATCCTGAAATAGAATGCCTATCAGTAATGTTTCTATCAAGTATTATTTCCAGGCATACTAGCCCTTTGTTTACAAGCATACTTGTTTTGTCAATCTCTGTTGCTGTCAAAATGCTATTTACTTATTAACTTCTACCTTGGCAGATCGTAGTAACAATAAAGAAGATATTTCATGCAGCAGGTGATGATGCATCAGTTATGGCAAAAGCTCAAGCCATGGTGTCGCTGCACTAGAAATAGTAGAGTTACTGATTCCCATTACCAATGTTGCCGAAGAAAGAACAAGCTCAGATACTCACAAAAGGAAAAGTATCATAAACCCGGAAGGTAATGCTGCTGCTAGTACTGACTTCGTATGTGCATTCTAGTGGGTCATCTCTCATGACTTACTGACTTCCCATATTTGGATGCATTCCTTATTCGTAAGCTTGAAAACAACTTCTGGTGTACTCTCCATTAATAGATATTTAGACAAATCCACCTGTGCAAAAGCCTATGTAATTTTAAAGGGTTCTAACCATAGTCAACATGGCAATTCGTAGTGTATTTACGGTCGGAGTCTTTGTACTCCTTTGAGCTTTAGTTAGCTAATTTGATCATGAAGTAATTACATATATCTACAATGACTTCACATCCCTTACAAGGTTCATGGTTGTCTGTATTATGGAGTACCACATTGACGGTGCCATGTTTGGACATGTTTCATAGGAAAGACTGCCGTGTAGATGCCATGTTCTCTGCATATCATTTGCATGTTTGGTTTGTGACAAGGTAACATAATTTAGGATTGTTTGATAATGTATTGTCTATTCTGGTTGATGCATCTTTATGGGTCCTTCATTGATGAGTAGACGTATTATCACGATTGGATTTTTTCAATTTGCCCATCAAGAGTTTTGAAACTTGGTTTATTTATTCATTTTTATTTCATCTACTTCTTCCGCATGTTATTGGTGGGTGTTAACCATATTCGTGATTGTCTAAAAATACCCTTTTTAGCTCTTGACTTACTACATCATCCAAGTAAGAGGCAACCTCTTTTATAATAATATCATATTTACAACTTTGAGTTCTTTATCATGCACATTTTTTTAGTGACGACATCCATTGACATACGAAAAATACCCAAAAAAATAAATACAAAAGATCTCAATACGGGGAAATCGACACATTAGTGTCCATGGTATTCCAATGATCATCATTTCCATATTACTATGTACACTTGCCATTGGAACATACCAAATCCAAATTCAACCAAAAATAACAAAAAAAACTAAAGAACCACAAAATCCTTTATCAAAACATCGCGAACAACCACGGTTGATCTATGAAATTGGACTATCACTACTCCAATTACTTCCTAACTTTGTAGAGACTCCAACAGGTATCTCAAAATAACAAAAACTATGAAATTACCTGTACACCAAAATTTTAAGAAAAGTTTAAGGAAAATGACACTGAACTCAGAAAAATATCATGAATTCCTTCATGAATAAAGGATGATCCCAGCCATCCTTTCCATTGACTCAAACTGGTGCTTCAACCTTCGTGAGGCAAAAGCAAAGGATACTATCCACTCTGAAGGACCAAAGCTGGATGACGACATCCTTTATGAGTTCATTCCGCTCGTGAGGATGTGCGACCGCATTCCACCTCTCTGTCAACACATAAGAAAAATTTTCGCTCATGTAATTCCACTTCTTGAGTTGCAATCCGTGAGATACTTCAAGACATGGCTCAATGAGGGAAACCTTAATGCCCTCCTTCCTATCTAGGATTCGGATCTCTTCTTCGCTCAAGAAACCTTCCCTTATCTGATTCTTGGGCATAGAGAGCCTACTTTGGCCCCGGCTCATGTCAGTGGCAGTAAGTGTCTTCTCCACGACGAGCGTCAAATCCCGACCGCACATTTCCCGTATTTTGTCCATGTACTTTGTCGGCAATTCGCTCGGTCCGGTTAGAGCCGCAAGATCTGTGTTCTGAGTTTTCTTGGGTTTCTTGGAAACTCTAACCGATTCTTGGGTTTCGGTGGAATCGGATGCCCGTGACCGCTTCTTGTTTCGGACAACTGGATCAGAATTTAATTCCTGGGCTTGGAATGCCGGCCGTCGGGCCCTCGGCGATCTCTTCTTCCTAACGATCCATCCAACAACGGTCGGCCCAAAAGCGGCGGTCGCGACGCTGAACTTCTTCTCATCGTCCCGATCAAAGACGGAAGGGGCGAGACGGTGCTTTCCCTCGGAGACCAACGAAGCTGCGTCCGCCAAGAGATGAAGAGACGAGAGATCGAGTTCCATCTCTCTCTCCCCCTTCGAAAGAGGGTTCGCACACTGAAGACAGACCATCGCCGCTGGAGTACGCTGCTTCCCCCACTGTCGCCAAGTATCGCCAGGTGATGACGAAGAGATGCAAAGACGATGAGCGTTGATCGAGGGTTTTTGCACAGAGAAGAGAGAGAGAGAGAGAGAGAGAGCCGAGACAGAGTGGGGGAAGAACAGAGAAGCGTAGGGATTTCAACGGGCAACGGGCAATACTTGAAAAAGATGGGAAGTCCGAGTGGAGGTTGTCTTCGGATCATCGGGGAGATACGAGTGTTTCAAAATAGGAAATATTAGGGCTTCCTGCGTGGTTAAACGGGTGATTGTAACGAAATAATTTGTTGTCAATCTCCGAATCGTTGTCCAACTCGGACTTTGTCACCAAGAAATTGTACCTTGATTTTAATTACGCGCGTACTACAATTCTCCGGATTTTAATTGCACGTGGACACGAATTGTTGTCAGCCCACTTCATCGGCTACGATCCTCGTCGTGGATTTATCATCCTATTTCGAACCCCATTCGCAGTCTACATCTACACTTCCAAAAGGCTCTCGCATTCGGTGAAAGGGAGGGGAGGCTCGGTCACAAAAATATAGCATGATTTTGGGAGTTGCCGGAGCCCATAAAATATTCTCCCAACGATTCTCTCATTCACTGGTCTTCCTCGTCGATTTCAGCAGCTCCGACCGCCGCGCTAGAAGTCCTTTTTTCTGCTCCACCTTTCTCCTCCAAAATGAAGCAGTTCAAATCCACCAAATAAAATCGATAGCATATCGTAATAACAAAATACCGAAGGGCCCCCCAAATTCGACTAAACATAGGAGTAATTCTTCAATTGAAAAGCATCACAACACACTCCCGAAATATTAAAGACACCAGCTTTACCGATCTCACTTAAATTCAATCCCTACCATCTTCCACCAAGATATCCAAACTTGAAGGCACCGGTTATCAACTACGACGAGTCTTTCCAACCCCAGAATACTAGGAACACACATAATTCCATCTTCCACCCCCGCAATGGCGCCGATTAATTCCACCAAATCTCATCGATAGCTAATTGCAATTACCAATTGGAAGTAAAATGGCGAAGCTATCCCAACCATAATCCTACCAACACTGGTAAAACGCAAGTTTATATATGAAAATCTATCTTATTTGGAGGATATCTTAGTAAAATACACCGAAAAGGTTGTGTATTTAGATATTTTTCCGTTTGGAAATAGAGGCACCAAAAAGGAAAAAAAAAATTGAAAAGGAGGAGAAAAAAGAAAAGCCGGGAGGGGTTCGCTCTCTGAACCGACTTCATTCGAGCTTCTTCAGCGCCCACATTCCTCCTCCGAAGCTCGTCAGTCGACCGTTTCTTTAGCTCCGTCCGGCGTCGTCGTCTCTTGCACGGCATCTAGCGCCTGACGGAAACGCGGGCCCACCTCCTGCCGCCGTCGTGGATTGCACCGCCGCGTTTGATAACTATGAGAGCCGTTATGGCCGCCGCGTTCCTTCTTTGCGGATGCGTAAATGACCAAGGCTCTCCGAGAGGCAGAGCTACCATCACTCTCGGGCAAAGTGACCAGGTTTTGCCTCATCATTCAGCCAAATCTCTTGAAGTTCGAAAAGTGAGGGTTTGCGTATAGTTTCTCTTAGGGTCGAGCTGTGGCATTCTTCTTTGAGAGTTGCCCATTTGAGATCCATGAATGTTACTGGATTTGTTCTATCATATGGAAAAGCGAAGTCCCGTGGTTTATTTGGTCGGTATGCTTGTGCTCTGTGTCGTCTTGTCGAGAGAGACATGCTGTTGGCAAGCAGGGTTGACTGACTTTGGACTTTTTTCAGTTGAAAAATATGGAATCTCTAACGTGGTACAGAGAGAGAGCCACATCGAAGTGGATAGTCTCTCCCTTTGAATTCTTGTTTGTTACATGGATCGCTTTCCAGGTGGTGAAGAGGGCAGGAGTAGTTTCAGATGCTTCATATGCTGATCCAGTGCCGGCCGTCGGGAGTAAACGCTCGGTAAGAGATGGATTAGGCTGCAATGCTGATAATACACTGTTGCATGGAGGCAACCCTAGTAGTAAAAGGTCCTTTTATTCTAACGAGCCTTTCTTTCCCGGCTCTGCTCTGGCTCGTTTTGTTCAATTTTTTCTTCTTTTTTATCTATCTATACATCTTTCCGTGTTGGTTCTCGTCAAATCTGCTACTGCTGTTGATCCTGCAACCTTTACAATTCCCAAAACCATTGTCTTTCACTGTTAGTTTGGGTCAAGTAGAGTAATATGCTAATACGTTGGCACTTTGCAGATACCGAGGAGATATTTCCTTGTCAAGTAGAGGTAGTAATGGAGTAAATTGGTAATTTACCTTCTCTAACTTTCTTGTGTTAGTAAAACTTCTGTTATCTTTATTTGACTGATGGCAGTATTTTCGTTTCTCCTTTTTGGCAATTCTTCTTTATAGCATGAGTGGATTTGAAACCTACAAGTATTGGATGTTTGTATTAAGCGCATAAATTTCCAGTAAATTTCCAAGGATGCAGCTTAATGACACGTGTATAAAATGTTATCAATCCAAGGATTTTTGGATTTCAGGTACATATATCTTTATCAATTCTCGCAGCTCTGATTATCTTATTGTTGATAATGAGATAAGGATGTGGATTAGCTTTTGTGACCTGCATATAAATATAACTGGATCAAATTATATTTTAAAAATGAAATCTTCCAATTTAATATTGCTGTACATCAAGGGAATAACTTGAAGTATTATTGAGCAGAATTGGTAAAGAGGACCTTCGTTTCAAGCTCAAGCGAAAGAACTCTGAGAGATGATGAAGTCGATGTTGTGGACCTCCACGAGAAATTGTGTAAAACAGTTCACACCCCAACAACTGCACTTGATTCAAGGCAGCGGATGGATATGGGTCGAATTCCTCCATCAAGAAGTAAAATGATTTGCCGTGGACTGAGCCTCTTCGCAGTTCTCATCCTTTTTTAGGTTTCCAGAGTTTGAGACTAATATATATGTGGGAAGGTGTGTTGCCAGTTCTAGTGGCCTCTCCTTCGGAAGGAGTCCAGAGATGTTCATAGAAGGTTGCTAAGGAGGACGTAGTTGAAGTCGGGGCAATTGCTTATATGTCAAAATATGTGCTTCCAGGCCTATGAGTAGTAGTGAGCCTTACGTGACAACCTCAACATGTACTGCTCGCATAAGGCCGGTAGCAACAGTTCTGGGTCAGTCTCATCCTCTGAGCACTGTTGTGCAGAGAAGCTCATATTTGGTACGCAGCTTTTTGCCTTTTTCTAATCACTCTAGTTTACTTTTACTCTGCAGAAGCTTATACGAAGTGATTAATTGTATTGGGCCAGTTTTTACATAGTTAATTTCTTGCTGATCCTCGTTTTTCGTGGTGTCCCATTATCTTATCATTTCTGTTACATTTAATTTGGCCAGATTTTGGGAGTATGTTGATGATGCTGCATCGGTTGAAGGAGAACCTCTAGCCACGGTGTTGCTGCCGGAAAGAACAAGCTCAGATATCGGGAATTGGAAAAGTATCATAAACCCGAAACTTGATGATGCTACTACTACTTCGAGTTCTCTGAGGATGCCTAGTTCTGTTCTACTGAACAATTTGACTCGTATCGAATATGCCTATTTTCGGTATTTATATCAATAAGGTAGGACACAAGCCATGTTGGTGGATGGTTTTAATTTTGAAATCTTCACATATTGTCGATATATGAAATTGGTTGATATACCGTTCTTGTTTGTGAGGGGCGTACTAAATAAGTTCTTGCAAACAAGTACATCATATAATATGATGATGTAATTTAGTGAAATTTAAAATGATGAAACTATGAAATCGTTTGATTACGTGACAATCCCATTTACTAGAAAAAACTGGTAATAAATTTAAAAATGACTTTTGATAATAGAGAAGAGACAAGCTCGAGTTTATTACTTTCATTCAAGCAATTTCATATAGTGAATAAAAAAATTCACGAAATAAGAAAATTCAATATATTAAAGTGAAAATATCATAAGGAACAAAAAAATATATACATTAGCGTCTATAAATTATTTATAACTCATGCACATTTTATTTTCTATTTTTTTTCAAATTCGATTAAAACAAACAAACAATGAAATTGAAAAAGTTTGAAAAGTTGAAAGGGATAGTGCTTGCTTGAGGAGTAGTTTCTTCATAATTTGCATGTACTTTTTCACTCAATTTAGATAAAATTATTCAATTCAGCATATCTGTTTTAACTAAAAGAAACCATTGCACCTAAAAGTTTCTTATATAATAGATAAGGGATGTGTTGACACTTCAAACTTTGATCCGTCAAAAACACCGAAAGTAAAAATTAATTGACTTTGACTTTTATGGACTTACTCTGGGCTAGATTTATTTTTTCTATTATTAGCATTTTAGTTAATTTACTTTTCTCCAATTCTCTACATTTATCATTTTTCCACAATAATTAAGGGTAAAAGAAATATTTCCTAAAAAAGAGAAATGAATATATACTTTCGCCTCTTAAAATTCATATGCATTGCTCTTATTAACTAGCAAAAATAATGGAAAGTTCATGGACGTAAAAATTGAAAGTTAAAGGGAGGATTGCATAATAGTTAAAAAGTTTGGGGATAAATGTGTACTACCTCCAAAGTTCGGGAGATTTTATGTAATTTCTCATTTATTTTAATTAACTTTTTATTGTCACATTTGTTACCTAGACAGTAGTATCTGCCGTAAAAATTTATCCTTTGATAGGAATTTGCCTCACAATTTTGAATAAGAGATGGTCCTCCTACGTTATCTAGTGAAAGAATGTGTTGTTTCTATTTAATTCCTCATTATTTGCTATGCTGTCACGTGTGTTTTACTACAATTTTTATTTAACTTTGACTCTGTTTGTTTCACCATAGATGATTAATTTAAAAAGTATTTTTCCAAAAATGATTATTTATATCGCTCACAAAAATAAATGAATAAAAAAATATAATTATTCGCGAAATTTTTTAGATATAAATTGTTGTTGATAATAAAAAAATCCATCAACTAATTATTTCAAGTGATACAATAAATATTTTTAAAATTATTTATTTTCTGTGGAAAAAAAACACCATTTATTTCTCCTTAATTCTCTCTCGCAAACTCACTTTTTTTTTTTTTTGTCGGTCCTACTTTACTTCTATTTTAACTCTCACTCTTAGACTTTTGTCATGTCTCTTTACAGGGTATGGGAATCGAAACCTACACCTGAAATTAAATTGTCCCAACCCCAACCCCCAAGGTGGAGGTTCAAACTCTCCACCTCCCTCTTCCCATGTTAGAAGACCGGTCACTTTGCTCCCCTTAAAAAGACAACGTAGAGGGAGAATGGAAATCGGTAGCGAATAAGAAATTCACCGTCCGAAAGAATTAGAGAGAGTATGAAGGAGGGAAAACATGAAGAACACCATTCTACCGGGCCCGCCATTTTCGATCATCAGGGGCCTGTGAAGAAAAGGTAGAAAATTGGCACGTTGACAAGCCAATATTACTATACTGTCCTCGTCTCTCAAGAAAAGTCGCATAAAGATTTACACGCGAGTGGCACAATTTCTTTGAAACTTGAAGTATTTTAAAGAAAAGAAATCTATCTAAATCCACCAATAGATTAGAGGTAGAACTCGAGGCACACGAGGTTAGAGTTTTGAAATAACCAAAATCTGCCAAAATTATTCTTACATACTCAAAAGTTGCCATGTCATATATGGCTAGATTATTTCATTAGAAATATACTCATTAAGGATTTTTTATGAAAACACTCTAATATTGAAAGACTCCTCATTTTAATCCCAGACTTCACTGTCATGGTCCCATAGACTTAGGCACAATCATCAAAGACCCGAGCATAGGCACCAAGGCCTTGGGCTCGCCTACGGGGGTCTCGGACCCTAGTGCCAAGGATCTCAGCTTGTGCTTCAGGGAAAGGCCCTAGTCTTGGGGGGCTCGGGCCTTGCCGCCGGGGTCCCCAAGTCCCCAAGTCTAAGCACTAGGGTTCCGATCATAGGAGCCCGGTTTTCTCAGACCTAGTAGATGGGAATATGAGCACAATTGCTAGGAACTAGTTGAACTGACTACGAGCATCAGGTACTCTTGCATGGCCGCCATGGCATTGTTGAGCTTTAAAGGACTTAGACCAAGCATTTGTGGACTCAGGCCCACCGACGAGGAATTGGGCCCGGAAGAACTATTAAATCAGGTCCTTGGTTGGAAGAACTCCACAAGGGTCACATCAAATGCTTGATGGTCCTTGGTCGAAAGAACCTCAAATGTGACATCGAATACTGACTAATATTAGGTCCCTATCAAAGAACTCTAAAGGTGCTACCTCAAACTTGACTGCCGTAAAAGGATGCTCATGGCTATAAACAGCTAGACTTTCGGATGACATCTCGGAGTTCTCTAACGGGCACTTGACATGTTTTACCAGGAAGTATTGCTCGTAGCCCTTAGCATCCTATCCTTCTCGCTTGAAAGTGCTATTTCTAGCTCGGAGAGTTTCACTACCTTTTGCCAGGAAGTGCTATTCATAGGCCCGAATATCCTCTCCTTTCTGTCTGGAAGTGCTGTTTGTAGCTCACAATGTTTCACCACAATTTGCCAGGAAGTGCTAGTCGGAGGTTTGAGCACCCCGTCCTTTCCGTCCAACGGTGCTATTTATAGTATAGAGCGTTTCACCACCTTTTGCTGGAAATGCTTTCGTAACTCGGAGCAGTCCATTCCGAACTAGAGGTGCTTTCATGGAGCCCATCATTGGAGTTGGGAATCACCACATTCATTACATCCACATTTATGACTTTTGGGATGAACTTAAGGGAATTTTTTTTTTTAAGAGTTCTAAACCTATTACACTTTTGTCAATTTAATACTAAATTTTTCAATTTTGCCAATTGAATTATAAACATTTTCATTTTTTCCCAATTGAATCCATCCGGCCAATTTATGCCTGAAATCATTGACGTGAATACCGACCATGTAGGACAACTAGCACTAACGTGAACAATTTTTAATAATATTTTTAATATTAGGTCCCTATCAAAGAACAAGCGAGAGCACGGAGGCGAGGGTGAGTGTCGCATAATCCGATGAGGGTGGCCCTCGCCTAAGACCGGCAACCACAATTGACCACCGACGAGGTCCGGGCACGATGATGGTTGGCAAAGGGAAAAAAAGAAACAGAAAAGAGAAAAAAAAAAAAAGAAACATATTTATATTAATAAAAAAACAAATAAAAATTTTAAAAAATATATCAAAATTTTATTTGAAATTATCCACGTTAGAATCGGTCGTGCCATGTAGGATAGCTGGTGTATATGTCAGTAATTTCTGACCAAAATTAGCTGGATGGAGATAATTGGCAAAAAGTAAAAAAACTTAGAATTTAATTGATAAAATTGAAAAGTTAAAACTAAATTGGCAAATGACTTTTTGGATAATTTTCCCTGAACTTAAGTATCATTTGTCTTTGAAGAAAACCTTCTCCAGCTCTTCTTTAAATTGATCTAAAAATTTTTTGCCCCAAAAGTCTCATTTGAATTTCATGAAAATTAAGCGTCAAATCCGTAGATAATTTAAGCTCTTATTATAAGCATTTACAATCTCGCATTCTCATGCACAGTTTTTTTTTTTTTTTGGGGTCAGACATGCACAGTTTCGTTGACAATGAAAGGTCGTAGCGATTAGGTGGCACACCTGCACAACTTGACAGAAGAAGAGTGAAATTGGGAAAAAGGAAAAGAAAAACCAACAAGAAGACCAAAAAATAATAAATTAGAATACATCCTGGTCATTGAATTTTGATGAGCCAGTCGTTTATTCATTGCATAAAAAATTAGAGATTAATCTTTAACTTTTTTATTCCCTAAACAAAAATATCAAAATTGCATTATGCATTTGCATCGAACAAGGGACAGAGGACTCGAATAAATGATTTTGAATTGAATTGATTAGATTAAGCCCACGATGATAAAATTTTATACAAAGCCTGTAGCCGAAAATTGCATCAATTAGGCTATCATTTGTCCACTGATGGCATAATATTTCGAAGTATTCATAAGTATGAGATGGGCGGATTATCTTGTATTGAGGCGTATCAACCTCAACAAGGTAAAGAAAGCAATCGGCATGGATTCCTGGTATATTTATATATGGCCAGCTATTTGGGAAAGAAAATATGAAGGAGGAGCAAGGCAAGATGGGCAAGATATTAGACACTGAGTTGTAGATGGGGGAGAAAGGCAGCAAATGGTGATGCTCGTAATAATTTTCGTGAAAAAGGGAAAAAATATCCACCTTGGCAAGCTGGGCTCCTTTGAATATTTGCATGGTACGAAGGATATAATTTTGAAGATCAAGTTTTCAAGAGAAGCACAGGATATCAGCTATTTAAGGAGCACACGCGAACATGAAGTGGGGGGGGGGGGGGGGGGGGGGTACACGGCCATAATATAGTAAGCCACTAGAGAGAGAGAGGGAAAGCGGATCTTCTTTTCCCTTGGCCATCCACGACCAAACGCCCTCTTTCCAGACGCTGCTTTCCTGCTCCAAGTTCTACATCAGTGCCCTTGTCGCTGCCGCATGCTGCTGACCACTGTCGCCAAGTTGCACCGGTGACACTGCCCGTCGTGTTTCCACGGAATCAGTTTGTGAAGATGTTGTCCGCCTGCGACGTTGCTGCACCGCCGAGCTTGTCTCACCGTACTGAAACCACCTACTGAGCAACCTGTCCCAAGAAGCAGCCAGCCACCGCACTAAGAAATTGTTGCTGCTTGCCGTCTTAAGCCGACCCGTTGCATCCCGCTCGGCAGCAAATTGAGCTTTCGCTGTTCGATCGCGTTCAGGCCGTCCATAAGCATTGCTGAGGCTCCTTGTTGACTTGCTGGTCCTCTGTCTTCCATAGCACTAATCCCTTGCCGTTCTTACCATCGCTCGGGCCCGCTTGGCTGGTTATAACATTCTCAGGTGGCGGCGAATCAAAGGGGCTGCAAACTCTCATTACTGGCACATTTTTTATTTGTTCTTTTGGCAGGTTATTAGTCAATTTGGCTCCACCACAAAGCATTTTCCTTCAGCCGTGTCCGGCAGTTCTAATGATTGTGGATTTCTTGCTTTGCCAAGCATACATCACCGAAGGTTCTCGCTTTGCTGCCGTTTTTTCTGACTGCGATCATCGACCACCGCGAGAAGTACCACCACAAGGAGCCAATACCGAGAGCCACCATCGAGCACCGCGAACCACCAATGGTCACTGTTTGCGATCCACGCTCAAATTTGGAAAGTTATTGTCACAATTAGGTAATTCTACTTACTTGATTCCATTGAATATTTTATCTTCTAATTTGATTATTTGATATCAAATGTGCATATTTGAGTGATAATCATTATCCATTAGGACTTGTTTCCTAATCTGCAACAGCACATCAATTTTTTTATTCCATCTATAAGGCTTTGGATGAAATAATTAATCACACAAGAATAATATTATATTTTGATTTTTAATGTTTAAGATTAATGTATCGATTTTATTTGTAAAATATTCAAGTTGATTCGATATTGTTTCCTAATTCGAACAATGGATGATATCTTTGATAACCCTGAATGATTTGGTGCCTATCTAGCTTTAATTGCTTTATTTATGCTGAAAATACAAAAAAAATAAAAAAAATTGCATGTCATACAGATTAGAATTGATTTCTTAGATAGAATTACATGATTGAATAATGTAGTTACTATTTTTTTATTAATTAGAATGCAATCTTTAGATAATATCTAGATCAAATAGCATCTTTGAATTGATTTGCTTGTTGAGATAAGTTTCTTAGTTAACATAGTATTTAGTTTAGTCTATTTCCTAACTTAAAATAGATTATATCTAACTTTAGTTATATTTTTATTTTTAGTAATTTTTAATTATGAATTATAATAAAAAAAAATACAGAAAATATCATGTGCATGTCATATAGAATTACATTCATAGACTGCATGTCATTTAGTATTTGTTGCTAGGTCCACTTAATTAAAAATGGTCCGTCATTAGAATTAGGCCATTTAGTTAAATTGCATTGCACGTAGATTAAATTTCATTAAACAAGAGAAAATCCCGAAAAATTAAGTGACTTCGTGTTAATTAGGAATCGTGTTAATTAGGAATCATATTTAGGGTTATTGATGTGAATTTTGAGCCAATATTGCAGATGATTTCATTGTTACAAGAAAAGTCTTGTAATTTATTTTCCGTTTTATTGGGTGTTAAATTGATGGTTTGCGCACTCATATGATCACCTCACATGTCTGCAAAATCAAGTCTCTGAACTCATAATCTCCAATTCGTAGATTCGTAGTAGTAAAGTAAGTTACTTTACTTGGGTTTCTAATTGACCCACCAAAGAATAAATTATTAGAGACTTCTAATTGAAAAATTATTTGCATGTTAAGAACCTAAACCTAAGTCACGAATTGGTATGGGCTTGGAAGAGCCCGAACCAAGTTTAGGCTTAGTAATCCATTAGCCAAACCCTTAGGTGGTTCATCTAGGTCGCGACAAATTAATATGTGCTAGTCATGCAAAACTCTGAAAAAAGACTTACTAATCTCTTTTATTTCCTTTATTCCAAGTTCGTTATTAGGCTTTCATGAACAACCAAGACGAGGACAATTAATCTCAACGAAGTCTTAGGTGCAAATTCAGCTACATACGCAGCTGCAACCTAAATGCTCTAATTGAATTTTCAATAAGAAAAGAAATGGAAAAGAGTAGAAGATGGAGTGGAAGTATAAAAAAAGAAAAGAAAAAAGACATCACACATTTTTAACTAATTTCTTTTGCCAAACATATTTAACTTATTGAGCATTGTAAAGATAAAGAGAGATGAAATCAAGTAGAGAATATTAAAAAGGGAAACGGGGTTTTTGAAAAAATTAAGCTGTTAAAATATGAGAACATTCAAATTTTTGTGTACTCTTTATTTATTTTTCTTTTGTACTAATTTCCACACTCCGACTGAATCTTGCCTGCTACTACAAGAAAAATTACCAAAAGAAATCCAAAACCTATGCGCTTAAGCCAATTTAATTCTAAACATTTTTACATTTTGTTAATTAAGTCCATCCATCCAATTTTAGCCAAAAATTGCTAGCCAACTATCCTACATGGCACAATCGAAGTAACATGGACATTTTTAATAATATTTTCATGATTTTTGAGATTTTTTTGGTTTGTTTATAAAGTGTTTTTGACTAAGGGCCGACCCTTATGACCATAGGTGACTAGTGAGTGTTGCAAAGCCTTTGTCGATTTGGGTAGGAGCCACAATGCCCTTGCTACAACCAGCAAGGGCTTTAGGAGAGGGTCATCGTGCCCTTGCTAGCCATAGCCAGAGCCACAAAATCCTTGCCTAGTGCAATTGAGGGTTTTTCTACAACCCTATCTCGCCCTCAAAAAAAAAAAAACAAACAAAAAACAAAAGATTGAAAAATTTAAAATTATTAAATATTAAAAAAAAATGTCCGCGTTAGCGTTGTTATGCTACGTGAAATAGTGGCATTCACATCAACAATTTCTAACTAAATTTGGTCGAATGGACTCCATCGACAAAATGTGAAAAATTTAGAAATAAATTAATAAAATTGAAAGGTTTATGATTAAATTGGCATAAATACGATTAGTTTATGACTTTTTTTGTAATCGTCCCACTACTATGCCCAAGATGGTTTCTAAGGGGCACGATGGATGAACAATTAATAGCGAAGAACTAATAAATTTGTCTTTGAGAATTAAGGGGAGAAAAAGAAAACAGAAATGCAAAGGAGGCTAATTCATTGGTTATTCTTTATGAATAGAATATGAATTGACCTAGAAAAACACTTTGGTCTTTGTTTAGTCCAAATTTCCAAATTCCGATCGCTGCCATGTTATTAAGCTTCCATAAGCCATCACTACGAGCACGATCTATTGCTCGAGCCACTTCATAAATATGTTGAAATTTGTGTGTGAGATTTGAATGCAATAAATTTCAAACAACTCTTAGGGCAAATTAAACTAAATACTCAAATTAAATTTTCGGAGGATTTATAATAGAGTTGAAGTATAAAAAGGTTATACTTCTCACATTTTTTATTAATTTGTTTGGCCAAACATGTTTATCTTAAGAGAGATGATATCAGGGAGAGGAAATTAAAGAGGGTAGTGGTTTGTTCTAACATCTTAACCCGCTAGATCTTGTAATGTTCAAATTTTTACAAACTCCCTATATATTTTTCATTTGTGACTAATTCGCACACTCGGCTGCGATTATGACTAAGAGATTGCTCACATATTAAGTAAATCTAAGATTGCTTGTTTGCATGATGGATGAACAATTAATAACGAGCAGCTAAGCAATTTGTCTTTTAGCATCAAGAAAAAGAACATAAATGATATTGATTGATTGTTTATTCTTTATGAATATAGTATGAATTGAGCTGAAAAAAAAAATGTACTTTCTGGTATTTGTTTATTCCAAGGTTACTATGATTATTTTCATTGGATTTCTTTATGAAACGAATATCAATTAATCTAGAAAAATACTTTATTTGCGCAAATATGTCAACATCATTAATCAGATGAGGCATAAAAGCTTAGGAAAATTTCCTAATATTTCAAAAAGACTAATTAAGCAAGAAGACTTTCTAGTCTTTGTTTATTTCAAGATTTCAACTTTTGACCATCATTTCATTACTAGGTTTTCATGAACCACCATACGAATTGATCTAGAAGAAGACTTCTTGGTCTTTGTTTATTCGAAAATTTCAAGCGCGGACAGTTGTCCCGTTGATCTAGAAAAATACTTTTTCGTCTTTGTTTATTTTAAGATTCCAAGTTCTAACAGTTGTCCCGTTGATTTCAAGTTCTAACAGTTGTTCAGTTGATCTAGAAAAAGACTTTTTGGTCTTTGTTTATTCTAAAATTTCAAGTTCTAACAGTTGTCCCTTTGATCTAAGAGAAGACATGGTTTTTATTTATTCCAAGTTCTGAGTGCTGATCCAGAAAAATTTATGGTCGCATTACTAAGCTTATGTGAATCAACACAAGGACAAACTATTTCTCAAGCCACTTTTGTCGAAATCTTTGTTTGAGATTCAAGGACAATTAAGAGACGAATATCATTTGTTATTATTAATACTTGCAAAAGCGTACATACAAAAGTTAGCATTAAAAAGATTTCACAAAATCATCTTTGCATGAAATATTTGAATCATTAGTTGATAGAACAAACCTTTCGACATAATTGAAGCGATTGCACACATATGCACGGAAAGAGAAACCATCTCGATTTTATTTTTTTTTAAACCTTTTATGAGATAAAAAAGATTCAAAAGTTTAAATTAAAATATGTTAGATATGAGATAAAGTTATTAATCAATACATGTATCTATTGATATAATTTTTACAAAATAACTCATGAAAATAAAAAGTCTTCTTTATTTTACATGAATAATCATTTTTTTGCTTCAAAAGACGTAATTGACTTGATCACGGTATAAACAAAGCCACGTGATTGCATCTAGGTGTCCATTCATTTAATGGATCCACAGCATCCTTTTTGGGATGAAAGTTGAAATAATAGGCAAAAAGGTGATGGGTTTAGGAGTTTGGATAAGTCCCTCTTCTTCACAAGTTTCTTCTCTAAAACTCGAATTCATCGGCTAAGGTGCATATATACTGCACAATGAATGCACAAAATCAACAATTGCAATTCACTTGATCCGTTTGACTTGAGTCTGTATAAGTATTTCCTTCTCTTTTTATCAAAAGACGCATTTTTCCGTTGTAATTAATTTTGGCGTGTCTTGAACCTGTACGTACTCTTCGCATGGAACATGAGGTCTCCTACTCCTTCTGGGCAGATTAAAGGCGGTGCAATAATTATTATACCTTGCATGGGTTAGGTGGGCATGTTTCCTCTCCCCCACCAAAGCATTGACGAGCCTTCACTCCATTTCCTTCAATACATATAGAATGTGCAAAATATTAAATTCTCTATTAGAGCGAAATCGACGTGACCTCACAAGAGCTTGGATCTTATAAAGCTCGTCTCGAAACTCCATGTTGGAATATCTTCTTTGATCCAATATCCCTAGACATTGGAATCTCTCCTTTTTGTTGCTAAGAATTGATTCTTCCCGAGAATATGGCTTTTATTCGCAAGGCAAGGCGCCGGAGCGTCAAACTACGTGTGTTTTTTTTCACTCGCATGATCGGAGAAGCTGTGCGATAATGCAGGAACAAAACAATCTGTTGGAAATATATGGCTTCGAATTGGGTAGAACAATGAAGTCGGATCTTTAGAGTACTCAAGTCGGACTTTGAGGCGTGATATCACTTTCTTTAAGGATTTATTTGCCCCACAAAGTTGCTAATGGTCACCGGTAAAAATCCTCCAAGATACAACAAAGTCTCAAAATCGAGAATACTAGATAGCAATTCTAGTATTTCTCCAGGGTCTCTCTAGGAAACAATTAAAAGGAATGCTGTAGTTTTTTTTTCCTCAGAAAGAAGACTCGAAAAGATGAAAATGCTCACTCTTTTTTTTCTCAATTTGACAAGTATATATGAAATAGTCTTAAAAAAAACGAAGACAACTCTTTGTGAAAAGTTGCGAAATGAACAAACACATTCTTTCAAAAATTTGCTCAAATGAACAAAGATGTCCATTCATAAGAAGTTAAAACCGAACAAATACAACCCTTCGGGAAAGGTCGCAAATTGAACAAGTATTTTTCTATCAAAGGTTGTCTTGAAAAGACACTAACAAAAATTCGGAATAAAATAATAATAATTATTTAATAAATAAAAATTTCGAAAATTTATTTATTAATTAATTAATTTCCGAAAATTCTCAATAATCAAAAACAACCTTTGAATTAATTAAACTTAATAAGACAACCGTACGAAATAAAAAATAAAAATAAAAAGACAAAAGGATTAGTGCTTATTAAATCGCGGGCGCGCAAGCGTGCTAAGTGCTAAGTGCGCCAAATAATCGCGCACCCGCACGCGGGTATGGTGGGGTCTAGCCCCACCCAATCATTCCTTTAAATATACAAAGGAAATTCCACACTTTTAAATTAGTTTACTTCTTCCCACCTTTCCCATGTGGGACAAGGTAAAAAGCACTTTCCTTTTGTTTTAACAAACAAAACTCCAACAATCCCCCACTTTGTTTGTAAAACAAAGATTTCAAAATAAAATAAAATAAATTTTAAAACCGTACAGCCAAAATTTCAGTAAGATTAATATACATACATAAAGGTCTCTTTCGAGTTAAACCTTTACTTAGTGCGAGTATATCAAAGCTCTATCAAAGTGACAAGTAGCTTGGCTTTAAACTTGTACTTTTATGTAATAGAACCGGACATACCGCACATATACTAACCTCTTGTTTCAGCGAGAAGTTCTATATTACTCCGCACTATTATGGCATTGTGCTTGATCCTGTTTCATGAGCTCTCTAGAAAGCAACCCTAACTTTCGTAAGAAGCGGCACCACTTCTAAGCTCATATAGGTGAAGTATCTACCATGTGTTTCGTTACTATCAACACACTACAAACTTGTATCATACTTCATTAAGAATTCATTTCAGCCTACAAAACGTAACAGACAATACTGACTTCTCATATCAGGGCTACATCAATATCAAACAATCACATTCAATAACTTGTTCTTACCCATTAAACCTTGTAACTAGTGATGTTCTAGAAAAAGGTAGGGTTACCATTATTGGTGATTTCAATTAAAGGGTTTCAGCCCCATTTCTTGTGAGGTCGTTATTACCATATGTCTTGGTAAAGCCTTCGTCAAAGGATCGGCAAGATTTTTACTTGACCTCACATAGACAATTGTTATGGTACCATCTTTAGTCAATTGTCTCACATATTCATGTCTTAGACTAATATGTCTAGACTTACCATTATAGGTGCTACTATAGGCTCTTGCCAAAGTAGCCTAACTATCACAATGGATAGAAATAGGAGGCATAGGACTAGGCCATAATTTGATATCCAACAACAAATTCTTAATCCATTCAGCCTCTTTCCCAGCTGCCGCCAAAGCAATAAATTCAGATTCCATTGTTGAGTGAGTTATACATGTTTGTTTCTTGCTCGCCCAAGATACAGCACCTCCAGCTAGTGTGAAGATCCATCCAGAAGTGGAACGCTCATCTCCCACACTTGTAATCCAACTAGCATCGGTGTATCCTTCTAATACAGCCGGATAATTATTATAGAACAATCCTAAATTTTTAGTTCTCTTAAGATAACCAAAAATTCTGGTAATAGCTCTCCAATGTTCTATACTTGGATTACTAGTATACCTACTCAACTTGCATACAGAAAAAGCAATATCAGGTCTAATACAATGCATCGCATACATTAAAGACCCTATAGCACTTGCATATTCTAGTTGTGCCACCGCTCTGCTAGTATTATAATTTAATTTAATACTAGAATCAAATGGAGTACTTATTTCCTTGAAACCAAGATGTTGAAATTTATTTAATAATTTTTCAACATAATTACATTGGCTTAAAGAGTAACCCCCACTATGTTTCTTAACTTTAATACCTAAGATAGTATCTACTTCACCCAAATCCTTCATTTTAAACATGGAAGTTAGATACTTCTTAGTCTCAATAATTCCAGTCATATTCGTTCCAAAAATAAGCATATCATCAACATACAAGCACACTAAGACACCATAGTCTTTAGTGAATTTAGAGTATATACATTTATCAGCACTACTATTGATGAAACCATTTGACAATATGACCGAATTAAACTTTTCATGCCACTGCTTAGGAGCTTGCTTAAGCCCATAAAGAGACTTAATCAATTTACATACTTTCTTTTCATTTCCAGGAAGAACAAAACCCTCTGGTTGTTCCATGTAAATCTCCTCATTTAAGTCTCCATTTAAGAAAGCAATCTTAATATCCATTTGATGAACACAAAGATCATAAATGGAAGCTAGAGCAAAAAGAACTCGAATAGAAGTTATACGTGCTACAGGAGCATATGTATCAAAATAATCTATTCCTTCTTTTTGTCTATATCCCTTGGCTACAAGCCTAGCTTTAAAAGCTTGAATAGTACCACCAGAATGATATTTTCTTCTAAAAACCCATTCGCACCCTATAGGTTTTGATCCTTTCAGTAAATCTACTAATACCCAAGTATTATTGGACATAATTGAGTCCATTTCATCATTCACAGCTTCTTTCCAAAAGGAAGCATCTCTAGAAGACATAGCTTCATCAAAGTTTGTAGGATCATCTTCTAGATTTAGTACTAAAGGATATTTATTTATCACGTTATTATCTCCATCTCCTTCAACAAGACAAATATGAGTAATAAAATCAGGACCTAAGTCTTTTATTTTCCTAGCTCTAGTACTTCTCCTTGGTTCAATCATGTCTCTAAAATCATTCGTTTCTTTCTCTTGAGAATCTCTTTGAGTTTTCATAAATTTAGGATTATTTTCAATAATTTCAGAATTTGTAAAACATTTATTCTCAAAGAATTCAACGTCTCTTGATTCTACAATGACATTGGACTCTAAATCAAGAAGCCTATAAGCTTTACTATTTTCAGCATACCCAATGAAAACACTTTTGATAGCTCTAGGATCGAGCTTTGTTCTCTTAGGATCTGGAGCTCGATAGTATGCCAAACACCCCCACACTTTAAGATATGACAAATTTGGCTTTTTACCTTTCCATACTTCATAAGGGGTTATGTCATTTCTCTTGGAAGGTATTCTGTTATGAATATAGCATGCGGTAAGTAATGCTTCTCCCCCAAAGATTAATTGGTAGCTGTGAATTTGAAAGCATACAATTAACCATTTCTCCAAGAGATCGATTTTTCCTTTCAGCCAAACCATTTTGTTATGGAGTATATGGTGCTGAAGCTTGATGAATAATACCATATTCTTCACAAAAAGAAGAGAATTCATTTAAGAAATATTCTCCACCTCTATCTGAACGTAGAACTTTAATTTTCTTTTCTAATTGATTCTCTACTTCAGCCTTATATTTCTTAAACATCGTAAATGCTTCATCCTTCGATCTCATGAGATAAACATACAAAAACCTACTATAATTATCCACAAAGGTAATAAAATACCTTTACCTCCACGTGTTAGCATACCATTGAATTCACATATATCACTATGAACCAAATCCAATAAATTCGAATTTCTTTCAACACTAGGAAATGGTTTCTTAGTAAGTTTGGACTTAGCACATATTTCACATTTATCATATTCGCCATTGAAATTTATCAAGTCTAACTTCTTCATATTCTTTAAATAACGAATATTTATATGTGCCAACCTACTATGCCATAAAAAAGAAGACTCAACAATATAAGCAGAACTAGCAATATTATTATTGATACTCAGTTGATACATGCCATCATTGGCATAACCCTTTCCAACAAATAGCCCATTCTTCGACAGGATAACCTTGTCAGATTCAAACAAAACCCGAAACCCCCTTTTACAAAGTAAATCAATAGAAACTAGGTTCTTCCTAATTTCGGGTATAAATAACACGTTAAGAAGAGTAATCTTCTTTCCAGAAGTGAAGTCTATCTTTACCGTGCCTTTTCTAGCAACCTTTGCAAGAGCATTATTCGCCATCGGGACCTCTTGAACATTTGAGTCAACAATCTCCTCAAATTGCTTGAACAAGTACTTGTCCTTGCACACATGGACTGTTGCTCAGAATCTAACCACCAACCAGATTGACAAGTGGCATAATTGATTTCAGAAACCATAGCCATCGCATCATTAATTTCAGAAATTTTCATGTTCGAAAGCATGGTTGAAATCATGGCCACATAATTTTCTTCAACCAGATTTGCATCTGCTTTCACCGTCGAAATGTTCTTATCCTTGGAAATGCTCTTGCGGTGAATGCATTCCTTGGCGTAGTGTCCCTGCTTGCCACAAACAAAACAGCAACCCTTTTTCTTCTTTTGTGTTCTCTTAAATTTATGCCCCCCGCTTTTTACTTTGAAGTTCTGGCCGAGTTTCCGTTTTTTATCCACAACATTCACCTTGGAACTGTACAAAACAGAATTATCACGTAAACGTGACTCTTCCTCAATGCGAAGATGTTTCTGTATCTGTTCCAGAGTAAAGTCCTCCGACTTGTGAATCAGCCTTTTTCCATAGTCTTTCCAACTTGGAGGCAATTTCGCAATAATTGCTCCAACTTGAAAAGCTTCTGGAATTTCAATCTCGAGGGCATGAATTTTATTCACGAGCACTTGCAATTCATGGACTTGTTCCAATAAGGGTTTAGTATCAATAAACTTGAAATCAAAGTACTTTGCGATTAGATATTTGTTGGTACCTTGCTCCTCCGCTTTGTACTTGAATTCCAGTGCATTCCATATTTCTCTGGCCGACTTCATTTCAGTGAATAAGTCGTACAAGCGATCGGACAGAGTATTCAGAATGTGTCCTCGACAAAGTAACTCGTCCTTTGCACGTTTCTTCTTCTCTTTATTAACCCTCTCAATGACTTCCGCACTTGGCTGTCGTCCTTCGATAGTGGGCATCGGATCTTCTATAGGCACCAAGTTAGGATCCAGTATGTAGGAAATTTTCAGAGCAGTGAGTAAGAACATCATCTTGTCCCTCCAGCGAGCAAAGTTGTTTCCATCGAATCGGTCCAGTTTGACCATGTCTTGATTCATCACTTTGATTGTCTCCTACTCCATTGTTGCGAAATAAATCCTTAAAATTGTTGGGAATATATGGCTTCGAATTAGGTAGAACAATGAAGTAGGATCTTTAGAGTACTCAAGTCGGACTTTGAGGCGTGATATCACTTTCTTTAAGGATTTATTTGCCCCACAAAGTTGCTAATGGTCACCGGCAAAAATCCTCCAAGATACAACAAAGTCTCAAAATCGAGAATACTAGATAGCAATTCTAGTATTTCTCCAGGGTCTCTCTAGGAAACAATTGAAATGAAGGCTGTAGTTTTTTTTTTCCTCAGAAAGAAGACTCGAAAAGATGAAAATGCTCACTCTTTTTTTTCTCAATTAGACAAGTATATATAAAATAGTCTTAAAAAAAACGAAGACAACTCTTTGTGAAAAGTTGCGAAATGAACATACACATTCTTTCAAAAATTTGTTCAAATGAACAAAGATGTCCATTCATAAGAAGTTAAAACCGAACAAATACAACCCTTCGGGAAAGGTCGCAAATTGAACAGGTATTTTTCTATCAACGGTTGTCTTGAAAAGACACTAACAAAAATTCGGAATAAAAAATAATAATTATTTAATAAATAAAAATTTCGAAAATTTATTTATTAATTAATTAATTTCCGAAAATTCTCAATAATCAAAAACAACCTTTGAATTAATTAAACTTAATAAGACAACCGTACGAAATAAAAAATAAAAATAAAAAGACAAAAGGATTAGTGCTTATTAAATCGCGGGCGCGCAAGCGTGCTAAGTGCTAAGTGCTAAATGCTAAGTGCTAAGTGCGCCAAATAATCGCGCACCCGCACGCGGGTATGGTGGGTCTAGCCCCACCCAATCATTCCTTTAAATATACAAAGGAAATCCCACACTTTTAAATTAGTTTACTTCTTCCCACCTTTCTCATGTGGGACTAGGTAAAAAGCACTTTCATTTTGTTTTAACAAACAAAACTCCAACACAATCTCCAATGCATCCCCAGTTATATCGGCGCCAAGCCAGCAACAAGACCAGCCTCAAGACCACCTCATCCAGATCGGGGTCGAGAACGACGGGGCTGAAAACGACCCTAAAGATGAGCTGAGGCCGCCCGAGTCCGAGTCCAAACGGGTCATCTTTTTCGAAGAGAAACTTAAGCAAGCTTGCAAGGACAACACGGAATGCTCATGGGAAAAGCTCTCCATATACCGCATCCCGCACTATCTCAAAAAAGGCGAGGACAAGGCCTACGTCCCTCAGATCGTCTCCCTTGGGCTGTATCACCATGGTAAGGAGCACCTCCACCAGATGGACCAGCACAAGTGGCGCTGCCTCCACCACATCCTCACGCGTACCAATCACCAGATACGCCTCTATCTAGACTCGGTGAAGGCAGTCGAGGAGAGAGCTTGCGCCTGCTATGAGGGAACAATATCAATTAGTAGCGACGAGTTCGTGAAGATGATGGTTCTAGATGGTTGTTTTGTGATCGAGCTATTTCGGGGATTTGACAAGGGGGGTTGAGAAACTCGGCTACCCTAGCACTGACCCCATCTTCTCGATGCGGGGACCAATGCACACGATTCAGCGGGACATGATCATGCTCGAGAATCAAATCCCTTTTTTCATACTCCACAGGTTGTACTGCCTCCAGCTCGGCCACCGCGACCTAGAGGACTTGGCCAAGCTGGCGCTCCAGTTCTTCGACCATATGAAGCCAACAGATGTGACCGACCACATTAAGCAAACAGATGGGACCGACCAAAGCAGCAACAGGCTAGAGTTCATGTTACCCAATGATGGTGTGCTCCATTGCCTCGCATTGTTCCGGCAGAGCCTCCTGCACCCCGTCACGGACTGGAAGCCGCCTGAGGACCCGTCGCAGAGGCTGCAGCAACAACTCATCCACTGCGTGACAAAGCTCAGAAAAGCCGGGATCAAGTTCTGCGAGAGGAAGACAAACAAGTTCTAGGACATCCATTTCAAGGACAGGAGCCTCCAAATCCCCAAGCTTGTGACCCATGATGGGACAAGGTCGCTCTTCCTCAACTTGATAGCCTTCGAACAGTGTGACTTCTGATGTAGGAACGACATCACCTCCTATGTAATCTTCATGGACAACTTGATCAACTCCCCAAAGGACATCAAGCACCTCCACGACCGCGGGATCATCGAGCACTGGCTTGGGAACAACACCGAGGTTGCTGACCTCTTCAACCAGCTTTGCCAAGAGGTGGTCTTCGAAGCCGACGGCAGTTATCTTTCTGAGGTGTCTGAGCAGGTGAACAATTACTCCAACCACAGTTGGTATCGCTGGGCGTTCCTTCTCAAGCACGAGTACTTTGGCAATCCCTGGTCAATCATTTCCTTCATTGCTGCTTTGGTTTTGCTTTTGCTTACTTTCACACAAGCCTTCTATGCAGTCTATAGCTACCACAGGCCAGGATCTTGATTTCTCATATAGTGGAAATCATCTGTTGAGCGCTTTACAAATGTTAAAATTCTGGTGAAAATCAAATAATTAGGATTGTGGCTAATTGACTATTAGCAGCCAATTTGCAGATGAATGCTTGAGATGTGGGGGTCTCACCCCCTAATGAAGAGAACAATGTGATGGTGGTCAAACTCAGACCACGTGAACTATATTTGTCACAAAACTTTGAGTTCAATATGACAATATAATTTCCAAAAACTATCTTATAATTTTTGTAAACCACAACTTTCCACTCGTGAATCTTTCTACCTTTATTTTGCTTCTGTTAAATATTTAAATTACATAACAAATCTAATGTTTTCCGATTTTTCCAGATGAAATTGAGCAAAAGTTGTATATTTTGCTTCTGTTAAATATTTAAATCACATAACAAATGTAATGTTTTCCGATTTTTCCGGATGAAATTGAGCAAAAGTTGTAAAGCATTCCTTAGAGGTGATAAATAAGGCTACGAGAAAAAGAAAGACAATTGATCAAAATAAAAAAATAAAAAAATTTGCCTTTTTGCTAGGCCAAAAAAAAAAAAAAACTCTAAACCTCTCTCTCTTTTATTTTTTGGCGGTAACCTACGTGAATTCTGAGCGGCCTCCTCTTTCCAGATAAAGTTCGAACAATTGGGAAAAAATAAGAAGATTTTAGAAGTTTGGAGGACTACCCCCTCTCCCTCGCCAATTTCCGGCTCGGACTTATGTGCATTAGACAAGGTGAATTACAACATTGATTTTATAGACCCCATGTGAATCCCTTATGTGGATCTCATAAGATCAAAGGTGGTGATTCCCTTAATCTATTAGACTTGAATCTGGATAAGTATGTTCCTCTCTTCTTATCAAAAGAAGCTTTTTTTCCGCAATATCAAGTACAATTAATTTTGGCGTGCCTTGGGCCTCTAGATACACTTCAGCTATCTACCCAAGCCTGTGAGCTACGCTCTGCTATTCTAAAATTTATTCTAATCTATCACTTAAAAGAAAGAAGTTTAATTAATTTGATTTCGAAGCTTACTTATGTAAAATGGATTTAAAAGAGGGCATTCCTTAGTGAGGGGATCTACAACAATTCTCTCTAGTTCTTTTCCCAACGAATTGAGCTAAATGAAACTTCACTCCATCTCCTTATACACACCATGTGCATGATAAGAGAATGATATGAGAAAAGCTTATGGGTGGACAAGATAAATGATCTTTCAAAGTACTGTTAAATTTTTGATGATATAAAAACAAATAGTGTAGACATATGATTGGTTATGCAAATTCGAATCAGATTAATTAAACAATGCGGGGCAATTTCTTTTGTTCTTTGATATTAAGTATTTTCATTAAACTTTCTTTCTAAAAGCTAAAATATAATAACTCGGTTGAAGTGTCCTAATTATATATCTCCGGTGCATTGTGATAGAATAGCTTCCATTCTTCTAATCCTTTTTTCATATTCAAGCCATAGCATGTGGTAATATAAAGTGATATGATCTTGCTAATCTATATCAAGCAGGTTATATATAAGTGTCGCAACCTTTCCAAATGTGAATTACCCAGAAGAAAGCTAATGGATTACTAAGTTTTAAGACTTAGCACGGACCCCCCCCCCCCAAGTCCTACCAATTGCAACTTGACACTAAGAAATTAATCCATTTAAATGTGTAGTTATACTCAATTTGGAGCTACCACTAACCAATTAAGGTCCCAAGTAAAGTATGAGAAAATACTTTACTATTGCGAACCAGAGATTCAATAGGTTCAGGGACATGGTTACGCTAGATTAATCTAACGCCCTCTCGGTGCCTTTTCATTTTAATTTCAAAATTATTTTTGCAAACAATCTTGATTAATTTTAACCTAAGCCACTAACATGCAAAGGGTGGTCATGCGGATGCACAATCAATAAAATAACATTCAATAAACCCAAGTGATAGATTGTAAGAAATTATAAACTACAACTTTTATTAAGGTCCACTCTCTAAAAAAAAACTTACAAAAATGCTGATAGAAAATGCATGCCCTAAACATGATTTCTAAATAACATGACACCTAATTTTTCTTCTTTTTTAAATATTAATTATATGCAATCTTAATTTAAATTTAATATGCATGATTTTTATTCTAATGACATGTGAGGTGCAATTCACCTAACATAACTTGAACCATCACAATATATGTGCAATCTGATTTACATGATCCTAAATATGCATGTGCTACATGATATGGAATAGATGACATGGTAATTCTATATGCATTTTTTATGATTTTTACTTTTCTGTTTTTTATAACTTTTCTATTAGAATCATATTTAGTATATTATCATCTAAACTGAGGAATAACTAAATCTATCTTAACCATGAAATTTCTTACGTTCCTATATTATCCTTAAAAAAACAAAAAAAAAAAAAGGTTCTAACATGGAATGCAATCTAACCTATTATGTAATGCGATTTTTATAAAAATATTTTTAAGAAAATTTACTAAAAATTAACATGAGAAATGTAATTAGCCACATAAAAGATAATTCACCCCAACCCAAGACGAAAAATCACAATAATCAAAAATCTAATCCGACATCTCTCGGCTCAGTATTTCTTATCATTGTGATTCTCGACACAACAACCTTCTTAATCAGATAATGTCTAACAAATCACAAATCACAAATAGAAATAAATAATTGTAAACTAAATAACAAAATATCAAAATGACCAAATTAAATTCGGTTGAAAGGTTTACCTAGCTCGGAGAAATTATCTCCGAGAATGAAACCAGGAAGGAAAAATGCCAAGCTCACATGGCTGAATTCACAAATGACATGAGAATTCTGGATGGCTCGAGGATGTTTTACAGCATCGGTCAGAGGCGTCGAAGAAACGTGATGATGATATTCATGAAGGTGTGGGCTTCGAGAACATGTGGCACGGCAACCGGAAGCGCAAGAATAAATTCGGTGATGACTGGGGGCGCGACTGGTGTGTCGAACAAGAATGCAAGAATGCAAGAATGCCGGGGAAACTCGTCGGCGTGGCCGAAAAAGGGTCTTCACCAGAATCAGGCCATGCAAAACAAGGAACGGAAGCGTCGCTGGAGTTACGAGTTGTGCTGGGAATTTGGTGGCTGCAGGGGGAAGGCTGCAACACGCTTGAAATCTCACTGGTTTTGGCTGCAAATTTCTTTCTCTCTCTCCTTATCTCATTCTCTCTCTGTGTCACTCATGGGCACTTGCAAATTTCTTTCTTCCTTCCCTTCAACCAAACCCCACCTTAAACGAAGCCTCACCAACGCTTTGCAATTCTTTTGCATATGAAATCACATGAGCACTTTCTGTCAAAATCTTCACCCCTTTCAAATGAAACTCCGCCAGCACTTTTTTTAATTTCTTCCCCCCACTGGCACGGAGCCTTGCACTCTCTATATATATTCTTACAAGTTGAAAAGAACCATAAATTAATATTCTTTCAGCATGATTTCTTATATTTTTTTACCAGAATCCATTAGCTGACTATATTTTTAAAATATGTTCACTTGTCACGAAAGTGCAATTAAGTTCTAAAACTTGCAAAAAGTATAATCAATTCTTAAAACTTATTAAATTGGTACAATCGAGTCCTTCCGTTAACATTGTCCAATTTAACTAACAAAAAAATGCTGACATGGCCTTTTTTATTACTTTCTCTCTGCTATGTGGCGTTGACATGGTTTTTTTTTTTTTTTTTTTTCTTTGGTCAGAAAAGGAGATATCATATAATCAAGTTAAAGTATCAGAGCAGCCCGTTGCTTGGGCTCCAGAATATAGTAAATCCAAAAGCGTAAGGGGAGGGCACGTAGCCCAGTTTGGCGGTAAGGTGCCATTTCTATAGGCCTTAGCGGCCCAATCAGCAACAAAATTGGCCTCACGTCTACAGTGTCGCACGCATAGGTTAGGGAAAGAGGAGATCTTGGCCACCGCTTCTGCAAACAAAGCTCTCGCCTCCCATGGTGTCAACTGGGGATCGTGGACAGCTTCCACCAGCACAAGACAATCAGATTCGATCACAAGGTGGTCATGATCTTTACCGTGTTGCAACAGATCATTGAGGGTAATGAGGAGCGCCTGGATCTCAGTCTGCAAGGCCGAAGCTGCTGGGAAATCGCAGGTAAAGCCTTCTATCAAAGTTCCTGTATGATCTCTGCAAATACACGTCGTAGTGCCTATAGTACTTGCTAGTTGATATGCCCCATCTATGTTGATCTTCACCACACCAGGATCTGGTGGCCGCCATAGTAGTTCAGATTGGGGAGGAGTTCGCCCTATTCGTGACAGTGGCCAAGTGGAGAGCTTAGTGATTCGTACCTGGGCGAGGGCCACCTCCACGACCTGCAGCGGATCAGGGCGCTGTTAGCGGAAGATGAAACTGTTGCGAGCCTTCCAGATCTGCCACAAGATTGAGGCAATGGTTTCCAAGCCAGGTGAATTCGCCATTGCTCAATCTTTGCTACTAGCGAAGCATCCATCTGTTGTACTGACTATGGTGAAATCTGAATACGGACCTGAGGGTGTGACCATATTCGATGTGTCCATGGACATAAAAGAAAGAGATGTTCCATAGTTTCTAGTGTGTGTTGAGATCAGAGATGACATGTCGGATCTGTGGTGATGCATAGATTATCTTTCGTTGACAGTGCATTATGGCATAAGGACCAGAGGAATGTACGAATTTTGGGGGCGAGTTTCACAGCACAAATGGCTTTCCATAGTAGTTGGACGGTTTGATAGGAGGACGATGCATGGTTCTGGCGATTGCTTGGAGCGGCTTGTCTGATAGTGTGATAGCCGCTTTTCACAATGTAGTTACCATTTTGTGTCGATGTCCACATAAGTTGATCATTAGTGTAGTGAGGTCTTACCTGAATGGTAAGTATTTCCGCAACTGTTGAGGCATCAAAATGCTAGTTGAGTAGGGGAACATTCCAATTGTTGCTTTCCGGGTCCAAAAGATTAGCCACTTTCACTAGGTCACCTCTAGCAACAGGACCTCCTATAAGTCCTTTAGGGAGCCATCGATCTTCTCGGATTCTAATAGTTTGTCCATTGCCAACGGACCATTGAAGGTGAGGTAATATGGAATCCCTCCCGAGCAGTAGACTGCGCCATCCCCAAGATGGTCTGGCGCCCCTATCGGCATGCCTAAAGTCCTGTGAGTGGAAATAAAGCCCTTTAAATAGGGTGCTCCATAGAGATGTTGGGTGCGGGATTAACCGCCACGCTTGTTTCCCAAGCATGGCTTTGTTAAATTCTATGAGATCACGAAATTCGAGGCCCCCACTGTCTTTTTTACGCTTGAGAACGTCCTTATGCTTCCAATGGATGCCTGATTTCCTACGGTCACTCTGCCACCAGAACCGAGCAATTTTCTACTCAATGGATTGCAAATAGACACCGGAATTTTAAAGATGGACATGGCATACTGTGGGATAGCGTGTACAACAGTCTTGAGTAAAATTTCCTTCTCACCCTTAGAGATAAGATTTTCTTTCCATCCTTCTAATTTGGCATTTACTCTTCCCAAAATCCAAGCAAACATCTACCGTTTTGATCTTCCCTAATCAGATGGTATACCTATATATTTGCCAGCCCGATCAATCACAGGTATTCTAAGTTCTCTTGCTAAATTTTCCTGTAGACTAAGAGGACAAGCTTTGCTGAAAAATATGCCCGATTTATTTCTGTTAACAGCCTGTTCAGTAGCTAAACAATATTGATTCACTATATTGGCTAAATTCTGACATTCAAGTACCATCTAAGAAGAATATGGCATCATATGCAAAAAAAAAAAAAAACAGGTGAAATAGAGTAGGACACCACTTGTTCAGCTTGATGCTGTTGAGATGGCCCATGGCAACTGCTTAATGTATAAGATGTGATAGGACGTTCGCCAGAAGGATGACTAAGTAAGGGGAGAGAGGATCGCCCTGTCTGAGTCCTCGAGTTGGTTGGAAGTATTGTAAATGTTCACCATTGAATTTAACACAGAAAGATACTGTTGTTATACATTGCATCACCCATTGTACCCATGTAGTGCGGCACCCCTCGACGGCCCCCAAACCGTTAGGGTCGCCACAGTCCGCTTACCTTTCACTTGACCTGATAATATAATACTCTGATACCAAGGAATTTCATTATAATTCATAAATACTGGGGGTTTACATCTTTTAGATCGGTCCCTGCGCAATTTATATGGCGGAAGCACATCCATCAACTCCCTTTCCTATATTTAGAAAATGATGCACACCAACTAAACATTTATAGGTAAAAGCCGAACACTTTTATTTACTTAAACCAGATGGACATCATTCATCAGTACATCAAAATGCCGTAGTCTTCTATACTCGGCTATACTTCAAAAGATGACCGACATCTTTTACAACGATCGTATACTTAAGGTCCATCGACCAGTGTCGGCGTCCAAAAGTTCCTTCCTTTGCTATCCTCCTCCTCACGGTCATATCCAATCACTCGATCCATCTACTAGTGGCAGTGGTAGCAGAGGTATCTTGTCTAGTCTGAAATGTCAGTCCTCAAACGGGGTGAGTACAACCACTCAGCAGTAAAAATCCATCAAACTACACAATGCAACAAGCAAGACAACCACACTTTCATGTGAAATGCACATATCATCCATGCAATCATGCTTATATCTCCATGAGATGCATTCATTAAGGCAATTCATGTCCCATGCCATATGCACATACATGCGCATGATCCATATCACCCATACAATCATACATATATATATTCTCATGAGATCCATTCAATGCCTTCATGATCGCATTCTCAATGCCATATAGTATCAACTCAATTTCATAGGCAATTATATCCCATGCCATATGCACATACATGCGCATGATCCATATCACCCATACAATCATATATATATATATATATATATATATATATATATATATATTCTCATGAGATCCATTCAATGCCTTCATGATCGCATTCTCAATGCCATATAGTATCAACTCAATTTCATAGGCAATTATATCCCATGCCATATGCACATACATGCGCATGATCCATATCACCCATACAATCATATATATATATATATATATATATATATATATATATATATATTCTCATGAGATCCATTCAATGCCTTCATGATCGCATTCTCAATGCCATATAGTATCAACTTAATTTCATAGGCAATTATATCCCATGCCATATGCACACACACACGTGCATGATTCAATTCCCATTTTGATATTCAAAAGGATCTCATCTTTCTCCCAGGGACCAGTGTTTGCATCCCTCATATATCGCTCGCACCCAACCTGGCATCGCAAGGAACCTCCGGCACACACCTCCGGGCATCCGGCACACACCTCCGGGCATCTCGCATCCCACCTAGCATCATGAGGAATCGCCGGGGCTCGCCATGAAAATGGTTACCCCTACCTTCCGAAATTACGTACCGACATACCACCAGGCATCCCCTGGAATTACGTACCGATATACCACCGGGCATCCCGAAACTCCCGAGGACATCTGGCTCACACCTTCAAGCATCCGGCACACACACTCCGGGCATCCCGACACTCCCGGGGCATCGTCGGCTCACACCTCTGACGGTATTATCATCATCACAATGCATATTCCCATACATATCTCATTTTCAATTTAACATTTGATGCAACAATGTCAGAGGTTTAAACCAGCCTTTTTGATGTCATGTGATATGCCAAATGTCACCATATATGCAATACAAATAACACCCAAGATATCACACTTCATAAAGCAATTCATTTGTTCTTGAAAATGGAGCAAATTTTCGGACAAAGCAGAATGCACTCCTTAAATAAAAATTCTGGAAAAATTAGTAAAAAATCTCAATAAATTCTGAAAATTTACCATGTTATAAAAAAGATCTAAAGAAAGAGGTTTCATGAAGAACACCATGTCAAAAGAGCTTCGTACAGGTCACTACAGTCCATGCATCACAACTTAAAGTTTCGGAACATCACCATTGCACAGTTTTATTCATAAATTCGGTATAAACCATAAATCAACTCAGAAAATTATGAAATTTTTATATGTCATATCCAAGACCTAGAGCTAAAATTTTCGTGAAGGACTCAAAGTCATATTCGTTATATATCATGAGCTACATTCACCAAAACTCCCCCTAACCCTCGGTAACGATTTCCAGATTTAACACTTCAAAGAAAAATCATTTCCCCGATCAATACTGGTCCGTTTATTCTCAAATTTCAGTATGTTTCTCCTTAATATGTCATCTACAACTCTTATCGAGGACACGAGATCAAATTCGGACTGGATAATTTCACAAAATTCACAGAACCGCAAGGGATCAACATATCAGTTTTCCAGATCTAGTATCTTTGAAGAAAAATGGTTTCACCATCAAATACTTGTCCGTTTCATCTCAAATTTTAGTATGTTAATATCTAAGAAGTCCTCTACAACTTTAATCAAGAAGTTGAAGTGAGATTCCAACTAAAAAATTGCATGCAGTTCACGAAATCACCAAAGGTCGGACTGTTTTTCCAGAAAACAGATTACTAGACTAAGGCACTACTCCCATAACTTCGAAAATTCTCACCTCCACCACCTCCGAAATTCACCATACATCACACACAATCACAGCAAGCAAAGTGTAGATCAATGGACTCTACTTGCCTTAATTTCACAGAAAGCTAATGGCAACACAAGGCTTTCGGCGAGCTTGATCGACGGCGGGACTAGGCGCACGCACGACGGGCTGGTCTTCTTCCTTCCTTCCTCTCTCGCATGCTCGCTCGGTCTCCCTCTCTCTCGCGCAACGTCTCTCTCTCTCTCTCTCTCTCTCTCTCTCTCTCTCTCTCTCTCTGGGTACTCCTCGCTCACTCCGCCCCCTCTCCCTCTCTTTTCTTCCCTTCAACAATGATTAGCAATCATTAGATTGCATGCAATTGCCACTTGGCTCTAAGGGAAGGACACTTGGTAAGCTCCTCTTGCCACTTGTGAATTTTCATGCAAATTGATGGGCTCAATGGGCCGGGCCTCTCCCTCCTTCGATCGACGGCAGCCCCATTTGGGCTTCGTGGGCCAGGCCTCTTGGCCCACTTTGGGCCCAACACTTTTGGGTCTAAAGTCCAACTTTTAAATGGCCCAAAAATAATACTAAATAAGCCCATAATTGCTCTTAAAAATTTACTTTAATCCCCACTTAATTTCATAATCTCAAATACTCTCATGGCCATAAAATTGCAACAATAATCTATGAAAATCCAACTTATAGAGTACATGGCCAAGGACAGAAAATTCCTTATCAAATTATCCTTTAGTACAATCCTTGATCACACTTGGACATAGAATATATTTCCAACCAAATAATTGTCCATTAAAATGCTTGGCCTTAATCTATTGTAATTCATTGGTCTAATTAGTAAAATCCGATGGCGCTTCCATCACCTATTTATGGTTCATGGTATATTAAAGAGTTGCTATGAAATTTTAGGATGCCACATGTAGCGTGTAAGCCTAACGTGAGGAGATAATCTTGAAGGAAATCCTATTCGACCGGGTCATATGCCTTTTGCATATCCATCTTTAGGACGGCTCGAAAGTGGCGTTTGCATTTTCTAACCTTAAGCTGATGAAGCACCTCTTGGACTATTAAAATGTTATCTTGTATTTGACGTCCACTCACAAAAGCGCTCTGCTCCATGGAAATAAGCTCAGGCAGCCAGGGTTTCAGATGAGTGGCAATCACCTTAGAAATGATTTTGTAGGCATAATTGCATAGGCTGATGGGACGATATTGATCTAGCCTTTCGGGGTGTGGTACCTTGGGGATTAAGGAAATGATGGTCCGATTAAGATAGGTTGGCATGACTCCTGATAGGAAAAATTGCTGCACTGATAGGAAAACCTCATCCTATAGTATATCCAAATGAGTTTGATAGAAAAGTCCATTCAAGCCATCTGGGACCAGAGCTTTAATAGCCCCCAACTGGAACGTTGCGTGATGAAACTCCTCTCTGGTGACCGAAGCTATCAAAAGAGTGTTCATTTCATCAGTGATAACCCGAGGGCATTGATTCAGAATAGGCCTATAATCACGATGTCCCACTGTTTGATATAGATTGGAAAAGAAATCCGTTGTCATCTTTTTCAAAAGCCTGGGGTCGCGCACCCAACCTTGATTGTCGTCCTGCAGCATACTGATCATATTGCGTTGTCTCCTTTGAATGGTAGTTGCATGGAATAATTTAGTATTTTTATCCCCCCACCTCAGCCAGTTAATCCTAGAGCGCATCGCCCAATACTATTCTTCTTGTTGCCATAACTTCTGGATTTTCTCTTTCAGGTGAGTAACCATCGATGCATCATAGTGGCCATGGCGTTGATTAACATGACTCTAAAGTTGCTGATGCAAAGTTGCAAGTTGATGATGTCTCTTGGAGAATTTCAATCTACTCCAATGAGCTAGAGCGAAGGAGACTGCCTTTAGTTTGGATGAAAGGGTGGAGTCCGTTGCCTGTGTGGATCCCCATGGCCGAGCAACGATGTCACGGTAGTTCGAGTCTTGGATCCAGTAAGCTTCAAAAATGAAGGGCTGATGTCGTCGACGTGATAAGGCTTCAGTGGTTAATAATAAGGGGCTGTGATCCGACCCCACGGCAGGTAAAGCAAACACTTCAACTTCAGGGAAGCTGAGACGCCAATCCAAAGTACACAGAACCCTATCCAATCTTTCTTTCACAAAGTCATCACCAGCTCAATGATTCATCCAGGTAAAGGTGCATCCCTTGCTTTCCATGTCCATGAGTAAATAGTCATGTAATACAGCTCGAAAGGATTGCATCCGATTAGAGTCTGCCAAGCACTTACCCACTTTCTCCCAATGATAGAGTATTTCGTTAAAGTCACCAACACGGGTAAGGTATTGGAGGCGTTGATTTGTTGCAGAGCTGCCCATAATAGTTGGCATTGCTGAAAGGTAGCCGGAGCATGAAGGCAGGTGAGTTGCATTGGTATACCACCCATTATATATGTGCATATCAAATCAAAAAACTCCGAGGTAGAGCGATCCATAGTTAGAGTGAGCTGGTCATTCCACAATAGTGACATCCCGCCAGCCAAGCCAATGGGGTTGATCACGTAAGAGCTAGGATAATTTAGTCATTTTTGCATTCATCAAAGTACAACCTCTTGGTTCTTAGTTTCTATCAAAAAAAATAATGTCGAGCCTCTCTCTAGCCACTAAGGCCTTGAGGGATTGAACTGTCAGGGGATTGCCCAAACTCTGACAGTTCTAACTTAGTAGTCTCATTTGTCACTTGGTGGCTTTTTAGGGCAAGCCACCACAGCTCACTTGCCGGCTTCTTCGGCCTCCAAGATGGGAGTATCCATGAGTTGTGTTTCGTCAATATCCTCTTGCTGATTTAGTCGTAGTTCATAAGGGTTATACCTCTTCAACTTTTTGGTTGTGTCTGCTTTGGTATTAATTTTGGTGTGTTTTGTCTTTTTGGGGTTAGAGGAGCCCATTGACGGGTCTTGAATATTCTTCATCTTGGCAGATACAAGAAATTTCGCAGCTGTAGCTGGAGTCCCTAGTATCTGACCTGCAGGAGAGTGGCGCTGGGGTGGGTCGGCTGTACCCAAAATGAGGGGCGAGGTTGGTGGTTGTAAAAGTCCCCTGTTTATATCAGTGCTAGGAGGTTGCACAAGGGCCAAGTGAGGCGATGGTGGGGGAGTTTCTAGGATGACTTCTTCTGGCGGTTTAGGTTTGTCTTGTGGCTCATAGAAAGTCTGCCAATACAGGCTATGTTCCCGGACTTCCACTCGTAACCATTGGCTGTACGCCATCTTTTCTTTGCCTGCCATCTTGGCTTCATCAAAAGGAAAATCCTTACAGTACATAGCATAATGGCCGAGCTTACCGCAGGAATAGCAAAAATGTGATAGCCGTTCATAGCGAAAGTCGAGCCATAGGGTTTTTCCATTGATTCTAATCAATTGACCTGTCTTCAGAGGTTCTTGCAAATTGATTTCTACTCGGGCTCTCCCAGCTCGAAAGGTTGTACCCTCCTTGGTTTCTATTTTGACTTCCAGTACTTTGCCAATGTGTCTAACAGCCTTTTCTATCATATTCTCATAACACCATTCCAATGGAAGACCGAAGACTTGCACCCATAATGTGCAAGTGGAAAAATCATAACAATGCAACGACGTATTTGAGGTCCAAGGTTTAAAGATAACTAAATGACTAGAGAAACGCCAAGGGCCACCATCCAAAACCCTATATTTCTCCACATCAGATTTGAATTTTGCTACATACAGGCCTGCTTCACGATGGGATAGGTCGACTTGGTCCGTTCTCCATGCGCGCTTCAAGGTATTTTGAAAAGCTTGAAAATTAATGGATGGATTGGATAGAATTTTACCTACTAACATCAATTTGCTTTCCTCAACTTTCTCCATAGGTGGCACGTCATCCCAAACCTCAATCGCCTGTTCCGGCCAGAGGCGACCCGTTCTGGAATAGAGGGCAGCAAGGCGAGAGGCTTCTTCCTGTTCGTGGTCTTCCATGAGGTCAGGCAACAGGGCACCGCACCAGATATCCTATCTTGTAGAAGAATTGCACATGCATATGGGTCGAGGTAGTAAAACATGGAGCTCCAACTAGCGATATAGGAATTCCAGGTTAGCGTTTGATGACTTACCGTTAACGAAAGTTGGGACGAAATAGATTGAAAGCAATCCCTTCAAAGAGCAACAAAGAGTATCGATAGATTGGACAGGAATTGTTGAGGGGAGAAGATTGGAAAGGAAAGGTGAGTGAAAATGGCGAGACCACTTCCAGATCAGAAGACCGTGAAATTGGAAGCCGCAATTGTCGAAGAGCCGATGAAAGGAAAGGGAACATTGGGTGAAGAACAGGAGAAAGGGCGATGGTGGAACAACGGCAGTAGGGTTAGGGTTGAAGGTGTAAAACTAACATGAAGGTAGAGAAAGGACTCCACATTTGGCGTTGACGTGGTTTAAACAAGTAAAATAAGTCCAAAATGATGTTGTGGTCTAAATTTGATTTTTTTTTTAATAATAATACTAAGAAGATTAAATTTATAATTAAAAAAGCAAACCAGCTATCGACGCTCCACCATCTCCACAAAGGGCCGGTGCTAGTGGTGCGAGAGTTTGCCGAGTCGCCGGCCCCGACCCGGTGGCCGACGACCTTAACCGATTGCAAGCCTTCGCCTAGATCTGGGTGGGGCAAGGGTCGATCAGGGTGAGGGCTACTACTAGCTATGGTGGGGCTAGTGGCCGACAACCCCACCTAGCCAACGGCGACACTCGAGCCTATTTAGGTAAGGGCTAGCGACCGTAGCCCCAAGTGCAGGCCTTCACCTATTGCCAAGGGTCGCCAACCACTTGCCGAGACCTGGCGACCCTAGCCGACTCTCACCCCTTTATCACCGACCCTTCCTAGCAATGGTGGGCAGTGATGGCGAGGCCTCGCGAGCCCTTGCTGATTTTCCTTTTTTATTTTTTATTTTAATTTATTAATATTATTTTTGAAAATTAAACTTGGATCAAAACAACATTGTTTTAGACTTATCTTGCTTGTTTAAGCCATGTCAATGCCATGTAGAAGAGATAAAGTAATAAATAAATAAATAAATAAATAAACAAAAACCATGTCAATGCCCTAGCAAATTTCTTTTGGTAAGAATCTACCCAGCAAATTTAAGGAGGTGTTGAATTATAGGTGTTATTTAGTTAAAGAAGTTTTCGTTTTAGTGGAAATCCGAACTTCCGTGTTATTTTATATTTTGCCGCGTGTGTTCCACGATTTAATTTAAGGAAAATTATATCTCCCCCGAATTTTAGGGGTTGTACACTTTTGTCCATAAACTTAGATATGTTACACATTACCCTTTGAACTTCCATCTTGTTACGCGCATTAACCCTCCATTCTTTTTTACATTGGTGTGTGTAATGCACATGATATTTAACAGACATCATCTCAAATTATAAAAGAGAATCTCTCATTTACCCTCGAATTCCATAAAAATGGAAAAAAAAAATGGAGATAAATAAATAAACTTAAACATCAATACTAAAAATTAAATATTACTAATAATATTAGAAAATCAATACTGTTAAGATTTGAAGAATAAATGAATAGAGCTACTAAAATAGAAAAAATAACATAATTAACTAAAATGGAAAAAAAAAGGTCTCAATAAGAAAAATGTCAAATTAAAAAACTTAGATACTCATAATGCATTTGTAAATGGTTAATTAATGCACCGACCACAAAAAAAAAAATGGTTAATTAGTGCAAGGATGATTTTTCAATAGAACATATTTAAAAATATTGCCTTATATCTCCTTTTATTAGTTGAGGTAATCGTTTCCTTTCATTATTTTTTTTATGTATTTTTATTAGTCAATCTTTTTTCTTAACTAACCTTTTAAATATACATAATGAATAATCAATTTTTGACATTAGATATTTTTATTGTTAAGGACCTTTCCCTTTTTATTTATTTTTTAAGTGACTTTATTAATTAATATTTTAATAAATTCAAGAGAGTCTTGACCAGGGATCCACATTTGGGATTTTCATTCTAATTCGATTAACCCTATGAGAGTTGTATATGAGGGAGTTGTCATCGGCTTATTATGGTTGGTTAGAAGCCAAGTGAGACAGGAAACACTTCTAAGCAACTAGAGATTTAGATTCAGGGATTTGATTATACTAATGTTCGACTAATGTCCTTTCAATACTTAAACTTAATTGCTTATCTATTGGGAAAATCACCAATGTGATGATTGTTGGAAATTCCCTTATTGTTTTGACGATGACATAAACAATCAAAGGCTACTATATGTATATTGATTGAGTAGTACCATGTGGTATGCACATGAGCCAAAATGCAGTATGACAATAATCAGCACCAAATATTTTAATATGAAAAGTACTTGTCGTGACCTAAATTTCGGGTGCACCACCTAGGATTTGGCTAATGGATTACTAAACCTAAACTTAGTTCGAACTCTCCCAAGCTCATACCAATTCACGACTTAGGTTCAAGTTCTTAACATGCAAATGATTTTTCAATCAAGAGTCGTCACTAATCTATTTTCGGTGGGTCGATTAGAAACCCAAGTAAAGAAACGGGAGATTTACTTTAGATTTGTGAGTTCGGGGACTTGATTACACTAGATTTCTCTAACGCCCTTTCAGTACATTTCTCTTTTATTTCGAAAAAAAATGTTTTGCAGGCAGTTTGAGTTGATTTTAATTTACTTCCCTATTCATACGAGTGTGCAACCACAAATTTAACACCAAGACAAAGCGGCAAATAAATTGCAGGACCTACCTCATGACATCGAAAGCATCTGCAGTGTTAAATTAGAATTCACATCAATAGTCCTAGATATGATTTATAATTAACATGCAATCACATCGATAGACAGCTTTATGCAATGCATGCTACTTATCTAACATGAAATGATATGACGTGGCAACATGACCTAAATTATATGACGTAAGTGAAATATTTTGTGTTTTCTTAATGGGCATGCAATCTATCCTAGAGAATGAAATTAATTTATTCTAAGACAATTTTTTTTTCATGAAATTCGAAATTAGAAAAAAAAATCATCTAGACTAAGATCTCATCCAACTTATATTCAGATTCAGATTAGGTCAAATCTTAATTTAAACTAGGATGTTATCCCTAACCTAAAATGCAATCTATCTAGGAAAAAATATCTAAACTTAAAAATTAAACATGCAATTTTATCATAATATGCAATGACGTGCAAAGAATGCCCTAATTCTAATTTTTTTTTCTTTTTTTTTTCCTTTTATGAAATTCGAAATTAAAATTGTCACATAATTAAACATGTAATCTAAATTAATGAAAAGAAAATCTAACATCCTAAATGAATGCATTTTTTTGGATTTTTATTTTTTTCAAAAATTCGAAATAAATAAATTCCCTATGAGAAATAACCCTAAAACAAGAAATATTCTAGCATGAACCTAATCTAACTCAATTTTTTTTTTCTTTTTACAAAAACAAAATCGATTCAAATAACACGACAGTATATCCGGCAAGATAAGATTGATATCTATAAATTGACGAATCATATCCCGCACATGGGATCGGATTGGTCAATTTTAAATAAAACCGCGAATCGAATCTCGAGCGTGAGAACGGATTGGCAATTTTTCCGTGCAATTGCGAGTCAAATTTCGGGCGCGAAAATCGAACTGTCAATCCCTAATTTAAAAGGCTACTTCATGTCGAGATTTCAATCTTACATCAAGGAATATTTCAAGTAAAAAAATAAAATAAAATAAAATAAACTACCTAATTTGGATTTTCTCCAAATCCGGCTCAATGAACGGCGCCTTGTGGATCATGATGGAGGCTCGGCGTGGCTCAAGGGGGGGTGGCTGTGGTGGTGGAGCGCGGTCGTCGGAGCTCCGGCGAGGGGACTGGCAAAGGCGGACCAGTAGCGAGCAGGGGAGGCCGGCGTCACAGGGGCCGCAGGGGATGGGCACCAGGCGATCGCGGACGAGCCGAGGGCGTAGTCGCGACAAGGGCGGCGGCTTCTAGCGTCGGGTCGCAGCGGCGGTGGTGAGCGGTGGCGTCGGGGGGGCGCGCGGCTTCACGGGGACAAGGGCAACGGCGACGGAGCCTTGGGCGGTCAGAGGTGTCAAGTCGTCGCGGCCACAGCAGGGGCGACGAGTGCGGTGCGAGCTGCAGGCGTCGGCGACAGGGCTGGGTTGCAGGCGAAGGCGATCTGCTGCGGGCGTCTACTCGAAGATCGGCTGAGGTGCAGGCGGAGCGGCGAGGCAGCAGCAGCAGCGGGCGGAACAGGAGCAGTGTCGGGTCGTCGTGGGTCGATGCGCATAGCAGGCTAGGCGGCGCGCGGCTGAGGCAGAGGCGCGGCGGCGCGGGCACGGGCACGAGCAACAAAAGCCGGCGAAAAGTCCAGCAAAGAAGAAGAACAGTGGGCGCTTCTCCTTTTTCCTCTCTGCAGCTGCACGTCCCTTCTCTGTCTCTGTACTCTCTCTCTCTGTTGTTTCCCTATTCCTGTTGTCCTTTCTCAGCATAAGTTTTGCTAACTTTGACCCCTCCCCCTGCTGCTAGACGAAAGGAGCTTTTTTTTTTTTTGTGTTGTTTTCTTTGACCTAGAAACCGAGAGAAAAGCCCCCCAATTTCCATCTTCTATTCTCTCTAGCATGTTCTCCCAAAAAAATACGAAATAGAAACTCCCTCTTGTGCGGCGGTATATTCAATATGTGGCCTCGAATTGTATGATCCCCTTTTTGTCTGTATGCGAGCCAATTCATAGGAGAGTGATGTGGGAGCATCTAACGTCGGTCCATCAATCAACTCAGAACCATCCATGCTTATCCAAACCAATAAAGAAATTGGGCATTATGTGCTTCGATGGATCATTTTGATTGAATAATGTTAATTACTTATCGATATTTTGTGGTATGTCGATAACTAGTAATGGGAGGCCATTTTAGACGTCTTGCATGACCAATTGATGAAGTTTCAGGAGGATTAATTTCTGGTCAAGGGAGAAGCACGAATTTTGGGAAGGCTAAAGGTTCACGAATGCAGTTCAAGAATACGGAAGGCCAACGGTTCAAGAATGTGGTATCAAGAATACGGAAAGCTAAAGGTTCAAAAATGCAAGTTTCCGTATTACTAAATGCTTTTCATAAGTTCCTAGGAGTTTGTATTGTAATGTAGTTCAAGAGTCGTAGGTTTAAGTTCCTAAGTCATTAAAGTATGTTTTTAATATTTCCTAAGCCTAAAATCCTCCTATAAACAAGGGAAAACTATCCAATGTATGGATATACGAATTTGATCAATGAAAATGGTGAGATTTCCTCTGCTTGAGTGAACTCCTTCGGAGAGTGGATAACTCGTTTCGGTCTCTTTATCCTTAGAGCATAGATCACTCCTTGGTGGTGAGCCAAGAAGCCCTTTATCCTTGGCTGGTGGAATCTTTAGGCCTTGGTGGTGAGCTTCTCCTATCCCGAAATCATTTATCCTTGGCTGGTGGAAGCTTTAGGCCTTGGTGGTGAACTTCGTAGATCTCGATCCTCATCCTCGGTTGGTGGCGTGGCCTTTATACCTTGGAAGGAGGTTGTTCTATTTCCTTATTCCTTTTCATTTCTTCCCCGTATACACTACTCCATACACTTAACCACAAAAATCCCCTCATAAAAACTTCCGTTCTGGAATCACTCACCCCATCACGCATTAGCGAGGGACTGAAGGTTTTATCAACATACACGAAGATCTCCTCCCTAATACTCTCCACCGATTTTATCACATTCTGCCAAAAATTCAAGATTGTAATAGGATTTTTCTCAAATTTCAAATCTTGCAAAGATGAGCTCGTAATATCTCCTTGTCACACGAGGATATTGAAAAATTCATCATCATATCACCGAAAATATCAAATCTCCATTTCTCACAAGATAATTTTCGGTCATAAAAAAATAACGGACTCAAGCTAATTTGCTCTTTTCGTGGGCTTAGTCCAACTCGTCAAATTAAAGTTCAGAACTACCAATTCAAACACATCCGTTACCAATATGATGCAAATGCAATTAAAAATGCTCCTAAAACTATATGCTACGCAATTTAATTCTTTTTTTTGGGTAAAATTAATCCCTAATTTTTATGCAATAAATAAATGACTAGGTCGCCAAAATTTAGATGTCAACAGTAGTACTTTACCATATTTCAAGATTGCTTTGTCAATATCTGAAGTGAACAAGATATTGAGCATTGAAGATGTCGACAAGCTGGAAGGGTCTTTAGATAAGACAAACAAGGACCTTGATCAAGGGTGAACAAACCAAGAAGAATGGAGATGTTCGTAATGGCGTGGAGGTATAAAGATTGGTGATCAAGCCTATAACAAGAATGTTTGGTAAAGCTCGAAAGAACCATGAAAATGAACAACTTGGCAAAGTCAAAATTGCTAATATACTTGGAAGCATAAGAAAGATTAGCATGGTTATCGAGTGTAGCAAATTGTTATCGGAGCAGCTTATTGTTGGTAAAGGGCAACTATCTTATACAAGTGAGATGGAAGATTGAGAAAATATCAATGACCTGCGTGAGTTTAGTGAAGACTAGTTACAAGGATGAGGATCTTGATAGGGAGGTAAATAAGTCAAAGATGACGAGGTGTTCATGATGACTTGGAGGCACCATGGTCAATCTTTCATCAAGGTGACGTCTTTGCAAGCTAAAATACTTAAGAGGATCACCGGATTATTGATGACAAGTCATTTCTCATAGTTTATTAACAAACAACATGAACAGAATAGTAATAATCTTCACATCTTGATTATGGATGAGGGATTTTGCTGATATTTAGTATTGGAAGAGTCACTTGATCACCTGATTAGAATATCAATCAAGATAGAAATAGCCATTACAAAGGTTTTGAACCTGAAAAAAGATCACCAGAGTTGAGCAAGGACAACTATGACAATAATCAGCAAGACTGACAAAAGAACACTGACTATTCTAGAAGATTGCCACTAGCTGATGTCAAAGAGCGATTCTGACAATTTCTCGCAACGACTTGCTGCTAGCAACAGTAGAACAATTAGCTACTTGAGGATTTCAATGGGTAATAGTCAGTTAAGGATGGATGACTATATAATGCAAACAAAATGGATCACGTGATTTCAGAGTCCTTTGCTCTGTTTTTGTTGATAGTTGCTATGTACTCCTGATGTCAATGTTTGGGTCGTGCTAATAATTGTATTCAATGATAAGAGCAAGTGTACAAGAATAATAACAATTCATAAGTCCCGATAGTGTAATCTATTGGAAACACGGAGCTTGTTATTTGTAACTTGTCTTGAAGATTACTAGCGGATTCCAACCTTATTACAGTTGTTGCTTTTGAGAGTAGATATAGCCCAAGGCTGGTCTCGACTAGCCTTGGGCTTTCAGCATTCCTAAGGGTCAACTTTCACTTGAAAGCCCCTTGAAGGATGGTTGCCAAACACTTCAATTTGGGATGAAAGGGCTTTGGGGCTTGAATGGGCTTTCTAAATGCCCATCCAAACGCACCCATAGGCTTGGCGATAAAGCCAAACCACTCTTCTATCTCTTCACTATTAACATCATTTGTTCATTATTATCGCCATATTTTAAATAGCAACACACATACCTGATTTTTACAATTTGTTTCCACGATGTTTAAAGTCTAACTTGTTATATTCCACAAATGGTTTTTTTATAGTATTCAAATAACATATTCACTCCCTCTAGATTATATTATTAGCCCCGACATTATCTACTAATTATCACATGCAGACTTTTTATCCAAATACAAATTCTAGAGTTCTCGTCTGTTAAGACTCCATGTAATGTTTTTGTGTTTATTATTATCCTAAAATTTAACCCAACGGTTCAGCTTAACTAAGCAAATCCCAACACAAAAAAGCAATATAAAAGAATCACAATCAATTCATCAAGGATAGTAACGAAAGAACAAGTAAAAAGTAAAATGTGGTAAAATAACCCGATATAAGTCAGGCAAATAATACAGCCTCATTATTAAACCCAGGATAGCAATCTCATGAGCTAATTCATTTAAATCTAATTTTCCCTAAAAAGGCTAATATGCGTACTTAAACTTACTTAGGCTAGGAAATCACCGGAAAGAACCAACTAGATTGAGTTTAAAAGGCAATCCCAATCTAAAAGCAGATGAGAGATTATTATTATTTTTATCACTTTTCTTTCTATTATTTGTTTTAGCCAAAAGATACCAAACAACTACATTATCAATAGCGGAACAGACCTCATAACGGGCAATTCAACGTTAATGGCGAAATAGACCAACTCAAACCAGTGATGAAATCACTTGTATTACCTTAAATACATGATGATTTTCTGAAGGAACCACAAGTTTAGTAATGACTCTAAGCCGAAAAAAAAAAAAAAAAAAAGGCAAACGCATACTTTGCAAACACATAGCACGCACTTATTTTTACATTCGCCCATACCATTCTCAGCTCACTCCCACTCACCTAACGCACACGCATGATAAGCAAGCAACGCATAGGACCAGCGAGTACATCAATTCACTCAAAACACCTTCGGAGTGGAGATGCACACGATGAATAGATCGGCCGTAGACGACGATGCATTCGGAAAGGACACACAAAAGATGAACGGACCAGCAACTTCGAATGCATTGTATTGACCGATACCAACAAGTAACAAGCAACCACAAGTTAAAAAAGTTGACCCAAGCTATAATTTCCATGAAAATCTTACCTAGGCCTACCCTCGTAATTCTCTTTAAGAGTGACAAAAAACATATTGATAGCTTTGGAGGCAAGATTACAATTCTAAAGCAACTAGAATATACAAGCACACTCGGCTCACTTCACTAACACACAGCGGATGTACTATTTCTGTATCCCCACTTCGAGTACACGATAGGGAAAACTAAAATCAGCAAAATACACGAGAGAATTTTACTGAAGTACTCTGCTAATTCAATGGCTGAACAACATCAAGAGTCAATTCCATTTATTTACTTTCTGTTCTCTTTGCATAAGTACCATGAAAGGAATTAAGATTACACTGGTTCTTTGGGATGATGAGTAGGAAGGAGCCTTGTACTATGAGTTGACACAGAGTTAAATACAAAACGACATGTTTCTTGCACACATGTACTTTACGGCACATCACTTCATAGGGACGTGGACATCACATGTGCCAAAATTTTCATATCGCGCTTATTTAAGAGCCACAACTTTTTTTTTTCAATCATTTGAATATCAAAAAAAAAAAATTAAACAGTTTACCCAAGTGCCTGAAATTCGACATGGCTTTGGCGTTTTTAAAAAATTATGATACTTAAATAATCGATTGAAAAGTTATACATCACTTATGTGATTGAAAAAAAAAATATAAGACTCAATTGAGTATCGTATGTAAGTTATTGCATTCAAGTGATCGAAAAAAAAAAATACTACCACTCAAATGAGTGCTGTATAAAAATTATAATATTTGTGATATCCTTTTCTATACTTCACATCGCACATGCATTCATAAGTAACATACCTCGGATAGGAAGGCCACGCTAATTGGAACCCACACACACGTGTTGGGCGGTCCATCAAGCACACAACACTTACACAAGCACAATTCACTCTTGCAATTCAAACGTACAGAGCATTCACTAATTCACGCACGCTACTCACGGCAAAATACATCTTCATATTACTAGTCTCGGTCATCTTATCAAATGCTTTCTCTGCATCACATCAGGATTGCAGGCAACGGCTTCAGAATATATTTCCTCAATGTACACAAACAGAGTAGTACAGCAACAAAAGGAAATGGAAATTTGCCTCGTAAAATTTCTAGTCATCATTGTTCTCAATGCAACCGTCGTATCATCAGGAAGGTACGAGAGTGAGGTACGAGAGTTTCGAATTAGGCAATATTTGTGCAACTGGTAACTGTATGACCGTTATGACGGTTAAGTGCTGGCGCCGAAGTGTTGTCCTCCTATGAAAGTTGGACAAGTGATTTTATTAAAGAATCTGTTGTCAATCTCCGAATTTAACACAGATCGTTGTCGGTCTCCTAATTTGTCACAAAAAATTGTATGTGATTTTAACATGCGTGAACACAATTCTCTAGATTTAATTTCATGTGGCTTAATGTTTTAAAAATACTATAAATTTTGAGTTTTCCTAAAAGAAAATTATTGAATTTCGCCATTCTACAGCTTAGCATAGTAGTTGCAACTTATGTGAGAAATGTGAAAATTAAAGAATTTAGTCAAATAACGTAATGTCAACCCATGCAATCTGTTGGAGGAAAAGGAATCCATGCAATATACCAGTTGAAAAATAAATCTTTTGATTCAAACGCACCCATAATGGTCGTTATGAAACAAAATTCAAACTTAATCGAGAATCTTATTTATATTGTCTTAACTCATTCAAAAACATAACTCCCTCAAATGTCAATTGGCTTCGTAAGATCAAACATCGAGATTACATCAATAAATGACTCAATTGTAGCTTTTGCTTTCCCAATTTATTTTGCATAGCACGATTTTGTGGATGGTTTAAGTATTGACGTAGTATCGATAAATGAAATTGGCTGATATACAGTTCTTTATGTGCGAGGTGCATACTAAATGAGTTTCTTACTGGAAAGTATATCACATGATAAGATAATGTAATAAATCAAACTTAAAAGTATAGTATGTTTGATCACATGGACAATTCCATTTACTAAAAAAATTATTTGATTTTCCAATTAAATATAAATATAATATAAAATTTTAAAATGAAGAAGAGATAAGCATTTGAGTTTGATCACTTTCATTCAAGCAATTTGTTTCAGCGAATGAAAAAGTTTCACGGAGTCAGAAAACTCAATTAATTAAAGTTGAAGTAATTAAGAATCAAAAGGAACGAAGGAAAATCTACAAATTATTTATAAAATAAGTGGTCTTGTTTCCAATAGTTTTGAATTCGATTAACACATATAAAAAAAATGAAATTGACAAAATCTGTTCGAAATATGGAAAAAAAAAAAAAAGGACTTGCTGGAACAGTATTTTCTTTATAATTTATATATTCTTTTTCCAAAGTTTAAGTTTCGCTCAATTTAGAATAAAAGTATTCCATCCAAGCATATAACTAAAAAAAATCAATATACGTATCCACTTAAGTCAAAAAATTTCATATAATATAGGAATATATGTTGACACTTTAAATTTTGATCCAAAAAAAAAAAAATCCAAAATCCGTCGACTTTGCTTTTTATGTTGACTCCGGGCTATATTCATTTTTTTTCTATTATTAATATTTTAGTTATTTAGTGGTATGATTTCTGATGATGTCAAGGAAAGTTATGCTGTAGTAAACAAAGTTGAAGCTATGAGTGGATAGTAAGGATAAGAGGGAGCGGGGATTTCTACTTCGCAAAAATCCAGGGAAATTGAGATCCTGTGCTATGATCCCGAAATAAAAGACTTCTTTCTCATGTTACTTTCAATTTGGCCAAATTGCGGGAGCATGCAGCAGATGATGATGCGCCCGTCGCTGGAGAAGCACAAGCCACCGCGCTCCAGACAGAAGCGGAGTCGCCGAGTCCTAGAGCCGAGGTTGCCAAAGAAAGAACAAGCTCGGATACTTGGAAAAGGAAAAGCATTATAAACTCGAAAGTTGATGTTGTTGCTGCTGCTAGCATCTCTCGTTACTTACTGGTTTCTTCATTTTTAGGGGTGCACTAGTTCTTTGTTCCATAAGCTTGGAAACTACCTTTGTCTTGTGAGATTTTGTAAAATCACTGTCAACTATTCTAAAACTTAAAAGCTTAAGCTTAAGTTTAACCTGGACTTCAGACTAAACCTAAAGAGTGGAAATATATAATTGGAGAGGCAATCGGGGTCGGGATAATTCTAACATAGAATTTTCTATTATGATATCATGTGAGATTTTTGTGGAATTACTGTCGACTGTTCTAAAAATTTATTAGAGCTGGAGGTCATGAGTTCGCATCTTTTCAGGTTACATTCATCTCCCCAATTAAATTTCCACACTTAGTACTAAACAAAAAGAAAGGACCAGACTAAACATGAAGAGCGGTGATAGAATAATTAAATATTAAACCGTGTATTCAAGTAACAGTTTAAGTTTTTAGAATAATCGACAATGGTCTCACATAAATCTCACGTACTTATACTTCCTTCTCCATGAATATTCGGACAACTCTAAAGTATGTCCGAAATATATAGTTTTAAAGGGTTCTAGCAAACAGTTGACTGGGATTTGATGGCCCATATGCAGCCCGAGCTTTTGGAAGTGAGCAGAATCATGAAATTTTCATTTACTCGTATGCATATTAGTTATTAGTCTCTTTCAAGCCAGCCAAAGATCAATCAAATCGTTCTCTTGGTCTCACCTTATGCATCCATGTAGGTTTTGTTTTGCAAAAAATGGATAATTTGAAAAATATTTTCCTTAAAATGATTGGCCATATCAATTGAAATAATTAGTCAAAAAAAAAGTTTTTATTATCAACAACAAATTATGTTTCGATAGTTTCGTGAACAATGAAAATATTTTTTGTTTATTCATTTTATATGCAATACAACCAAGGGTTAATACCTTGAAAAACCCTAAACTAGTACACATGTAACAAATTTACCCCAAACTTACCACCAACAACCCCAAACTAGTATATTTTTGACAAATTTACCCCCAAACTAGTACACTTGTGACAAATTTACTCTTTGTTAGTTTTCATTAAATTTTACTGTCAAATTATTAAGTTAAATGACAGGTGACAGTTGACTGATATACCAATTTGGGATTTTACACTCCGTTTGTCACAGTTTACAATTTTTGTGATTTTTGTGTGGTATTAATCTAATTTAGCGAAGGGTATATTTGTCACAAATTTACCAGTTTGGGATTTTTTGTGGTCGAATAAATTAGTTTGGGGTAAATTTGTCATAAATGTACCGGTTTAAGGTTTTTTATGGTCAGCCGGGGTAAATTTGTCATATGTATATCAGTTTGGGATTTTTCATAGTCAAAAAAATAGTTTGGGGTAAATTTGTCATAAATGTACCAGTTTGAGGTTTTTCAATGTATTAACCCATACAAATAATCGTTTTTAGGAAAAATATTTTCCAAAACATACATTTTCTGTAAAACAAACCGGACCTTAAACTTGACCAGATTTTTTTTATCAATGTTCTTTTAAGTTGTCGAAATAAATGGCTTGCTACTGATTATTGCTCATAAGATGAACTTTGAGCATGCATTAATAAGCTTTCTTTGGAGACCAAAAAAAGTAGAGTTGTAGGGAGACTACACCCACAAGTTATGCATAGTAAGAAATTATGACCAAATAATTCCTTTTGGATTTTGTGAGCTACTTTCGCTTTTGGAAAACATACGAATTCATTCAATTGAGTGTTATAATTTAAGTGTGATAACTTTATCACAAGTGCCATATCACGTCAAATTTTTGGTACCTACAATGAACATTTTTTAAAAATTATGATACTCAAGTGATTGAAAGTTATAGTACTTAAGTGGATCGTATAAAAGTTATGGCATTTAATTGATTATTTTAAAATATATATAATATTTTAGTGAATGTCGTACGAAAGTAGTGTTACTTGTGATGTCTTTATCCCATAAAAATAACATAAATTTGACTAGATATGTAAAGTTACTTTAACTCAAAGAAATGTAATTAAATATCTTTATAAATATCTATATATTTTCCACTGCCTGGTGTTTTAACCTTCATGAGGCAAAAGCAGAGGTTGCCATCCACTCTAAAGGACCAAAGTTGGATGACAACATCCTTTATGAGTTTGTTCCGCTCGTAGGGATGCGCAACCGCATTCCACCTCTCCGTCAACATATAAGAAAAATTTTTACTCGTGTAATTCCACTTCTTCAGTTGCAAACCGTGAAAAACTCCAAGACACGGCTCAATGAGGGAAACCTTAATGCCCTCCTTCCTGTCTAGGATTCGAATCTCTTCTTCACTCGAGAAACCTTCCCTTATCTGCTTCTTGGGTATAGAGAGCCTACTTTGGCCCCGGCTCATGTCAGTCGCAGTAAGTTTCTTCTCCCCCACGAGCGTCACATCCCGACCATATATCTCTTGTATTTTGTCCTTGTAGTCTGTCGGCAATTCGCTTGGTCCCATTAGGGTCGCGAGACCTGTCTCTTTAGTTTTCTGGGTATCCTACCCGCTTCTCGGATTTCGGTGGAAGGAGTCAGTCTGAGCTTTCCCTCGGAGACCAAAGCAGCTGTGTCCGCCAAGAGACAAAGAGATGAGAGATCGAATTCCATCTCTCGCTCCCCCATTGAAAGACGATTTGTAAACCGAAAACGGACCATCGCCTTCCAGAAACTTTGATTCCCCTACTCAGTGCTTCTTTCTACCTCTATCAGCAATTTGGGTGTTAGGGTTTATGATGATGGAGGGTTTTCAGAGAGCGAGAGCCAGGGAAAGAACGAAGCCGCAGGGGATTTCAATATATACGTTGCTATGAGAGAGAGAGAGAGAGAGACCAGACGTGGCGATAAACAAAGGATAGACAAGCGGGCAATTCTTCGGGTCACTTGCTGATATGCAAATGTAATGGAAAGTTGTGCGTGAAGAAATCAAGAGACATTCGGATTACGCTGTAGGGATTAGCAGATCCATCCTATTAAGATTCGGACAGAAATAATTCCCTTTAGTAAATCTTCAAGAACGCAGATCTGATAGTTTCTTGTATTGGATGGTATCTATTTGAAGATTTCTTAGATTTCACTTATATTATACATCAATATCAATATCCATGACTCTGGTGATTTCATCATTGATAATGAGACATGAGAGTGAATTAGCTTTTCGACCTGCATGTATGTAGGTATAATGTGATCAAAACTTTTTCCGTAAAAGGTAAAATCTTCCGATTCTATATTGTAATGCATTAAGATAGGGCATTAAGGGAATAGCTTAAAGTATTAATGATGAGCAGACGTATATGAAAATCAACTCAAACATTATGTGATCGCACTAGATAAAAGTAATTTTTTTTTTTTTTGGAACTATATAACCTCTCTGCATATTAAAACGAAACCATAATTTATTTATTTTTTTCCTAAAGAGGGAATCGAGCAAAAAAGAAAAAGAAAAAGAAGATGAGACTAGCAATATTTGTGCGACAATAAGATAGGAGAGTTTCAAATTAGGCAATATTTGTGCAACTAGCAAATATGTGTTAAGTGCTTATACCCGCCAAACTTAATCTCCAAATCACTCCCTCTCCCCTCCAAACTTTAATTCTCACGTTTGGCGGATTATTTCTTCTTCTTCTTCTTTTTATAATTTTAAAGAAATTACAATTCTTATTGTCGCTACATATATACACACGCCTTTATGGCAATCTATGTTGTTTTCATAAGATTTTCTTTATGACAAATAATATTAAACTATTATGAAGCAATATTAATTGAATATTTTAGTTGAAGGTTCTCAGTAAAACATAAATTTTAAAAACTTGTATAATTATAATCGAGAGTCACCACGAAAAGAATACTTTTCTTGTTCAAATACTAATTTAGTTTCATATGAAAAATTCAAAAACAAAATTTACAGAAAATGGAACTATATTTTGGATCATTATTAACTGCTATGAATTGTATAGTGTGCAGGTTTATTCAAAATTACCATGTTATGATTTTTTTGACTCCATATTTCGTTAACGACTTTCGCCTCCCTCCCACCCTACCTTCAACGCCTGGCTCCGTCATTGGTTAAGCCCTAAAAATGACTGGAAGTGTTATTATTAATTCAATTTATATTATTAATTACTATTTTTATGCTTTTATTTAAAGTATAATTTAACTCGCTGTTATAATTAACTCAATTCAATTTCTTAATTATAATTTATTTTTTTGTGAATTACTATCTGATTGTAAAGAATCATGATTTGATGATTTCTACTATTAATCAATTTGTACCGAACGAAAATTGGATTTCTACTATTAATAATGAGAATTATATTTAGTAATACTGATTTATTGTAGACACAATTTATTAATAAAAACCCTAGTTCGTTATTAAAGTATGAAATGGAAGATGCTCCCGGTTGCATTAGGAATAGCTATTCCCGTTGACTCAAATCAGGAGTGCTATAAGGAATTAAATGTTAACGAGTTGGGCCCAATTTTGTTACTTGATGAGAGAAGAAAAGAGAAACGAGGTTGAAATTGTCAAGATGGAAGTACAAGAATTGGGCCGAGCCCATGCGAGGACACAGTTTTCCAGGCTTAAATTAAACTGAGTTCTGCGGCTACCCATACCAGATCATGGTGTGGTGGCATTGGCAATGGCAGTGGGCAAGGTTTGACCGGATAACACTCCTATCCTTTAACCTTGTGGTCAACGAATATCATTCTTGAAAGGTTATAGTATTAAGGAAATTTGATTACCGATGAAAATAGAGCGATAGTTATAGATCTTCGATACTTTGATGTGTAACAATGATCATTGTTATTGAAGAATTATTAACCCCCACTATTATCGTTGTCGAGTTTAAAACTAATATATCCTCAGGATATAAACTAAAATCACATAAAAACTAATTTATCCATTACTCAATCTCTCTCTTGAAATTTCACCTTGAAGGTGTTATCAAACTTAAAAAGAGAGAAAGAAGAGAGACTTGTTGTTGTTATGAACAATCGGAATTCTGTTTTGGAAACTTGACCCCTATCCCACGGGCATTGAAATCGCGTGAGTGAAGAAAACTAAAAAATGTATGATTTGGTCGCATTTATAAACAATCAATCAACACATCTCTCGTACATTTTTCCTATCATCATTGCTTTTTATGATCAACCATAACTTCTCTTAATATCAACAAATATTTCTTTTCATATCCAATAATCACATCTTTTCATGTCCAACAATCACTTATTTGCATGATAATAAACTATATTAAAAATCATCCGCTTAGTTTGTTATCTGTACTAATTACATAAATTCATACATACACAAACGTATCCATTAAAATTTGAACCTTCAATTAGCGTAAACAATTCCATCAACCAAATAGATAAAGCTTATAACCATGACTTCATTTGTTAATCAAATTGTCACACATATGAATTTATACATATTCAATTAGAAATTTCTTATGCCTTAGCACTTTTATAATCTTGTGCTTCCTCTACATGCATGAACATTTACAAAAGTTCTTCTGACTTTTGTTATGAGTGGCACCACTTCTTATGTTCATATATGTGAAATCCTAAATTATTGCCTTAGCCTTGCTTTGCTAAAACCTTGAAGTTTATTAAGAGTGCTTTCTTATACTCATCCCTCTAACTTTCCATGAGTATAAACATTGCACCCCAATACTCAATCATTATCAAGATGCGATAGCTTGCTATTACTCATTTACTTTGACAATTTTGTTAGAAATTGTAAATTTGGGTTTCCACATGCTTGACTATTATCAATTGGTCTAAGATCAATTCATATGGCAATACTACTACCTAAGCCTTTCGAAAGTCCCTTAATGAATTAATCGATCAAGTTATAAATTGTTCAAACATAAATTATTGAAATGATTTATTGGTAATTAATTGTCAAACATACTCATATCACAAGTCAATAGCTAAATTTTCTATTGTATATTTTAATATATAACTTAGATATTGTTACCTCACTATCGCAACGTAAAGATAAGGCTGTCATTGGTTGTGGTTATAACCCTTTATCCAATAGCAAATTTCTTAACCATTTAGCCTCTTTTCCGACCCCAAACAATGCTATAAATTCATTTTCATTCATTAAATGAATTATACATATTTGCTTCTTTGATGCCCCTAAGATTGCACCATTTACAAGATTGAACCCATCCAAATGCCGACTTGTTATCAGATTGTGCTAGTTATCAAATTAGCATCTAAATATCCTTCTAGTACTATTGGCTGTCTTCCATAAAATAGACCATAATCCATTGTTTTCTTTAACTAACCATGAATTCTATTTATAGCTTCCCAATGCATGGCACTATAATAACTAGTAAATTTGGATAATTGACGCACAATAAAAGATATATCCAATCTAGTGCAATGCATCAATGTTCTAATTGTACTAGCATATTCTAATTATGCTAAAGGTTAACTAGTATTTTTCATCAATTTAATTGATGCGTCATATAGTTTATTTGATTCTTTAATTTCCATATCTAATATTTTTGAATATTTTCTCCACATAGTGGGATGACTTAAAGTATGACCTTTACTATCTTTGATCACTTTGATACCTAAAATTGTATTCACGTCTCCCAAATCTTTCATTTTAAATCGAGAACATATGCACTTTTTAGTTTCATTTATGTCATATATATTTGTACCAACAATCATTTTATCATCTACATATAAGTAGATTTTAACTCCACATTATTTGATAAAATTTGAATAAACACACTAATTAGCATTGTTATGCTTAAATCCACATGATAATATCACTAAAAAAAATTATTATTTTTTTGCCATTGTTTCGATGCATGCTTCAAACCAATTAATAATTTGTTTACTTCTTATTCCTTTGTCTCTAGTTATGTTGTCATTCTCAACAAATTAAACATTGTTTGCAACTTTTATTACATAATTAGTCTCATGATCTCAAGAACGATCTTCAATTCGAATGGGTTCTATGAAATCGTCCACAATAAGGTTCTCAAACGTGTGGAGAAGTTTCTTTCAATAATCATTTCAAGTTGAAGGAAATTTTAAAATAATTGCAACAACTTGAAGAGGTTATAGCAACTTCAATCATAGAGTCTTTGAATTTGGCAATATATATTTGGAATTTTTCCACTTACTTAGAGACAAAATTTCCATAAATCATAGCAAATTGAAAAATATTTCCAAACAGTAAATCTATCCATACATTGTTTGTCAATATTGCATTTGATCTCCTATGCATTCCAAATGCCTCTAAGATTTGTGCAAAATCGGAAATTTTCATATAAACGATGTGACAAAGCATTGAGAACCCTTCCTTGGGCTCCCTTCATTATCAATTGCTTCTTTCAAAATGATGCATCTCTAAATGTAATTGTCTCACTGTTCTTGGATCTTCATCTAAGTAAAATAACATGGGTAATTTATTTATAATATATTTCCTATCTCCTTCTACCATGAGAGTTACAAAATAATAATAGAAACCTTTTATTTTTGTCACTCTTTGACTTCTTATTTGCTCACTGGGAGAATGAAAACAATTTTCTTTTACTTGATGAAGGATTGCTTGCATAAATTGGTGTTTGTGAATATGTTGTGGTATCACTTGAATCTTCAAGAAAATTGTAATCAAGAAATTCAACTTTTTGTGATTCTATAATAATATTATATTCAAAATCTAATCATTGATAAGCTTTTGGATTTTCAGCATATCTAATGAACACGATTCTTAATGCCCTTGAAGTATTGGATAATCCACTAGGCATCATCATACTTTAAAGTATTGGATATTTAATACCGTTCATTTCCATAATTCATATAGAAATATCTTCAATTTATTTGAAGGAATTTTGGTGTGAACATGACATGCAGCAAGAAGTATTTCTCTCCATAAATTAATTGGCACTTTTGCTTGTAAGATCATGGAATTAACCATATCAAGCAAACATCAAATTTTTTCTTTCTATCAATCGATTTTATTGTGGTATATAAGGTCATTTATTTGATCCGTGATACCATTTTCTTCATAAATATCGTAATGCACCAGCAAAAGTACTTTAGTAGAATTTTCTATTTTTGAGAATGAATTTTTAGTCATCTTTATTTGAAAGCATAATTCATAACCCTTCTTAACTAGATTATTACATAAAATTATATTTAAAGTAAATTAGCAACATGAGATAATCAATCTTGTCACCAGGAAGACAACTCAAGCATATAAACCACAATAAATATTTCATAAATATTTAACTATCAAGATTGCGAGCAGTTGATGTATCCATTATATTCATCTCCATAATCATAATACCTCAATATTGTTGAGGAAATTCAATTGCTAATGAAAATATAGCAATGCTTATAGATCTGTGATACATTGATACGCAAGAATGATCACTCTTCTTGATGTATTATTTACCCAACTATTGTTACTAGCGGGTTTAAAACATATATACTTCCAAAATAAACACCAAAGTTGTAGAGAAACAAGTTCAATAATTACTCAATTTCTCTCTTGAAATTTCACCTAAAATGTGTTATGAAACCTATGTGTAGAAAGAGTATAAGAGAGAATATTATGAAGAAGGAAGAGTTGTTGTTATGAACGATTGTGATGAATATACAATAAAGTCGGGAGAATTACCAAAAAAGTCATAAACCTATTGCAATTGTGTCAATCCAGTCCTAAACTTTTTTTTTGGCCAATTTAATCTTAAACATTTTACAATTGTGTCAATTCAGTCATTCGGCCAAAATTGGCCAGCCGGTGCTGACGTGGACGCAGGCCGGGGACAGCTGGCCAACGAATGATTTTTTAATTTTTTTTTTTTTCACCTTCTTCCTCTGGCTGGCGTCGGCCGGCCAGAGGCGAGGACCGGCAAGGTCAGCCTCGCCGACCACTGGCGAGGCTCGCCCCCGCCGACCACTGGCAAAGGCAAGCCTCGCCTAGCCATGGCGAGGTCGAGCCTCGCCGGATCCGGGGCGACGGCGGCCTCCCGTCACCGGGCGAGGCTCGCCTTCGCCGTGGCCGCCGGGGGTGAGCCTCGCCCGGCAACGCGAGGCCGCCGTCACCCAACCAAGGCGAGGCTCGACCTCGCCGAGCCTCGCCGTGGGCGGCGAGGCCCGCCGTCGCCGGGCGAGGCTCGCCCCCACCGGCCACCGGCAGCGGTGAGCCTCGCCCGGCCGATGGCGGCCTTTCTAGCCACCGACGAGGTTGCCGTCGCCAGATCTGGCGAGGTCGCCGTAGCTGGGCGAGGCTTGCCCCCGCCGACCACTGGCAAAGGCGAGCCTCACCCGGCCGACGGCGAGGCCGCCGTCGCTAGATCCGGCAAAGCTCGACCTCGCCATGGCCGGGCGAGGCCGAGCCTCGCCTTGGCCGGGCGAGGCTCACCTTTGCGAGTGGCCGGTGGGGGCGAGCCTCGCCCGCCCGGTTGTCCTCGATCGGTGTCCATGTCGCACCGGCCGGCCAATTTTGGCTGGATTGACTGAATTGTCACAATTGTAAAAGGTTTAGAACTAAATTAGCCAAAAAAAAAATTAAGACTGAATTGGCACAATTACAATAGGTTTAGAACTTTTTTGGTAATTCTCCCCAATAAAGTCACAGAGACTTTCTTAGAATATCATCTTGAATATGTTATTACACTGTGTATGAAAAGAGAAGAAGAAAGATTATTACGAAAAAGAGAGAGTTGTTGTTTTTATGAATAATTGTGATTAACAATGCATGATTTGATCATATTTATAAAAAATCAGTCTACACATCTTTTGAAAATAGGTATCTTATCCATACCACCACAATCACTTTTTATAATCAAACATCACTTCTCTCCAAGTCAATAAATACCTCTTCTCATATTTAACCATCACCTCGACAATGGTGGCACGGAGGTGGTTGGACCAATAGGGTACTTCGTTGGGGGGGAGAGAGAGGGGGGAAAAGGGTTAAGGATTTGGGTTTGCATCGAGGGCTAAATCAATCGTTTTGGCTTAATAGTGTTTTGACTGGACAGCAAAGTGAACATTTCCAAAAGTTGAAGATACCAGCCGCTATTGGTGAAAAAGCCGGGGAATAACACCCTAAAATCTTTATTTCGACAAATGATTGGATAGATAAACGATTATGCGACAAATGTGACTCAATCCAATCTTACCCGCTTCATCGTGGGATACAGCGATCTCATCTCTGCCCTACATTTCACAGATGATAAATTTTACCTCCAGCAATTAGGCTGTATCATTTAGATGAAAGAAGTATAGTAGTCATTGCGGACCCTACCGAGCTAAAGGAAAATTGAAAAACAAACCGTGACAAAGAATTCGAAAATTGTACCATGCTGAAAATTAAAAAATTGGACCATTTTCCAGGACATGACATTAGTAGGTGAAACCTAATGGTAAATGGGGTCCATAAGAGAGAGCTCTTCATAGTTTGAGCCAAACACTGCTGCTGCAGAACATGATGAAACCTCCCAATGTACAATTCAGACACTTGCCGTATTAAAAAATAAGTACTGCGCCGAGAGATTCAGAGACACCTGCACTCTTTGTCCCCTTCCAATGCATTTGGCCCATTGACCACATCAAGCTTTTGCCTTTCTTGGTTTTCATATTTTAGCAATTTCCCTCTGATTGAGGGAATGCTGTGAGATTTCACGAGAAAATTTCACCTACTGGCCATAGCTATACAGTCTTTGGTTCTTCCCCGTTTCAGATTCAGCAAATGAGAAAGAACAGTTTTGAGTCTTGCCATTTTTTTCCAAGATGGGTATAGGAAACAAGGCTGCCCAGCTGCTTTCGACCTTCTCTTACGCTCCCGTTAATGCCGCTTGTTCGTTTTGTCAGCACATCTGCCTCTTTTTCGTAGTAGTCATGGTTGTGGAGGTGTTTGACAAGCTCCTCACAACTGTGGCGCCCTCGTAACTGTAGTTACTCGTTGCAACTTTCAAGAAATTATGTCAGTTTTGAGTTCTTTAACTTTCAACCATGTATTACCAAACACGTAACTTGCAACGCTACACAAAACAATTGTAGCACAGCTTTATCTCAAAAGGTAATTAATTCATTGTTGTGGTCGTCATTATACTTGGTTCCAGGACAAAGATAGAAACAGACATAATCATCTCATGTTAAGAGTCGATTTACTCATTCCTTATAAACATTACGCGTGAATCAAATGCATAGGAACCCCTCGTGTACTTCTGGGTAAAATGGTATTTGTTCAAATGATCTAAAATTGATCTTAATCTATTCCTGTGCATTTTCAGATATGGTACTTCCGGAAAAATCTAAATTTGATCAGCTATTTGAAGGACTGTAATCTTGCTTTTCATCCAATATCAATCTCCTTTCTTGACTTATTACTAAAGGCACATATTTGCCCAAAGAACGCATTCGACGAAATAAAAAATAAGAATGTCTCCATTGGACATAGCTAAAATGCACAAATGAAAAAACACTCCTTATCAGCATAAATGTTCACAAACGCAGTGTCCATTCACGATACCGAGTGAACAAGGATACCATATGTGTAATAAGTTAATAACCGTGCCTCTAGACCTCAGGGCACGGTGCTCTGAAGCGCCATAGAGAACTCGATCAATCCAAACATTTTTGGTTCAAAACAGTGTGCCAGGAAAAACTCAGCTGGTACAAATTAGATGGTCATTCCCATCTCTCAATCGACAACCCTTGAAAGAGTAATGCGACATTTCACAAAAAGAATTTCGATAACATTGACCAGGAAGTTTGATATAAAAACATCAACGAGAGATTCTTGTCATGGACACTATCTATCGATCTAGCTGTAGAAATTCACTAGAACCGGATTTTCAAGTCTCTATATCAATCCCGAAGGGTTGAACCATTCAAACTTATGCTCCACTCAAGTGCCAAATATGATAGTCATCAGCGATTACACAGAATCTGCAATCTGACTTCTTTGATGATAATATTGGTGATGAAGTAAAACTGAATTATATACTGTTTTTCACACTGGCCGAAGGCCTGAGAAGAGTTCTTTCCTCTGTGGAGACAAGAGGATGGAATGATTTACCGCCATCAAACTTCTCACAGATTTTGCCTGCTCCCGCTTTCAAAAGATCGAGGAACAACAGAGAAGCGGTTTTCATCTCGAGCAATGATGACTCAAAAATTGCTCGTAGTGTCCCTCTCCATAAACCCGTACTTATTTTTACTTCTCCTCCTACAGAGGAACTACGGTCCATGGCTTCTGATATGAAGCCCAAGGTCAGGACTTCTCAAGACCACAAACATTCGATCAACACCGGCTCCTATTATTTTAATGTTGGCAACAACATGGCACATTCAGAAGCACGATGATTCGAAAGGCAATTCAATCACAAATCTCGTATGCTCCTTCAGTTTATACAGGGGGCATTGAAGTCTCGAATGACACACAATCACCCCCAAGGAAATCAATGCCGTATCCTTAGGAACTTGGAGAGATTGGAAGTACCAAATTCTCAAGCAGCAGTGGCACATGCTATAGAAGCATAAGCACTTACCCAAATAGCAACTAGACATCACCAACTTAGAACACATCAAATTAGTCATCACCAACACCAACAATCTTCATTTAGTCAAGAAAGTTGTCAACATGTCTGGAATCAGTGGACGAAAGTCTACCTTTAGAGAGAGAGAGAGAGAGAGAGAGTTTTGTGAATAACTGACTCTCTGCAAATCCAACAATATATATAAATAAATATATATATATTATATACATATATAAATAAAATATATATATATATATACACACACTAAGAACAGGTGGAGCTGTCCAGAAAAGACCCACATGACAACTGGTGGTGCTAAGTGTAAGACTCCCCAGCTGCTCTTAACTTAGCTGACTTTGTGTGGAAAATTGGAACCTAGAGAACCTACATTTTCAAACGAGTCACAACTACCATCTGTCTAGGGAATGAGATGCTTGCTTATAATATTAAGCATCGTTATTTATTCATCTCGATCGATGCAACTCATGGACATGCTTCTCACCTTGGTTTCAAGAGAAAAGAGGGTTGTTTTCCAACTTTTATCCCCCTCTTTTCTTCCTGATAAGTGTGAAAGAGAGGATTGAACTAGTCATCCAATCTGCCTTTGACAGATCTGCTAAGGCGAAAATTAAAAAGAACAAAAAAATTTAATTTGAAACAAAAAAGAAAAGGCAACGACTAAGTGCAACATCCTAGAAAGGCTGAAAAAGTATTCGGGCAACTTGAGATGTGCATAGTCCAAGAGGATTAAGTTAAAAGAACTAATCACATTTAAGTTAGCTCTAGAGATGCGGAGAGATGTCCTGAGGACAGGATGAGCTTGTCGGCCAGCGGGAATTCTGTTGTCCCTAGCAAGGACTTTGCCTCGTTTGTTTGACCTTGATGAAAGAGCGCTTCCACATCAATTACCTAATCTATCTCTAAAATACAACAAATAGGTCTAATAAGAGTATGAGAACTTCAACATCTCTCTCTCTCTCTCTCTCCCCCCCCCCTTCTCTCCCTCCCTCTCTCTCTCCCTCTCTCTCTAACAGAGATATTTAAATGTGAACTATGCAACTGTCATCCATTCGGGAAACCCAAGACATTAATCTATTCATTCAAAGTTAACATCTAAAGACTCCCCTACCATTCATATATACCTTCACTCTCCCACAGTAACTAGTCCATACAAAAACTATTGATGCCAATTTTTCAAAATGACAACCAAATTAATTGAAAAAGATATATTAGGGGAAACATGTGCTTTTGCAAAGCAAGAACTACCATCACTTCTCACCTCTCTTTCAAAAGAGTCTCAATAACCCTGTCTTGAATCAAGGAGGAAATTCCAAGTCCACCCTTTTTCAGCTTATCATTATGCATTGCATATCTATCGAAGAAGGTGAGGCAATCAAAATCCAAACAATTAGATGATAGTCCACAAGATTAGATGCCTCAAGATAGAAGCAAGGGAAAGACTGCTTTATAGCATATGTCCAATCAAAGATAATAAGCCAAGACTAATAAGAACTATTAAGCACACCCATGGATGAAACATTCGCAGATGGCAGGCCCATCTGTTGATCCTGGAATCTGCTCCTCTTGAACCGAGGCTCCGGTGAAGAAGAAACAGATGATGCCACACCCCATGAATCATTTGAACTGTCACAGCTGAAAGAAGCATCAATCACACCACTGGGGCTACTGGGTACTGATACCCTCTTACGCTTGTGCTTGTAGTTGAGGATCTCAGGATGGTCAATTGACAATTCAAGAATGAGTTCATAGCACTCATTTACTCGGTCCTGTTCAAGAGCAAGCACAACGAGAAAACATAACTAACAAGCCATCATCGATGAAATAGCTAGAACCAATTGCAGGAGACAATATTAGAGCATGTGGATACAGGGAACGACGGTAAATATACACCCAAAATCAGACCTCATTGATCTTGAGCACGCTCAGTAACTGGTCGAGGAATTCACTGCATATACACGGTTCTATCTCCTTGTTAACATACAACATTGCAGCTGTGGCAACAACTGACGGAAGAAAACTTGCAAGCCTCACATCTGGAAACAAAATTCAGTGTTAATCGGTACTCTTACACTGAGTGGGATCATCAGAAAACGATACATATTGTCTATGCACTTGCTGAATATGAGAAAAGGAGCTAATTCACTGCTTACCTGCAACCAGAGAGAGAAGTAAACGCTCGCACATCCAGAAAAACTGCCTGTGCAAATTAGTCGTCAAGCCAAACCTCCTAAGGATGTGATCAAAGAATGAAATCGGAGTCACCGAGTTCATTCTCCAACCAAGCGTAGACATCAGCAAGAGCTCCATTCTCTGAATCGTCCTCGATTCAAACACATATTTCGCATCAGCCACCTACAAAAGCAGACCAAAGCTAGCTCTTTCAACACAAATGCAACAGGAAGTGCCCCAGAACTTTTCAGTCGGACATTTTCCCAAACATTTAAAGCACAGTGACGCAATGTGCATACTTGCAGGTCAAGGAGAATAGGCACTTGGGTTTCCTCCACCTTGGCAGCAACGGAGAGACAAGCCACGGCTACGAGCTGGCTTATCCAAGGCCTGTCCCTCTGGTAACTCCGGCTCAAAAAGAACCTGTCCAAGTAGTTCACGGCCAACATAGCAGTCAATGGACGGAACCCGTAATGCGCATGGACCCTCAAAATCCACCCAACCGCATCCTTGCGCGCGAGCGCCACCGACCCATCAGAGATTAGCTCGTCCCAGCAGGGATGCGTCCCGGTTTCTCTCGAAACCAGGGAGGCGAGCTCGACATCTTCCCAAAACAAGTCCTGCCGGAGCAACGACGGAGGCAAAGTCGAGTCCTTTATCTCGCGGAGGCCATCCCCGGCTCCCCCGCCGGCGTACTCGCCGGCATTGTCGGCCAGATCTTCACCGAAGGTCTCGTCCTCGCAGTAGAGGCCGTCGAGCGAGAACGGAGGAGCGTCCGGGTAGTGGCGGCGGGTGTCCTCCTCTTGCAGAGCCATGCCCTTTCTGCGAAGAAGAGAGCGAAGGCTTTGCTCATTATAGCTGGGGCAGGAGAGAGAACGAGCGGGTGCCCAGATTCATGTCTGCGCTTCTGATGTGTCTCTCTCAAGAATGTGATGTAGAGAGAGAGAGAGAGAGAGAGAGGGAGGGAGGGAGAGGGAGAGAGGGAGTGAGGGAGTGAGGGCGCTCCAAGCGATTGCGTGAGGAAGGAGATGAAGGGGCCTTTTGTCTTGGAAGATTTTCGAGAAATAAATAAATAAAAAATAAATAAAATGTTTTTTTTGGTAAAATTAAAAAAAAAAAATTTGTTCATATCTGCAAAAAAGTTTAATGTAGAATTTGTGTAGTTCTTCCTCGGAAAGATTTTTGCATTTTTTTTTGGGGGGAGGTCAAAGCTGGGTTAGACCAAAGGCAAGGGCTGAGGCATGGCCTCTCTAGACTTTATACGATTGACTTACAAAATAGCTTTGATATAAAGCATGAGTGGATAAATGTGTCTGCGTTACAAAATAGCATGATAGAAAGAGTCTATCGTATCATTTTATAAATCAAATTCACGAAATTTTATTAATATTTTTATCGATATGTAAGTTTAAAATCACTAATTCAAAGTGTATCGATTGGGTGACATCTCTTTTCACGTACTACCCAGTCATTTATCTAGTAGAGACGATCAGATTAATGGAGTAGATCGGACTTTGATATCTAGGCCAATTGGTTGAGTTGGACTTTAGGTTCCCGATATACCGTCTATATATCATTTAGTTTAGTCGGGTCTTAATCGGTCCAGTTACATAGAGGCGTTCTTCTGTGATGAGAGACTATTGTAAAGCCTGCCTCACTGTTGGTTAGATTAAATTGAGGTTAATCAAGTTTAATGACAAAAATCTTACAGTTTTCAACAAGATGGGCAAGCCCATCGCATCGCATAAACCTTGAAAGAACCTATTAGGTAAAGGACTAGAAGCATTATATGGACAAACCAAGATGACTCAGCCATTATAAACCCCAAATTCGGTGAGGACTTTGCATTTGATACTTGTTGAATAAAATCGCTTGCCACTATCTTATTTAGAAAGTTATTTGTCTTTCCTAACCTACCATGTGAGTATCAATAGTTATTTAAATTTAAAATATTCTGTGTAATCTCTTTAATTTCCCTCGAAGTTAAAATCTTTATGTCTCCACAGTCTTCAAGATCTTATGTATGCTCTTTTAATCAAGGGAACTTGTGTATTAACACGCTAGACATAAAAGAAGAAAACCAAGTGAATTGTATAATCTAGTTACAACACTATGACAGTGGTAAATATGGTCATAGAACATAAGAACATTGTGCATACAAAAAATCTCAAATCAATAAGTGTGAATTGCTATCTTAGGGGCATGGAATAACAAATATCTTGTGATATCCTTGTATCTAAAATGCACCACCTAACATGGTAGCCCAGTATAGTAAAGGCTTTGCATTGTTTAAGGTCAAAAGATCGAGACTTGGCAAGAGTAACTATTTGTATCATTTTCCCTTTTGTTTATACACAACTAATTTTATTTGTAACCACCCAAACAATGTTTTTCAATAATTTTTTTTGTTTGCTTTCAAAAATAAAAAGAAATTGCTATGCAAACGTTAGCAAACAACCTTTTAACTCGATGTCGATGAGTTTTCTTATACCCTTTGTTGGAAACATAGAAGACTGAAATTTTATGATGTGGGATGAGGGATGAAAAAATACGCAACAGAAATTTGACATTACTGATATATAATCTAAGCTTCATATTATCACGAGTTTATCAAATCAACTGTGTTATAAACGAGAAAAAAAAATTGCATATTATAATAGATATTTTTTGGCATACGAGTGATAATTTACTTATTACGTCACTAATTGGCTAAATAAAAGATGATATGCAAGCTAAAAATTGAAGTACTTTTTCTAGGATATAATTATCTTATGTGTTTTATGTGACCCTAATACCCTAAAAATTCCTCAAATTTCAGTTAAGTTCCAATTCTACCTAATCTTTTTTTTTTCAATAAAAATGCTCAACTTTTGGTCTAATCACAATTCTACCTTAAACTTTTTTTTTCATCCCATAAAAATCACTAACTTTATGTCAAGTCTTGATTCTACCCTAAACCTTTTTTTTTTTTTTTGTAAAGACTACCCTAAACTTTTTTTGTCTCATAAAAAACCACTAATTTTTACTCGATTCTCATTCCATTATCACTCCGTCTAAAATTGCACTTAGTAATGTGGCATGTCGTTGTCGTAGTTTTTTCACAAATTCCAAATCCAAGAAGACATCTTTTGGAGATCAATTTTCCACATTGACTCAAATCATGCTCTTCTTTGACCTGAAATTTAGGTAAAAACTATACAATTATGGTTGGCTTTCTTCGATTGCTCTTATTTTTATGAGAGTTCTCATTGAATCTTGTTTAGGGATCTCAATTTCTCATGCTTGAGAGTTTTTGATCTCTCGTGATTAGAGAACTCCCATTTAGGATGCTCGAACAACCTATGCTTAGGAGTTTAGTTTTTTATTTCTCTGTTACTACGAGAAATTTTGGATCAAGGGCTAGTGGGGCTAGATTTGAAACTTTAGTAAAAGTTTGTAGTTTTTTATGAGATAAACAAATTTGTGATAAAATTGGGATATGATCTAAAGTTTGTGATTTTTTAAGGTATTAGGCTATTTTATGTGTACAATACATTTATGCAGTGTGTATGTATAATTAAATAAATATTTTACTCCTAATGTTCTATCATGTTTGATTTCCTGTTAATCTTTTCCTTTTTCCTTCGACTTTTAGTAATTTGCGCAAAAACGATGATAAATGACCAAAGGTCCATTGAAAATTTCGACGTGTTTTTTAATTGAAAAGTTTTCGGCAGTCCCCTACTCCCCAACACATGTTTACATTATTTACCTTTTCTTTTACATGATTTTCTGTTTCGACATGATGCGAGAAAGGAAAGCCAAGTTTTTTTTTTTTTTTTTTTTTTTTTTTTTTTGGTGGGGGGGGGGGGGGGGGGGGGGGGGGGTGGGCAATGCCATTTGATCTTTCGAGCCAGAATTTCACAGTTATTTCGAGGGGTAGTTTTGTCCCATCACCCAGAAAAGCTGTGGATTTATTTTTACCACTCTGTTTTTACTTTTCTGCCCTCTATTTAATTTTCTCAATTTTCCAACTCCTTATTTTTTTTCTTGAACCTTGCCTTAATTTAACATTACCTATAACTATATCTATACCAAAACCACTATTAGAAATTCGTTTGTTCTATTTAGGTGGTTAGGATTGTAACTACAAAATGCTGTGCAAAGCGTAAAGTATCCTGTTCATCCCCAAATGTTGGCATTAGGTACATGATTTTCTTGGATTTTCATTGACAACACATAAGTTTTACTTCAATTATATTTTTTTTGAGTTTGAGATTATGTTTAGTTCGAACACCACAAACCTATATGAATATTAATAATTTTTAAATTAAAAATGGTTTTTCTCACTTTGTTGGTAAATTTGGTATTATGGCATTCCTTGATTTTGTTAAATTACAATAGCAATACTATATGTAAAAATTCACTTCTTATTGAAGTGAAACTTCTCTTGCCTAAGAAATTGAAAATAATGATTACACATAGAAAGGAATTAAAGCTGTTGACCAACGAGCAAATGTGCTTTATTTCCGATCAATTTCTTTCATAATAGTTTATACTTTCAAATGCCTACCATTGACAAAGTGGTCTTAAGTTTAGTCTTTACGAGATTATTCTGTTGAATCATTTCTATTGCTATCCTTTAGTAGTCAAAGTTGCAGCCGACATCGTGCAAGGGGGAAGGCGAGTCACATCGAGCATCTAAGACTGTATTGAAAGGGGACTCCAAATTGATCACGATTGATTTTTTCATAGATATTTGATTGATCTTTAATTATTCCAAATTTAGGATGCAAATGTTAAGTACCAATTGCCAAGCAAGATCAATGGCAATTGCAATGTTTGATTCTATTTGTAAAAGTCAAGTGCGCAAGTATCTAAATATTAGACTATCAAAGTGTGACGACAAAAATTTGTTCTACATCTTGATAGGCCCCCTCACACTACTATGAACCCAATAAACACGGATGAAAGAAAAGTGGAGAAATCCAAGAAATGTAAACAAAGAAAAATGTATACAAACGAGTACCAAGGCATGTGAGAAATTGAGATCCAAAACTCTAGCTTACTCCCAACAAGAAGGATGACATGATGAGAAGAAAATTGGAAAAATTATCCAAAAATTTCAAAGCTTATCGCGCCTTTGTCAATTCAATCATAAATCTCTCTTTTGAATGAGTGTGGAAATTGTTAGTGGTGAAGCTTCAATTAGTAGAGAACAATCAGTCAACATCATCTATATAATCGCATTCGATTTACACCCACAGGTCCTCCAAATTTTCCAATCGAACCGCAATATGCACGGCTCTCTCCTCGTGACATCACTATCTAGAACCTGCTCCCAATCTCCATCGACAAAGATGTGTCCGTCCCAAAAAGTTTTACTCAAGGAAAACTCCTAATTAGCTACAAATAATACAATCGAGTCGGATTGTGGCCATTAGAATAGGAAAATTAGAGTTTGTTTGGTAACCATGATATTTTTATTTTATTTTTTGTTCTCGAGAATAAAATTCCGATTAGTAACGTTAGTTAATTTTTTTATTCTTCAAAATAAAAAAGTAATTAAGGAATATATTTATTACATAAATAAGAGATAACAATCTATTTTTTATTCACAAAAATAAAAATAAGAAGAATTATTTCTAAATAAAAATTATTCTTAAAAATAAAAAAAAATGTTAAGAAACGCATCCTTAAATAGCTGATTAAACTTGGAATCCGTCCCTCCTGTTTCGTATTCGTGGGGGGGAAGTTTCTGAAAAGTGAAAAAGACATGAAGGACAAAACTTTTGGAAAGGAAGGAAAACAAGACGAGAGAAAACACGAAGCAACTACGCAGAAAGAGCTCCGATGATGACAGCGGGGATGTAGGGCATTGTCACGAGAGCCTCACGAGAGCTCCCCCTCCCTGATTTTGAAAATAGTCATTGATCTTGAAATTATATTTGGAAAAATGTTCAATAGGATTAAATTTACATAAAGAGAGAAAAAATTATCCAAACAATTATAAATTTGATTAACTAATTCAATCTTAAATCTTTCAATTGTGTCAATTTAGCTCTAAATATTTTAATGATTTGTTAATTTAATCATAGGCCTTTGGACGGTTTATTAATAATAATAATTTCGGATAATTATTCAAATAATAGGTTTAGGATTTAATTGTCAAATCGTCAAAAGTTTTAAAACTAAATTGACATAATTGAAATATTTAGGACTAAACTGACCGTTGTACAATAAATCTATGACATTTTAAACAATTATCTCTAACAAGAGGTGACATATAAAATTTGGCATGAGATCAATCTTGACTATTGAGGCAACTGAGTTTGAATTAATTGTTCTTTTTTAGTTTTTATCTTGGGACCTTGAAAGCAATATGATGGGCAAATTAGCAGTGCCCTAACTATTTTGTTGTGGTATGACCATATTAAAACCTTTGGATTTAACACCAATAAAGAAAAAGTCATTGAACTGAACTATATCCTTGAGGCTAATCTCGTGTTCTTTGAGCACCCGAGCATGTTCATCTTCTCCGTTCGAGTCTAAGATGTGATTCCCTCTGTTTGTGTTCTTTCTTGGGATTGCTCCAAGGAGTTTGAACTCATGTGCTTCGTTATGGTTATGATATAAGTGTCGAATGAAAGAGTCACAGGTGAATACGCCTGGACAAGTTTAAAGTATTGGAATCCTCTAAAGTAAAATGGTAATTTTATCATGTAAAGTTACACTATTGTCTTATTTCTTTGTGGAACTTACTCGAAAATGTCCACTCTAATCCTTGACTAACAAAAATCTCACTCTCTTCCCCACCCACTCCTCGTCAGCCTCTCCACGGTTGTAACATCACGTTGCCATCGTAGTTAGCAGCTGTTGACCATAACTCGTCTCTATTGTCACGTCACGCTTTATCATTCCCTTTGTCGACGAAACGAATAGGCGCTTGGGGTGGCCATCGTGAGAGCGAAACCTCCTTAGGTGACCTCAAGTCTGGGATCATGTAGGTTCAAGAGTGCGTATTAAAGGTTGCGGGGTAAGTTCTAAGTTTCAAATTTTCATTATTGGTGAATACATGACAAAATTCAGGGCTAGGGTTCATGCCCATCTTGTTACTCTCTACAATTCTTATGAAATCGAACTATTTAATTAAGTATACGCACATATTTATAGTCAATATTCTTCTTTTTCTTCACAGATTATTCATGTGTAAATATATGAACATGGGAGGAATCTTATTTAGGATTTGAATTTTGCTTTTTAAGTTATTATGTCGTAGGATAATGTTTACTATCAGATATGAATATATATACCTTATTGTGAATGGGCTTGCCATTTTGTGTTGAATGTCTAAATTATTAGAATTGCAACATTTATAATTTCAAAATGTATAAAATAACCTACATTTTTGCGAAATTAATATTTCCAAGTTTCAGGATGTTCCAAGATCCTACCAGATAGACTTTGAGTTTCAAAAATTTAGTATCAATTCTCGTAAGCTAGGTTTCGTGATAGGGAAAATATCCTATCTACCCCGTACTTGTACCCAGGTGCTCCCGACATGGATTAAAGAGGCAAAACTAGACAGGTGCGCTTGAAGGACTTTTTTTTTTTTTTTCTCTTACTTACGATTTTAGGTTATGATTTCAATAAAACTTGTTTGGCGTTGAAAAACAATCTAGGAGTAAGAATCGCACACAAAAGCTAAATTTCCTAAGTTTTATTTTATACGTATCTCCGAATCTTTAGCAAGCATAAAATTGAAAAGATGAATTGTTTAAATTTTTCAATAGGGTTGTGGTCTCGTATAGCAATAAATCAATTTCTTGTTCGTTCTATGAGTTTACTTGGTAACCGAATTCTCAATTCGGGTATTCCTATCATTTTTGCGACTTAACCATTGGGTCACTTATGTCAATCATTGGATCGAATTTGTCACACGACGATCTTTTATTTTATTTTTAATCTGAGGAGAGGAATAATGTTAAAATTGATGTACATTTATACTCTGTTTAGTAACGTTTATATTTCTTCCAATTTCTGTTCTTTTGTTCTCCGAAACAAAAGACGAACAAAAATCTGGAATAAAAAGATGGCCAAGAAATAGATTTTAAATAGAACAAAAAATAGAAAAAAAGTAACTTCTTAATCTTGGAAACAATTTCTATAAATAAATTATTATTTTTTTCTCTTTTCTTCCTCCTTGGCCCTCGGCGACCGGTGGTGACGATCGGCGACGGCAAGGAAGAATAAGAAAAGAAAAAAAAAAGCAAAAAACTTAAAAAATTGGTAAAAAATTAAAAGAAATTCTACGTTACAAGAATCATACAAAACTCATTCATGTTTTTTCTTTTTATTTTGGAGAATAGAAATTTTACGAGGTTACCAAATGTGTTTTTGTACTAAGAAATTATTTTGGAAAATAAAAATAGAAAAATATTATTTTTAAAAAGAAATCGTTTTGTCGGAACAAAGACGTTACTAGACGGACCATTAATATTCTCTTTTATTCGTATCCCTCGTTCACAATTTTTGTGCAAGATAACACGCCACGAGGACAAAAATGTACCGAAAATTAGAGCGGCCCGAAAGGCACTGGTCAGGGGGGTGTGGGAAGGAGCAGAAGAAGGTACGATCGGATGGGAAAGGTGGAGGAAGAAAAGCAGATATGCAGCCAAATGCCCTCGGCTACCCATAAATAACCTCTAAATTCTTTCTACCGGGAGTTTTTCACGTGTTTTGAATCCTCCAATCCAGCGTGTGATTTCGATATAGATGTGACTGCACTATAACCGTGCCATAATTCGCCCATATTGTGCAGTTGCCATGATTCGTGCATTTTGGTAATGCATATTTCAATATTGCAGCACCTAAAAACTGGGTGGAGCAACTTCTTAAAAGTCGCTGGAAGCTGTTGTTTGCAGTGGAATTATACAAATCCTTTTTGGTGTTTTTTCCTCGCGGGTGGAGTTGTTGCGGAAAAGTTATCTTGAATGGATATTAAATACGAGATGTTGAGTATTACCAGTTTCTTTATTTCCCTTCTGATGATCAAATTGTGATATCGTTCTAACATTCAGCGGTTGATTTTGATGGGTGGTTTGGAAAGTACCTATCAGTTTGAGATTAATAGAATGAGTAGGTGGAAGTATAAGAAAGGAATTGGAACGCGGGAGAAAAGTCATGATATTCAAATGGCAATTAATACCATAATCAAGTATGTCGTCATTTTGACATTAAATTTATGATCAACCGACTTGAGAGATGGTCCCGTCATATCAAAATTTCTCATCGAAAAAACTTCCTAGCTTTGATATCCATTACCCTTCATTCCATGTTACCGAACACGCCCAATGGACAATCTCGTGCTAGTCCCGCTAATCAAGCGTGGCCCATGAAAGGATCTGGAGGTGACCCCGGGAGAGGAGGGGCCACGCGAGCACAGCTGGGCGGGGAGGCTATCGAGAGCAGCTTGTCTCCCTCTTACAATCTCATTATTTCCCGCCGCCCGTGTCAGGTGGAAACGCAGGCCGTGCGCCTCCTTGCGGTCGTCCCTCCTGGGCCTCCCCCTCCGTTGTCTCCTAGCTCCCTCTGCAAGAGCCGAACGAAAGCCAGCTCTCTAGCTGGGGCGTTGCGTGCTGTTTAGCCATATAAAAGAGCTGATGGATCACTCTCGAATTGGACTCATGTATTGGCTTTGTCTGCAATCAATCTGCCGTTGATGCTTACGCTTGAGACTTTGAAGTGCAATAATTGATTCTCAACCTGTCTGTAAGGATCCAATCTGATTCACGTGCCGAGTTATCAAAAAATGAATATTCCGAGTGACCCCAAGAGGTGAGCTCAGTTGAGTTGGATCTTCAATTGGTAGTTAGCTGGACTTAATTCATCTGCAAAATGCACGTCTGCCAAGGGTGGCCTTGCCCTGATACAATTTGTAAGGACTCAGCATAGGTGAGCCAAGCACCCAATAAATACTTTTGATCGTCCGTGCTAGATAGCAACTGGTGGGGATATTTCTTTCTTTCTTTCTTTCTTTTTGGTCTTGAAGAAGCTCCTTATAAGGTAATTTAATCAGCGGGGATCTTACTTATCAATAAGATTGTCCATTTGATTTACTGTTCGAATGTCATATATATATGTGCTTGTAGTCCACTTCTAATGTATTTTGACTTCATCGGTTAATTTGGAGTTTTTCAGATTGTATCTAGATTAAACATTAGCATTTGTGCTTAGGTCAAATTGGATGTGCGGACATCTTTGTAATATCTTTATCTAAGGAAAATTCCACCAACGGTTCTGAATTTTTTTCTAATGCTCAGAATATTCGGAGAATATGCAATTAAGCCCCAAATCTTTTGAATTCGGTGCAATTAAGTCCTTAAGAGGACCACTTAACAAGTTTTGTGACATGACATGCTGGAAATTCCATGTGAATTTTTTTAGGTTTTTCAGCTAGTGTGGCATCTCGCTGAAAATAGGTAAAGCAAATTTAAAAACGTAATTTAAAAAAAAAAAAACCGAAATTGGAAGAGAGAGAGAGAGGCCCTACGTTGCCGCTCGCCAGCGAGGGCAGCATCAAACCCCACTCCCCCGGCGCTGCATTTTCTGTCTCCAGGAAAGTGCAATTTTTTGGGGTTTTGTTTTTTTAGGTTGATTCTCCATTTTTTTTCCTTTTTTGGCCTGTTGCACTTTTTCTTATTGTATATTACTATTAATAATTTCTTTGTATTATTTATAAAAGTCAAATATTACATAAGGGGTGCGGATATTTGCTAATGAACATCTAAATGCTTATGGAGATGGGCATTTTTTTTCGTAATATTTCCTTTATCTTTTGGCAATTAGAAAAATTTATTATGCCACATAGATATAGAAAAATGAGCAGCTTATGGTACATTTAGTGGCGACAACTCTAGAAAGGACATGTGGTTAAGCATGTTTTGATTGAGTTTAATCATGTTCATTGCATCAAATGACAAACCGTTTATATACACTTAATAAACATGTCATTCTCAGGTTATTTACTCCCATTAATGGGGAACACATCGAGATATATTATATGCCTATAACATACATCTCGTTACATTTTTACATGTCTATATAAGACTCATATGTCTTAAACAACCTTTTAATTACATGTTTATCGGGGTTTCAAAAACATGGCACAAGATAAATCTAAATTTTGACATGACACATTACAATAGGACAACACAAATTGAATACCCTAGGCATTACTCATTGATGAGAGGAGCTTAGTTTTTGTCCGGTAAGGCTCTAGAAATAAATGCCGAAACTTATTTACTAAATTTTAAATATTGATAATCTCAATTACCTATAAATACTAATAAAAGGCCGTTCAATGATTGAAAATTGATAATCGAACATTATTAATTTCTCAACAAGGTAGAATGGCCATCATTATTGATAGGTTTAAGCAATTTATTTGGTAAGATTCCCGTTGGCATCAATTATTTTTTTAGTTTAGTAAATTAAGTAGCCCCTTCCTTACTCGTCAAATTAAGTGGATGTCTGACTAAATTCCAAGTGAATGTCAATAAAGATCAATAAACAAACTTAAGTTTATTCCGAATTTTCAGTTGGGCTCTGCTAGCATAACAGTATTTGGGCTACCATGAAAATAATAGCTTATTATGGGTCATAAATTCTTTAAAGAGTTAATCCATAATTTATAATAATTTGTTGTTTGGTATTTTGTGGTTTGCAACAAACTATCATTTCATAATATATTAAAAATTGTCTCTCAATCATTTTTCTTTTCATTCACACTTAATTTGATTATCAAATTGGTAAGTGTAACTTGTGTTGATTGATAACATTTTCATTTTATCATGATCCAATACAAAGTTTTGCAAATGTGAATTAAGTTGGAAACACAAAATATCATAAGAATTGCACGTACCTAATATCATAAGAATTGCACGTACCTTACTCTATATATAGACCTCACTCCAAAAGTAAACTAGACTAAAACAATGAAACAATGTACAAACCAAGAAGTTGCTAATGTGTTATGCAAAGGAGGCGATCCTGATGATCCATGGATGATCGCACGGAGGATACTAAACTAGTTGGCTTCCATTTGAATCTTAGCGGGGCCCATTTGATTCAATTTATTGGGCCCCCATGATACATGGCCCAAATAAAGCACGCACCTCTCCATCAAGCCCATTGTCTGGCCGGGGGGGGGGGGATTTTAGTACATTGTCTAAAATCTTTCAATTATGCTAATTTATTCATGAACCTTACAATAGGTTTATGACTTTTTTGATACATTTTCCACCCACCAGCTGCTGCACATCTTGGATTGCTCTTAGTGGCTCCATCAGTATTATGTTTTAGCCCAATCTATGAAGGGTCGATCCTTGACCTATTGATGACTGCACATTTTTTCTCCTTAAACTAAGTCTTGCTTCACCTCGGTTGTTTTCTCTGTCGTCATAAAAACCAAATGGTAACAATGAAATATACAATGATGTTCTCCCCTATTTTCGAATGCCCTCCCTTGCAAAGCTAAAGGCTAGTACCCCTCCATAAAGGCACAAGCTTGAAGCCGGCGACTTGTATACGAACATGACTTGTGTATTGGTAACGATATTTTGTCTTATTTTGAGGGTTAATATAGCAAATTACCCTAAACTATATCTACTGTGACACAAATATTAGAACTTGTCCATTGTGATATAAATATCCAAACTTTTTTTTGTCATGAAAAATTTCAGAACTTATACCAACGCAACAAATATACTTTGGATGAATTCGAGATAGATGATATACAAAAAGTTGGGGGTTTTTACGCATAGTGAATGACTTTAAGGTTTTTCAGGAGTAAATTGTGATTTTTTTTTTTTGGTAGTATTTGTCCCTTTAGTATATAAGAATGGGAGTCTTTTATCTTCTGTCGAATGGAAGGTTTTTTTTTTCTCCTCGCGATTCAACGCACGTAGGCCTAATCAAGAGCTTACTGGGCCTGCCTAGGACTACTGGGCTTGAAGTATGATTCACGTGGGGCTTGCGTAAGCATATTCTCCTGTGGTCGGGGCCTACCCACTTAAGCCTAGTCAGCCCACCTAGGCCCAATCACTTTATGGAGAAAATATAATTCGTTTAGGGTTTTGCGGTCCGGCTTGACCAATTTTTACCCATCAACAGGGTCTACAAAGCACTCGGCTCACATTATCTAGGTGATAAATATAAATTACAAATGTCCCGATAATAAGAGCAATGGAAAAAAAAAGGGATCTTATTATATATGTTGGGACAACTTATTTTCGATGTTTGACTTACTCGTGATATTCCCCTAAAATATGAAATTAAAAAACATATTGATTTTTGAAAAATCCACGAAACAAGCATAAAATTTTACAATCAACATTCAATTGCTTAGAAAAGTTATGGATGTTATAATTTTCGCATTAAATAAAATCAATCGTAAGTATGATGAAATCTGCAAAAAAAAAAAAAAAAAACGAAACGGATCTTATAAAAATGTCTAAAGACAGGGTTGTTTGTTCTAAAGCCCCTTGGGCCTTCGCAGTTCGCGTTTTCCAACCCCTACTTGAATCTCTTGCCTTGCCACGGTCCTCTCTCTCCTTTGGCGCCTCTCTCGCTCGTTAGCTCGCTCGCAGCAATGGAAGACCAGCTGGACATCGCAGAGAAAAAAGTAAGCTTTGCCCTTCTTCCTCCATGTTGCCCTGGTTCTGTCTGCATCTGCAGCTCTTCTGCGGCCGTCCGTTGCCGTGCCTCCGCGTGAATTCATCTGGGTTCTCTTTCTTTGCGCCCCTCTTGACCCGTTAAACTGTAATTTGGAAAACGGACTAGGTCTTTCGCGGGTTTTTTGGGTATATACTATAGTTCACGGTATGAAGCCCAGGTACTTGTTTGCAGTTCTAGATAAACGTACTTTACCGGGAAAAAAATGGGTGTTGAAATTAATAGCGTGACCGAATTCACCAGTTCTAGCGGTGTCTGGCTCTGTGGAAGGCGTGTCTTTGCGGGTTGTTCAAAGATTTCTCCTAAAAGAATGAATTAGCATGCTTAAATCATTCTTGGGTCGGTTAATTTAGAGTACCAGACTTCTGTATCCTGGAAGTGTCAAGTTTCTTGGTTTTTCTACTGTTGGCAGGTTCTTGTTGAAGTGGTGAAATTGGTCCAGAAACGGGGAATGAGCGGTGCTAAAGGAGTGTGGAAGGATTTTTTGAATAGTTATGACAAGCAATTAGGGGCCTCTTTAAGTGATCCCTCGAGGAGGTCCAAGGAGGTTTTGGTTGCTTTCTTGAAGACTTTCACTGATGAGAACGATTTGAAGGTAATTAATGTTGGAGAATCGGTTTATTTAGGCTTACTTTAGCTCTCCGCAGTATAGTGAACAATTAAGATGGCCGCTGATTGTCATTTGGTTGTTGCAGCTTTTTGCGAAAGTTATTCAGTGCCATTCGAACCGTGCCCTAACAGAGGTATTCAAAGAGGAATCTCCACAGCATAAGTCCCCGGAGCAGGTACGATTTGGTAATCTTGGTTTTTAGTGCTTTATTCTCGTCAGAAGATGAATGCTACTTTGATGGAAGACTCTATTATCGTAGTCCTAAATAGTAGGTAATGCGCCATTGAGCCACTGCATCTCTCTTGGCTAGAAGTAGAAGTTACACTATTATGTTTGTTTTCCCTATTCCCGACAATTTTTGGATTCTGCCTACTGTAGCTTTATTAGGTTTTCCATCTTGACCATGCTTACAATTGTTTTTCTCTTTATGTACATTTTTCCTTGGACCTTTTAGGTGATAAAGTGATTGCACTTTTGTTTGAAAAGATGAACTTATATTCTCAAATTGTATGCAAGAAGTGAATTTTCTCTCTTGTTCTATTTCTTCTAACTCTGCTTGATGGTAATCTACGTTGCTGTGGAATGATGTGCACCTATTGGTTTAGGGTTGGTGATGTTGCTATTCATCTAGATTCTCGTTAATGGTTTGATAATTTTCTTTCTTTCAAGAATGCTTACACATGTATGCTTACAAACGTCTCCATCCATGTCAAACGCAGTACTTCACTTATTCATTCTTAGGCAATTCTATTTGTTCTTTTTCCTGTGTCTAATGTATATGAATAAAGTTACAATTTTTTTTTTCTTTGTTTGGGTTTGCTTCATTGGTTCTACTGTTGTCTGTGGTAAGCTAAACTTGTGACTTTATATGATTACATCTTTCATGCTAATTGCTATTGCTTAATGAAGTATTGTGAATCTTGATGTACTCTTTATCTTATGTCTAGTGTTGATAACTCTTTCTAGTATACATCCTTTAGCCTTTCATGTCCTGCATGGCCTCCAGTTAGAAATGTTGTAATACTTGTTAATTGGGATGGTGGCAGTGCAGAGATTAGTTCGTCTCACTTTGGAACATCCACAATACCCGTCGGAATATTCTTTCCCATCGTATGAAGAGGTTTGTTATCAGAACCGCCAGTTTTCTTTTTAGTGCTACTTGGCAGCAAATGTTGTGAAGTTCACATTGTCAGTTGTTTTTGCAATATAATGAATTATGTGCAGTGGTATAGAATATTGATTTGTGAGATGTTCAGTGAGGTTCTTCATTGAATTAGTTTCCTAGTTTCATACTTGAATCTGCAGAAATCCTGTCTTAAGTGTCAAACCTCAGTTTTATTTAGGACGACATAGTCTGCAACAACCAGTTATAGTGTGGTAAGGAAGGCTCCATTGACATCAAAGGCTCAGTTGGCGTAATTAAAATCTAGGCCGACCATTATGGATGGTAGCAGCAGTGGCATTTTGTATTTCAGTTCTCCTCATTCTTTCTTCAGCTCAAGATATGACAAGGGAAGTAAAAAATCCAACTAGTTTTAGATTTGGAAGATCTGCAAAACATCACTATAAGTTAGCACGTCTGCAGTGTTAATCCCTTTGATTTGGAGCTCCCAGTTGAGTGTGGCTTGGAGAATGGGGTTGAGCATGTGTTCAATGAGGATGTCAGAACATAATCACTGTAAGTTGCAGGATTAATTTGTCCAGGGCATCTTGTCAAGTGTGCCCTTGTGGGCCTTTCAGTTAGTAAATATAAACTTGAATATCTATTTAAAGAAATAGAGTGATGCTGATATGCGGATGGGTTGGTGGGAGCTCCTCCACCCCTGTCAATCATGCATTTTCTCATTTATCTGTCCAAATTTAACAACGAAATTTGCATAAAATCTAATGCGGAACAACCTTTTTTTGATGCTTTTCATGCTATGATTGCAATGAGAATCAAGAATCATTCTGTATGATATAATATTGTCTAAAATACCGACATATTTGAAATATTAAAGGCTAATTTGTTATTTGCAAGTTTTGGAGACAAAAATAATGAGATAGGTAACTGCTGTTCCTTAATTTATTGATATTTTACCATAGTTGCGTTAGCTAAGGCAATGAAATTGCAGTGATGCGGATTGCCATCCTTATGGTCATCCTTGCATCCTTCAAATTGGGTAATGCCTATGAAATTGCTATATTTTGATAGGCTGCTGGGATCGAGATCCTATTTAGGCAGAGCTTACTCTGCTGCTCCAAATTCCAATGTAAATGTTTCTGATAGGTATCAATTTTGTGGATGAAGATCTTCCACATTTAATCTAGGCGCAGGACCGCCAATGGTGAGGAAAAGAGAGCCTTGTTTGGGTTAAAGTCCTGTCAAAGGGCACTTTTAAGGTGTAGTCTAATTTTCATCATGAGGGATTACTAAGCGTAAGTTACTAGAAATTCACTGTCCAGCACTTATCTGCAACTAAGATAAAGTTAGCAACTTAAGTTTAATATGAGTTTTAGAAGGAACAACAGATTATTTGTTTTTTTTTAGGAAGCCAGAAATTGTAGTAATATGCTATTTTGATCAATTAGTTTGTATGGCCAAATGTGTGGTTTCGTATTGTCAAGTTCGTACTGGGTGCTGATAAGACCAATGTAGTTTTACTTCAGTTGTTTTTCATTCCCTAAATGATCTTGAGTGTGCAACTTTGTTGCTAAATGTGCTGGACAATTGTTTTTCATTCCCTAAATGATCTTGAGTGTGCAACTTTGTTGCTAAATGTGCTGCACATTAAATATGTGCATTATGCTTTTCTGCATTGTCTTTTCCCCTTATATGGTTAGATGGTGAAGCAGGAATGGGTGGTTATAAAGCTCAAGAAAAAGTCCAAGGTGATCAGATCAACCAATTTGGTTGCTGTCGACTGTGAGATGGTGCTTTGTGAAGATGGCACTGAAGCTTGTGTGAGAGTATGCGTTGTGGATCGCAATCTGAAGGTACTTGTTTGTTCATGGCCATCGATGATGTAGTATGATGGTTGAAGGGCCTTTGAATAAGGAAGGATACATAAAACCATGCTGTATTTCTCTCCTTTTAGTTTTAACTTGGTGCAATTTTTGCTTTCTCTTTTTTATATTCTTTTTTTTTTTTTTTTTGGGGGGGGGGTTTGGGGTGGGTGTTGGTTGTGGAGCTTTTGTGGTGGAGGGAGAGAGAGATGCAATTTCCACTCTAGAAATAATATCATTTGAAAAAAAAAATATGTTCTCCAAAAACAGAAGGTTCCACAGCTTGTGCTCCTTTCCAAGATTTGTTGTTGTACATTTTGACCTTCATTGAGGCCTTTGTTGTTGCAGGTCAAACTTAATGAGTTTGTGAATCCTGGCAAAGCAATTGCAGATTACAGAACCGAGATTACGGGAATTGCTGCAGCAGATTTGGATGGAGTTAAATGCTCATTATCAGATGTACAGGTGCATTCTCTGATTGCCCTTTTAAACTTCATGCTTAGTCTATACAGGTTGAGTGCTACTTTACTGGGACAAAGTTGGCTTATTTTGCAGAAATCTATGGAGAAGCTATTATCACATGGAACTATTCTAGTTGGCCACAGTTTGAACAATGATTTGCAAGGTAATTGAGCTTTTTGATTTGATACATTAAATTTTGTGCTCTGCCAGTACTAGAACTTTGAGAAATCATTTAGAATTGGTAGTTTTCCATCTGGTTGAATATATCCTTGTTTCTACTCTTCATTTTGTATCTTTGGTTTCAGCACTGAAGCTGGATCATGCGAGAGTAATTGATACCTCTTACATCTTCAAGTATTCTGATGCATCTTTTCAAAGAAAGCCATCTTTAAATAATCTGTGTAAGGCAAGTAACTCGAAATTTTGATGTATCGTGTCCACTTTCTTTGCCAATCCAGTAATAATTTACTTTCTAATGTTTTAAAGCCAAAGCATCTATTTATTTTGAAGTTTCCCCTCAAATGCTTACATCTGAGTTTTCTGCCTTTTGGATGTGGTATAGCGCTTACAAGTCTTACTTCTCCACTCTTACGTTGGACATCCCTTTGGCAGAATTATAGCAAGCAGAAGATGCATTTTGTGCATTATTGATGAGTTTAATGCGTCATTTTGGCAGTCTGTTCTGGGCTATGAAGTTAGAGAGAAGGGTGCACCACATAATTGTCTAGATGACGCTTGTGCTGCAATGAAGCTTGTTCTTGCTGTTGTTGAGCGTGGATGCGATACAAATATTCCGTGTCTCCATGATGATGTGAGTTTCTTTGCTTGCTACTCCAGTTTCTGGGAATCATTAACCTTCCTTTCTTGATCTCTTGATGTTCTCATTTTCTAGGTACCTGATTCCGAAGTGGCCAAGCTGCTGCTTCACAGGATACCTAGAATTGTGCCCATTGGAGAATTACATAGAGCAATGCCTGGGGAATTTAGAGTTGAACCAAAGGTTTGAAAATTTGAAATGCTGTAATACATAGTTGATATGGTTATATCATCTGCGCCATCTAATGTAGTAGTTGAACCCACCTTGTTGGTTATTGGTGACGCTTTCCCCAAGAGTTTTAACTGTTTATGCTTTCTCTTGTCGCTTTTTTTCTGTGGATTAGTTAGAGAAAATAACGGGAAATTTTGTATGACTGATGAAAGAACAGTGCATTCATGCTTGCATGTATTTATTATTTATTATGACAAACTTGTCACTTGAAAATATTCTCTAAACCGCACTGTCACCTCAGGAAAAAAATAAAGTTGGGATGTAAGAATTTTGCACATTGCATAAGTTAAAGTTCTTCGGTAATAGGCTATTGGATAAAGGGCATTAAATCTATACAGCAAGATTTCAATCTTTATACTTTAATTTTAGCCTTTAATTAACTATCTTTTTAAGCTTGCTACATTTGATTGTTTGCTGAAGTGACCTGGGAGTTAATGAGATGAACTGGTATATCGTCGAGTATCTAGATGTGTGGCTTGATGTGCTATTATGCCCTACCTTGTTATAGCTTTCATTATGTTTGTTCAGTGGTGGATCATTTCTTCCTGCAGCCATCTAAGAATGCTCGTGGGGATACGTATTCAGCTTTGGCTGTTTTCAGCAGTATGGAAGAGGCACATCGAGTCTATGAAAGTTTAGAGGGCACTTTAGAGAAGGTACATTTTTCTTCCTATAAATGATCCATGAGAGGATTGCTTTCTTTCTATTCTTTTCTTGATGGAGGCTCTTGATAATTTTGCTCGTTTCGCTCTTAATTTCCAAAACTAATTGAAATATTTTGTCGGGTTCTTTAAAGGACTCATTTGGACGGTCTCAGAAAGTAATTACATTTCATCTCAGCACTGGTACCGAGGCTAGTTTATGTGTCCGTAAAACAATGCGTGACAACTCCCTCGGTCAGTTGTTAAAGAAGAGAGCAGCCGAGATGTTGGATTCTGGGGAATTGAAAAAACTGAAGGCGAGCAAGATTGGAGAGATTGAGGTGGCAGCTGTTAATCAGTGCGACAATCACTTGAAAGAGATTGAGAGATTGAAGGAGGAGCTGAGGCAAAAGGATCTTCAAATAGTAACTCGGTGTGAAGACCACTCGCAAGAGATTGAAAGATTGAAGCATGAGTTATCCCAAAAGGATCTCGAGATCTCTGTTCTCCACAAGATTGTGCAACAACATAAGGAAAAAGAGCTGCAGAGAAAATCAAAGAAGTTCTAAATCAGGATCTGACAAAGAAAAAGTGGATGGCCTACAAGCATGATTAATTGTGCTCCTGCCAATTTGCCGAACACAATGACAGAATTTTGCCTTAGCACCAGAATGGTGCATTGATTCCAATTTTGGGTAATGACGGAACTGTTTGGACCATTTAATTCATAGATAAGTTAGGTGTTTTTTTGGGCCCGCATTTTGTTCTTCAGGCTTTGGAAATCATCTGGATGCTGCTACTGCTTTGACGATGGAAATTAGTTGCCTCTCAGAGCTGATTTCCGCATTTTGGTTTTTCTATTTTTTCATAGAAAACTTTCAATGGAGTTTGTGTTTCTGAAGTAGAATGTATCAAGAGACATACTTAAAACTGTGTTGTTTCATCACCCCTAATGTAAAGAGCGTATTAAAGTATGTTGGCACAGGGCCGATCTTTTCACTCTGCTGGTTCTTGAGCTCTTCTTCATTTAGAAAGTGATGGTCAATCGAGATGGAAGAATCTATACGATTTGCACGATTTGAAGTCTTAAAAATTTCTTGTCGACTGGTATTCAATGCATTATTCTGCCTTTTGGAAGTGGCGAATGCCTAAGACATGAGCAAGTTCATCACACGCGCTTTGACATATGCATGACAAATTTCAGCATTCAAGGTTTGTTTTCTAAACATCACTAAAATGTGAAGCATTCGACTCTTGGCCTTCTGATTTTATTATGACCATTGCAGCGAAATATTTTTCGCAGCCTTTCTGAGGAGATGAAGTTATGGTTACATTATAAGAAAAAGAAAAAATGAAAGAAAAGCAGGAAGATGATTTCAATGTGACATCTGAAACTGAACCGTAAGCAATTGAGAAGAATAGGAATTGAACCCGACAGGGACCAGAAATATATGAATGTGATAAATATGCATGAAAGTTTGTTAACCAACTCTTCTCAAGTTTAGATGCTCCTGTACTCTACCAATCTATGTCTTGGGATTCTTTGTAGTGTTCAAGGTCAAACAACAATGGACCATAACGCGTCATTCGCTTTCATAATCTTCTTCATCTCCAAATGTAAAAACTGAGGCATCAGCTGCTATGGCTTTAAAGTCACTGACTCCACCAGAGTCAGGCTTAGGCATCTCCAGGCCAGAAGCAGATTTCTCAGCTCCATCACTACGCACTTCCTTATTAGCGTGACCCTGGGTTTGTTGCTCACTGCCTAGTGACAGCTTATCAGCACTTTGCGTCAAGGTCTCCATTTGCTTCACTGATGAACTCCTGGTATCAGGAACAAGAGTCGGCTCATCACCACGTCGTACTTGCTTGTTATTTGAGGGACGGGTCTCCTCTCCATCACTGTCAGAGAAAACATCATCATCGTTGTCATCTTTTTGAGATGCCTTTGTACCGCTTGATTTGGCTGTGGCTCCGCCATTTGGATCTGATCTTCTTGACATTGTATCAGGTTCCTTGCCAGTGGAGTCAGTATTGACCTTTGCTGGCATGGTGCCATCATAATCTATCATTACAACTTCCACGTGGAATCCAGGAGAAGGAACATTTCTCTGCGTGGTGATTAGCAGTAGTTCTTAAATGAGGGAAGAATAAAGTTATATAGAAACTTACATATGCTCAAAGTAGCACACAGGTAATAACTACTTTTACCTTGTCAAAGCCATCAAGATCAGATGAGCTTAGAAGTGTTCTGTTTTCCATCATTGTCGTATTTAACCAACTGAAAGAGAACAACAAATGAGGTAATTAAAATGATGCATATGCCCTAAGCCAACACAAGAAAATAAGGAAACTCTGTCCATGATCAATGAATTTATGAAAATCTTTCAAATAGTATCCGATAAACCAGGTATTGCAGACATGCTTAATTTTAGCAGGTGGTTCATAAGCGTTTTTTTTTTTTTTTTTGTTGTCGACCTCAATTTCCGTCACATCTTCATGGACAGAAATAAGCATGGAAAAGTAACGCAAGCTGTATAACCGAAATACTATGAGATTTGAGGCTACCCTAGTAGTTATTGTTTACACAGTATTGTGTTGAGTCATCTTTTTGCTTTATTTATTCATTGAGTCATTATAATAATTATGTGGTCTTGGCTACAATATTGAGCCATCGTCATTTCCGATCCAAGTGCACTATGGTCCAATAAAAAAACATAAGGAGAAGAATAAAGTAATTAGCAAACCAGTAAAAATCTCCTTGGTACTCATGAAAGTGGATTTTAAAGTCCCCCTTCAACTCTGTAAGGCCAGGCTCTCCTGGTATAGCAAAAACGACCACTCCCTTCTTGGGTGGTTTGATCCAGAAATCTTGTGGCTTCAAACGCATAAAAGCTCAGGTTAATATGACTCCACAAAGAAGAAATGTCCGTAGAGGCTTGATGTAGATGAAGTTGCCAAGAAGTTGTTCAAATAAAGACTTTTCAAATATAGGCTTTACCATTAGATCTTTAGTCTTGGGATGCTTTTTGGAGGAGAAGAGAACACCTATCAATTTGAGAGACATCCATGAGTAGTCTTTCATGTAGCATGTGATAATGGTAATTGGTTAGAAGCAAACAAGAAACGTGAACGGCCAAGACAGAATTTTAGAGGCTGAAGATTTTCCTATTTCGAGTCTTGCGCAATTGACATAAATGAAGTGCAGGAAATTTGACTTATTCAACTTGACACTGAAGACTCACTAAACATCAAATGCCTCAAGACCAATGATGGTACCTATGGACAGGAAATCTATGCTGCCCCATACAGATGCGATGAGACGCAAAAGTTTTATAGACAGAGAGTACAAATAAAATGGTACAAAGATATGTTTCAATCGTCAGGCTGCTTTTTAAGGGGGAAAAAAGGCACTTGAATGAAGAAAGCCTGACGTTACCAAACATTAGGGTGCTCCAAATAAGCATCAACCTGGTCCTAAGTTAAGTGATGAGGGTGCAATATATGGGGAATTAGCAAACAGAAAAAATTTGACGGAAACTAAAAATGATAGACTTTATGAGGTCTGACATGAACTCCTAAATAAGATAACGCTTCAGCTAAAGAGAACGCTATGTTTCTTTCTGACATCTTTGTTCATTTAGTACACAAGATGAAGCTACGGTAGCCTTCCAAGCAAACTCTTTTATTGACATCCTGATGCCATGGACATTTGGACTTACATGGTCTTCTCTACTACATGTCAGAAGCATCAGAATTTTAAGCATCAAAAGAAAAGCAAACAGGCATGACTACTCATATCAGATCTCAAGAAATCCAGAGAAAGCCAATTTGAAAATTCAAAAGTAGCTTAAAATCCGACTTTTTGGCTGAAGTTCACTTACTTAAACGTGAAATTATCCAGCTCCTGACTTTTAGATTGCATATTGGGTTTATAATCATTTCGAACTTAATTTGACCATCCTAGTTCTTTTAGTCCAGTCATCAGTATTTCTGTTTTAAATAATAGTTTGGATTACATAGTGCCTAATTATTCTTTTGGTTCTCCTTTTCTTTCGAGAAAGTAGCAAAGCTTCAAAAACTTGTATAAGCAAAGAAAACTCTCCCAGTTGAGATTGTGTTACTGAAGATTATGGAGGAGAGCATGTAACATAGGCATAGAAGTCCTCGAGCAAACGACACCTGTTATGAATACTTTAGGGATGACTACATTATTACCTTTTTTTTTTTGGTTGAAACATTACTACGTATTAAGATGAGTCATATTGGCCACTAATTTTCATGGGTGAAAATAACAAAATATCCTTATATAGTAGAGATATATGTATTGATATTGGACCAGATTCTGATGAGCGAGGTACGTTATTAAGAGCATCCACAAGTAACTTGAATACAAGCCAGAGACAAAAATGTTTGTCTCCAATTTGCAAAACATATGGAGACAATATGAACAGTACAATCTGCAAAGAGATGCAAAACATACCATTATGATCAGATATCGTAATCGCTGGTCTTATCCAGGAGGGACATCTGTGAAGCCGGAATCCTCTAAGCATGCATCTGATGAATTTCCAAATTTAGGATGGTGTGACACCAATCAACGTTATTCTATAACTGATTCAAAGGAGCATACCTACGTCCAGCTGGAATTTCTCTACTGAAGCCGGTTAAAACACGCTCAAAGTACTGGACATACCTCTGTTCACAGAATTAAAAAATTGTCAGAAAGATGTGATGGTGAATGGGGATTGACACCTTGCATTAGAAATTGTTGTGCATGTGATATTGACTGACAATTTGACTTGGAAGAACTAGAGCCTTGCCATCTATACATCTTTTCTGATTGTAGTAAGCAACGGCCTCATCAGCTGTAGGGAAGATCTGCATCATGTGGCAAATACAAAACATAGGAACAAAGGAAGTCAAGTAAATACTAAACATAGACCAGTTCCATAAACAAATACGAGTGCCCAGCAGATGAACCGTATGTCTCTGTATCTGATTACCTTCATGAACAAAAGAAGGCTACAGATCATCAACCCCGTCCTACCCATCCCAGCTTTACAGTGAACTGCCACAACATTTTCTATGTCCTCCTTCAACCATGAGGATGCACTTTGACAGAAGGATAGTATAAGTGGCATAGGTGGGCAATTGTGATCAGCAAATGGAAAGGTCGCAACCTATGATGCATCCAAAAAGTCAAAAGCCAATACTTGGGAATTAGCAGAAAGCCATAATGATCGTGGCACTAACAAATAATCAACTTTGACTTTGAGAGGTCAAAACCTCCCCCACCCACAGAATTATACGAGAGAGTATAAATATTACCTTTCCACCAAAAAGTGATGCATCATATAGCCTTTCTGAACAGAGATTATAGACTTTGTATTTTCCCTGCAGATAAAATGCTTGTATGAAGCAGTAGTTAAGACAATGGCAAAGGTGGTAATAGGAAACAATGCAATCAGAATGTCAAACGAATCTTCCCAAGCACCATCTCTTAATGAAGGAAAGGTGAGATCAGTTGCTAAACTAGTTCAGCACGGGAGCAAATTAGACAGCAATGACATTTTTGTGGGAATGAAGCACACAAGCAAACTGAACTCTTCTCAAGATTCTCAACAATTTAATCTGCTGACTTAAGTTGCCAAATAAAATGCTATCTTGCAGAAAACACTGACCCAGTAAACATATGAAATCGTAGAAAAGGAGTAGACAGTGTTGTTTAGCAGGAATTTGAAACAGAGTGGATCTACTATATCTACCATTAAGACGAAATAACGCAATTCCTCACATCTTGGAAAAAGAAGCAGCCACACTGACTAGGTCATGGATAAGAAGTGCAAAAAAATGGAAAGTGACAATCTGTCTGTTTTTTCCCTGTTAGATATTGAAGCTAAAAAAATAGTTGCTTAGTACTAATGGACAAATTTTGGGGACATCATCTCATTTCTGGATTCCATATCATTTTGTTAGAAAGAAAAAGTTTGATGTAACAGAACAGACCTATGTTCACATATAAGCTTTGTTATGCCATGGCTAAATTTTGAATGATTGCAGCAGAACTATCTGTAAACTCAGCAAATGTTATCTAACTCATTTGACTCCTCAATAACATGTCTTAACATAAAATATGTGCAGATTTACAGATCCCAGTGTAGATCAACACACGGATTACTAGAAAGTGCGTTGTATTAGGGGGGGGGGGGGGGGAGCATAAAAAAATAAATAAACAAATAACTCATAGGAATCGCTTGTTTGAAAGATAACATTACCTGGTGGTGCGTCTCAAAAAACTTAATCACCTCTTCCATATGATTACGATAAAAGCCCTGGAAAAGAAGCTTCAGTTACTATATTGTTGGATATCTGAGGTCGAACAAATATTAAATTTTGGCAGAGCTTTTCACCTCAAAATACCCAAATAGACCTGAGCTCATATCTCCAGCTGGGAATCCCATTGCAATTACATTCTCAGTGATATATGTCATATCCAAATCGAATCCTCCTTCCTATTAAGTACATGGCATGATTAGCACAATCGAAAGACTAAGCATACTACTAAATGAGCATATAAAAGAGCTATTACCAGACAAATAGGAGTGTAAAGAGATAAAAGGAATGTATGTGACAGCATTAGAATTGAAAATAACACTAAGTTATGCTCAATAAAGCAACCGCCAATTTATAACAGAGAAATATGAATTCATAGAAGAGAATGATAAGCATAAGTATTGGAGAATATGCATATGGAGTATCCGTAGCTCTTCTCCACCAGCTTTACGTGTGACGGTTTACACAAGACCTCCATTCAAAATACCTACGCCCAGCCTCTTCTGAAAGGTGATTACTAGTCAACCTTTGTGTTTTCAAATGCTTATTTCAAAACAGTTGGTCAGTATTAACTCAACTCATTCCTTTAGATATTAAGATTGAAGATTTAATTTGCATCCGTGAAATACAAACATTGCAAGATTAACACCTATGATTGGGGCTGTTGCATAGATCCCTTGGACAGGGTTTTCCTGGAATTAGACCTAAGTGCAAGGACCCACTTGTAATTTCCCTCCATGTCATGCTAGTTGTTCATTTCCTACAAGGTTTATATGATTTTGAAATGGTCCATAAAACATATTAGTGTTACCTGGTATCTCCTCTTATTTTGTGAGACAACATGACGTGCCTTGACCTGCACAGCCTTCACAGCATTGCGAGATGAGTCAAGCAACCCTTTTGCCACTGATCCGAGGCCACCAGATTGAGCATTTTCTGAGGTGCCTCGATCAGCCTCTTTTGCTGTAGGAGTTCCTGCGGGTAATCGAAATCCCATGCCGTTGGCAAATCTTGATAGTGTCCCAATCCCTGAATTTGGACTCTGTGAACTGTCCTTTGAAGTTGCTAGAGGCTGCGGAAGTTTCAAATTTCTTGTCCAAGATGATATGCCAGAGGCAGATAAGAAAGATGGCAATTCATAGGAAGGGGTCTCTGTCTGAGAAATGCTAGGGACAGTGGGTTTATCTTCAGAAGAAGTGGAAGGAGATTGAGATGATGAGTCCACTGGTTGGGCATCCATTTTGCCACCCAATGCAATGATCAAAAGCTGTAACTCATCCAAGTTAGACCAGCAATTTGAAGCATGTATTGTTTGAATCTCACAAGCTACTCATAGGGCACTCACCATCATCTGACCTAAACATCTACCGATACAATTGGCAGAAAAAGATTCATGGAAAAAGACACTCAATTTCAGATGGCTAGTTAATAGTCACAAGGAACAACATACAGAGGTAATTGAAGAGAAGAGAGTTCAAGGAAGCTGGACTCGCGTCGCGATCAGCATTACCTCTCAGAGCCAACAAAACATTGTGGATGTATTAGTTGGCTTTCAAGGTCGTAATTACAAGTGATGCTCATAAGCAGCAATGCCCCAAGATCGTGCCAAAGTAAAAATTGTGCAGTGACACTTGTGCGACAAACTTCTGTCGTATGATTAGCGCATCACATCACAAACAATTCATTGATGAGATTACATCACCAGAGATCTAGCCTTCCTATTCAGAAATTAGAAGCAGCTCTTCCATACGACGACAAAGATCCAACAATCAATCTTTGTTAAAATCGAAACTTCATTTGTGGGTATTCAGATTAACCTCAATAGCATACATCAACACAGTCAAAAGAGGCCTTCCTCATTGACTAACAAGCATTCGATAATCTGGGCATGAGAAACAACAAATCTTGGGAAATCTCCCGGCCAAATTATCGAGCATATAAAGGAAAAATGTCTGCATAAACACGGGTTTTCGTCAATTATTTGGTTGAGGCCAAGCCCAACCAATTTGATCCTGTGAAGCATTGGTAACTATGTCTATCGACGGTCTTCAGAGACGAACAAGAGCAGAGAGAAAGAGAGATCTGGGCAAGAAGGCTAAAGGGGCACGCACATTAATACATACAGATCAAGAATCTATGCACATTGAGCAAATGGGTGTAGAGACAGAGACACAAGAACGATGATTACGTGCAGATTACTTTAACTCTAAGAGATGGTGAGATCCACTTAAACAAACCAGCAAGCGAGCGAGAGAGCTTTGTCTTTCCCGAGGAAATGCAGGCCCGAAGAAATGGCGGACTTCAAGTCTGGTCACTCCCAGTTTAAGCCATTTTTTCCCGGGAATTTTCTTATAATTAAAGAAAAACGATGACGCCAGAAAAAGGTTATACGCACCATAGATCAAATCCAAGTTAAATTGAAAATAGAAACAGTGCAAATTCTTAGTGAAAGCACATGCTGATCTTTTAACTTGCGTTCTTTTTTTGAAAGGGATAAGTGTACTAATTAAAATTTATTATGAAAGTGCAATTGAATTTTATGACTTACAAAAAGTGTAATTAAGTCAAAAAATTTGTCAAATTAGTGCAATCGAGTTATTCTGTTTTGATTTTACTAGTGGAAAATACCGACATGATTATTTTCTCTTCGCAACGTGACGTTAACCTCGTTAAAATATGAAAGATAAATCTAAAATAAGGTTGTTTTGATTTACATGTAATTTTTAAATCTAAATATAAAAGAGAAAGCAAGGCAAAAGATGAGGGCTTGTAGCCACCCCAGCATCATTGGGATGGTGGGTGCCGATTGGTTAAGGGTCGGCAATCCTCACTAACTGAAAGTGAGATCATGCAATCCCCCACCCAAATTTAGGTGAGGGTTGCGGCTCTCGCTTAGATCAGGTGGATTCACTAGTCACCAGCCTCGCTAGTCAGGGCTTGACAACCCTCGTTGCCCATCCTCACTTTTGCCCGGCCTTCTCAGCGATAGCAGGCCACTAGAGGAAAGACTATAAGTCCTTGTCGCCTAGTCTCACCCTCCTCCTCCTCCTCCTCCTCCGTTTCTTCTTAATTTGGCTTTATTTTAATTTAATTTAAAAATCAAATTTAGATCAAAACGACTTTTAGCCTCATATTACGTGATTAGCCACGTTATTATTGTGTAGGAGAGAGAAAATATTTTAAAAAAATGCGTCGATATTTTCATTAGTTAAGTTGAATTTCATCATATGATTCCTTTCGAATTCTTTTTATTAGTGCAGTCATATTCTTTCCTCTCCCACCACTACTACCATCGTTCAGAAAAGGAAAAAAACATCAATCCCCCTTGCCATTATCATAACCGCCAAACAGATCCGAAGGATGTGATTGCCCAAATTGGACGGATTCACAAGGGAAGACAAGTGATGACGACCCGGCCCGGACCCACGACCCGAACCCGTCGGGTCGGCGCAATCGGGCTGCGTCGTCCATACCCGCTCGAAACCAGGACCATTGAAGAATCTGCGATGCAACGCAGACCAGACACCCCCGACATAAAAAGTAAAAAACAGAGACCAGATCCTCGAAACGCTCCAAACCACGCACGAGAAAAACGAGGGAGGAAAAACAAAAAGAAGAAGAAAAACGACGACCATGATGGATCCGGGCACCTCCACCTCCGCCCCCGCCGCAGCCCCCCGCCGCGTCCGCCGCCCCCTCCGCCGCCGCGGCGTCCGCCTCCCCCGCCTTGTCGCGGTGGACGTTCGCCGCGTCGCAGCGGTATCAGCACCTGCTGGACAGGTCGGTGCCGCACGCGCCGCGGCGGTGGGTCGCGACGCTGGCGGTGGCGTGCGTGTACCTCGTCCGGGTCTACTTCGTGCAGGGCTTCTACATCGTGACGTACGCGCTGGGCATCTACATGCTGAATCTGCTCATCGGGTTCCTCTCCCCCCAGGTCGACCCGGAGCTCCTGGAGCTCGCCGGCGGCGGCGGCGGCGGCGGGGGTTCCCTCCCCACCCGCGGCTCCGACGAGTTCAGGCCCTTCGTCCGCCGCCTCCCCGAGTTCAAGTGCTGGTAGGTTGACGGGTCGGGATCGCTTCGCATTATTATTATTTTCGATTGGTAATTGCGATCGGTTACCTTAATTAGATTCGGTGGATTTGATCTGCGTCACTTCGGGGGCGAAAGATGGAATTGTGTGTTCCTAATACTCTGAATTCGAGGTATTTTGTGGGTGGAAAGATTCGTTGTAGTTGGCGATTTGTGCCTTCAAGTTTGGATAACTTGTAGGCAGACGGTATAGATTGAATTTGTAAGAGATCGGTAAAGTTTATGTTTTTAACGTTGAGGGAGTGTTTTGTGACGCTTTTCAATTGAAGACCGATCCCAGGTTTTCTCAGTGGGAGTTGATTTTGGGGGCACTTTGGTATTGGTTGTTATGATTTGCTAGTGATTGGATTTGGTGGAATTGATCTCTTTCATATCGAAGGAGAAAGATGTGATTGTGTGTTCTGGGTATTCCGATTTCAAGTGGAAGGATTTGATTGGTGTGATGATTTTTGCCTTCAGTTTGGATTTCTTGGAGGAAACCGAACAGTTTTTAATTTGTGAGAGATCGGTGAAATTGGTCTTTATTATGTTTTTAGAATGTGATTTGTTTTTGCTGGGTTGGGGTGATAAAGAGGTGCCGGAGGTCTCATGACTAGATTCAAAATTTGGCAGCTGAAGAAGTTGAATGGTGTGGAACCATCACGGCGTCTCAGTTTCGTGTTTGAATTTTGTTATCACAGGCGGTCACTTGTTCTTGACTTGAGACTGGTTTTAAAAAATGCTTGCCATGATGTAAGAATGCCTTTTGATATGATTTTAATGTTCCAGCATTCTTGATCTGCTCCGTATACGTTTTTCTGTCCAATTACATGTGGATGCTTGAGTTTATTCATGAGGGGCAATTGAAATTGACAATCTAAAGTCAACTCTGGGAGCCAATTGAGAAGCTCAGATTCCCCGTGATGATATGTTTCCTTCTTTTATGTCCTTTCAGATGTATAGCCTTTTTTTTTAACAATCTTTGACTGGCAATATTCTTGTCATTTAATTGATTCAAAACCAAACAATGTTTTGCACTAAATCGAGAATGTCATACAATAATTGTTCGACTCATCAGTCTCTATAGAAGGTCTAATGCTTATGCTTTTGAAGATTCGAATTTTGATCTGCTGATTTCATTGGTTCCATTGGGAGAGCTTTTGGATACAAAAATTCACTTCCTGCTAAGATTGGATGGTTACTTATTTAACATATTCTTCTTGTCTCTCGATGGAAGGTTACAAATCACATGGGCATTTGTGATTGCTTTCGTGATGACGTTCTTCAGCGTTTTTGACGTACCTGTCTTCTGGCCAGTACTCCTTTTCTACTGGGTCATGTTGTTTACGCTTACAATGAGGAGACAGATAATGCTTATGGTCAAATACAAATATGTCCCATTTACTTTCGGCAAACGGGTATGCTGAACTTTATATTCTCTCTTTCTGCATGTCTGCTTCTGCAATTCTTTGGTGTGTATACTTACTTTGCCTTTTGACTCTACTTCTTTTCCATCAGCGCTACGGAAAGAGAGCATCTTCAACTGATAGTGCAAGCCTTCCGAGGGATTAAATATTTTGAGTATGATCTATCTATAGTTCTCGAGTAGGCTTCTCTTATCCTGGTGTCATGGCAGCAGATGGAGCTTTCTCACAGCAAAAGATTGGCTCAAAGATTATTTTGGCATGTTGCCTGATACTCCACCTTTCTGAAAGAAATTTTATAGATAAGCCTACTGAAACCATCATGGAAACTCCTCAAGAGGAGTGAAGTTAATGTACTTTTTCTATCTTAGCTTTAGTAAGGGGTAGTCCCAATTTGTTCTTTAGACATGGCATTTTTTGTATTGCTGTCATTTTAATATAGCTGAAGTTCTTAGTTCCCTTTTTGTTACCTATTATGTGTTTGTCTCCACTTGTCTTTTATTAGCTGTCCCTTTCCCATTTTGGTTGCATGGCCGATTTACGAGAGGATGAACTGTTGCAATATGGATTAGCTTCGAAATCCTCATGATTTCTGTATTCAATCACTATTATTGAGTTTGTCTTGGTGCTTTAAGGAGGATGATTATCAGTGTTGGATGTCTGTAATTGCAGGTTCATTGAGCGAGGATTCCATAACATTTATTGGTAATGGTGTTGTTTTAGATGATGACCTTCTGCTGGAAGCTAAGATTGTTTCTGCTCATGGGTAGACAATGAAAGTGTCAGCCTTTGCCAGCTCAGAGTCCCTCTCTTGTTTGCCTTTCATGAGTTCACATTACTTATACTGTCAGCGATGATTTGTTCTAATTTAAGATGGGAGGGGTTACCATAAAGCTGATTTAACGATGCCTGTGGATTTGTTAGGAGGTTTGGAGTTTTGTTCTAATGGCATGAGGCTTTTAGGAATTGTTAGAACAAATCAATTTGGATACAAAGCGTTAGGACATTCCGGCAGGACTCGCATCTCAGCCAAAACTGATACTTGTTGCTTCCCTTTCTGTAGTTTACAACTCTGTTTCAAATTTCAATACAAGGGAAAGAATTAAAAAAAAAAAAAAAACTACAGATCTGAATGAAATTTTGTGTAAAATCTTTCAGGGGCATGTTCCCTGGGAGGAAAACCGAGCGAGAACTGATCTGAAAAACTGCAAAGATCAACTGCAAAGATCAAGAGCCAGGCCTGTTAAGCACAAGTAAAACGAAAGCAGCAATGACAGAAATGATTGCCTTGGGACTGCTGAAGTAATTGTGCTTGAGACTGGCTCTCCAGGCATTCCAACTATGGTTGTAATATCTGTTCACCTCTAGACAGTGTAGAGAGGTAACTGTCATTGATGTCGAAGACCACATCCTGGCAAAGCCGGTTGAAGAGGTCAGCGACCTCTGCGTTGCTCCCAAGTCAGTGCTCGATGATCCCACAGTAGTGGAGGTACCTGACGTCCTCGGGTGAGTTGATCAAGTTGTCCATGAAGATTACGTACAAGGTGATGTCGTTGCTGCAATCGAAGTGAGACTGCTCGAAGGCTATCAAGTTGAGGAAAAGCGACCTCGTCCCATCATGGATTAGAAGCGGTGGGATCCAGAGGATCCCATCCTTGAACTGGATGTCCCAGAACCTGCCCGTCTTCCTCTTTCTGAACTTGATCCCGGCTTCCCGGAGCTCCGTCATGCAGTGGATGAGCTGCCACCTTTTGTCTGTGACCCAGTTGGAGTGCAACCATCGCTTGATCCATGTCCTCGGCTCTGGCTTCGGGCTCGAGTGGAGAAGGCTTCGCCGGAACACTTCGAGGCAATGAAGCTCGCCCTGCTTGGATAACGGGTTGAAGGTGGTGGTGTAGCCGAGAGATTCCAGCCTGTTGCGGCTAAGCTTGGTCAAAGGCTAGTCTGTTGGCATCAGAGGGTTGAAAAACCAGAGGGCCGGCCTGGCTACGAGCACCTTCTGGTTGGGGTCGCCGAGCTGGAGGCCGAGCATTTGGTCTAGTGTGAAAAGAGGGATATGATTCTCAAGCATGATCATATCTTGCTGGATTGTGTGCATTGATCCCCGCATCGAGAAGACAGAGTCATTGCAGGGTAGCCGAGTTCCTTGAACCCCTCAGCGACTCCCCGGAACAACTCGATCACAAAGCATCCATCAAGAACCATCATCTCCATGAACTTGTTGCTGCTCATGGATATCGTCCCCTCGTTGCAGGCATGAGCTTCCTCCTCGACCTCCTTCACTGCTTCTAGATAAAGGCTTATCTCATAACCGGTGTGCCTGAGGATGCGGTGGAGGCAGCGCCACTTGTGCCGGTCCATCTGGCGGAGGCACTTCTTACTGTGGTGGTATGGCCCGAGGGGGACAATATGGGGGATGTAGGCCTTGTCCTCGCCATCCTTGAGATATTGTGGGATCCGATAAATGGAGAGCTTTGCCAATGAGCAGGCCTCGTCTTCTTGGCAAGCTTGCTCGAGCTTCTCTCTGTGGAGATGACCCATTCAGACTCAGGTGGCCTCGGCTCATCTCTGGAGACGTTTTTGCCTCCGTTGTTCTCGACCACGACCTGGAGAGCCTCGGATGGTTGTTGCTGTAGCTTGAGAACCTGGTGGTCCTGAGGCTGTTGTTGCTGGTGGTGGTGATCTATTAATTCTGTGGATGCATTTGAGGTTGATTTCTTGGGGAGTCCAGATTCCACAGTTTCTCTGAGCTTGAGGGTGATCAAGTACCAACTCGAGCTCTTTGTTGAAAACAGCAACCATTTCTTGTGCCTAACGTTTCTCTGCCTCTGCCTTTCTTGGGTTTTGATCTTTGAATTGATGCTTTCTAAGCGCGCCTACACACCAAAAAAAAAAAGCAGCAGGAGCGGGATTTCATTGTCCAGGGAAACTGAGACAAAGGAGAGATTTTTCCAACATCGAGATTCAATAGGAGGTTGATGTATATTCTTTATCAATTATTTTAGGTAAATCTCAACTGGACAGAGTTGCACATATGGACTACCCCCCACAAATTAAACAATTTTAGTTCGTGCAGAAAACTTATAGGTGTTGTTATTACCTTTCCTGACATAATCCGCCCATCTACGTTTCTTAAATCGTCCATTACTCATCAGCACCTATTGAGACATAAATCGATAACAAGTGAACCCAGATTGAGGAATTCAGTTGTTCAATCGAACCCAATGCCAATAGTCAATTTCCTCAGTTCTTGTTCTCTGTTCGTGAGAGCCACCATCTCCATCATGCGCCGATATGCTTTGTGGGTCCGCGCGTATGGTGGTTATAATAATGATAATTGGTATCATTTGACTAAATACCCAATTGGAAAATTCAACATTTTGCACATGCGATATGCATAAGCTGAAGGGTCCATGATCAACATGCCCCACCATTACCCACACAAGCTATCATTATTGGCCGTCGCCAGTTCAATTACGCAAAATGAAGATGATGAGATCATGTCGGATTTTAGCCGGGAAGGTCATGAGAGGGCTCACTTTCGATTCAACCTTCGGCGAAGGTGATGAGATCATATCGGATTTAAGGTGGGGAGGGTCATGAGAGGGCTCACTTTCAATTCAACTTTCAGGAACGCGCGCATTGCTCACTTTTTCTGTAAGGTTTTCGAATTTATTACATAATTATTATCATAAAAACAAAATTTGAGGTCCTCCGACAAGAACGGTAAAAAAAAATTGCTTACACGATTGATCCGTCACTTTTTGGAGGATAACTTACCATCATTATCCTAGTATTTTATCTTGAGAACAGGAAGACTTGCTTTATCTAGTTCCCAGAGAAATTAACGCTTTTAAAAACTAAAAAGCACATTTATGGGATCCAACTCAGACTTATGTGTGAGTAAATAAATCTTAGTTACCTTTACAATGTAGCTGCTTGCAGACATTTTTATGGAATAAATAAATTCTTCATATTATGATTTTGGTAGGACACTTTGCCTTTACTTAGACAAAAAAGTCAGGATTCGTAATATTAAAAAAGAATTGCATATTAATTCCCTTAAAAACCCCAAGCACCTAAGTAGTGACCCTACAAGCACCTAAAGTTTTTTTTTTTTTTTTTGGATTAATTCCCTTAAAAACCCCAAACTGGTATACCTGTGACAAATTAACCCCAAACTAAATTTTTGACCACCAAAGACCCTAAAGCAGTACACCTTTGACAAATTTACCCGATGTTAGTTTCCGTTAAATTTCATTGTCAAATTATTAAATTAAATGACGCGTGGCAATTGACTGATATACCAATTCGGGATTTTACTCTCCGTTTGTCACAATTTACAATTTTTATGATTTTTTTGTGGTATTAATCCAATTTAACGTGGGGTATATTTGTTATAAATATATTAGTTTGGGATTTTTAGTGATCAAATAAATTAGTTTGGGGTAAATTTGTCATAAATATACAAATTTATGGTTTTTTATGATTCGTCGGGGGTAAATTAGGTGTATTAGTTTGGAGTTTTTCATGGTCAAAAAATAATTTGGGGTAAATTTGTCATATGTGTACCGGTTTGAGGTTTTTCAGAGTATTAACCATTTTTTTTAAATGGAATGGGTGATATTAATATAATGAAGTATCATCTAAATACGGAATTATAATTTATTTGCTATACATGTGTTTAAGTATGGGTGATTCTACTAATAATTGTAGCTTGAAGCGACCATCGCGACAAATGCAACCACCACCATCGACCATGGATCTAAGCATCGCGATAGCTGTAGCTTGCTATGGTTGGTCGCCACAATTTCCTCTCCCATTTATTTTTTGTGTTTTATTTTTTATGATGTCATTATGCAATTTTTTTATATATTAATATTTATATTTACATCTCTCTAGGCCAGAATATCCAATATTTTACAAAATAAAAAATAAATATGTCAGTTTTCCACATTTTTAATCCTAACTTATTTTGATAAAACCAAAAAAAAAAAAAAAAATCCTAACTTGTTTTATAGTACCATAGTCATTGGGAAAAGTACCAAAAAATTTCTAAAAATATTGTATTGGTACAAATTCATTCCTAAGTAATTTAATTGTATCAATTTAGTTCTAAATCTTTTTACAATAGTATGATTTCATTACATTTGGTCAATTTAGGCTAGAAATTGCTGACATTGATGTTAAATTTTGATTTGACATTTAAAAATTCAATCATATGTCTATAATATCGATGTTCAAATAGAATGGGTTTTACATCATCAAAAATTTCCGAAGGTTTTGAACGATAATTTATCTTGTGGAGATGACTCATCCACCCACAAGCTTATTCTAAAATCATTCTCCTATCACATAAAGGATTGGACCTGAGTGCTGTAACTATTAGTTCTTACATTTATTTCAAGTGAGAAAAAGTACAATATAGCTAATGATTTTGGGAAAGGCATTAGCTAGAATAAATGCAATAAAATATCTTTCCTAAGCCACAGTCTTTATACAAGGAAAAAAGAGAAAAAAAATCCTCCACACAAGGAAAGATAAAATGAGTTCGTCAACTTTGGAAATTCTTTCGACACTTCCAAAATATACAAGAATTGCTTAACTGATCTGATCTGATTGAGAGCAATTTGTGGAATTATATGGCTGTACAGAGATATTTTCTCTAATGTGCCTTTGCAAGAGAGGCGTTTCATTGCGAACACCGTTCTTGAACTGTAAAAGAATATATCGTTGCCATGCAAGAGGCTTTGTTAGTGCATTTTCGAGTTCATCATGAGCTAAGTAACATCGACATTGACATGTGACACATGGTACGATACAATACGTCGTTTCTAAAAAAATAGAGAATTTCAACACGTTGGGACATGTTGTATATTAAAGGTATGTTTTTACATATACATGATAAATTATGATTTTTATGATTATTTTAGTCAAATTAATTTGATTCAAATTCACAAATAAATAAATAATAAAAAAGAGCCTAGAATGAATTTACATTAAAAACATTAATTCATCATTTGTTAATATCATTCATTATTTTAATTGACAAATTCAACTCCACTCCAATAATTCATAAAATTTGGAGGAAAAAAAGAAGAAGCAATCTACATTCTGGACTCGCGAGTTAAAACGTGTCAGAATAGAAGAGAGAAAAAAAAAACTTGGAGGGTGAATTGTGTGTCATGAGAAGTGAGAGTTGGAATAGAAGACAACATTAGATTTTTCTTTTTTCCCCTTTTAATTTTTGAATTTTTATTTTCTTACATAATTACATTTTGACCCCTCATTTATTGAAATTTTTTAAAATTGATCCAGTGCATGTTAGAATCACGTGTCAGAATTCCGAACTCGCAATCGTAATTCCGAACTCACTTGTTGAAGAGTGTTGGGAGAGTTGACCAAGTGTCGGATTTTTTGACACATGTTGATCGAGTGTCGCAGAGTGTCGAAAAGTATCGGAGAGTGTTGGATATGTGTTAGAGTGTTTGACACAATGCGAAAATTCTCGGAGAGTGTCGATGCTTTCTAGATCGTGAGTGGACACATTACACACTCGCAACTGACCTTTGTGAACCATGTTGCGAACAAAGTGATAATCATTGGTAATGTGCTTCATTTTAGAGTGAAAAATAGGATTATTGCACACACGAGGAGCTCCAACCACGATTAATGCTAGGTGTGGTTGAAGAAGACTCTCCAAGTTCATGCAAGAGAGGTTGAATTCATGTGAGGTCAGAAGTTGTCACAACAACGTGATACTCAGCTTTAGTAGATGAATGAGCAGTGAAGCGTTGCTTATGAGAGCACTGAGATATAGGATTCCAGCCAATATAAACAATTTAAACAATTGTAGACTTACGGTCATTTGGATTGCTTGTGCAATTAGCATTAGAGAATGCATGAAGCGATAGAGAGGGCCTACTTTGTAAATGGAGGCTAAAATTGATAGTCCCTTTAAGATAACATTAAACATGTGTAATAGCACTCCGATATAACTTGATTGGTTGATGCATAACGTGACATCATGTATTGTGAATGCAAGATAAGAGCACCAACAATCTTTCTGTATTTAGTAGCATATGCATGAGGCAACCTATCAGCAAGAGTGAGAGTTGCCGGTAGCCATTGGGGTGGAAATCTCTTGTGCTCCAAGCATGGTTGCTTGATTAAAGAATATTCCTTACATAATTGTGCTGTGTGAAAAAGAGACCAAACTTCATGCGTACTGCCTCAATTCCAAGGAAAAAAAAAACGTAGATCCCCAAATCTTTTAGTAAAAATTACTGCAAGCTCTCATAAACTTTTGCAAAAATTTTGTATCAGTTCCTGTCAGGATCAAATATTCTGACTAAACCAAGAACTAAGCAATAATGTAATCATACTTGTTTATACAAAGTGAGGAATCTGATTTGAATTAGATAAATCCAAACGCGATGACAAAGGAACTAAGTGGTTCATACTATGCATGGAGGGTTTGCCTAAGATACTAAATAGCCTTTTTCAATTGACATATGTCATTAGAATGTGATTGATCAACAACAGCCGATGGTTGATGTATTTAGACATCCCCCATAAGAGTCCATGAAGGCATTGTTAATGTCTGGTTATAGAAGAGGCTAACCGTTTGATAAGGCTAGACAAAGGACAACCCGCACTGTGGTGAGTTTAACAATTGGACTAAAAGTATGACCATAATCAAATTAGGTCGTTGGTGGAATCCCTTGGTGACAGGTTGTGCTTTGTATTGACCTATGCTACCCTGTAAGTCTTACTTGACTCAAAATGTCCACTTGTAGCTAATGATAGTATGATGAGGCTCAGGTGGTACAAGTTGCCATGTACCATTTTGGAGAATTGCATTAAGTTTCTCTTATATAGCAACACGCCACTTTGGATCTTTTAGGGCATGGGAAACATATGTTTGTTTAATTGAGGGAGACAAAGGGTGTTTGGTGGCTAACTGTACTTGTTTAGGTTTGTAATTTTTATTTTGAGAGCGAGTGATCATCCTATGAGAACAAGTAGGTATTTATGGAATTGTGGTGGACGAATATGGAGCTTGTGTGGTTGTGATAGATCCGCACTTGGAGACGTTAAATCGGTGTTCTCAACTAAAGTTGCTAGGCTATTCAAGAGTTGGTCTAAACTTCTCCAACCATTGAATTTGGAAGAGTCATTACCTGTCTAGTGTTGAAGTATTTATTAAAACATGAGAGGATGCACAGGTATTTTGACGTGGCACATCGGGTTGAGAAGTGGTGCAATTGAGTGGTTTAGTGTGCTTGGAATAGGGATGATGTACTCATCAAACACCACGTGACGTGAGGCAATGACTTTGTTTTGTTAAGCATCATAACACTTTTAAGCACTTTGATTAGGAGAGTATTGGGAAAAGGACATCACAAGTGCCATAAATTTCGTACAATGTTCATTTGAGTATCATAACTTTTTGTTTTGATTACTTGAGTGTCATGACTTGTATGCTGTGCTCACTTGAGCGCAAACTTTTTTTTTTTCTGATAATTTGAGTGCCATATAAACTTTTCAATCAATCAATTGAGAGCCATAACTTTTTAAAAACATTCACCACCAGTGTTGTGTCACATTAGATTCCGGCACTTGAGTGAACTTTTTAAAATTTTTTTATCACTTAAGTGATCGATTGAAAATTATGGTACTCGAGTGAACGCTTTTTAGAAGTTATGACACTTGAGTGGTTGGAAAAAAAATTATGGCACTCAAGTGAGTGTTGCACGAAAGGTATAACACTTGTAATATCTATATCTTAGAGAGTATCCTAGAAACTAGGGGTGAGCAGTGGTCTAGGGTCGACCCTGCCGGTCCTGGTTCGGTTCTCAAGGGGACTGGGTCGGTCCTTGGTCCTGAAATTCCAGGACTGACACTGTGCGGGTTGGTCCTCGGTCTTAAGAGTTTTGGGTCGGTCCAACCCTGGACTAACCCTGTATATATATATATAATATTACATTATATTATTTATAATTCTTTTATATATTCAAACCTAAGTAAAATGTCTGTTATAAAACCTAAGAGTTATGGTGAGATGTTCTATCAATAGCACTAATAGTAATTTCAATTTAAAACTTTTGTTGAGTATTAATTATGTGTCGTTTGTTTTGTTTTCAGGTGTTTAGAAGTTCAAGTGAATTAACAAGATGTGAAGTTATATATTCATAGTTTATATTAAGTATTTTGAACTTTTTATGGTTTAATTGTATTTTACTAATGAATTTCAGCTGCACTTTGCTTTTCAATTTGTGTCAAATGGTAGAAGTTTTTGAAGAGTAGAGTAGTACTGCAGTTGCTACGGAGATTTGCTAGTCAAGTGGTGTGAAGCTCATTTTTTGGTTGAGTGGACTCTACATGATCAAATGCAGGAAAACGCTTTTGCATATGGTGTTATGAATATTAAAGATAGATGATTACAAGAACTTTCCATCTTGTCCCATCGATGAGCGGTTAGTAAGTACGGAATTTCTATTTTTTTTTTTTTGGTAACCTAGGGAACCCCGTTCGCTTCGCGGCGGAGTAAACCCGGGGACAAATAGAGTCACCACCACCCTTGCCTACCGGGTAAGTCGTTTGACGACGCCGAGAATCGAACACTGGACCTCTCGTGAAAGGAACCAGCGCCCAACCAACTACGCCGCCGCCACGGGTGGTACGAAATTTCTATTATTGTGTCATCTTAAATTTGCTGAATATGTATTGGTATTTATAGTTTAGTTGCACAATGCCGCATTGTCGATGGACGTGTAATTTGAATTTGTAGGTTTGCTTTTTTAGGGAGTATAAAAAACAAGACAAAAAAAATTATCGATCGGTCCCGGGTTGACCCTGGAACCGGACCGAACCCATTGGGTCGGTCCGGTCCTTGGTCCCAGGCTCAATAGGGTCGGTCCTCGGTCCTAAAAATTGAGGACCGACACTGTACGGGTTGGTCCTAAGATTAGGGGGTGGCCTGGACCAACCCGGACCATGCTCACCCCTACTAGAAACATGCAAGGTTTCAATTTTTATTCAAGTTTGTGGCTGTCATTTGTTTTTAAGCTATGGACAGCACGACCAACCTAGACTTGAAGTTTAGGGTAATTTGGACAAGAGTTGAAAAGAATCTCAAAAGGAGATTTGAATTTCAAGACTGGTGTAGGTAGACGATTTTATTAGATATGCAACGACTTGAAAAGTATATGACCAAAACAAGAATAGATGAAAGACTTGATGAAGTAATGTCAGACCCATTTCGACAATATTCCTATGACGACGCTCCGTGATCACATTATGATGGCGTGCGTATGGGTGATTGCAGATGTGTGATTTCATGAGATAGGAAAGTTGCTTTTATTCTTGGTATTCTCCACCTCCATCCAAATTTATTGAATTCCGCAAATAGAGAAAAACATCATATTTTTGTTTGATTGGATAAAACTAAATATAACTAGTATAATGATCCATAATGATAGCGTAATAAGAGAAAGCCATTTATTGATTTCACTAGTATGGGACCTCAAATGTCACTATAAATAAGTCCAAGAAGTCATCCGCTAGACAATGTAGAAGCACCAAATGAAAGTCTATGACTCTTGTACATTGATGACTTGCACAAGGATCCAAAACATGACTTGCAAGTAGAAGGAATTGACCTTGATTATAAATGGAATTCTAAGATCTGATGGGAGGGATGATCAGGACTTGATGCCGATCATTGGAGGATGCACGAACACCCATCACAGTGGAGGGTGGTATCTGAACCATGTGAAGTGAAGATGGAAGTTCATAGATAATCATTATTATTTAGGCCAAATGTGAGAATCGTCCCTGTGCATAGATTCTTCATAAAAAAATTATTGGGAAAAAATTCACGAATGCTTTGTTAGTCTTGCAACACTTCAAAACTTTAATTAATTTTTTGGGATAAGTATATTGAAAGTCCTAAAACTTGTCACGAAAGTATAATTGAGTCATAAAACTTCAAAAAACTTCAATTAAATTTTAACACTTCTCGCAAAATGCAGTTGAGTCCTAAAAGTTTCAAAAAGTGTAATCAAATTTTAAAATTTGTCAAATTGATTAAATCTAATCCTTCAGTTGATTACGCTTTTTGAAAGTTTTAGAATTGGATTGCACATTGACAAGTTTTAGAAATTGATTGGATTTTTTCAAAGTTGATGACTTAATTATACTTTCGTATTAGTTTTAGGATCCGATTGCACCTTTTTTTTTTTTTTAAACTTTAGGACTTAATTGCACTTTCATAATATATTTTAAGACTTTTATTGCTCTTATCCCTAATATTTTTTTTACTAATATTAGGAACACACAAAACATCTGAAAATGAACACAAACGGTGGACAAGGCAAGTTGATTTGAAGCTTTGTGTGAAATTTGCAGGCTGAGCCATCATCGGTAATGATATTATCAGGGCCTTCATAATTGGAATGTAAAAGAGAGATATTCCACATTTGAAGTGACATGATGAGGATCTCCATAATCCATGAGAAATCCTTGTCAGCTTGGCGAGACACCACGGTGTTGTCTCCAGTATGAGGAGAGGAGAAATATTATTTGGTACTATAGACTGCTTTTCTAAGTGGCCTACCTGTTCACATAGTTGGCATTGGACTTGTGCTTTTTGATTGGTTCAATTACGATCGTAATTGTTGCTTTGCTGCCATTGAGACTGTGGAGTTGACTGGAAGGGGTTTGACCCTCGATTTGAAGTGGGACACTAATTGGCACTTCTGTTAAAATCTTTCTTGATGAGATTTGTGGTGACAAGAGTCAATTTACCTCGATTCTCTACTTTGAAGATATTGCTCGAAGTCAACAAATTTGTCATGGAGTTCCTCGAAGGAAACGAGCTACTCACGTGCTCTGACGGTGGTGGAAATTTTGTTGAATTTGAAACCCGTTCCATTTAAGACATGTATTATCAAATCATCATCACTAATGGGAGAGTGGATGATGGCAAGTTTGTCAGCAATCCTTCGACAACTTGCAAATACTTAGCTATTAATCGAGTGTCAAACTTTGTAATACTCTTTTAGACTCATGATAAGCCAGCATGTCTTCTCGGCAAAGAAATGCAACGGTTTATTCCAAACCTCTTGTGCTGTTTTGGCAGAAGCAACGAAACATACGATTGAGTCCGAAATGGAAGCTATGATTACATGAAGCAATAGTTGATCTTGGTGCATCCAATGAGAATAACATGGATTAATGTTTACATTGCCATCAGTCATGGTTTTAGATTGACACAATATGGTTCCATCTTCATGCCCCATTTAATCGTAGCCTAAGAGTAGAGAATTAAACTAGCCAATAAGGAAGAATTGTGATAAGTACACTAGAAGTGCCAAAAGTTGTGTACGGCGCTCACTTTGGTGTCAAAAGTTTATTTTAGATCACTTATGTGTCAAAAAGTTTGAAAAACAATCATTTTAATGCCAACGCCAATCTGATTGACTAAAAATCCGACATCTCACTTTTTTATTAATTTTTGAAGCTGATGTGGCTCGCCGGAAAGTACAGTCAGCATATAAACAACAAAACGACGCCGTTTGGCATCTTTCCCCCAAGTCAGAACCCTAAATCCCCAAACTGAGAGAGAGAGAGAGAGAGAGAGAGAGAGAGAGAGAGAGAGAGAGAGAGAGAGAGAGAGAGAGAGAGAGAAGGCATGGCATGGGCTTCCCCGTCGTCTTCTTCCTCGAAGAACAACACTAGCACCAGCACAACTCTGCCTCCGGTTCGTTCGACATTGTCGACAAGCCCAAGCTCTTGTCCTCCTCCTTCTCCTTCCCCCTTTAGAAGGACCCACTTCAGCCGCTCCCTAAGTAAAGCCTAATCCACCATCTTCATCTGCGCCCTCCTTGTTTCCCTCGACCTCCTCGTCTTTGCTCTCTCCACCTTCGACCCCCCTTCCTTGTCCTCCTCGTCCTCCTCCTCCGCCCTCGCCTCCTATTCTTCCTGTCGCTTCCTGCCCGAGCAACAACCTCATCCTCTCCTCGCTCACCTAGTCGAGCAACTACGACAAAGGTTGAGCGACGGTGGCCGAGCGAGCTAGGTCGGCGTTGGGCAAGGATCGAACAAAAAAACCCTAATTACAATCCCCATACGAGCTGTGTGGTGTTGTTTTTGTGAGGCGATCCATGTATGACGGCAAAACGCTATTGTTTTCTTAAGGAGAACGGAAATACGTTGTTTAAAAGCCACGTCAACTTTTTTTTTTTTTTTTTTTTAAATATAAAAGCCACGTAACCAATTTGGCTAGAATCTCTCACTGGTGGCACTAAAGTGATCGCTTTTTCTCTGATTAGGCACTTAAGTAATCCAATAGAAACTTTTGGCACCAAAGTGAGCGCCGTACACAACTTTTGGCACTTTTAGTGTACTTTCCCCAGGAAGAATTAAACTTGAGGGGTAATTGCGCTAGCTCCATTGATGGACATAAGCATGATAGTGTCATTTGAAGAGGGGTTAGTGACTTAAGTAGCACCGACACCGACACACGACACGCGACACGACACGACATGCCAATACGTCGTTTCTAAAAAAATAGAGAATTCCAACATATTGAGATACGTTGTAATTAAATGTATATTTATATATGATAAATGATCATTTTTATGATTATTTTAATCAAATTAATTTTATTCAATTCCATAAATAAATAATTAATTAAAAAATGAACCTAAAATGAATTTACATTAAAACATTAATCCACCATTTATTAATATAATTCATTATTTCAATTTGACAAATTTAATTTTACTCCAATATTTTATAAAACTTGAATGTTAAAAAAACAAGCAATCCACATTCTGGATTCGCATGTTGGAAGATAAGGGGAAAAAAAAACTTGTCGGGTGAATTGTGTGTTATAGGAAGTGAGAGTCGGAAGAGAATAGAAGGTTAGGTTTTTCTTTTTCCCAATTTATTATTTTTATAATTTATTAATTTTTTTTATTTTTACATTTTGACCATTCATTTATTGATTTTTTTTTTTAAATTGACCCCGTATATGTCAGAATCATATGTCGAAATTCCGAACTTGCATGTGGAAATTCCCAATTCCTGTGTCGAAGAGTGTTGGGAGAGTTGACTAGGTATTGGATTTTCCAACAAGTATTGATAAAGTGTTGGAGAGTGTCAAACATGATACAAAGGCTCCCGGAGAATATTGGTGCTTCATAATCAGTGACTACTAAAGGGACGCTACTATTTGAGGATTCTTCTTCTATTGGAAAGAAAATGAATGGTATGCTTATGAGCAAAGACTATGATACCCATGAAGGATTGGACAAGAAGCTTATTGTTGTTCTTACACGTATTAAATATACAAAATAGCTAATGAGTTACGGAGAGATATTAGCTAGGATAAATGTAATAAAATAACCTTCTTAAGCTATGGCCTCTATATAAAGAAAGATAAAATCATCTATACAAGAAAAGATAAAATGAATTTATCAACTTTGGAAACTCTTACTACACTTGCCAAGAATACAAGAATTGCTTGATTGGTCTTGATTTGATTGAAAGCAATTTCTAGAATTTCTTGGCTATTGACAAATATTTTCTCCAATATCATGCATATGCAGGTGATGAAGTGAAGCTTTATTTAGCTCTATTTGGGGGAAAAGAACTATTAGTTGTAGAGGAGGACTATAAACTCCCCTCAACTCACTAGAAAATGCTCCCATTTAGATCCATTTAGTTAGACAAGTTTCGAACTCTAATTAATTGTATTTCTTTCATAATCAATAAATGATGAATAAATCTTAAAGAATTAATGAGAGTAGCTCACAGACTCAAGTCACAGAGGTGAATCGCATTTAGAGCCCAGCAACCCGCAAGTAATAGGACTTGGCATTACCAAAAAATGCTTCTTTTGATAAGAGAGGGGGCAATTCTTGTCTGGATCCAAGTGCAGACAAGTAAATCACAATTATTGATTTTGCAAGTCCCCGAGTTCCACATGTGGAATCCATGTGAATTCTGTAAAATCAATGGTTGTGAGTTAGCCTGCCCAATAAACCCGAGTCTAAAAAAATTGATGAAGGAGAGGAGGGAGTCCTGCAAACTCACTGCCAGTCGTTTGGACTTCATCACAAGAAGAAAGCTGCTAAGAATTCGCAGAGGTTACTGCCAAAAGGAGGAGACAAACTTAGAGGTTCTTTTTGGCCTAGCAAAAGGCAAACATCTATTTTCTTTTCTTTTTTTGATAAGTTGTCTTTTAATTTTCATAGCCTTATTATCAACTCTTAAACATTCAATTTCATCCGAAAACGTTAGATGCATTTATATAATTCAAATGTTTAATAGAAGCCAAAAAAGTTGAAAGATTTATCACTGGAAAGTTGTGGCTTGACATATAAAAATCATAAGATGGTTTTTGGGATATTATTGCATATTGGACTCGATATTACATGACAAATATAGTTCACTCGGTCTAAGTTTGACTGCCATCACATTTTTTCTCTCACTAGGAGGTGAGACCTCCACATCTCGAGCATCCAATTGCAAATTCACTACTGATAGTCAATTACTCACTAGCCTAATTCCCAGATTTTCCCCGGGATTTATTGTTAGGGAAATCCCTTATGATGTTTTGAAGATGACAAAATAAATCAAAGGCTACTAACGTGTTTAATGGTTAAGTAATAGACCATGCAGATGATATAACATGTAAAGGATATTGTCAAAGTCTGAAGACGGCCAGAAGATTGAACGTAACACATGTCCAAAGTATATTCTGAAGATTTCCAGACTTTTGTGTCAAAGTCTGAAGACTGCCAGACTTTAATGTCAAAGTCTGTTCTACATCAGAAGTCTGCCAACTCTGACAAATTCCAGACTGAACATGAATGAAGAACCATAAGACAGACTCTATGCTGAAGCAGAATGTAACAGACTGTGTTTAGACCTTAAAGCTAAATATGTTCAGAAGCAGAATTTGTATGCTGAAGCAGAATGTAACAGACTATGTTTAGTTTAGCTAACTCAGAAGCAGAATTTGCAAAGTCAAATCGCACTTAGACTCAGATTGTAAAGTCTATTGCTCTCAAACTTTACATCCAGATTCGACAGAACGTAACTCAAGCCTCGAAGATATAACGGCTAGTGATCTGGTTTGGATTCCACATCAAGGTTGATTTGATTGACTCAATCTAATTGATTGACAATTAGATCTTGAAGACAAAAACTTTCTATATGAAGAAGCTTTACTTATGGAAACCAAGATTCTGTTTGTATGGGCGATCGGAATCAATTTGGGATTCTACTTTTGTCACTCAACGGCTACCAAATCTTCTAGATACAGAGTTGTCCAATGGGTATAAAGACGATCCTCAAGATGCTGTTCAACGGCTAGTTTGGAAGTGGAGGAGTATTTAAGGAGATGAAGGACCGATGAGCAAGTAAGAGACGGAGCGTAGAATTTATAATTCCAAAGTCTGAGCGACCTTCGATCATACACTTGTCTCTCGTGAGCTTAAACGTTTGTGATCTTGAGAGAAATACCAAAAGAGTGACTTAGTGAGATAGTGTGATCTACTACTAAGTGTTTGCACTTGAAGTTGTAATCTCTTGTTCATTGCATAGTGGAATCTAGCCAAGAAGGCTGTTAGCATGGGAGAGTGGACGTAGGCTTGGATTAAGCCGAACCACTATAAACCTCGTGTTCTTATTCTCTTCCCTGAACTCCTTTATTTTGTTCGTAATTCTATTTAACTGTTAAAGTCTGATCTCGCTCAAAGTCTGCTACTCTTCAGACTCAGTTTCAAAAGTCTATTGTTATTCAGACTCAGGTTAAAAGTAAAGGTTTTCACTGTATTTTGCATAATCTGTTTTTACACCTATTCACCCCCCTCTAGGTGTTCATACTAGCACTCTCATTTATCACTCCCAAAGCGCTCGCTAGTTAATTTCCATCATATAAGAAATCAAGAGAGCGGCCTATAGTAGGCATAGACTGCAAAGATGGTATGTATGAAAGAAAGTACAAGCAAAACGAAAGCAGCAATTAAGGATGTGATTGACCAGGGATTGCTGAAGTACTTAAGCTTGAGAGTGGCTATCCAGCCATTGCACCTGTTGCTGGAGTAAGTGTTCACATCCTCAGACAGTTTAGAGAGATAACTGTTGTTGATGTAGAAGATCACCTTCTTGCAAAGCTGGTTGAAGAGGTCAACGACCTTGGCGTCGCTCCCAAGCCAATGCTCAATGATCTCACAGTTATGGAGGTGCTCCACGTCCTCGGGGGAGTTAATCAAATTGTCCATGAAGATTATGTAGGTGGTGATGTCGTTGTTGCAATTGAAGTGGCATTGCTCGAAGGCCATCAAGTTGAGGAAGAGGGCCCTAGTCCCATCATCAATCTGAAGCCGGGGGATCCAGAGGATCCCATCCTTGAACTGGATGTCCCAGAACTTGTCTGTTTTCCCCCTCCTGAACTTGATCTCGGCTTTCCGGAGCTCAGTCGCGCAGTGGACGAGCTGTTGTCGCTTCTACGATGACTTCTTGGTCTCTTCCTGCTTTGGGCCTGGGTATAGGAGGCTCTGCCGAAACAATTCGAGGCTATGGAGCTCTTCCTGGTCCCAGTTCCTGCTAAGGTTGGTCAAGGGCCTATCCGTCAACTCCATATGATTGAAGAATTGGAGGGCTAGCTTGGCCACGAGCCCCTTCTGGTTGGGGTTTCCGAGCTGGAGGCCAAGCAGCCGGTCGAGTATGAAGAGCGGGATCTGATTTTCAAGCATGATCATGTCCTGCAGGATCATGTGAATCGATCCCCATGTCGAGAAGATGGAGTCATCGCATCGGTAGCCAAGTGTCTCGAACCTCTCGGTGACTCCCCTGAATAGCTCGATAATAAAGCACCCGTCAAGAACCATCATCTCCACAAACTCGTTGCTGCTCATGGATATTGTCCCCTCATAGCATGCACGAGCTTTCTCCTCAACCTTCTTCACCGAGTATAGATAGCAGGCTATCTTGTGATTGGTGCGCCCAAGGATGCAGTGGAGGCAGCGCCACTTGTGCCGGTCCATCTAGCGGAGGTGCTCCTTACCGTGGTGGTATGGCCCGAGGGAGACGATCTGGGGAATGTAGGCCTTGTCCTCGCCATCCTTGAGATTGTGTGGGATCCGGTAAATGGAATGCTTTGCCCAGCATGCCTTGTGGTCCTGCTGAGCTTGCTGGAGCTTCCCTTCGATGGAGATGACCCACTCCGAATCGTGCGGCCTCGGCTCATCTTTGGGGTCATTTTTGCCTCTGTTGTTCACGATCCTGGTCAAGTCAGATGAATTTTCATCAGATTCAGATCGCTCCCAGGGTTCCGCTCCGGAGAGTGGCGGAGCCCTGTTGCGGGGACTCCCAGTCTAAATGTACGATTTAGGGACAAATTTAACGATATCTAGATCTCTCTTCTCCATGTCAACAATTGTGGCCTTCGAAAATCTTGGAAGTGGGAAGCAAGCAAGTTGAAGAAATGCAAAGCTGTCTAGAAGAGCCCGCCGGATACTCACGGGAGCAACGAAAGCAAGAGAAATAAAAGACGGCACAGCTGTAAAAGACCAAAAGAGAATTCTTACGCGAGCAGCAAGCAAGGAGGAAAAAAAAAAAAGCCACAGCCGTAACAGACCAAAAGAGATTGTATCTGACCAAAAAAAAAAAAAAAAAGAGAAGACTTGTAGTAAAAAAAAAAAATGCTACAAAAGAAAAGGTCAAGAGAATTGGCTGAACTTGTGATATCTTCCAAGGCGGTCTTACTAAGTCGGTTGTCCTTGCTCCATAAACTGAGCTTAGTTCATTAATGTAAGAGGTGCGGGGAGCAGACCTTCCCATGGAGGGGGAGTAGGAACTCAAAAGGCATCTCTTGATGTTCTCTTCCACCAAAACCAAATGAGCTATATCCCATTGCCATGAAACCTTGAATTCATATACCTTGTCCCCTGGTCCGTTCTCCGTCATATATATCCCATGCACATACACACTTGTACATTACACCAAAAAGTAATAGTGGCATCAAAACCACGCTTCTGCAAACCCTAATTCACCGCGTCGAGGCTGTTGTTGTTCGTGGTGGCGATTTGATTCTATGGATGATGCATTGGAGGTTGATTTCCTCGGGTGTCCAGATTCCACAGTTTATCTGAGCCTTTTGTCGAAGACAGCAGCCATTCCTTGTGAAGACTTGGTCAATCTTTCTCTGCCTTTGCCTTTCTTGGGTCTTGATCTTTGAAATTGATGCTTTCTGAGGAAAAAAAGAAAGAAAGAAAGAAAAGAGGAGACATTTTTCCAACTTTATAAGCTGAAAGTCTGAGGATTAAGAATTGGTGATAATGTCTCACTCCCCGTTAGAACTACGTTAAAGGATCACGAGGATTAGACACTACTATGACTATCTAACCTCCCTCGTAGAAGCTATCATTTGGGATTTCAGATAAACCAATTCCACTATTATTCCAGAAATGTCGGCTGTTGTTGTTATAAACATCCTTCCGGTCCATCATACACGTGATGACTCTAATTATGATCCATTAATCTTTTGTTATTAACGGTATACCTTATATAATCAACTCTCAGCCGACGTTGGCCAATAACACATAAAAAGCTAGTTAATAAAGAACGGGGATTTCATAATTCATGGACCAGGTTCTTTTTAGTAATGGAGAATGCTATATTTACGGAATTTGGGCTACTGAATTGGCATACTAAATGATGTGGCAAACCGTTACTGCGTGCTGAAAGTGCCAACTAACTTTAGTGCCCATTCTCAATCTGCCATAAATTTTGTAGACTGATTTTAACTTATCTAGCATGGTCGGATGTGATAATATTACCTGAGAAGCATCACATTAGATATATGTCATCTCCCATTGGGTACCATTGCTTTTGACTCTATTTATGATCCATTATTATTTTATTTTTTTGTTAACAGTGGTTGGCGGTATATCAACTCTCGATCATTAGGATGACACCAATCAATAAAAAGGTTAATAAATAGACAAATCTCAACCATCTAATGACAATTATTTATGGTGCATTATCTACCTTAGAAAGTTCCCACACAATAAAAGCACAACACGCTATTAGATTCAAGGTGTAGTGGCACAACACTAGTAATTCCGAACTCCATAGGCACAATATGAGATTAATTGATTCGGAGAGGAAGAAAATGTGGTCTTTTGTCGATGGTTGACCTAGGGATTGAGATTAGGCATTAAAAAATAACAAAAGAAATTGCCCCACATAATTCATTAACCCAGTATATCCAAATCATATGTATATACTATCTGAGTTCACATAAAATTTGGATTTTACATCACCAAAAATTTCACAATTCTTCTAAATCTCATTTATCTTGTAGAGATGACTCATCCATTCACAAGTTTATTCTAATATCATTCTCGTATCATGCGCGTGGTCTGTGAAAGGAGATGGAGTGAAGTTTTATTTCGCTCAACTTGGTGGGAAAAGAAGTAGAAGGATATGTTGTAGAGGAGGATGATAAACTCCCCTCACCATACTAATAACCGCTTCCTTTTTAATTCACTTTAAGTAGATAAGTTTCAAACGTAGACTCATTAGATCTGTTTTTTACAATTAACAAAATTAGGAATAAATCTTAGAGAATTAGTGTGAGTAACTCATAGACTTGAGGCATAGAGGTGAAACACATGTAGAATCCCTAGGCACTCTACAATTAATTGTACTTGACATTACTGGAAAATGCTTCTCTCCACAAGGGAAATAAAAAAAATACTTATCTGGATTAGGCTCATTGGATCAAATTAGTTATAATCGTTGATCCTGTAAGACCCACATGTGGGATCAATAAGATTAATGGTTGTAATTTACTCTGTTCAATGAACCCAGGTCCAAGGAAGAATCTGGTAAAGGAGAAAGGGAGTCCTCCAATGACAAAAAGGAAGCAAACTTGGAAGGGGAATTAATACTTGCCTTCTAAAGAACTCGAAGTCGAAGTTAAGGTCAAGAGAGAGAGTCCTGCCTCATATTTTCCTTGCCTTTAGAAGAATCAAAGAGGTGCTTGCCTTCATTAAAATGAGAGTATGTGATTCTCCTTAAGGTAAGACCTACCCATAAAGAAATGCAGATTCATAACTTCATTAAGACCTACCCACCTTCACACATAGAACGCCCAAAATGTCATACCCCCAACTCTACAAGAACATGGGCAATGACACGGTTATCGGGAAAATTGTCTAAAAAGTCTCAAAATTATTACACTTTTGTTAATTTAGTCTAAAATATTTCAATTTTGCCAACTCAGTTATGAACCTTTCTATGTTTTGCCAATTGAATCCATTAAACTAATTTTGGCTGAAAATCGCTAACGTAGACGCCGACCATCCTACGTGGAAATTTTTTGTAATATTTTAATAATTTTTTATTCTTTTCCTTCTTCTCTTTTCTTCTTTCTTCTTTCTTTTTCCCTTTCTCCCTTTGCCGGCCACCGCTAGGCCTTGTCAATGTTCAAAGAGTCGTTGACTTGAGGTGAGGGCCACCCTTGCTAGCCTTGGCCTTAAGCTTGGGCCGTAGCTATTAATGATGGTTGGGATCTAGAGCTTGTGGTTGCCATGGCCACTTGAGCTCAAGCTTTGGCTTGTGGTCATGGCTAGGATGTGACATCCCAAAACGTCATGTGTGACACATGTACTTTCTAATTTTTTATTTGATTAATAGCAAGCGGAAGCATCACAAATATATCACCATACAACATACAAGAAGATTGTCACACAAGTTAAATATTACACATATATTTCATTATGTTAACTTTATATTTACAACCCATAACGGTATCTCAAACAACACACAAAATTCGAAAAGACTTGGGGAGGATTGAGATTGCCTAACTTCAAGACTATCCTCTTACACCCAAAAGCCTACTTGTACATCACCAAAGCTAATATCTAAGGATTGATGACCTCCCCCAACGACGGCTCATTGGAAATGTAGCCGGGGGGACTATCAAATTCTCTAAGTGATCCTAATCAATCACTGTCAAAGTTGCATATCATGCTATGTACTAATGTGGAACCCACTTAGCAAGTCCCACATCGACCTAAACCATGGTGGTGCACTTAACATACATAAGAACCGTATAAGGCAATACCACTTCTTCATAACTATACTCAATGTGAGTTGAAGCTCCAAAAAGTAGCGGTGGTGGAAAAGCCATCCTACAAGTCTGAAAAATAAAGAAATGAGCTGAAGCCAAGTAAATGAAATTCCTCAGTTTAAGATAGGAGATCTGCTTATCACTCAATATGGTATCAACAACATTAGCGAATTCAAGGTAGTACAAAACAACTATGCATGATGAGTGCAATGATAAATATACTATCTTTCCTATCATAACATGTCAATGAGATAATCATAACATTGCAAAAGATTGATCACTCATGTGTAAGTGGATATCAAATTATATATCATAAGTACCATAATATTTCATCAACTTACATATATGAACAACTAGCTAGGATTATCTCAATTCACGAAGCATCTCGACTAATGAGGCATTGTCACCACCACCTCATAGGAACGGTGATGCAGGAGTATCATAACTTAAATCTTTCAACGATTACATGGCCATCCTAGCTCAAGCTTCATTAATCCATCAAACCAACTTGGCAATCGTGGAAACACATAGCAAATTCGTCCTCAACATGGTCCAATGGGTCCAAGGCACACAAGATAGCATTTGTTGATGATTGGTGGCTTAAATGTAAGGTTGAAGAAGCAATGGATGTGTTCCCTTTATTTGGTGTGCTTTGTTTGTTTTCTTGCTCTAGTGGTCTTATTTTATCTTCTTACATTAGAACGTCTTTAATGCAAGGCTACGATGTGAAAGAAGTTTTCACTATAAGTTTGAAAGAATGGGAGCTTCTTTTCAATACTAGGTTGAAGTGTAAGAATGTAGGGTGTGGTTAGTTTGTCTTCTTACATTAAAGAGTCTTTAATGCAATGGTAGGATATCAAAGAGTTTTAATTGCAAATTTGAAAGAAGGGGGAGCTAGTCTTCACTACTAAGCCGAAGTGCAAGAAATTGGAATATGCTGGCATTTATTATGAGAGTTTTAGTACAATGTCTTAGTATAACTATAAATAGAAATGTAGTTTCGTATGTAAGATAGACTTGCTTTACAACGCATGATATTTCCTCTTAAAGTTCGTAATTTCCTTCAAAATTTGGTTCTTTATCCATTTGTATGGTGGTGAGACTTAAGTTCTTTATCCTTGGCTGGTGGATCGTTACTTTATGTCTTGATGGTGAGCTACATAATCCTAACTTTATTTTCTATCATAAAACACTCAATTTGGCATCAATTCCACAATTCTAGCAAGTTCTCACTTTAATAGAAAACTACAATACATTTCATCTTCCTCAACCCAACAAACATTGATCTACACACTTCATCTTTAAGACACTAGCCTAAAAATGAATTTCTCATCCCTTCATTCCCGACATGCATCAATTGGTATCATAGCTTCTAGGTTGAAGTATTTGGGTGAGATATTCCACTCTCCATTCATTCTTCCATTCTCAAATGGATGAACCAATTTTGAGAGGCTTGACTTTGGAACAAGCCCTTAATGAAATGTGCGATCATGCCATCAACCAAGTCCAGCAACAGATGGAGCGTTCTCAACCTATTTGAGAACCAAGCAAGACAAGAAGCATCACCACGAGGACCTCCCATTAATTGTCCGCGTATGACAATCCTTATCCAAGTTCTAGTGATGAATCCAATAACATAGGAGGTTATTCCAGTGCTCAGACTATTGAGCTAAAAGAAGAAGAGGAAGGCACTACAACAACTGTTGACACCTAAATTTTGGCAACCTAGTTATTTATTTATTGCATAAAAATTAGGGATTAATTTTATCCCTGAAAAAAATTAGAATGCATAGCATATAATTTTAGATGCATTTATTTATTATTACTGCATTTGTATTGGACCGGTGACGGATGGGTTTGATTTGATGGTTTTGAGCTTTAAATTGACAAGTTGGATTAAACCCACGAAGAGAGCAAATTGGCCCAAGCCCGTATATTCGAGGAGACAATACGAACTCATCTTTGCGAGATTTCAAATTTGAGAAAAATTCTATTGCAATTTTGAAAAATCGGTGGAGAATATTCATTTTTGCAAAGGAAATCTTGAAGAAATGTGGAAAATAAATAAAAAAATATCGTGTTTGGAAAAAATCTTCGTTGATGTTGGTTTGAAGAAGTAAATAAAACCCTAATCCTTGACCTATAAAAGGGTTGTTCGTGTAGGGTTTTGGGGGCTTTTCTCTTGATTTTGTTTGAGGTCAAAGATTCAACAAAAAGAAGAAAAAGTTGTCGTTTCTTTAAGAAAAGGGAAAAGTCAGCAGAAGCTTTAGTCTTCTGCTGAAAAAGTATGAGGGCAAAAAGCAGCAACAGTAAAAGAGACAGCGGCGGAGAGGGAAGTGACGTGTGCGGCAACAGAGAGGGAAAAAGGGAGAAACCACTATTCATCGTCTTCACCGGACTTCCCATCGGCATTTCGTTGCACCTATACTTGCCGTGCTCGTAGGCCGCCGCCGCTCCGCCGGTCTCGCCAACAACATGGAACCCCGCCGCCGATGCTTTGCAACCCCACTCGTGCCTCTTCCTCGCTTGCAACCTCGCGAGATCCCGTGACTTGCCCGCTTCAACCGCTCGTTTGTCCCTCGCGTCCACCGTTGTCTCGCGGTTTCCGTCGCCGACGCTAGCAGCCGCGACCCAATGCCGACGCGCCACTACCGCCGACCCACGATACCCCTGTAGTGCTTCGACGTCTGCTGCTGCTCACTCGCCGGGCCACTGAGACGCTTGTTGCCCGAGCCGCCACCGTCGCTACAGCCCCTGCGACGCCGGTCTTCCCTGCAGCTCTGAACCACCGCCCCCTTCCGAGCGACACCACCGCAGCAGCTCGCTGCCCACCGTGCGCCTACTGCCCCCTCGCCGGAGCTCCGAACGCCGGTGCCCTCTCAGGCTGTGAACAACGTTCAGCCAAGCCAACGCCCGTGCCACCCCGGCTATGAGCCAAGTCTTCATCGTGGTCCACGAGGCACCGTTCGTTAAGTCGGATTTGGAAAAAATTCGGATTAGGTAGATTTATTTTATTTTATTAGGTAGATTTATTTTATCTTATTTTATTTTTGTATTTGAAATATTTCCTGATGCATGATTGCAATCCCCAATGTACCGCCTAATTCGCAACCGCACACAATTTTTTTATTCGATCTATAAGGCTTTAGATGGAATAATTAATCACACGGGAATAAAATTGATATCTTGATCTTTAAGACTTAAGATCAATTTATTGATTTTATTAGCGAAATAATCAAGTTTGATTAGATATCGTTTCCAAATTCGAATGATGGATAATATCTTTGATGACCGTGAATGATTTGGTGCTTATCTTTTAATTGCTTTATTTATCCCAAAAATACAAAAAAAGATTGCATTTGCATATCATGTAGATTAGAATTGATTTCCTAGATAGAATTGCATGATAGAATAGTTAGATTCTTCTTTAAATGCATGTTTAGATGGTATCTAGGTTAGATAATTTCTTTGAATCAAATTGCATGTTGAGATAAATTTCTAAGTTAAGATAGGATTCAGATTCCTAACTTAAAATAGATAATATCCCACTTCATTAGATTTTTAATTCGAATAAAAATATAAAAATACCATGTAAATGTCATATAGAATTAGGTTCACAAAAATGCATGTCATTTAGTGATTATTGCTAGGTCCATTTAATTAGAAATTGCCCGTCATTAGGATTAGGTCATTTGATTAAATTGCATTGCACATAGATTAGATTTTGTTAAACAAGAGAATTTTTTTAAAAAAGATTAAGTGACTGCGTATTAATTAAGAATCATATTTAAGGCTTTTGATGTGAATTCTGATCTAACACTATAGATGCTTTTGTTGCTACGAGGTAAGTCCTGCAATTTATTCACTGCTTTATTTGGGTGTTAAATTGGTGGTTTGCTTACTTGCATGACATGTTAGGGAAATAAATTAAAATCAATTTAAGTTGCTTGCTTGCAAAATATTTTTTTCAAAATAAAAGATAAAGGTACTGAAAGGGCGTTAGAGAAATTTAGTGTAACCAAGTCCCCGAACTCACAATCTCTAGTTCGTAGGAGTAAAGTAAATCTCCCATCACTTTACTTGGGTTTCTAATCGACCCACCAAAAATAGATTAGTGGCGACTCCTAACTGAAAGATCATTTGCATGTTAAGAACTTCAAGCTAAGTTGTGAATTGGTATGGGCTTGGGAGAGCCCGAGCTAAGTTTAGGCTTAGTAATCCATTAACCAAACCTTAGGTGGTTCACCCGAGATTAGGTCACGACAGCTTGGCGACTCCACTAAGGACTTGAGTTAAAGCTCTTAGTGGACTTAGGCCGATTTTCTCTTCTATTTTGAAAAAAAAATATTTTTGTTTGGCAGCAAGGATCCCAGATACGTCCCTAACATCTAAGGTGTTAAATGTTTTTGCAAATGGGTGGTATAAGGGGAGTAGTGATTGCTAACCCATGTCTCGCAGTTGAAGTTGGGGATGAATGTTTTGAATTCAAACTATTCAAGTGTTGTTTGATCTAAATTGTTGTGCATGCCTTACATTTTGCACTACACTATCGCACACACAACCCATCATCGGATCTGGGCCACACTAGGATACTTAGGATGGTATTGAGTTGGATACGACTTTGACCGCGAGGCCGCATAGTAGAGGTTGCCCAACTCAATCTCGAAAGCTTCTTTCTTGGTGTTAAGAATGTTTATCTTTGCTCACGAGACTGCGCCACATTAGGGTATCATTCTTGACTAAGTCGGAGTTAGGAGGACTTGACTTAGTATGCGAGGCTGCAACTAGTCATCCCACCTTGCTAACTTCACCTTGTTAAGCCTGTCTAGAGTAGAAATCAAGTCTCACATCTCATGTGCATGTTTATGTGATTGCCATTGATTTCCCTTGGTGAAGTAAGTCTTTTATCTCTATACTATGCAATTTACTTACTTTTTCATACTTTTGGTCTATCCATGACAATCTAGGTCAATCATTGATTTAATTCTTTTGTCAATTAGAAATGAAATAAGAAAATTGCCATGCAATGAATCATTTGGTAAATAACAAAAAAATTTGGAGAATTTGTTTTCAATTCATGTTTAGGAAATTTAGTCTTGCTAAGGTGTCTATTTTTCTAGCTCTTTTTTAGGAAATTCTCTTCTTGTACGAACTTTTCATGAAAAAATGAAAAAATGAAAAAAAATCGATTAGAACATTATCATGGATTGACTCTCTATTTACACATCATGCTTACTTGTTCCCGTTCATTTGAATTAGGTGATTATGAAGCGGTCCCGCTCACCCATTCGTACACGATCGAGTGCTAAAGTGATGGATCAGAAAGAGGTGCTGAATCGTATCATCGATATTGACAATGACCTGAACAAGCGAATTGCATGCCTCCAAAGTCAAGTCGATGAATTGTCTGCTACTGTAACTTATCTCGTCAAGCAAAAGTGTTATGATGACATAAATACTCTATCTTTAGTGAGAAATTACGACTCGAAGAAGAGAGTCAAGAGGACTTTTGAACCGTCTCATTTTCTTGAGGTAGCCGAATTTGATACCACCATGAAGAGACTAGTGACATATATAGAAGGAAGAATCTCTGACCTGGAGGGTTCGCATCACAAGACCAAGAGCATTACTTTCTTAGCCTGATGAGAAAGCATCTGAAAAAGGCACATCATATTGCAATGACAGATCAATTAGCTCAACTATTGCTCAACAAGTTTGAGAACACAGAAGTTAATATGGGCCACATCTTGATACCACTTGAAATATCCATCTTGAAGAGCCAAGCAAGGTGTTTTACATTTACATGCTTGATGGAATTTTTTTTTTTGTAACCCGGGAACCCCCGTACAGCCGGTAGCCGGTGAGGTAAACCCGGGGGGACGCTAGCGGAGGACCCACCACCCCGGCATTCCGCTTAAGATCCCGTGTGTCCAGCGGGATTCGAACTTCTCACCTCCTCGCAAAGGATTAGCAGAGCCTTATCCAACTGAGCCACCGCAGGCGGTGGTATGCTTGACGGAATTTTCATTCTTGCACATTAATAAGAAAATGAAGGGCAAGTAAAAGAGGACCATCCATCTTTGGTGAAAGAGGTAGATTTCGTCCTTGAACATAATTAATTTTGGGAGATGATACTCTGTTTTTTTCTTGCGGATGACGAATTGGGAGCACTATAGATTCTAGTAGTGACATGATTGAGATGAAATCTCGATCCGAGCCAAAAGGGATGTGCAATTTGAATTTACTTTGATGTTGCATAGTATCCTATTCATGCATGTTCTCTTGCGCAGGGGCAAAAACGGATTTTCAATCTTGATTGATAGGGACAATCTAATGACATCCATTGCTAAGGCAATCCCTTTGTGGGGCAATCCCCTAAATGAATGCTTAAAACTATGTTTTGAGTGCAATAAATTGTATATTTTGAAGTCACAAAAGCTTTTCATGCTTAAAGCTGCTGGACTCTTTTGAAAAGAGAACTTCTATAGAGATTTTACCTATTTAACTCACCAATTTCATGTGGAGATTTGTCAAGATGTGTTCAATGGAGTGACATCAAATGTTTAAGAATGCTGAATGAGACAAGTTAGGATGATGAAAGACAAGCCTTATCCTATACACAGTCCCTTACCTATACACTTGTGAGATGAGTGTTAAGAAGTTCCATATTCGCAAGGTAAAGAGTTATCTCGTGAAAGGTATGATGACCGAAATGATGAGGGGCAATTCATTTCTCTATCCCAAACATTACAGGTGATCCATTGCTTGACCCCTTTGAGTCCTATACACTTATGGAATTTTTTTTTCAAATTATCCCTATCGAGAACCACTCTACATCGGGGCAAATGGGAGGTAAGATGGCATCATGAGGTGAGGAAAGTGAAAAGAAATTATCTTGTTCTCACTTGCATTAATCTTCAAGTCGTGCTATTACATTAAATTTATATGATAATTTAAGTGCCTTAGGATAACGAAAAGCATTTCTTTCTCTATCCTACATACTTATATCCTTTGCATAGCCCACTTGAGCCTACAATTTCATTTCTTTAAACCTAGTTGGTGATCATCCTCCACACTGGGGCAAGGCAAAAAACAATTATTCAAACAAAGTATGGTTTGGAGTGCCGATAGAAGACGAAGACCTCCCAAAAGTCCAAATGTTAAAAACACCATATGGTCATTCAAAATAGAACCAAAGGGCATGAAAAAGCAATGTGCCTGGTAAAAGTAAGGCCAATGCCCATGAAAAAAGAAGTGAAGAAAAAATGAATGAGAACTAGGGGCATGAAAAAGTGGTGTGCCTGGTAAAAGTAAGGCCGATGCCCATAGATGAAAAAAAGAGAGTCAAGATAAGGATTATCGGTTGTAAAAATGTTGTATCTCCAATGGAGTAATACTCAAAGAACTCAAATGTTGAGTTTTTACAATCAATGGGGCACCTTATGAAGACAATCTCCGATGGTGAAGAAGAAAACTGGTGGCAATGCTAAGATGATCATCAACTCTCACCCTTTACACATATTTTGAGCCTAATGATCATTTCGTTTCTCAACCTAAGAACCTATAGTATGTTACGTCCCTTGCAAAGTCTCTTCTGATTAGAGCACTTGAATTAACGTAGGGGTTCACATGCTTTAAGCATTGCTCGAAAAAGTGCGAGCAAGATTATTTATTTATCGTTTTGCAGGGTTCTTGACTTGTAAACCCGAAGATGATTACAGAATTGTTCTTTCAATTGCCTTGACTCGAAGAGTCCCTTTGTTAAGTCATTGACCAGGCCCACATTACGGTCCCTATTAAAGACCTCTCAGATTGGTAAGATCGTACTACTTGCGAGAATACTCGGACCCTTGTTGGTATGATAGAGGGATTCTCCTAAAATAGCCCCTCTGAATGAGAGTGAGTGAAAATCCTTTCTAGCTGAAAGTCTCTCGTTTAGTGTTTTTAAGAAATCCATGCCATTGTCTTGAATGACAATTCTCTTCTGTGGAAATTTGGGTAATGCAAATATGGTAAAGTCATTATGCATAAACCTTGATTGAATTGATGAAAACCTCATTGAATTTTGAAATGTGCATTTTAAAGTAGCTCGATTGTCTACTTCTTTGATGAATACATACAATTTTTGCTTTAATCATATCTTGAATATTTCCTTGAAGAGTAATACTTGATGTTCAAGTTGCTCTTTGAAGCCCACTTTATTGACTTGATGTGCTTCTATAGCTCGGTGTCCCTTTTATATTGACCCGACGTGCTTCCGTAGCCCGGTGTCCTTTTTATCGACTCGGCGTGCTTTTATAGCCCGATGTCCCCCTTCATCGACCCGGCGCACTTCCATAGCTCGGTGTTCCTTTATATTGACCTAGCGTGCTTTCGTAGCCCATAGTCCCTTTCATCGATTCGGCGTGCTTTTATAGCCCAATGTCCCTCTTTATCGACCCGGCGTGCTTCCATAACCGGTGTTCCTTTATATTAACCCGACATGCTTCCGTAGTCCAGAGTCATTTTCATTGACTTGGAGTGCTTTCGTAGCCTGACGTCCCTTTTAATTGACTCGGCGTGCTTTCATAGTCTAAAGTCATTTTCATTGACTCGATGTGCTTTCATAGCTTGACGTCTATCTTAATTGACACGGCGTGCTTCCGTAACCCGGAGTCCTTTTCATTGACTCGGCGTGCTTTCATAGCCCGATGTTTCTCTTAATTGATATGGTGTGCTTTCGTAGCCCGAAGTTTCTGACCTAGCGTGCTTTCGTAGCCCATAGTCCTTTTTATCGATATGGCGTGATTCTATAGCCTAGAGTCCCCCTTATCAAATCGGCATGCTTAAGAGGTATTCTCTCTCAAGTGCATCGACACTCGACTCGATCGAGCTGTCCCCTAAAGATTTTTCTCCAGATTCAGTTTGATTAAGGTGACCGAAGAAAGGTTCGGGTCCCAGTCAGATGATCTATGCTGCAACGCTAGGCGACCAAATAAATGTTCGGGTCCTAGCTATGCAAAACCTCATGCTAGGAGACCGTAGAATGGTACGAGTCCTAGACAATATTTGTTGCTTTAACAGGCGACCGTAAAAAGGTACGGGTCCTAGAAAAAGCTGTTTCTCATTCAAGCGACCGTAGAAAGGTATGGGTCCTGGAAAGTTTCCCCATTCAGGTGACCGTAGAAAGGTACGGGTCCTAGACAATATTTATTACTCTAACAGGCGACCATAGAAAGGTACACGTCCTGAAAAAGTAATTTTTTTTTCCGTCAAGGTGACCGAAAAAAGGTTTGGGTACTAGACAACCAAATACTGCCATGCTGAGCGACCATAGAAAGGTATGGGTCCTAGAAAAGCGGTCTCTTTACAAAACCTTGTTACTATTTTGGGCGATCGTAGAAAGGTACGGGTCCCAAACATGTAACACAAACTATCTTGAATTACTTTATCCTCCTTAAAGGTAAGTTATTCCAGGTAGGTTCCTTTATCATTTGTATTAGCATTTCCATGCATCATATAAATTGCATTTCAAAATGGGATTCATTTTCCAACAAAAACAATCATTCAATGTATATGCATAGTCAAAATTTAGGTCTCAATTTGTCTTTGAAGGCAACCTCTATAAGCTCACCTTCAAAGAGGGGCAGTTGTTGGCACCTAAATTTTGGCAACCCGGTTATTTATTTGTTGCATAAAAATTATGGATTAATTTTATCCTTGAAAAAATATTAAAATGCATAGCATATAATTTTAGATGCATTTATTTATTATTATTGCATTTGCATTGGACCGGTGACAGATAGGTTTGATTTGATGGTTTCGAGCTTTAAATTGACAAGTTGGATTAAGCCAACAAAGAGAGCAAATTGGCCCAAGCCTGTATCCTCGAGGAGACATTATGAACTCATCTTTGCGAGATTTCAAATTTGAGAAAAATTCTATTACAATTTTGAAAAATTGGTGGAGAATGTTCATTTTTGCAAAGGAAATCTAGAAGAGATGTGGAAAATAAAAGAAATATTGCGTTTGGAAAAAATCTTCGTTGATGTTGGTTTGAAGAAGAGAATAAAACCATAATCCTTGGCCTATAAAAGGGTTGTTCGCGTAGGGTTTTGGGGGCTTTTCTCTTGGTTTTGTTTGAGGTCAAAGATTCAACAAAAAGAAGAAGAAGTTGTCGAATCCGTAAGGAAAGGAAAAAGTCAGCAGCAGCTTTAGTCTTTTGCTGAAAAAGTACGAGGCGAAAGCAATGATAAAGGAGGAGACAAAGAGAGGGAAAAAGGAGAAATCACTGTTCATCATCTTCGTTGGGCTTCCCACCGACATTCGCCGTTGCACATGCGCTGCCGCGCTTGCAGGACGCCACCGATCTGCCGGTCTCACCTATGACATGGAGCCCCGCCGCCGCCGCCTATCGCCGCTGCTTCACAGTCCCACTCGAGCCTCCGCCTTGCCCGCAACCCGCGAGATCCCGTGACCCATCCGTTGCTCCACCGTTGCCTCGCAGCTTCGACCGCCCATTTGTCCCTTGCGTCCATTGTCATCTCTCGCGGTTTTCTTCGACGCCGCCAGCAGCTGCGACCCAATGCCGACGCCCGCCATTGTTCTTCGACCCACGACGCGCCTGCATTGCTTCGACGTCTCCTGCCGCTCATTGGCCATGCCATCGAGACGCCTGCTACCCGAGCTGCCACCATTGCTGCAGCCCCTACGACGTTGGTCTTCCCTACAGCTCCGAACCGCCGCCCCCTTCCGAGCGATACCACCGCAGCAGCTTGCTGCCCACCGTGCGCCTGCTGCCCCCTCGCCGGAGCTCCGAACGCCGACGCCCTCTCAGGCTGTGAACAACGTTCAGCCTAGCCAACGCCTGTGCCACCCTGGTTGTGAGTCGAGTCTTCATCGTGGTCCACAAGGCACCGTTCGTTAAGCTGAATTTGGAAAAAATTCAAATTAGGTAGATTTATTTTATTTTATTAGGTAAATTTATTTTATCTTATTTTATTTCTTTATTTAAAATATTTCCTTATGCATGATTGAAATCCTTGACGTACCACCTAATTCACAACCGCACACAATTTTTTTTATTCCATATATAAGACTTTAGATGGAATAATTAATCACGCGGGAATAAAATTGATATCTTGATCTTTAAGGCTTAAGATCAATTTATTGATTTTATTAGCGAAATAATTAGGTTTGATTAGATATCGTTTCCAAATTCGAATGATGGATAATATCTTTGATGACCGTGAATGATTTGGTGCTTATCTTTTAATTGCTTTATTTATCCCAAAAAATACAAAAAAAGATTGCATTTGCATATCATGTAGATTAGAATTGATTTCCTAGATAGAATTGCATGATAGAATAGTTAGATTCTTCTTTAAATGCATGTTTAGATGGTATCTAGGTTAGATAATTTCTTTAAATCAAATTGCATGTTGAGATAAATTTCTAAGTTAAGATAGGATTCGGATTAGTCTATTTCTTAACTTAAAATAGATAATATCTCACTTTAGTTAGATTTTTATTTCGAATAAAAATACAAAAATATCATGTGCATGTCATTTAGTGATTATTGCTAGGTCCATTTAATTAGAAATTACCCATCATTAGAATTAGGTCGTTTGATTAAATTGCATTGCACATAGATTAGAATTTGTTAAACAAGAGAAAATTCTTAAAAAAGATTGAGTGATTTGTGTGTTAATTAAGAATCATATCTAAGGCTTTTGATATGAATTTACGATCTAACACCGCAGATGCTTTTATTACTACGAGGTAAGTCCTGAAATTTATTCACTACTTTATTTGGGTGTTAAATTGATGGTTTGCGCACCTGCATGATAATTTCACATGCTAGGGAAATAAATTAAAATCAATTCAAGCTGCTTGCCTGCAAAACATTTTTTTTTTTAAATGAAAGGGAAAGGTACCGAAAGGGCGTTAGAGAAATCAAGTGTAACCAAGTCTCCGAACTCACAATCTTTGGTTCGTAGGAGTAAAGTAAATCTCCCATTACTTTACTTGGATTTCTAATCGACCCATAAAAAATAGATTAGTGACGACTCCTACCTGAAAGATTATTTGCATGTTAAGAACTTCAACCTAAGTTGCGAATTGTTATGGACTTGGGAGAACCTGAACTAAGTTTAGACTTAGTAATCCATTAGCCAAACCCTAGGTGGTTCACCCGAGGTTAGGTCGCGATAACAACGATCCCGATTTCAAGTTAAAGGTACCTGAATTTGAAGGTAGTCTTAATTTGGATGATTTTATTGATTGGTTGCATGCTAAAGAACGAGTGTTTGAGTTTAAGTCATACTTGAATAAAAAGAGATGCAAGGTTGCAGTTTTTAATTTAAAAAGTATGCTTCACTTTGGTGGGAAAACTTGAATAATCAAAGAATCTCGAGAAGGAAAAAGTAAAGTTAAATCTTGGGAAAAACTCGAGAAGCTTATGAACTCATCTTGTAATACTCATATAAGATTCAAGTGAGTTATATCACTTTAACTTGATCATATATATATATATATATATATATATATAAAATATTACTTTAATAATACATATCAGAACAAGTATCAATAGTCAAATCCATTAATCACTTTCTATCAAATCACATGTTAATGATCCAATTCATTGACTAATCTATTTGCTCAATATCCAACTATGATTACAACATATTGCCTTGTGACAAGGCAATCGAGATTCTCTCTTGACAAGGGTCCCATCTATTTTGAGCCTATGGCTCAGTTAAGAAAGATATCCTAAAATCAATGTGCATACTCACAAAATCCTAAACGAGTTTACGGCGATATTAAGCATCAAAGCAACATCCTCAAATAGTCTACAAACCAAATCCATAATCCATTTTATAAATCACAATTCATTTCACAAATAATTTCGAAATCCATTTTGTAAACCAAGTTCACAAATCAGTGTGTGTATAAATTGTTGTGACCTGACCTTGACATTGGACGGCTCGTTTTGATTGATGTTTTTACATTGAAAGGAAGCCTGGCATAAAGGTATAGTTTAGAGGTATTTGACCGTGAGACTCTCCTCAAAGTATATTACGCCAAAGATGGCATTACTTCATCTTTGGTTTCAACCATTTGAGGTTAGTTGATCACGGTCGTGAATTCTCTCAAGTTCATACCTCGCATGACAATGGAATTGTTTTAGAATTGTTTTAGACAACCTAAAAATTAAATTTAGGAGTCGCCACTAAGCCTCGTTTTGGGGGTTGGCTAGAATGCCTAATCGAGAGTCAAGAACGTTCTCTCGATTCTACGGAACCAAAGCATATGAGTATGAGGACTAGGGTTACCCTAATGTAACTATTAGCGTTCTTTCGATTCCTAAACAGTTCAATTATTATCTAACATCTCTATGCATGTCTTTTTATTTATTTTTTTTATTTTATTTTATGTTTTCATGCAAAATAAAATGAGAAAGTAATCACAAGTGGATGCTTGGTTTGTGGCATTCTAATCTAATTAAAACATGAGAAATGAATCAATCAAATAAATGAAGCAACGGTATGGAAAGTAAACACTCAAAACAATTGAAAAGGAAACACATAAAAAATCTAAACACGTAAGTCTTAAGTACAAGAAAATAGAACCTGCAACTCATCAGGTATTTATATAATGCCTAAGGAAAGCCTGAAACATGTGTCAGGAAATGAATTATTACATTCAAAAGGATTGGAATGGTCATTAATCGTACACCATCTTCATGTCTTTTGGTCTCCACCTCAATGGACCGCCTATCTATTCTACCCTAGTCTATTGCAAAGCTAGAGCATGTAATTGAACAATCATACAACATACAAGCAATGCTCAAGCACACGAATAACGCAAAGAATACAAAGCATTCAGCCAAAACAATGTGGCCCCGAGGTCGGCCTTTTGTCTTGCATGCATTTTGAGCATCCTACGATGTCTATCCAATTAAATTGTGACCAATTGTAATTAAATATTACTTATATTCACAAGCGGTATATAATTCCATTTGGTCCCTAGGTTAGGCTCTGGGTGATGTCCCATTGGCAACCCTCGTATTCATACACTGCATCTATACCATACATCTTAAAGTTATATGCATAAGAATAGGGTGTCATGCATTTAGGCTGTATGACCTTGTTTCTCAATCGATCAAACAAGGTACTCGAATTGGAATGGGTCACTTAATCACTTAAACAAGAAATTCTACACAAAATATGATGATTAACTAAGAAGAACATCAATAAAAAAATACAAAAATGGAGTTCTACAAATTTGCAAAGCAATACATTTTTTCTTTAAATTTGCAAACAAGGACATAACTCTTGAAAAATTGCAATTAAGGCCCTAAAAAGTGATTTTTGGATTTCAAATGATGAAAGATTGAGATATCAATTTATTGGAACTTTTAAGACAAATTTGGTGCCCTTGGGAAATGAATTCCAAAACCTGGGTGCGGATAAGGTCGGCACATTGATGGGGCTTTTTGAATGACTAAATGTGACTCAATTCCAATAAAATTGGTATAAAATGAAAGTCGAGATTAATATCCACAAATTTCGAGTTTTAAAATTTTCAAGAGAAAGTCATTAATTTCATTAAAAACCTAAACTACTTTTAGGTATTCGGTGAGAATTTGAGCACGGAATTAACCTTGCACTAATCAAACCCCCTTTCGAATACCCTAGGTAATTTTAGGTTCAATGAAACAAAGGCCCAAATCAAAGTTTGAAACACGTTTAACAACCGGACAAGAGATTATTTCATGAAATTCACATGCCAAAATTCCATGAAAATTTCACGAGAATTTCAAACCAGTTTCGAAAAACAAATTTTAGAGAGCCTTGCAATATTAGGAGGGTTAGTACAAACATCAAACTAAGTTTTTATTTTTTTGAAAATTTTTGACAATAATTTTCAAACAAATCTCAAGAGTCACCATCACCTTATTCAGCATGCACGATTTCATAAAAATCACTAAATAGGCAAAGGTCAATCTGTCTAGACAATTTTCACAGAAACTAATTGCATATTGTAGGTTTAACCAAACTAAACCAGTGATCAATTCAGCATGGAAATTTTATGGCAGATAGATCAACATGCGAGGAAAAACTTTGGAGAAGGAAGCATCTCAAAATTCTCTTCAAACAAATTTATAAAAATCTCAGAATAATATCATGTCAATTAGAAACTCAACATAGTAGTAGAGAATACGAACGATATATGGTCCATCGACCTTATCAAATGACCTTCAATTTTCATCAAATAGTGACATGTTATAGAGTGAAGTGTTGTGAGAAAACTTTGTGAAGAAAACATCCTCAAAATCCTCACAAAAAAAAATTGTAAAAAATGGACAAACAATGAAAGTTACTGAAGCACAGTATATGAAATAGAGTAAACACTTTTACCTATTTGAACTTGGTTTTGTAAAAATGATTAGACCTAGCTATCTTTGGCCAAATGAAGCACGTGAGGTGTCAAAAGAAAGCTTATGAAATCTAGAAGACATCAAGTTCGATTGGATTCATTTTCTAGCTAAAACGAAGTCATCGAGCTTCGGAGGTTTGAACTGGATTATGATTTCACATATTAGGCTTGGTTAACAAGCAATTAACCTAACTAAACCGCTTGCAAATTTCACGAAATTTTTATATTGTCTAGAACTAGATTTCATGATCAATTTTCTTTAGGATATCAATTTCAAAGTCATCGTCCAAAAAATTGTGAAAACTCAACAAGTCGGATGGGTCAGTTAGTTATCACAATGCAATAAAACACTATAATCAACCACGAAACTTGCGGATGCCTTTTGATAGGTCAAATGAAGTCTGATTTATACATATTAGATACCAATGGAAAGATTATGAAGTCAGGTTCGAATCATATGGAGGATCGAAGTCAAATATCAACATTTACTAGCTCATTTCTAGGCATCTGTCAGATTAGTCCAAAACTAGCTATGATTTTTTTTTTTAAATGACAATGATGCATAATTAATCCACCAACACCACATCAACCATTCTCAACTCATCATAGGTCATTTATATCATATATACAAGCATAATAGGGCAATCCTAAGGCTTGAATCCTAGCCCCGACTAGCTAATATAGCCTTGCCTCATCGGATTCGTATTTAAGAAAGTTTACCTTCATTTTCTTCAAGCTCGAGCTTGTGCAAGATTGGCCGGCCACTTAAAGATACCGATGATTGACCAGAATAGTTCCTTAGCAATCTAGATCGCACAATGGACTTTGGATTAGAATCATGTGCGAAGTAGCGAAATAGAAATAGTTTAAAGGTTGAGATGATGGTTGGCTTGAGTCTAGTCGAGCTTGGGCCACGGATGACTTGAGGATGATTTGAAGATTGCCTTTGGACACCTCGAGGGGCTGAGAATCGCTGTAGGATCGCCGGATAGTGATTGGATCTCATCGGGATGCATCGATCTTCTACGATGAAGAAAAAATAGCTCCAATTGAAGCACGCCGACGATGGAAGAGGTGGATGGAGGTTGTGAGCTATTTGGGGGAGGCTAGTGGTGGTCGGTGTGGTAATGTGCCGCTGTGGGAGCTCTCTAGTGTGCGGTGGCCGGTGGGAAAGGAGGGAGTTTGAGGCTAAGAGAGAGAACTCAGGGAGAGAGAGAGAGAGAGAGAGAGAGTTCTCTCTTAGGGAGATGGAAACCAAATATGAAAATGAGGCCTCCTCTATTTTTAAAGGGATATCCCTTTGGTAAGATCAAATCTTAACCCTTGGAATGATCTTAGGCGGATTTGATCTCCCTAGTTAATTAACTTTCTTGGGAACTAAGCAAGCTTATGATTTAATGATTAATGTGCATATGTCAATTTGAACTTCAAGGATGGATTTGTAATGAATGACCACGATTAATTTTGAGATTAAGCACTAATTGAGGAGTATTCTTGTAATTTCGCATACTCGAGGGCAATTTTGCAATTTTATTATGCTAAGAGGTGAGGTGCGCCAACTAGGGCTTGGCCAAGTCAGAATTGTGTTCCAACCATTAAAAATCGGCTAGAAAACGGTCTTGGGTTGCCAGTTTTCATCGATTAAACTCGAGTTGACCCAGACTTGACCGGATTGAATCGGCTTGGTCCTCCATCCAATTTCATCTTGATTTTCCTAATTTTATCCAATTAAAATTGTTATATGTGAATTGGGTGCAAATTAGACAAATTAGATGAAGTTGGGTTCCTCAGGGTGACTAATTGCACAAGAAATGCCTTAAATTGAATTAACTTTCGTTGAATTGTGACCGCAAGCTAGAGCAACATTTGTAATTAGAATTCATTTGGCCAAATTGAAGCTTGATAACTTCAATTGGATGTTAATCTAGAATGGACCAAGTCAAATTGGCTTGATCGGAGCACATTGGCGCAAATTTCTATGATTCAAGAAAGTTAAATTGACCCAATTGGCATGATCCAAGTGAATCTGCTAAAATTGATCACTGATTTGGATTTAGGTTAAGAAAATAGTTTAAATTTAAAGTGTAAATGGCAAACTGTGAAGGATCAATTTGGATTGCCTGATAAGGGCTTAAAATGATTTTCATCTTGACATTTAAAATCTGACATTTAAAATTGGTTGAAATGAGTGACTGCGTGACAATCTCTAGATTAAATGTCGTGAAGAAAGTGAAGATAACATATGAACAAAATGAGAGTAATTTTATTTTTGGTCGATTTTGAACCAAAAATCGAAAAATTCTGAAAATGAGGTTTTTAATCGATTTTTGCAATAATTTTTTATGCTAAAGTCAAATTGAAGCTAAAATGAAATAATTTGTAAATTTTTATGTTTTGCAAATTTTTTGGCCAATGGGTGACCAAAGGCCAACAATTTACTAACCAATCACTAAATAGTTAATTTCGCAATCAAACCTTTGATTTTCTTGAAAATTCTTGTGACTAAAATGATATTAAGACTAATTGGGATCTTTTGATTTTTGACTTGCAGTTAACTTTTAGTCAAAGGGTTAACCAAAAAGTCAATTCAAAAATGTTTTTTGACTTTTTGGGTTTTTGATAAAAATGAGTAGGAAACTATCCACAAATAATAGGCCAAAGAAAAAGAAATAAGAAATGACATTTTTTATTCAAGAAACGGGCTTCGTCACGGCAAAAAATCCTAATCTCGAGTATCATCAATCAATATAATACATTACGACAATTTCGCTAGTATCATAAAACTCGTTATTTTTTTATCAACACTTGAAATCTATTTCACAGGATATCAATCAAACTATATACAGTATCTTTTATAATAATCATAAATTGATTTTTTTATTCGTTATCAGTTCTTCTTTCAACATTCTAATTATGTACATAGCCCAAGAATATCACATCATCCACTCGAAGATCAATTCTTGCTCGTTGTATAAAATCCTTCAAATACTTTTCATGTTCTTAGTGATACTTCAAGTAGAGATAGTTGATATCACCATATTGGAGTTAATCCTTTCTAGCACCGCAGGATAAATATACACTTCTTCAAATTCCAATCTCTTCTATCTTCCAAGACAATTTATCATCTCTATATCTAAAGTAAGAGATTTACAAAATTAGTACTTTTCTTTAAGGGATAAGTGTATTAGAATTTCTAAAACTTGTCACGAATGTGTAATTAAGTCTTAAAACTTTTAAAAAGTGGAATTAAGTCATAAAACTTGTTTTTAAAGTACAATTGAGTCCTAAAACTTTCAAAAAGTATGATTAATGAAAATGCTTGATTTAACCAATTTGATAAGTTTTAGAACGTGATTACATTTTTTTAAAGTATTAGAACTTGATTGCACTTTCATAACAAGTTTTAGCAATTAATCGCACTTTTTTAAAGTTTTAAGATTCAATTACACTTTGTTGATAACTTTTAAGACTTTCAATGCACTTATCCCTTTCTTTAAACCACAATTCTTAAATAAGAATGTCACCACTTATAAGTTCATTACTTAAGATTGCATGCCTATAACTTTCCAAATCATCAAGATAGAACATCATCTAATTTAGTATATTTCAAATTCTCAACCTAGAACATCAATTAGGATTTTCATTCCTTAGGTTAACAACTTAAGTATTCCAAGTGACATTTTAAAGAAAGCTCAAATCTGAAATTGATCATGTTTACTGATTCTTTACTCTTTTCAAAGTTATCATAACCTGCTATAAAAAATTAACAGCCAACAATTATAATGATTGCACGTCTTTTTTCGATCTATATCCACTAGAAAATTTCTAATGACAGTTCAAGCCTATAACATCCAAGATTATATCACTGTAAAACATATTAAGATTTCGGATTTCTTTTAGTATTAATATTTATGCCTACAAGGGCTCACCTATAGAACCAAAACCCTTCTTTTTATCAGCGGTTGGAACTTAAAGAGAGCGATAGCCAGTAGGACATTACTCTAATACTTAGTTAATGTCATATATTTAACTATATACATAGTTGAGGAGGTTCTATATCGACTTAATAGCAAAGCCATGTTTCATCTCACTTCATTTTTTTCTTTTCTTCTTTTTAATATCGAATATCACCCTGAAATGTATTTAGATTTTCTATATAAAATTCTCCATCTCTAGCCTGAATATAATAACCTATCCCCACGATTATGACAAAATTTTCAAAATCACAACTTATTGTTTAGAGATCATATCTTATCATAATAATGACCATAACTTATCACTAAATATTCAGTGCTAATATAAAAGTCAAACTTAAATTTTGTCATTCAAATTCACTTGATCACATCAATTATCAAAACCTAACTATCTCCAAACTGGAAGCCTACTTCAATAGAAATTATGGCTTGTGACGTCTAAGATAATATCCAAATACCAAACAATATCATCACTCACTTAATAGTCCAAAGCTCCAAATAAAATAACTAATTAAAATATGGGATTCTTATCACTTCAAGAATTATATCCTAAATTCCTGAAACATCGTGACTTATTACTTTTGGATTCTTCTATAATAGCTAGTTGATTCAAGAAAACTTTTCACCTCTGTAACCTTAGCAAAGCAATTCCAGTGAACAATTGTTTCAACTTTCTTTGGATCCATTGAGATATGTAGTAAATTGCATTGACTAATTTAGCATCCAACTTCTCTTCACTTAAAGTTTGTAAGGTAATCCTCAAATGTTGTTTGTGTCTTTCCAAACTTTTCTAATACGCCAAAATGTCATCGACAAACACTAATGAATCTATCTAGATACTCTTTATATACATTGTTCATAAGACCTTTTCCATTTCTAAGATGACATGGATCCACAAATATTATACATTAACAATCCTTAGCACATATTTCTTGCACACACGGTCAACAATTGAGAAATCATGGCTTCCCAAAGCCTAGTCAAATCAATTTTGGTCACAATGTAAATTTGCCATACTATTTAAACCTTGAAATTTGTCACTTTCAAATGTTTAGCCTCAAGTAATGTACATGATAGCCCTCGAATTAGGACATGTATCTTCACTATCGCTCTGTACTATGATTCCATCCTTAAAGAAACTTTTGGAGGTGTAAATGTCATCAACCAACTTAAATGAAGGACTTGAATAACTCAAAGCATTGATTACATTTTAAGTATACAAGATAAGTAAGACAAACCACTTAATCAAATACACTTGAACGCCTCGAGAACTTTAAGACACTTTTCTAATATTTTAGGTAATGACTTACCTATCTTATTCTGTCTTAGTCAAAATCCATTATTACCTGGACTTGAAAGTAGACTTACAACTTAATACCAAACAAAAGAGCTAATGTGTTATAAGCTAACACAAAACCTCACAACATCCTATAGAACCTACTCCCAAAATAATCATAGCCTAAGCTCTGTTACCAACAAATAACACACCCCCAACTCTATCAAGAATATGGGCAATGATATGGCCATTCTTCTACTCGAATGATGCAACCCCAGACAAAAGCCAACTTGAACTTGCTATCAAAAATATATATCCATCTTTATATATGATAAGATAGAAAGTTGGTTACAGTATCAAAGTTTTTACAATCCTCAAAAAGAATATTTACATTTTAGAATTAAGCTAAACCCAACAATTATAAATAAACATATGAACAACTTCCCTAGACCATGTCCAAAAATCTAACTCCCAAAAGTCCCCATTAATAGCGCTCTTGTTTAACTTGCTGCTAATTGAGGAATCTCAAGAAAGTGTAAGATGAATAAAATGAGCAACCGTAGATTAGTGAGTAGTACATATTTCTTGTAAATAGATTGAGAGTCCACTATGCACATTTACAAAACAATATTAAAACTTACTTATCTCAAACTCAGTATATAATACACATACAAGATTAGTAGGCTCTCCATACCCAAGTCATAGGTACTTCAAGGTTTTCTGATTGACCAAGAGATCAGAACTCTAGCAGCAAAGAAGGCATTAAGGTTTCTCTCATCGATCCCTATCTTAAAGTACATCACGGGTTGCAACTCAAGAAGTGGAGTTACAAGAGCAAACCTTTTTCTTATGTGTTAACCTAGTGGTGGAATGCGGTCGCATATCCTTACAAGCTAAATGGACTCGAAAACGATGCTATCGTCTAGCTTTGGTCCTTTAGAGTGGATGGCAACATTTGATTTTGCCTGACAATGGTTAAAGCACTCATATGAGGGAATGGAAAGTCTGGCTCCGCATGAGTGATTGCTGCGAAGAAATTCAAGAAATATCTCCAAGTTAAGTAATTTTACGATGCATATCTAAATAAATTCATATTCATTGTACATTCCTTAAAATTTTGATGTCTAGGTAATTTCATGTTTTCTGATATTGAGGGATAGCCATTAGAGTCTTGATGAAGTTAGGAAATAAATTGAATTGTGGTAATCAAGTTTCATGGATCAACTGTGTTTGTTCGTGATTTTTCTACGAAGGATTTCGCTGTTCTTGAGGTTTTTTTGGTTGAATAAATCATTTGATATGTTCAAATGGCAAGTGTATATAATGATGCGAAATTAATGATCAATGGAACGACCATAAACATTAACGTGTCAATTTTTTAAGATTGAAATGAAGTTGTGATTAGTTGAGTCCAAAAATGTACTTTGAATGTATGTAGTCAAGTTCCATTATTGTTGGTTTCCCAAAAGCAAAAGTAGCTCAGAACATATAAAAGGAAATAATAAGTTATTACTTTTCGATCAAGTTTAATTGCGACAAAATATGTTTGACCTTACTTGAGACAAAGAGACGTAAATGAAAAGGACCGATTGACTTATGAGAGTGAATGTTTGATGTTTATGACAATCTGAATTGCTATAAAACAAGTATTATGTTCATAAAGGAGCTTAGATAACCTCTAGCTGATGATCACAAACCCACATCTTATTTTGAGAGGAAGCTAAAAAATGTCAATTGAAAGTCCATCTTTTAAGCAATAACCAGTAGTGAGCCATTTGTCTTGATGAGTTAAAAACATCAAGGTGATCAAGTTTAAGTGGATGCATAAGGCGAGATTGAGAGAATAATTTATGCATACCTACTACGTAACAGTTTGCTAACTGAAGCTCAATCGGAGGAAGAGCATACAAAAAGCTCAGGCTGCATATAGGCTATCAAATCGTAGTAAACGGTTCGCTAATACCTTTTAAACTATAGAAATTTCCGGACATATTATAGAGTTGTCTGAATATTAATCGAAGAGGAAGTACAACAAAAGCAGTTTTCAAGCTAAGGGAGCAAAGAAGTAATGCACCCCTAGAAACAGAGGAATCAGCAACAACATCAACCTCCGGGTTTATAATGCATTTCCCTTTTCCAGTATCTGAGTTGGCTCTTTCTTTAGGACCTTGGCAGTGGGACTCAGCGACTCTGCTTCTTTTGGGAGCAGCAGTATGGCTTTTGAGTTTCTCCTACAACCGATGCATCATCATACAACAAGGTCCCACAATTAGACCATGTTAAAAGTAACAAAAATGATAAGACATTCTGATACCACAAAAAACAAGAACCAGTAAACAATTATCCATGTAAAAGCTGCCCTAATACAAATAATCTTTCTAGATTAGCTTTCACAGAGTAAAAGTAAACTAGAGTGAATAGAAAAGGGCTAGAAGTTGCATACCAGACATGAGAATTTCTGCACAACATTGCTTGGATGAGACTCACCCAGAGATATTTCCGTCCAAGCATATTTTTAATTAAACTAAATAAAAATAAAAAAGTGAAATGTTTTTTTTTTTGGTAATAAAATCGAAAATATAGGCGAGAGGCTCCCTTGTGCTTATGGCCATCATCCCATCGTCGGGGGAGGCGATGGCGATAGTCGATGCCGGGCGAGAGTCCGTGACCTTCACTAAAAATAGGAGAGGGCGGCAACTCTCTCGGGCGACGCTATCCCAAATATGAGCGAGGGTTGCTCACCCTTGCCCCGTCCGGGAGGCCCTCAATAAGAGGGGCACTAGACCATGTGATGGTGACCCTCCCCAATATGGGGTGAGGGCAGATGACCTTAGCCTATATCAGAGAGAGGGTCGCTGCCCTCTCCCGTTCCTAGCAAGGTCTTGCCGACCTTGGCCTTTGGTTGACGAGGGTTGCCAACCCTTGCCTAGTCGTCGACGACTCTACCGGCCATCATTGTCACCTTATCAACCCTTGCCTCGGTTTAGGCAAGGGTCGAGGGCCCCTAGACTTGGGTTGGGGCGGGGCGAGGGTCGACGGTTCTCTTCTAGATCCGGGAGAGGGTCACGGCCCTTTCATGTTTCGAGTGAGGGCTTGTTGGCCCTTGCCTCTAATCGATGAGAGTTGCTGGCTCCTACCAAGGCATCGGCGACCGCCTCCCCTATTAGCTATGGGTGGCGATCATAGGCGAGAGGGAGCCCTCCCTCTCGTGTGTTCTTTTTTCTTTTTTTTTTTTTAGTTTTTTTCAATTTGTTTTTATGGAAAGAAAAACAAAGAAAAACGGAAAAATTTAAAAGACAAAATTGCCCTTCACTTAACAATGAGTTTAGGTTCTTCTTTGAGATCGATATAGCCACTTTTGGCTTTTATTTGAAACAAGATTCACTTCATGCTCTTAATTGATAAAATGAGGACATTTCAGGTCCTTATTTGAAACAATATCCATTTTAGGCTTTTATTTGAGAAAATGAAGACACTTCATACTCTTATTTAGAATTTACCCTTTTTCATATCTAAGCTTGTAATTATCACTTATCGAGAAAACCAATGTCAACCACAATTTTTGAAGACCTAACTCCTCAAGCTACGTTTGTAGTTAGGATAAAATTCAGAATAAGATAAAATTTAACCTAACATATATTTGGTTCTTGTCTAAGGTAGAATAAAGTTGGATATAAGAAGAATATAGTTCGATAAAATTATCCAATGGGGGATGTAGGATAAAAGTACATAAATTTTTTAATATTCAGAATATAAAATTACTTTTCTCAAATAACGGACTTCTTAAATTAATAAAATTAAAATAATATTTGAGTATACATGATATTTGAATTCTAATATAAAAAATTCAAAATAACTATAGTTTTGTTTTTATTTGTTCCTATTTTCATTTATATTTTTGAATTTCTTTCTATCTTATAGTATAAATTTAATATATATTTTTATTATTTATATTTATTACATATTTTACTTATTTTAGGTATACCAAAGTATAGTTTAATATATAATAAAATTTTATTAGAGAACTATGAAAGGGGGAAATGAATTAAAAAAGAGGGAAAATAAATTTAAAATAGTGTCATGAAAGATTCTTATCATTTTTGTTTGTGCGATTTTCATGTTCATTTACATTAATATGCCATTCATACAAAAAAATGGACAGGATGGATATGAAAATATTCCACTTTATTATTGCAATTCATTAAATAATGAATAAGATATAGCAAAATTTCTCAATTTCATATCCTATTCTATCCAATTCTATCTCAAATAGAAACCTAGATGATCAAACGGTCTCAAGGTTTTATTTTGATTTTTAATGAAAAAAATTACTAAAGAAACTTATACCTATCAGTAATTGTGTCGATTCGATCATAAATCTTTAATTGTATCAATTGAGTGCTAAAATTTTTCACAATTTGCCAATTGAGCACTTTTAATCAATTTTGGCTAGAAATAGCTTGATGTGGATGCCAACTATCTTAAGTACAGACGGTCGGTGTATATTTTAAATTTTTATTTAATTTTTCTCTTTTCTTTCTTTTTTCCTTTGGCACTCATCTGTCACGTGGTGAGGGCGCTCGCCGGATCTAGGTACAAAACTTGTTCCTAAATTGGACAAAGGTTATTTATAAAGCCCGACCCGATTACTCCGTACACAAAACTATTCCTATATTGGGCAAGCCTTGGCAAAAAAATAAAATTAGGGCCAATCCCTAAGGGCCCGGCCCGGGCCCGGCCCGAGCCCATCAATTATTCCGGTCACGACCGACTCCCCCACCGCCGCCGCCGCCTCCGCCGCGTCGCGGTGGACGTTCGCCGTCCCGAAGCAGATACCAGCACCTCCCTGACAAATCGATGCCGTCGCCGCGACGCTGGCGGCGGCGTGCGCGTAGCTCGTCCGGGGCTACTTCGCGAGGGGCATCTACATGCTGAACCGGCTTATCGGCTTCCTCTACCCTCGGCTCGACCCGGAGCTCCAGGAAGTCGCCGACGGCGGCGGCCCATCCCTCCCCACCGGCGGCTCCGACGAGTTCAGGCCCTTCGTCCGCCGCCTCCCCGAGTTCAAGTGTTGGTAGGTTTACGGGTTGGGATCGCTTCGCATTATTATTATTTTCGATTGGGAATTGCGATCGGCTTTCAATTGGATTCGGTGGACTTGATCTGCGTCATTTCGGGGGCGAAAGGTGGAATTGTGTGTTCCTAATATTCTGAATTCGAGGTATTGTTGGGGTGGAAAGACTCGTTGTAGTTGACGATTCGTGCCTTCAAGTTTGGATAACTTGGAGGCAGACGATGTAGATTGAATTTGTGAGAGATTGGTAAAGTTTGTGTTGTAAACGTTTGGGGAGTGTTTTGTGATGCTTTTCAATTGAAGACTGATCCTAGTGTTTCTCGGGGAGTTCATTTTGGGGGCAGTTTGGTGTTGGTTATTACCTTTTGCTCTTGATTGGATTTGTTGGAATTGATCTACTTCATTTCGGAGGAGAAAGATGGAATTCTGTGTTCTGACTTCAAGTGGGAGGATTCAATTGGCGTGATGATTTTGCCTTCAATTTGGATTTCTTGGAGGAAATGGAATAGGTTTGAATTTATGAGAGATTGGTGAAATTGGTGTTTATTAAGTGTTTTTTGCTGGGTTGGGGAGAAAAAGAGGTGCTGGAGATGTCATGACTAGATTCAAAACCTGGCAACTGAAGAAGTTGAATGATGTGGAAGCATCATGGTTTCTCCGTTTCACGTTTTCATTTTGTTATCACAGAGCGGTCGCTTGTTCTCGACTTAAGACTGTTTTTAAAAATGCTTGCCATGAAGTAAAAATGCCTTTTTGATGTGATCTTGCTGTTCCAGCATTCTTGATCTGCTTTGTATACGTTCTTTCTTTCCAATTACATGCGGATGTTTGAGTTTATTCATGAGGTGTAATTGAATTGACAATCTAAAGTTAACTCCAGCAGTGAATTGAGAAGCTCAGATTCCCCTGTGATGATATGTTTGTTTTATGTCCTTTCAGATGTATAGCCTTCCTTTCAACAATCTTTGACTGGCAATATTCTTGTCATTTAATTGATTCAAAACCAAACGATTTTCCGCACTGAATCGAGAATGTCATACAATAATTATTCAACTCATCAGTCTCTATAGAGGGTCTTATTAGCTTATGCTTTTGAACATTCGGATTTTGATCCGCTGATTGCATTGGTTCCATTGAGAGAGCTTTTGGATTTATCCATTCACTTCCTGCGTAGATTGGATGGTTGCTTATTGAACATATTCTTCTTGTCTCTCAATGGAAGGTTACATATCACATGGGCATTTGTGATTGCTTTCGTGATGACGCTCTTCAGCGTGTTCGACATACCTGTCTTCTGGCCCATACTCCTTTTCTACTGGGTCATGTTGTTTACGCTTACAATGAGGAGGAGATAATCCTTATGGTCAAATACAAATATGTCCCCTTTGCTTTAGCAAATGGGTATCCTGAACCTTATGTTCTCTCTTTTTCCTGCATGTATGCTTCTGCAATTCTTTGGTATGTATGCTTATTTTGTCTTTTGACTCTACTTCTTTTTCATCAGCCCTACGATGGAAAGAGAGCATCTTCAACTGATAGTGTGAGCCTTCCAAGGGATTGAATATTTCGAGTTTGATCTATGTATAGTTCTCAAGTAGGCTTCTCTTGTCCCTGGTGTCATGGCAGCAGATGGAGCTTTCCCACAGCGAAAGATTGGCTCAAAGATTATTTTGTCATGTTGCCTGATACTCCACCCTTCTGAAAGAGATCTCATAGATAAGCCTACAGAAACCATCATGGAAACTTCTCAAGAGGAGTGAATTTAATGCAAAATTTCTGTCTTAATTTTAGTAAGGGGTAGTCCCGATTTGTTCCTTAGACATGGCATTTTTTGTATTGCTGTCATTTTAATATAGCTGAAGTTCTTAGTTCTCTTGTCACCTATTATGTGTTTGTCTCCCCTTGTCTTTTATTAACTGTCCCTTGCACATTTTGGTTCATGGCCGATTTATGAGAGGATTTACTCTAGTAACATGGATTAGCTTCAAAATCCTCTTGGTGCTTGAAGGAGGATGATCATCTGTGTCGGATGTCTGTACTTGCAGGTTCATTGAGCAAGGATTCCATAGCATTAATTGGTAATGGTGTTGTTTTAGACAACGACCTTCTGCAGTAAGGTAAGATTGTTTCTGCTCTCTGGTAGACAATGAAAGGTCAGCCTTGACCAGCTCAGAGTCCCTCTCTTGTTCGCCTTTCATGAGTTCACATAACACATACTGTCGGCCATCATTTGTTCTAATTTAAGATGAAAAGGGTTACCAAAAAGCTGTTTAAAAGATGCTTGTGGAATTGTTTGGAGGCTTTGAGGTTTATTCTAACGGCACAAGGCTTTTAGAACTGATAGAACAAATCTATTTGCATACAAACCGTTTGGACATTCCGACAGGATTCGCATCTCAGGCAAAACTGATGCTTGGACAAATTGCATATTTGTTGTTTCCCTTCCGTAGCTAATAACTCAATTTCAATACAAGGAAAAAAATAAAAGAAAATGCAACAGATTTTGAATGAAATTTTCTGTGTAAAATCTTTCAGGGGCATGTTCACTGGGAGGAAAACCAAGTGAGAACTAATCCGAAAAACTGCAGAGATCAGGAGCTCGGTCTGTAGTAGGCATAGACTCCATAGAAGGACTGTGTCAAAGTAAGCACAAGCAAAACGAAAGCAGCAATGACGGAAATGATTGCCCAGGGACTGCTGAAGTACTTGTGCTTGAGACTGGCTCTCCAGGCATTCCACCTATGGTTGTAGTATCTGTTCACATCCACAGACAGTGTAGAAAGGTAACTGTCATTGATGTCGAAGACCACCTCCTGGCAAAGCCGGTTGAAGAGGTCAGCGACTTCCGCATCGCTCCCAAGCCAATGCTCGATGATCCCGCAGTAGTGGAGGTACCCGACGTCCTCGGGTGAGTTGATCAAGTTGTCCATGAAGATTATGTACGAGGTGATGTTGTTGCTGCAATCGAAGTGAGACTGCTCGAAGGCTATCAAGTTGAGGAAAAGCGACCTCGTCCCATCATGGATCAGAAGCCGTGGAATCCAGAGGATGCCATCCTTGAACTGGATGTCCCAGAACCTGTCCGTCTTCCTCTTTTTGAACTTGATCCCAGCTTCCCGGAGCTCCGTCACGCAGTGGATGAGCTGCTGCCGCCTCTTGTCAGCGACCCGGTTTGAGTGCGACCATCGCTTGATCCATGTCCTTGGCTCTGGCTGCGGGCCCGAGCAGAGAAGGCTTCGCCGGAACACTTCGAGGCAATGGAGCTCGCCCTGGTCGGATAACGGGTCGAAGGCAGTGGTGTAGCCGAGAGACTCCAGCCTGTTGCGGCTAAGCTTGGTCAGAGGCTCGTCCGTTGGCATCAGAGGGTCGAAGAAGCGGAGTGCCAGCTTGGCCACAAGCCCCTTCTGGTTGGGGTCGCCGAGCTGGAGGCCAAGCAGCTGGTCTAGTATGAAAAGAGGGATCTGATTCTCAAGCATAATCATGTCCCGCTGGATTGTGTGCATAGATCCCCGCATCGAGAATATGGGGTCATTGCGAGGGTAGCCAAGTTCCTTGAACCCCTCAGCAACTCCCCGGAACAGCTCGATCACGAAACACCCATCAAGAACCATCATCTCCACAAACTCGTTACTGCTCATGGATATCGTCCCCTCGTAGCATGTACGAGCTTTCTCCTCGACCTCCTTCACCACGTCTAGATAGAGGCTTATCTCATGACCGGTGCGCCTGAGGATGCGGTGGAGGCAGCGCCACTTGTGCCGATCCATCTGACGGAGGCGCTTCTTACCATGGTGGTATGGCCCGAGGGAGACAATCTGGGGGATGTAGGCCTTGTCCTCACCATCTTTGAGATATTGCGGAATCCGATAAATGGAGAGCTTTGCCCATGAGCAGGCCTCGTCGTCCTGGCAAGCCTGCTCAAGCTTCTCTCTGATGGAGACGACCCATTCAGACTCAGGCAGCCTTGGCTCAGCTTCTGAGATGTTTTCGCCCCCTTTGTTCTCGACCACGACCTGTAGAGCCTCGGATGGTTCTTGCTGTAGCTTGAGAAGCTGGTGTTCCTGAGGCTGTTGTTGTTGCTGGTTGGGGTGATCTATTAGTTCTCTGGATGCATTGGAGGTTGATTTATTGGGGAGTCCAGATTCCACAGTTTCTCTGAGCTTGAGGGTGATTAAGTACCAACTCAAGAGCTCTCTGTTGTAAACGGCAACCATTTCTTTTGCCTAACGTTTCTCTGCCTTTGCCTCTCTTGGGTTTTGATCTTTGAATTGATGCTTTCTAAGCCCACACGCAAAAAAGAAAAAAGCAGAAGTGCTATTTCAATGGGCGAAACTGGAACAAAGGATAGATTTTTCCAACATCGAGATTCAAAAGGAGCTTGATGCATACTTTTTCTTTATTGATTCTTATAGATGAAGCTCATCAGATAAAGGAATTCAGTTTTTCAATCGAAACCCAATAGTCTATTCCTCAGTTCTTATTCTCTTGAGTTCGTGAAAGCCACCATCTCCATCATGCGTCGATATGCTCTGTGGGTCTGCGAATATGGTGGTGATAATAGTGATAATAGTGATAATTGGTATTAATTTGACCAAACACCCAATGGAAAATTCAACATTTTGCACATGCGATATGCATAGAAAGGAGGTGGAGTGAAGGCTCATCCATGATTAGCATGCCCCACCTTACCCCCATGCAAGCTATCATTATTGGCCGTAGCCAGTTCAATTACGCAAAATGAAAATGATGGGGTCATGTAGAATATTAGGTGGGGAGGGTCGTGAGATTTAGAGGGCTCATTTTTGATTCAAAGTTCGGCAACAACAAAAGAACCCACGCAACACTGACTTTTTCCTTTAGGTTTCCAGATCTATCACGTAATTATTACCATAAAACAAAGTTTGAGGTTCTTTGATAAGGAAGGTAAAGAGAAATTGCTTACACGGCTCATTCGCCGCTTTCTGGAGGATAGGGGTCCGTCATTAGCCTCATATTTTTTCTTGAGAACCGGATGACTTATATATCCAGATTTTAGAGCACATCTATGAAATGCAACTCGGACATATGTGTAAGAAAATAAAAATCTTAGTTACTTTACAATATAGCTGGTTGTAGACATTTGTGTGAAATATATAAATTTTGTATATAATGATTTTGGTAGTACATTCCGCCTTAGACAAAAAAAGTCAGAATACGTAATATTATAAAAGAATTGCATCATAAGTATATGACATTTTCGACAAAAGAAAAGTATATGACAATTTCTTTGAAGTACTAACCCCTCAGTATCTAAATTTTATTTAAACATAATGTGGAATGTTAATACAATCTTATATCACACAAATACATGATTATAATTTGTTTTACATACATGTATTTGAATGTTGTGCGGTTATACCAATAGCTGTAATTGAGGTGATCATTGCAACAAATGCGACCGCCACCATCGCTGTAACCACCGTGATTGCAGTAGCTCGATATTGTCAGCCACCCACAATTTCCTCTCCCAATTTTTTTTTTTTTTTTTTTGTAATTTTTTTATAGCATTGTTAAGTGATTCTCTTGAATATTATTATTTTTATTTTTATAACTACATCGGAAATGATATCCTATGTCTTGCCAAACAAAAAAGAAGTTATACAAATTTCTCATTTTTAAATCTTTTTTTATCATATCTTAGTCATTATTTTACAACCAATATATAGTCTACAACTTTAAAGATCGCCTCCTTTTCTTTTTTTTTTTTGAATTATTTCTCAAGGTTCTTTGCAATTTTCCTTTAATAGAATATTGTTGGCACGTGAACTTTTGCAAATTTTTGACCCATTTTTTTTAAATAAACCAAACCTGCATTTCTAAAAAGAAGAAATAATAATAGTGAAGATAAAAATAGAATTAGTAGAAGGAAAAAAAGAAAGAGAGGAATAAAAAAAAAGGAATAAGGGGGTCTGTTTCGGTCAAATCGGAAAGGCTTAACATGATTTCATGGGCCTGATGGAATGGGCGCAGCCCACTAGCCCATGGGGCTAGACTCCAAGCTTGGTTAGTAGCCCCAGGCCCATTAATATCAACTGAGCCCACAAGCTTATTTGAATTGGAAAGCTTTCTTCATTGATTTCAGGCTGTTGTAACCACCGCTGGTCGACGCGGTCCGCCGTTCCACTGCGTTGATCTTCTCTCTGTTCCACTCTGTTTTCCGGTCGGGAAGCTCGAAGTGCACGAAGCTCGGTCTCCCTGGCCGGCTCTGATTTCATTAGTTGACACTGCCCAAAGCTCCTTTCACTAATTTGGTCGCCAACCACGGCTTCAATTGGTTTCACGGACAATGCAACAGCTCACGCTCTCTTTTTACAAACAAGAGACCGTCATGATATACTCGTCTCTGTTTAGATCAGGACTGGCTTTACTCGAGACTATGTCATTGATTCTAAATATCCTGAACTGATTTCATGTAACGACCCAGTCCAATGAGGGCGGGAGTGGTCACTTGGGTTAGAGGGCAAGGGGCAAGAATGAACCGAACTGTACATAAAAAATGAGAGGGTGATATGAGATATAAATATGTGTGTGTGCGCATGCGCGAGCGCGAAAATTGGAATTAATTAACGAAAGTGCCTTTTGACTAATGGCAATGAGTTTCAAAGCTAAGCATACTCAGGTGGAGAACTTTCAAGATGTGTGACCTCTCTGAAATGTGCTCACATATACGAAAAGACAAAATCATGAGACTCAATATAAAATTGGCTTTGTCAAAGCGGACGATACCTCTAGTTAAATTCAGAGCGTCGCATTTTATATTTAGTGTAGTTTACAATCTGAGTCCATTGATGTGTCATCGTCCTATTCCTCAATTGAATGCACGTTACCAATTTGATGCTACGTCTGTCTGAGTTAGCTCATTATGGGTTTGCTTTCATTATTGGTCAACCTGAAAGTAATATTCACATGATTTGAACGCTCTTGACTGATATATTGATCTGATTGCCTTATAATCTTTGCTGGCCGAATCTAGAACTCAACTCGTTGATACCTGACCATAGCCAGTCATGCTCGAATTGGTCTATGATTCACGCTGTTTACGAATCACCATGAACAGATTCGATTAATCAAGTTGCGGCGTATGTATTCGGTTCTGCCATGCTTTGGCATGGTCTAGCTTCCTTTTTCTGCATTCGTATTCTGTATACGCACTGAAGCTTATGAATTTCGTTCTCTCGCGCGGTGTCACATGATATGTTGCTTAAGACGAGGGATGGACATCAATGGTGTATAGTGAGCAGAAGCTTGGATAATTTAGCCGTTACTAAAACATGACGACCAAGATGAATTAGTGTTTTGGGGAAAACATTTTCCTCATTTTTAGTGTTTGGTTTGCTTAGAAAACTGAAAAATATTTTCCTAGTTAATGGAAAATGTGTTTGCAGCAAAGCTTAAATTTAGGAAATTGATTTTCTTTTTGAAAAAACCGGAACATTTTTTCCAAAATATGACTAAGTATTGGTACTTGGACCCGAACTCTACACTTGGGGCACAAAAATCCCAACGTTGGTTCTTAGATCACTGCGTTTAGGATCAATTCTCCTGCAGCCGGACCTAGATCAATCGAAGTTGGGCACGGGACCTCGGTGCTCCGGCCTAGGCCCTTGGCGCTCATGCCGGGTCCATCCGGGCCGGGCTATACCCTTGGTGCTAGTACTCATGCTCGGGTCCTTGATGCTTGAGCTTTAATCCCAACCCTCGTGCCCGGGTCCACAAGGTCGTGCATAGATTCTTAGGGGGTGCATAAGCTGTTCTAGAAATTTTTTTCTATTTCAGAATTGTTTTTGGAATAGAAATCTGTTTAATAAAATTATTTCACTTTTCTATTTTTGAAATAAATTTTTGTTCCGTAAATAGGTTTGGAGTAGAAATTAGAAGTAAAAATTTTATACTTTTCTATTTTTGGAACAGAAATGAGAAAAAAAAATTCTCTTCATCGTTTGTCTTTGCTACAAACCGATCGTCCATCCGTTGTCGCCGACCATTGTCTCAATCGCCATTGCCACCGGGTCCGCCGATCGCACGTTGCATTCCGCGACTGCGAATTGTTCGCCGTCGCTGTTCACTGGGCCGCGTTCACTGTCGCCGATTTGTTGTTCGGCGATTCGCCGTTCGTCGGCCGTTGGCCGGTTGTCAGTCGGGTCGCCCGATCCGCAGTCACCGGCTACCGGCCATCGGCTGCCATCCACCGCCGGCCACCGTTTGGTGTCTACCGGTCGCTGTCCGCCGTCCGCCATTGTCGTCGGTCGCCACCGTTCGAAAGGGACAATTTTTATCTCTTTATCAAACGAATTTCTATTTTTAGAGTATAAATTTTTTATGGTTATCAAACATGTATTTTTGCTTAGAAACTCATCTAGAAATAGAAATAGAAAAATTTATTTATCTTCCATGAATCAATTTCTGGCCGGAATGGTTATCATTCGCGCCTTAGTGTTTGGGCTTTGGTTCTTGGTTAATGAAATGTTTGTTCTTACAAAAATATTTTAAAAAATTCAAATTTATAGTTATTTTTAAAATTTTATTTTATGTATCTTTTTTTGTTTTGTTTTTTTTTTTTTTGCTTCTTCTCGCGATTGGCCATGGGTGAGCTCAAACTTGCCCTAAGGCTTGCGAGCTGGAGATCTTGAGGCCTCACTAGACGGGTGAGTTTAGAGCTTACCACAATTTGCCGAGGTTGAACTCGCCTAAGGCACTCATCGATCCGGGGTGAGGCCTTAAGCCTTGCTGGTCATCGATCGACCAAGGAAGAAGAAAAATAAATGAAGAAAATAAAAAGTAAAGAAACATAAAATAAAAGAATATATAAACATACAAAAACTAGAAATACAAACTTTTTTGATAATTTTTCTGATAAAATTTTCCTCACCAAACAATGAAAAATACTTTATGTGTCTTTTTTACGTCTCAAACACTAGAGATTAAAATTATTTTCCTAGAAAAATACTTCCTGAAAAATCTTTTCTAGAAATGGCATTTTTTTTTTGTGAAACAAACAAACTCTTGAGCTGTTTTAGAATTGGGATGTTCTGTGTATAAAATGGAGTAAAGGAATGAAAAGAGGAAAGCATAAAGAGAGACGAAGAGCTCGTGCTTTCTGGAGACAAAGACACACAATATATATATATATATATATATATATATATATACGAAAATAAAAAATAATAGGAAAATGAGAGTCTCATTTAGATAGCTAGATCTTAGGCATAGATTTAGTTGCGCTTCAATTAGTTCATGTTCTTACAGTTTAGAAGGTTCCATTTTGTTGTTTTTTATTTTTAGGTTAAAAATGAATTATAGATAGATTTCTTGTGGGTGAATTAAATAACAAAATAAAATGAATAAAAAATATGAAATAATAAAAAGAATGATAAATATCTCTTCATGTCACTTATATTAAAATAATTATTAGGGGTTAATTAGTTCATCTTCATTTTAGGATTAATACCACCAAAAACCTTAAAAATAGTATACACATAGCACATTTACTCAAAACTAATTATAGTTAAATCCCAAATTAGTATTCTTATGACAAATTTACCTTCCATTAGTTTCCATTAAATTTTACTTTAAAAACAAAAAGGAAATTGACTCTTCCTTCCCGGTTCTAAGTTTAGGTCCATTCATGGTATCGAGCCATGGTTTCATTTGTGATATTATCCATTCCATGCGCTTAGTAGGTGAATCCAGTACTGAGAAGATCTCCTCACATCATGTCTATAGAACTAGAAATTCTCGAAGCACCCGTTTCTCTTGCTCCCTCTCCATCATTCTCATCTCCCTCGAATTTCGTGTTTCCAATGCTTCTAAGATAGATTATCTCTATGAAGTCTCTCATAGTGATGAAACCAAGATTTCGAAACGCAACTTCCTCTCATGAACTCTTACTCCGCTTTTGCTAAACCTAGCTCGTCATTCTCACCTATCCGCTCAATCCGCCAACTTATTCACCAAACCCCAAAGCAAGTAAAAGAGTACGTCTAGTCCTCTAAATTCGACCAGCACCCCATTCCGCTGCGAAAAAGAGTACTTTGTTACTCTTCGATCCCTCCGAGTTTCCCGTGACAATGGGCTCAACAGGATACACACATGTCCATTATGGCGCTCTTCATCTAGCTCTCACCTTTCATAGTCATAAAAGTTTGCCGGTTGTGGCAAGAATTGCGTTATTGGATACCAGATTTTTTCAATACCAGCATGCTTGCATCGGTACTGTTCAAACTACTCGAACGTCGGAACGGTCTTTTGTGACCTTGTATCCAAACTTCAACATCGCTCTTTCGACCCTGTGCTACTCTCTTTCTTAAAGGTCCAAGTCCAGCTCATCGGAGCTCCTCAAACCGCCGACTCGTCTGCCGCAACTCGCATTACGAGATGGTCTACCGAGTTCAGAATTATGCGCTTGATCTAAACTTCAACAACGGTAATGAAGATGCTTTGTTTATCTCCATGCAGAATGATCAGGCATCATGCATCCATGTTCCTAGGCAGATCCCAAAAGACACGTTGGCTAAGCTCCTTCCAGAGACTTGGATTACCAACTACGAAAAGTTACACCAGCATAACAAGCCTTTCCAGTCTACGGACTCTGAGTTTGTCCGGAAAAAAAGATGGAACTGTTTCCATCAAATTTGGCAAGGAAAAGGAAGAAAGCCCTTCTATCTTCCGAGACCCTTTTCATGATTGAACCATGTGTTCCTGAATCAATCTCCAGCCGAGATCCAAAAAAGCTTGTTAGACACTTTAACGGTGATGAACATCTTGTCCATTACTATAAAGACAAGTATGGTCATTGTTTCACAAGGATCCTTTTTGCCAATGTTCCTATTGTACAAATTCCCTCGATGAGGTAAATCCATATGATAGACCTCCGCCTCGACGGAAGAAGCCAAAGGATAAGTTGTACCAAATATACTTAAACAGAGATTCCTCCGTTGATACTCTTGGTGAGTGTAATAAATACCAGTTCATGGTCTCTTATGCACCACCTCCATCACCAAAGTTCAGCTCTACACCCCAAGTTTCACTAGATCCACCAAGATCACCTCCACCATCTCCTCCTCAGAAGAAACAAGCTCTCTCCCCGTTCTATAAGCCGATCCTAAAGTGGGCCAAGAAGCACTCCTACCCACTAGAAGCTCCAGCAGAAACACCACCCATTTCCTCCATTGCCATGTTCCATGACCCGACTTTCCCTCTTGTCTGGGGAGAAAGCTCTAAACTTAAGTTTCTGTTCTAGAGGAATTCATTGATCCATAAGGTAGATACCGTCATGTTCCTAAAGTACCTACCCCCACGATGTGGATGAACATGGGAGACAGAGAGGAAAACTACTGCTGCTGAAGCTGTTCTAAATTGGCAATCAAAAACCCTGTTAGCACAAAACAATGCTTTCAAAGCAATTGATTCCAAGATTGGAAATGTGCAACAGGATCTCCGAAAGTATGATGAGACCACTAAGAAAATGGTTTCTGAGTTCTAGAAGAGGCTAAATGCCTTGGAATCAGGACAACGTTTAGGGTATCATCATCTAGAGAGCCCAAAACCGGAGATAGAAAAACTCAAGAGACAGATTCAACTCCTTGAAGAAGGAAGGTTCAGATCTTTTGATTCATTAGCACCTCTAGTAAGAACTGGATACTTACCTCCACCACCCCAGACATCTATCTTTGCTGCCATTCCAGAAGATTCTTTCATAAAAGAACCAAATATGGTAGAAGTACGAAATCGCCTTAAAGAGTTGAATCGAATCAAAAAGGAAAAAGGAAAGGAGAAGGCTCCTACAGAATCATGTTCGGTTGTCATAAGAGAAAAACCAGATAAGATGATGCTAGCAAATCCATTATAATCCTTTCTGAAGGATTTAAGTGTTCAGGAACATCCCGATCCGGTCCAAAACCCCAATCCTATCCCTTCAAATGATCAGATTCTATTTCCTGCCGAACAAACTGTTTCTACTACTTCTGATACTGAATCATATTCAGTATCCTTTTCATCCTCTTCATCCTTCTCAATTCCTAAAGTTGATTCCCTTCCTATTCCACCAGTAACTTCATCTATATTCATGGCTGATCCTCCAGATCAGGAAATGGAATCAAATTACTCTGACCTAGAGATTGTCCAAGACAATCCGAAACACCATGTGTCCATGGCATCAAAACAGTTTTTCACCATCAATGATATCCCCTATCATAAATGGCTAGAAAGACTTGAGGAATTTCATACTTGGTTGAACACTCAGTCCCTAACCAACCATGATATGAATGATGTCCTTTACAATTTTGTCACAAGGTTCACAGGAAGCCTCAAACTTGGGTGGAAATCAGTGTCAGAACAAGACCAAATTCATTTTCTGATGTCACCAGACTTTAGCCATGCCATTACTCTCTTATATCATGTCTTTGTGGGAAAACCCATTGATCTCATAGAGATGAAAAGAAGAGAATTTTTCGAAAGAAAATGCTGCTCCCTCCAGAAGAAACATCTTGATAAGCATTATCGAGTGATGCTTCAGCTTTTTTACCAAATTGAGCCGATTCAAATCGAAGCATGTTTTCCCGACTTCCATCCCCAAAGAACTTTCCCGAGATGGTTGAAAGATCCTTTTTGGAAGGCAAAGGAGAGTACAGGATTATCCTTTGGGAGAAATACAGCAAAGGAATCCATCTATGCCTTGAAGAAATTTGCCTAAAGCGCCAGATGGTTCGCACCTACATCACGAGATGACAAAAGCCTCGAGACGGCCTGCTCTCGCTGTGAAGTTAAAAATCAAATGTTCCAAACAAGACTGTGATGGAACTTGTGGTAAGTTTTCTCGGAAAAAGAAACATTTCAAGAAATTTTGGATGAAAAAGTCCAAACATGGCCACAAGAACTTCCGCAGAAAGAAGAAATGGCGATACCTACGCAAAAGGAAGGATCGTACAAGCCATAAAAAGTCAAATCGTTGCTTCATCTGCAATCAGAAAGGACATTTTGCTAAAAATTGTCCCCAAGCCGAAAAGGTCAGCATCATTTGATACATCAAATTGAGAACGAAATAGGTATTTCTCTTGAAAATGATGATATTGAATCATTGTTCTCTGTGATGAAGAACCATCCGAACAAACCCTTTGTGTCATTCCATGTTATCACACTTCCAAAGGAAACCGATTCGATTCGAATCGAAGACATTTTTCACATATCACCCACACTGCGAAACAAGCCTTGACATATTTTCAAGTCAAACTCACTGTCCCCATTTCCCTGTAAAAATCCTCACCTCAAAGTTTGCCAAACCTATCACTGTCATTGCCCTCATTGATACCGGAGCAAGTTGTTCAATTTTGGATACCAAAATTCTTCCTGAAGAATATTGGACTCCTTATGCCCGATATTTCAACTCTGCCTCAGGAGATACTTTCTCCACAAATGTGAGAACCACTCTTGTGACTGTTCAGTTCATCCCCAGTGTTCTATAACCACAAGATTCTTTGGATCCAATCTTCCCAACAAGGACCTAATCATTGGATGGGATATTATGACTCAAATCTCACAACTTCGCATCATTCCTGGAAAATGTCTTAGGTATAAAGATCAATTCTCTAAGTTCGTCAACATCCAGAGACTCTTTTCCATTCAGATGAGTCTATTAGACCCAATCATGCAAAGTTTGTTAGAATCTTGTTTAGAATCCCATTCGAAATTTGTTAAAAAATGCTCCCATCCTTTATGGAAAAACCTGAATTCTTTGTTCGCCTTCCTTTTAAGAAGAATGAAGATATAAATCCAACCAAGGCGAGTCACATGGGAATGAAGCGAACACGTGGCTTTAGCTCAAAGAGAATGCTCGAACTATTGCAATAGGGCCTTATTGAAACCTCCAACTCTCAATGGGCTTGTGAAGCCTTTTATGTCAACAAGCGAGCGAAAGGCGGAACGGAGGAAAAATGAGATTGGTAATCAACTATCAACCCCTCAACCTTTTCCTCCAAGATGATAAATTCCCTTTACCTTCCGAGTTTCCCTCTTTACTAGTCTGACCAAAGCCCACATCTATTCCAAATTCAACCTTAAAGCCGGATTTTGGCAATTGGACATCCATCCCGAAGACAGATCCAAAACAGGATTCTCGTATTCGAACCAGCACTTCCAATGGAAAGTACTCCTTTTGGCCTAAAGGTAGCACCATCCCTTTTCCAAAAGGCCATGTGCCGTATCTTCCAACGAATTCTCTCAAGTGCTACAATATATATAGATGATATCTTGCTCCACAGCCCTAATGAGCAATCACATTGCCAGCTTCTCGAGCAGTTTGCAGAAATCGTGAAAAAGCATGGCATCATGCTTTCTCAAAGGAAAATGAACATTGCCCAGGCAGAAATTGAATTTCTTGGTATGCACCTCAACAAAGGTACATACTATCTAGGGTCACATATCGCTCAAGAATTATTAAAGTTTCCAAAAGATAACTTCACTACAAAACAAGTTCAGCAATTTCTTAGGATAATCAATTATCTCGAGATTTTGTCCCAAATATTGCAAAGCTCCCGATTCCTTTGCAATATATGCTGAAGAAGAATCCCCCATCTTGGGGAAAAATTCAAACTAAGGCGGTCGCTGAGCTTAAGGAGATAATGCAGAATCTCCCACCATTACAAATACCATCAACGGGGAAAAAGAATTCTTCAAAGCGACGCCAAAGTGATGAATACCGGGGCAGCCATCCCGCTTGAAGAAATTGATGGTAAGAGACACCTTTGTGCTCACAAAAGTGGAAAATTTTCCTAAGCTGAAATGCATTACCATTCAACCTTCAAAGAAATCTTAGCAGTAAAAAATGGAATCAAGAAGTTTGAATTCCATCTCATTGGCCATCACTTCCTGGTAGAATTAGACATGGCATATTTCCCTCAGATGACCAAGTTTAAGCAGAAGCAGATCCCAAACTCCCAATTGCTTCGATGGGCTGAATGGTTTTCAAAATACTCTTTCGAAACCAAAAATATTCTCGGGAAAAAGAATGTGCTTGATGATTTCCTGTCAAGACCAAAAGTACCAGCCGAAATCAACATGTACATCAAAAGGCCTGCTTTCCATATGCTCAATCATGGCGTAAAATACAAGATTGAGAAGATCAAAGATTTGCCAAGCTGGAAATATCTCTAGGAAATTATTGAACAAATCCAGAATGACAATCTCACTGAAAATCTGGAAAATCTCATGTGGCAATGCCACACAGATCTGTCGAGACTCAATGAAGGTTCGATTCTTTACCCGTATGGATTAAATTCGGATTATCCATTTATACATCCTTTTATCTCGGAAAGAAGATGATTTCCCCCGATCGCCTCAAGACGCTATTATGGTACTTAACCAATAAGTATTTGATAGCTATTGAAATTTCAACCGGAAGCTTCATTGCCAACCTCACCAGGATATTCTTACTCGGGAGAAACATTGAAAGAGAAAGTGATCGAAATCTTTTAGACTTTCTCAATTGGTTCATCCTCCTACGCATTGGAAACATCTTTTGGAGAAAGAACTAAGACCCATGACACCAGATCCTGAAGTCCATACCATCCTCTTTTTCCGACGTCCATGGCATTTTTTCAGAAATAATGGCAACATCATTAATGCCCCACAGGAAATAGGAACCACATCCTACAAACCCCATTTGGATAGCGAGAGAAGTTAGGATTCACAAATCTTATCCAAGATTTGTTAGATCCGTGAACACCGGTACCGAGAACTCCAAAGAATTTTGTGCCAAGAGAACAAAACCATTCCTGAAGAAATGTGGAACTACAATGAACCCACTGCATGGGATCATTATGACCTAGCTCCAGAAGCTAAGGAAGCACTCAGACAATTCCAACACGCTGCATCATCCCAAGATAATGAAATGACAGGTGAAGATGACATTGTCCAATCCACTCAGGACCCCTATACACATTGGGGAGGTCCTCTTTCCTAAGATTCCTATGACCAAGGACCCTCGTCCTTATCTCACATGGACACTTCCTACTATACACAACCATCCAATTGGCCTCGGCCAAGCATTTTCGCCGACACTATAGAAAATGACAATACCAACCGGGCTCAAGAAGAAGCATCCTCATCATATCGTTAAATCGATCCTCTCACCGGAAGACCTTGAAGCTCTTGAACAAAAATATGAGGAACATCTTCTAGCGACAAAGACACGGCTCTCGATGACTCGGACTATGACTACAATGCTCGTGACGGACGAGACCGCTGAAAAGCCGCTGTCTGTACAATTTTCACTGTAGCAAATCATTGTTCACTTTTACTGTAGCACTAGGCTAGGGAAAGTACTGTTCACAGTACAGTTACTATTCATAGTGTGCGAATAATTCCCTCTCGGAAGTTTTCGGTGCCTCTGTTTGTTTCCAGACCTATGAGCTTGGTCCTTGTAAGCTTGTGACCTCTTATTGTCTATATAAGGCAAGAAGGATGTAATGTGTTGGGCAGAGTTCCTTGAAGTAAAGTGAGTGTTTTGTGAAAACTCTCTATGGCTTTCTAAACTCCTCTTCTTCTCCGCCCGTAGGTTCCTCTCGAGAAATGCAGCTTGGGTAGATTAGAAACGTCTCCATCATGGCATCTCCGAGTGTCTCTAGCCCGAACTAAAGGCCAGAGTGGTTTTTTTAAAAGGTTATCCCCGAAGGGCTTGAACGAGGTGTTCGCCCACCGGGATGGCATATCTGCAGGAAATTGACTATTCCTTCCCTGGTTCTAAGTCTAGGTCCATTCATGCTACACTAATTTGAGGTTTTATCCTCTATTTGTCATAATTATTTTTTGATTATTCGTGGTATTAATCCAATTTAACATAAACTAGCGGATGATATATTTATTACAAATGTATCATTTTAGGTTTTTGTCAATAAAAAATTAGTTTGGAGTAAATTTATCATTAGTAGACTACTTTGGAGTTTTTTGTGATAAAAAAATTAATTTGGAATAAATTTGTCATAAGCATATCAATTTAGGTTTTTTGTGATATTAACCTCTCATTTTAATATTACGTGGTTTTCAGTAGTAAGCAACTCTTTTAGCCAAACGTAGACTTCAACTACAACTTTGAGAATTAAGCTAACGTGAGTTCATCTCCTGTGGCTCAACAATGAGGCAGTGTATATTCTTTTCCCAACTCGTATTGGGTTACTTTTTTGCACTTTACTTTTAGCCATTCTTTCACGGCTCTTGAGTGACGTGAGGCTTCATTTTTAACTCATGAAATCATGTCTCCAGATTTTATAACAGGATAATATAATATTATTTATCCGACTCGTATTAGGTTTACTTTCCCATATTTTCCTTTGTAGTCTTTATGACTTCGTTTTATTGTGATTTGTTTGATTTCTTTACACGTGTCTGATGTTTTGATTTCCTTAGATTTTGTTTGATGATTAGATCACACTTCAAAAATAATCTCTATCAATGCAAACAACCGTTCATGGACGCTTAATGAAAATGGATCTACAATTCCATAATTTGATAAGACTGCATGATTCACTCTCATAGACAAATAAATTGAGTTTAAGTACCAAAAGGTCGTTCATTACATGATAACCTAATCAAAATCCCTAACTTAGGATCTTTTGTTCATAGAAAGTAGAACGTTCTTCTGCGTTTTATCTGGCTCCTAGCGAGCTCCAATAAGTTAGTGGCAAGTCTCTTTCATAGGATATAATTCCTCATCTTTAGATATTTCGAATTTAATTAAATTTCCAATGTTGCGTAAAATAAGAGTTTGGAATAACCTATATCGAGCAAAATTGAGCAAACCTTCAATGAGAGGTGACGTTTCGCTCGACAATCTGCTAAACTGATTTTACCCAACCCTGCTTTGGGAGGGTCATGACAAATGTTTTTCTAATCCACTTCTCAATAATCATTCCTGGTTGCAAGTTGCCTGGAAGGGAGTTCTTATGATCTAGAAGTCACTGTTGTCAACGGTTCAGTTTTGTTCGGATCACCACAATGCCCTCACCGAACACAAAGGAAAAATGCCATCTGAACCCGAACCGAGACCCGAATGAACTGAAGAAAGATTCGAGTTAGCCATTTACCATAACGGTTTGGTTTTGTTTTCCAAGAAAACTGAATTGAACCGAACCATTGACACCTCTAATTAATATGATGCGTGTGCTCATTCCTCGACCACTAAATGTTTGGCCTGTTGTATATGGACTTGAACAAGGGGTCGAAAAAATATATCAGCTACCTGGCATAATGGTTTAGCATGTTCTTCCCCAACTTTTTTTTTGTCAGTCTTGTTCTACTTTTCAATTCACTTTTAGATTTTCGTCTTGTTTCTTTGGAAGCATGGAAGTCAAAACTCATATCTAAAACTAATCATCCTTACCTCAATCACTACAAGAAGGTGGGGATTCAAATCTCTCATCTCCTCTTCTCATGTGAAAAATGTGACCACTAAGGTAAACTCATTTAATTTCCTCAACTGATTAATCACGCTACAAATGAAGCGAGCCCCACTGCCATCACCTCAAGGACTAAATCAAACCCCAATAATTGAGATATTTGATTGCATGCATGCAATAATTGCGCTCTTGTACTCGCCTATCTCCAAAATAGAGAGAATATTAACTTCTTTCCTTCTTGGAGGAGCTTTTGCTTAACTTATTAATATATTGCTTCGCCTTCGATGGTTTGCCTTGTGCCTGCAAGCCTTCTTCTTCTTCTTCTTTACACATTTGAGCTATGCTGGATAAGTCCCAGTCGTGCTTTCTATATCGTCAGTCGCGCTTTCAATAATTTTAAGTTTCCTTCTCTCCACGCCGAAAATGCGCATGTTAGGCAAGCAAAGGTGATGACCTCATGATATATCATTATCTAATTTATGAATACGATTGATAGGCCCTAATATCAAATTGTTTTAGATCTGTAGAGGATCGAACCTTTATTGAAACAAAAATCAACGGTAAAATTTGAAAAGGATTTTCTTAAGGTGTTCATATAACTCATGCTGAAATACTTTCTTCCTTACTTTGTTGAAAAGGTATTTTGCATAATATTCATATAATGTGACACTAGCACGTAAAAAAGCTGGTTGATAAAGAATGAGAATTCAAATTTATGGATCGGGTTGATTGTAATTAGGCGAGAAATGCTATATTCACCATGTTTAGGCTACTGAATTGATATACCAAATAACTAGGAAAACTGTTATTAGGTGTTGAAAATGACCTTCTTGCTTTACTGCCCACTATCAATAGCCATAAATTTTGTCGACCTATTTTATGATATCCAGCATTAATTGGAACGTGATAAGCATAATACTTGAAATATGTCATCTCAGTTGTGTACCAAATTACCAATGCATACGATATTTTTCTTATTTAGGAGTCGTGTTTTGCTCCACCCTTTTCTCCTAACTACTCTTCTAAGATAGGTTAAAAATATGAATATCATTCATAATGATAATTAATTTGTTTTCATGTAGGTAGTGTTCATAAGTCATAATCTAAAAAGGGGACAAACGACAATGTAGTCTTCTCTTCAAAGTAATAATTGAACGACAGTGAAGGGCACACATCTTTTGGCGAGTGCACCTTGTCCAACTGAGTATCTTGTCCCTTGATATTAAATTTAGTTTAGTTTCATTTGATTAGATTTCATATAGTTGGGAAAGTTCTATTCCTTGATTTTTAGTGTAATTCATAGTTTTATATGATCGATTGATGATTTGCGTGCTCATTACCGATTAGATTTAGGATTCCTAGCTTAGATTAGGATAACTTAGAATTAGTTTAGCTAATTAGTTCTAATGAATAAAAAATAGATTTTGTTTGAAGAAATCTAATGGAAAAAAAAGTAGTTTAGAAACATCACTTTAAATGATACAAATTATAGTAAAAAGCTTAGTTGAATTCAAAACTCGCCTCAAATAATTAAATAGGCAACATGGAAAGTTACATAACTTAGGAGAGGCTTGAAAGGGCCTACTATTCTAAAGTCAGATTGCGACAAGGCACCAACCTGGGATTTCTCGCTTCCCCGAAAGTTTCAATTGCCCATTTTATCCATTTTAAGATAGGGAAGTCTTTAAAAACAAGCTCATGGGGATTTTTATTCTAGGGCTAAATAACAAAGTTATGTTATATTTTTTGTCTGATTCATATCGGAATACTTTACCACACTTTATCTTTTTATTTGTTCTTTTATTACTACTATTTAATGAATTGGTTGTGATTCTTTTATATTGCTTTCGTATTATGATTTGCTTGTTGCAATTGAATGATTATGCTACATTATAGGACCATAGAAACACATGAACATTGCATGGACATTCAGAGGAGAAGTTAGGAATTATTACTGAGTAAAAGACCGAGTAGAGTATTTGATAAACTACGTTATGCTCATAACATAATTGCTTACGACCTCCTTGAATTTTGACACTATCATACAATAGTTTTTGATCTTTGCAATGGGATAGATTATCCCCAGAAAATTTAAGAAGTACCTGGTAACTTCTCAAAGTTCGAGAGCTGTTGCGCAAACTGTGCGAAAGTTTTGAAGGATATGAATAATTACCTACGTTTATCTATTAATTTTACTTTTCGCCATGATTACTAAAATAATTAGTCCATATATCATGACATTGCTAACTTTAATTTATGTACTATGGAAATAGAATTTAGTCTGTTTGTTTCTATTTGTAAAGTGAAGCACTGGAATCATAATATTCATTGTTTTTTAGTTTGTGCCACTTATTGTTTATGGTCAAAACCCATAACATCTTTTGCTCGTATTAATTTTTTTTTTTGAATGAACAATACCGGTAAAATTGTCCATTAAAGTTTATATTGTTAATTATATCACTTATTGTCAAACATGCTTGCTATCGATATAATTGGAATGTTTTAATATCTCTATCAATTTATCTAACCTAAAAATCTTTTTTTTTTTTCAACAAGAATCTCGGAAGCCAAATTACAACATTTTTTTTGGTCGGTTCTCTACTCTATTCCTCTCAAACTTTTGCCCGCCTTCCTTACGGGGGCGCGGAGTCGAAATCCACACCTGAAATTTTATCGTCCCCACCCCAACCCCCTATGAGAAGGTGGGGATTCGAACCTCCCCCTTCCATGTTGGAAGGGTGGCCACTGGAGCAAACCCTAGTGGTTGCCAAATTACAACCTCACATCACTCAAATGTGATAAAAAGAACAACATAATCTAAAGTGCAATAAAATAACTCGAGCTTGATCGAAGTTCAAGCCTACATCTAATTCTAAACCGAGAGAGATGCATAACTAAAACGGTAATCACTAAATGTAATCCAAACACAAACGCGATTGAAATAATTTTATCATTTTTCTTCTTATTATTTTTAACGATATTATTTTATTTATCTTGTCCTCTATTTATTTAATCTAAAGTTAACTGATAGAAAAATCATTTAATCCTAAAAATCATGAATTGTAGCTCCCTAAACTAGATCATGAACTAAATGAAATTCAATTAAAACTATTCTGAAGACTTCACTACCTAATTGAGACATGCATTTTCCCATCATTTTTATTTTCACTTATTTATTTATTATTTTTAATTTAATCTAATTTTATTCATTTTTATTTATTTATTATTTTTAATTTAATCTAATTTTATTCATTTATTTTTCTTCCCCTTTATCAGTACATCGTCTCTGATTTATAAACCGCTCGAAACTCTTTGTGCTTTCCTTTATACTTCTTCTGATCAATCACGCCAGGATCTTCATTGACACAGATTCTACATGTTAATCAATTAAGCATACCCGAACTCCGCCGGAGAACAACGGGCCCCAGTTTACGCCAAGAACAGCACAGCACAAACACGCTTACTCCATCGCCCGTAGGCCTCCGACCGACCACCACAGGACTCACATCCACACTTGCCAGTCACCGCACAAACACGTCCAAAACACGCTCAGGTCGACGACATAAAAAGAAACACCACAGCGGGAGAGCATATTAGGACCAGCTTATAAGCAACCTACTGGATCACTTGATTCTGTTTGAGAGATCAGCAGCCTCAACACGCAATTTTCATGTCATACGTTAAGCACACCGACGACGACGAGAATCATAACACCAATTCCATTACAAATGAATACCGTATTCAGCACAAAACTACTCTCAATGAGTCAAGAACAGGTTGGATTGAGGTATTATGATTTTCGGTTCAAGAATCGAATAGAAGCACATCCTGATTTACACATATATAAAGGGACAATTCACGTCCATATTATCATAATAACATCAACACAGCTTCAAGACATAACAATAACAACGCAGGTTCAAGACATTAAAAGAGCTTCAATCACAATCGATTGTCCGGCAATCATGAAATAGAAGTACTTCAAACTTCCCGGCCAGAAAACAGGGAAGAAAAAGAAGAGTTTCGGTGCGGTTGGTGGGAGTGGCGGAAATTGACGGAGACGGCGGCTTTCCAGCAATTGAGAACGACGAAGACGAGCTGTGAATGAGAGAAATCGGGGAAAATATTTTATGAGCTCAGGGCAACTCCCAAAATCATGCTCTGTTTTTGTGACCGAGCCTCCTCTTGGAAGTGTAAATGTAGAATGCGAATGGGGATCGAAATAGGACGACAAGGCTGCGACGATGGTCGGAGCCAATGAAGTGGGCTGGCAACAATTCATGTACACGTGTAATTATAATCCGGAGAATTGTGTGTACGAAAAATTAAAATCAAAGTAAAATTTTTTGGCGACAAATCCGGATATTGACAACAAATTTTTTTTTTTTTGAATCACTCGTCCAACGAGGCAGGAAGCACTAACGGGCACAACGGTCATAATGGCCACGCAGTCGCTACGTGCTCTATTTTTTCACTGGGTTTTTTGATATATTAAATTATTATTACCACAAAATGAAATGTAGGGGTGGAAGACCCAGAAGGAATCGTTGCAGATGAAGACAATAAATTTCCCTCAGCTTACCACGAAATGCCCCTTTTCATATCAATCTTAGCTTTAGACATTGAAGGGCACATATGACAAAACTTGTGTTTCTTTATTTCTTTATTTTTCTATTTACCAGATTAAGTTTGAAATATAAACCTGTTTGGTAATGCAATTTCATTTTTTTATTTATAAAATAGATTTTTATTCCAGAAATAAATTTGGAAATAAAATCAGAAGAAAATCTTTTAGCTTTTCAATTTATGAAAAAAAAGTGAGAAATGAAAACTTTTTTATCGTTCACTCGTCACCGTTCGCCGCCCACCCACCACCCGTGGACGCTGAACGCCACGATCGCCGGCCGATGGACGCTAACCGTCAGCCTTTGGAATTCTGTTATCAAACAAATTTCTATTCCAAAAACTGAAATCTTGAATAGTTATCAAATGTGTTTCTTTACTTAGAAACTTGCATAGGGAATAGAAATTGAGAAATCTATTTCTAGCCAAAAATTGATTTTTGGAGCAAAGATTTTGTCATGCACGCCCTAAGCTTCGAACTCCAATTAACTGTACCTTTTTTTATATGTTATAAATCAGAAACGAAACTTAAAGAATTAGCGAGAGTAGCTCAAGGAAAATGCTTCTTATACTAGGAAGAGAGAAATACTTGTCAGGACCCAAGTCCAATGGACCAAAGGATAATAATAAAAAGCAGCCGTTGATCTTGTGAGGCTTACATGTGGGATCCATATGGATTCCATAAAATTAAAGGTTGCAATTCACCCAGTCTAATGACCATGACGTTTTCTTTCCACCAGGAGATGAGACCTCCACATCTGGAGCAATGATCTGCACATGGACTGCTAATAGTCAATTGGCCACAATTCTAATTCCGAGATATACACTGGAAGTTCAGCCCTCCTAAAGCGGTCCACTATGTGGGAAATCAAAAACGCGGCCTGTAGTAGCCATAAACTGCATAGAAGGTTTGTATGCAAGTAAGCACAAGCAAAACGCAAGCAGCAACCAAGGAAATAAATGTAAGCCCGTATTATAGGAAATTTCCAACATTCTCCCACTTGGGCTGCATTAATTAACTTATTTTTATTTTAAAAATGATTTTATATTAAAAACAACACTCTCGGTTAATAACTGAAAATTTGTTTTATGTGGCTACTATTTAAAAAAAAAAATATAATATTCTAATAACGGCATCTCGAAACCAATCAAATCATATATAACTTCAATATAGAACTATGTGGGTCAATATATTAATAAAATACCGCAACTCATGACATTCCATAATCACATATAATAAGCATTATATTTTCATGGATCATGGGTCTAGTAGTGTAGTAAAAAATAGTGTCAACATGTAATCAAAGTGTATACTATTTCTTATCGGTTCTCAATGCAATTTCTTAACGATATGAAACTTCATTAACCCAAATTCTAAACAACGCGAAATTGCCTCGGTGCAATTTCTAAACTACATGAAATTGCATGATTATGTCAAAATTCAACATGAGATCTTACAATTAGTGACATCTAGTCGTCTTTAAACTACAAAGTGTTTAAAGATATTGTTTTATGCTTCTATTTCTTAGTTGATAGGAGAAATGATAATAATAGAATCAACAATAATGAGTATCAAAAGTAAATGCTTTAATAGACATCATAAAAGTATTATCAGTTTGCATATAATTATAATATCTAGAAATACAAATTATATGACTCCCACTAACAAAAGAGATCAAAAGAATCTAAAACACCCACATTCTTTACATGTTTTTTTTTTTTTTTATAAACAAAATGGATCGTAAATCTTTTGTTAGAGAATTAGCTAACATGGATTCAGTTATGATATTCTCGATCACAATATTACATTTTTTGACCAAGTCCTTATAGTATAATATTTGATTTCCATGTGTTTGGATGTATTGCTGATCTTGTCATTCTTGGAATAAAACATAGTTGTAGTACTGTCACAGTAGGTCACTATAGATCTAACAATAGAGTCCACAACTCGCAATTCTAAGATCAAATTTCTAAGCCAAATAGCTTGAGTTGATGCGTTGTAACACACTACAAACTCAGCATACGTTGTAGAGTTTGTAACTAAGGTTTGCCTTGTGCTCTTCCAAGAAATAACATCTCCAGCTATCATAAAAATATATCTAGAAGTTGATTTTCTATCATCAAAACAACTATCAAGATTAGCATCTAAATATCCAATCACCTTTAGGTAATCTACTCTGCTATATACAAGCATGAAATCGTTTGCTCATTATAGATTCTCATCACTTTTTTAATTGCAAGCTAATGTTCATGACCTGGATTTGACAAATATCTCTCAAGAGTATTCACAATAAAAACAATATCAGGTCTACTACATATTCGTGTATATATAAGATTGCCAATGCACTAACATATGGAATATCCTTCATTACTTCTTTTTCAACATCATTCTTGAGGTATTATTCTATGCTCAATTTATTCTCTTTCACAATAGGAGCTTCACCAAACTTGTAGGTTTGCATATTGAATCTTTTTAAAATACGATCTATATAACTTTTCTAAGATAACCCAAGAACTTTCTTAGATTTGTCACGATGAATCTCAATGCTTAGAACAAAAGAGGCTTCCCTAAGGTCTTTCATATCAAACTTTGTAGATAAAAAAACTTTTTATATCATTCAATAAATCAACATTTTTACTAACAAACAAAATGTCATCTACATAAAGTATTAAGAAAATATATTTACTCTCACTTACTTTTATGTAGATGTATTGATCAAAATTATTTTCTTCAAAACCAAAAGATCTCACAATCTTGTCAAATTTCAAGTATGTGATGCTGTTTGAGACCATAGAAAAACTTCTGAAGTTTGCATATCACATGCTTCTTTTTGGCTTGTTTAAATCCTTCAAGTATGCAGCCCTAGTTTCCATCCCCGCGGGGCAAAATAGGGGGCTTCATCCATCAGCTGGACAAAATAAAATTCTCCCTTGAGAGTACCTTTATCCTGGGGAACCGAAAATAATAGTCATTTATTCTTTATGAAGGTACTGTCCCCACAGGATGATAGTGAAGAGAATGTTGGAAGATATGCGGATTGCCCGATACGTTTTGATATTAATTGATCATGATTATCTTGATTGATCACGATCTTCATGTATATGTAAATTAAATATTAGATCTAGATATAGATTGATAATCCAGATCATTTACTTCCTTATACAAAATAGAGCTTGTGTTATATCTCTACAGAATTGTACATTCAGAAGCATTAGTGATAATACAGTAAAATCTCCCCACATCGATATTCTTTTTCCTCTCTAGACTTCGTCCATTCTTCCTTCACTTTTGCCTTCTTACATGGTATCAGAGCACCTTGATCTCTGACTCGCTTCCGCTCCAAACCGCAGCCGAAGAAAATTCTCAACCTGCAAAAGGATTGATCTTTCGGCATTAGGCATACTCTCGAAGGAAGAAATTTAAATTAACTTACCATGGTTTCTCCGCAGGACTCCAGTCTGGCTGCTGACGACAGGACCACCGAAGAAAGTAGTCCTCGAGTTCCACAGATCCGAACCTTCCCAAAGTAATACTAGTATCCGACCAACAATTAGCTCAAACCCAACCCTAGCAATGGCGGCCCACGCAGGCTCAGTTCCAATTGGGGCAACCCACGACGGGTCAACCATACCAGTGGATTCCATATCCACTCTATTTTGGGCCAAGCCCAAGTTCCTCATTGCCTTTTTTCGTGGGCCACCAGAATCACGATGGAGGCCCGCCAGCCACGAATGGGGCAAGCCCAACCATTGCGATGGAGCAGACGGGCGGTTCGAGCGAATCGGGTACGGGGCATAATCCCTACCTGGGATATGTCAATGCGGGCTATCCAGTCGGGTCGAGCGAATCGGGTCAAGGGACGAATCCCCACCCGAATTTCGCAACCGGTTTTCTGCCTGTTCCAGCGGCGGCGTTCACTGGGCGACCAAAAATAGGTGATCCTTTGTTTGTCTCCACCGCCGACGGACCGGAGCTTCGACTGATAAACCAGCAACTAACCGGACCAGAGACCTATTCGAAGTGGTCACGGGAGCTCCGGCGGGCATTGGTGACAAAAGACAAAGATGGATTTCTCGATGGAGCAATCCCAATCCCCTCCGATGAACGCTTAGCTCGACACTAGCGGAAATGCAATTGTTGACACCTAAATTTTGGCGACCCGTTTGGTCATTTATCACATTAAAAATTAGGGGTTAATTTTATCCTAAAAAAACTATTAATTGCATAAATTTAGGTGCATTTGTTTTTTAATTTACATTTTGTGCATTGGATTGGTGATGGGTGGGTTCGAATTAGTGGTTCGAGTTTTAACTTGGTAGGCCGGACTAAGCCCACAAAGCGAGCAAATTGGCCCAAAAAATTAATTATAAAAATTTGGAAAATTTTCCAAAATATAATAAATTTTTAGATAGGGCAGATGTGAAAAGCAAATATTGCGTTTGGCAAAATGAATATTGCGTTTAGAAAAAGAATCTTTGTGGATTTCGATTTGGGAAGATTAAAACCCTAATTCGTTACTTATATATAAAAAACGCGTAGGGTTTCAAGAGGGGCCACACGTTGAATATACGGCCACGTTAAGAGAGGGTTTTTTCTTGAGTTTTAGGAACACTGAAAAAAAGAAGAAAAGCTTTCCTTGGGGTTTTTCGAGGCTTCTTCGTTCGTTCTTGGAGGAAAATCAAAGACAATACCGAAGGAAGGGAAAGACTACTATGGAGGAGGGTCAAGGTCAGCAGCAGAAAAGTACAAGGCCGGCAGAGAAGAGACGTGCGGCAGAAAAGGGTGAAAAGAAAGAAAAAAAAAAACAACAAAACCAAGAAGAACACTGTTCTTCTTCCTCCGGTGAACTCCTGCTGCTGTGACGGACTCTCTGCGCTGCTGATCTTCTCCGTCCGTTGCCCTCTGCCCGCCGGACGCTGCTGTCTCGCCACACCAGCTCTACCCAGCTCCGCCGTCGATTGCACCCGCGTAGCCCTGCAATTCCACCCCTGCTCCGACGACCCGAGTGCCCCTTTGCTGGTTGCCGTTACCGCCGACTGGCGACGCCACTGGTGGTTGAGTAGCCGCACGCTCGAGCGCGACGCCGTTGCTCCCGGGTCCGAGCCTTTTCCGCGCAGCGCCCCAGCAGATCTCGAGCCAACTCCTCCCCGCCCGCAACGTTGCTATTGCTCGCTCCGCAGCCTCGCTTTAGATCGACGCTCGCGGCGTCCCCTCTCTTCGAGATCCGCACCACCACTACGAGATCGCGACACCGCCGACCCAACGTCCCCCGCGGTAGCCACCCGACGTCGCAGTCCCCGTCCGATCCGCGACGTCGTTTCGCTCCTGCTTCAACGACGGTCGCGCTTGACAGCCCGACTCCGCTCCTTTGCTCCGCGACCCGGGACCGGTCGCGAGGTCCGACGCTTTGCTTGCTCCCGGCGACCCGATGCACGCCCGAGCGACAAACCAGTTGCAGCTTGCTCCCAAACGCCGGACAACAGTCCCCTGCCCGCTGGTCAATGTTGCTACCGCCGGTCCGCCCGCCGCCCTCACCGGAGCTCCGGCGACCCACCAAGCCGTCGCTCGCTAACCCTAGTTTAGGAGCCCATTAGGTAGATTTCTTATTTTTATTTTTTTTTTTATTACTTTTATTTATTTATTTATTGTTATTATTTATCTTGTTTATTTATTTGAAATGTTCACCATTAGTATGATTAAAATTCTCAACAATGAAATAGCCTGGGGAAAATTGTGATTGTCGATCCGATTTTCGCACCCGAAATCCGACTCGCAATTACTTGAAAAATTGCCAATCCGATCTCACGCTCGAGATTCGATTCACGATTTTATTTAAAATTGGCCAACCCGATCTCATGCGCGAGATATGGTTCGCCAATTTTTGGATATCAACATTATCTTGCTTGATTTGATGACGTGGTGTTTGAGTCAGTTTTATTTTCGTAAAAGGAAAAGGAAATCAAAAAAATCTGAATTAGGATTAGGTTTGTTTTTTTAATTATTTTGCATGTTTAGAATAGGGATTTTATTTTGAGTCATGAAAAAGAAAAGGAAAAAGTGCATTCATTTAGGATGTTAGATTTTTTTTTTTTATGTGAATTGCATGTTTAATTTTAATTTCGAATTTCATATAAAAATTAGAATTATGGCATTCTTTGCATGTCATTGCATGTTAGATAAAATTGCATGTTTAATTTTAGGTCTAGATAGATTTAAAAAAAAAAAGGAATTGCATGATAGTTTTTTTAAAAAATGCACATAGTATCTAGATTAGATAATATTTTAGGATTGCATCACGAGATAATGTTCTAGATTAAGATAGGATTGGTATATTCCTAACTTAAAATAGATAATGTCTCGCTTTAGTTAGATTTTTATTTTTAGTGATTTTTAATTATGAATTTTCATTAAAAGAAACAAATAAAAAAATCATTCTCATGCATATTAGAATAGGATTGCATGTTTCATTTTAAATTTAAATCGACTTTTAGATATATTACATCTTGGGTTAGAAGTCGCTAGTTAAAATAATATCTTGGTTTAAATTAGGATTTAGTTTGCGCTAATCCTTAATTTAAATTGGATAGAATTTTAACCAAGTTGGGTAATTGTTGCATTTTTCTTAATTTCGAATTTTAAGAAAAAATAAAATTTGTCTTAGGATAAATTAATTTCAATTTCTAGGATAGATCGCATTTTCTAGAATAAAAATTATGTGCACGTCATATAGAAATAAGCTTATGAAATGCACGTCATTTAGTGTTTGCTAAGTTCATTTAATTAGAACTTCCTTGTCATTAGAATTAGGTCATCTTGATTAATTTAGATTGCATATTTAATTACTGCATGTTCATCAAGAAATCATTAGTTTTTTCATGTAGTTTAGGACATGTTGCCATGCCATATTATTTCATATTAGATTAGAAGCTTTGCATTGCATTGCATATGGACTATGCTCTTGTCTAAAAAAAGTGAAAGCAAAAATTGAGTGATTGCTTGTTAATTAGAAATCATATCTAGGATTGCTGATGTGAATTTTGGTCTATCAACGCAGATGCTTTCGTTGCTATAAGTAAGTCCTGCATTTTATTTATTTACTTTCTTGGGTGTTAAATTGGTGGTTTGCGCACCTGAGTGATCACCTCACATGTTAGGAAAGTAAATTAAAATTGATTCAAACTGCTTGCCAAACATTTTTCAAAATAAAAGAAAAAGGTACCGAATGGGCGTTAGTGAAATCTAACGTAACCAAGTTCCAGAACTCACAAATCTCTGGTTCGTAGGAGTAAAGTAAAACTCCCATTACTTTACTTGAGTTTCTAATCGACCCACAAAAAATAGATCGTGGCGACTCCGATTGAAAATCATTTGTATGTTAAGAACTTGAACCTAAGTCGCGAATTGGTATGGGCTTGGGAGAGCCCGAGTTAAGTCTAGGCTTAACAATCCATTAGCCAAACCCTAGGTGGTTCACACCCGAAAATTTGGTCGCGACAGCTTGGCGACTCCACTGGGGACTTGAGTTGAAACTATTAGTGGGCTTAGGCCAATTTTTCTTTTGAAAAATGTTTTTGCTTGGTAGCGAGGATCCCAGGTACGTCCCTAACATTTAAGGTGTTAAATGTTTTTGCAGATTGGGAGGTATAAGGAGAAGTGTTTGATAACCTCTGTTTTGTAGGGAGGTGAAGTAATGTATGGTTTATTTTCATGTTGAAGTGTTACTTGATATAAACTGTTGTGCATGCCTTGCATTTAACACTACACTATTGCACACACAACCCGCCGCCGGACCTGGGCCGCATAGGATCATCTAGGATGGTATTGAAATGATTGCCACTCCGACCGCATGCTTGCGGTACGAGTCGCCCATCTCAATCCCGAACTTTCTTCTTTTGGTGTCAAGAGTACCCACCTCGGTCCTCATGTCCGCGACCTGGGTCGGCTCTTTGACCAAGCTGGAGTCATGAGGACCCGACATAGTCCACACGCCCGTGGCTAGTCTGATCATCCTTGTGGCTCCACTTTGTTAAGTCTTATAGACTAGAAATTGAGCCTCACATCTCATGTGCATGTCTATGTGATTGCAATTAATTTTCCTTGGTGAAGTAAGTCTTCTATCTCTATACCATGCCATTATTTCGTCATACTTTTGGTCGGTCCATGACAATTTAGGTCGATCATTGATTTAATTCATTTGTCAATTGGGAATGAAATGAGGAAATTGCCATGCAATGAATCATTTGGAAAATCAAAAAATTGAAAATTTGTTTTCAATTCGTGTCTTAGCTCTTCCTAGTTCTTGTTTAGGAAATTTCGTCCCTACTGGGGCATCTATGTCTTTGTTTTCCTAATCCATTTTTAAGAAATCCTCTTCGTATGTGGACTTTTCTTGACTAAAAAATAGATTGTTGTCATGGATCGGCTCTCTCATTACACCTCATACTTACATATTTTCATTCATTTACATTAGGTGATAACGGATCCTCCACGTCCATCATTACACGATCGAGAGCAAAGATGGCCGACCAAACTGAAATGCGTGATCGTATGTCTGCTGTGGAAGACCAACTCAAATAGTTGCTCACCTCTATGCAACTCATGACAACTCAAATCCAATCTCTCTGAGCGAACCCGACTACTGCACCCGCTCTTCCTGAGATAGTTATTCTGAAGCAAGCAAGCAAACAAGGCTCAAATGGGTGATGATGACATGCCTGACCTGGAAGATGACCCACCTTTGATTACCGCCGAAAAAGACAAAGCCGGATAACGTCCCTAAGGTGGAGCAAGATGAACGTGTTGCCAAACTCGAGGAGAAAGTCAAGCAATTGCAAGAGTCACGAGTTCACTCCCGTTTGATTTATCCGTGTATGAGAAGGTCAAGGTGCAGAAGAAATTTAAGATGCCGGATTTTGAAAAATACGATGGTACTTCCTGCCCTAAGGCTCATCTGCAGATGTACCACGTACGCTGAGAGTGCTAGTATGAACACCTAGAGGGGGGTGAATAGGTGTTTAAACTAAACCTTGGCAAATATATGCGGAATAAAATAAACTTCGAGTAAAACAAAGGAGTTAGGGAAGAGAATAAGAACACAAGATTTATAGTGGTTCGGCTTAATCCAAGCCTACGTCCACTCTCCCACGCTAACATCCTTCTTGGCTGGATTCCACTATGCAATCAACAAGAGATTACAACTTCGAGTGCAAACACTTAGTAGATCACACTATCTCACTAAGTCACTCTTTTGGTATTTCTCTCACGATCACAAACGTTCAAGCTCACCAAAGACAAGTGTATGATCGAAGGTCGCTCGACTTTGGAATTATAAATTCTACGCTCTATCTCTTACTTGCTCATCGGTCCTTCATCTCCTTAAATACTCCTCCACTTCCAAACTACCCGTTGGACAGTATCTTGAGGATCGTCTTCCAATATACCCATTGGACAGCTCGTATCTAGAAGATTTGGTAGCCGTTGAGTGACAAAGGTAAAATCCCAAATTGATTCCGATCGCCCATACAAACGAAATCTTGGTTTCCATAAGTAAAGCTTCTTCATATAGAAAGATCTTGTCTTCAAGATCCAATCGTCAATCAAATAGATTGAGTCAATCAAATCAATCTTGATGTGGAATCCAAACCAGATCACTAGCTGTTATATGATTGGGCTTGAGTTACGTTCGTCGAACTGGATGTAAAGTCTCGAGAGCAATAGACTTTACAATCTGAGTCCGAGTGCATTAGACTTTGCAATCTGAGTCTGAACATATTTTTCTTCTGAACAGATTTAGCTTTAAGGTCCGTACCCGGTTCAAAGATAGAGTCTCGTTTTCTGGTTCATCATTCACGTTCACTGAATTTGTCGAGTGAGCAGACTTACGATGTAGAACAGACTTTGACACTAAAGTCCGCGGTCTTCAAACTTTGACACGAAGTCTGAAAATCTTCGAATATACTTTGGACATATGTTACGTTCAGTCTTCCGGTCGTCTTCACACTTTGACAATATCCTTTACATGTTCTATCATCTGCATAGTCTATTACTTAACCATTAAACATGTTAGTAGCCTTTGATTTATATTGTCATCTTCAAAACATCATAAGGGATTTCCCTAACATACGCATGGCGCAATATGTCAAGAATGAGCCCCTCATGATCCAATCATTTCATGCAAGCTTGATCGGGCCCGCACCGAATTGGTATATAATGAAGAATGTAAACCTTCTCGAGACCTGGAATGGAGTGGCTGATGCGTTCCTCAAGCAATATGAGTTCAACATGGACATTGCACCTTCCCGAGAGGATCTTGAGCGGATGGAGAAGAAGAAAAATGAATCATTCAAGGAGTATCTTTGTGAGGTGGCGCAACGGCGGCTCAAATCACTCCCGAGCCTACTACCAAAGAGCTGATGAAATTATTTGTCAAGACTCTCCCATTTGAGTTTCGCAACCAGATGGCTAGCACGTACGTTGAGAACTTCAACCAACTTATCCCGGTGGGTGAACAGATCGAGATGGGAATAAGAGAAGGGTGGTTTACTGAGCCATCTAACAAGAGATTTTCTACCAAGAAGGAGAAGGATCCTGAAGTTGAGATTAATATGGCCTACTCTCAACCGAATCGTGACACATCCAATCGCACTTTGGTAATTAAGATTTCTATTGAGCAACAAGGTGGAGGACATCAGTTCTCGGGTCGACGACGTAATGTTAGGAGACAGTTTACACCTCTTCCTGGACCCCTATCTAAAGTTTTGCTTATTCTCCAAAAGAAGGGATTAATCTCTACTGAACCGAAGCGACCAAATCCCGAGCATTATCCTGCATATAATTCCTCCAAAAAGTGTGACTATCACATGGGAGAGGTTAGTCACTCCACTGATGATTGCTATGTTTTGAAGCATAAGGTCCAAGATCTCTTGGATATAGAGGCATTCTCCTTCGAGTAGTAATCAGAAAAATCCTCTGCCCAACCATGATGGAGGTGCGAATGCTGTCACTGAGTGAAAAAGTTCTTATCTTCTAGGACTTCCAGTTTTGTTTAGGATTTTCTGCTTTTTGAAATTTCAATTATCTCTTTTGCTTTTAGGGTTTGGCTTGTTTGCATTTTCCGTTCCAATAATGTAATTCATTTGATTCCGTTCAATGAAATTACAATTTTATTTCAAATTTTGAGGACATGATGGGGTACACCAAACCAGCCTGGTGACGATATCCAACAATGAAAAGAAAATATCATCCATGGAGAAATTCGAGGACCGGGCTTCTTCATGTTTCCTCATCCAAAAAAATTCCAAAAAAATCATTTTTGAAGTCATTTCCTAAAGCATGCTTTAGGTTAGCCCTGTTTAATTTTCTGACTCATTTACTTCATGTTTCAGAGCATCACGTTTTCGGTCTGATGAGAAGGTATCTGAAAAAGGCATACTAGGTTGCAATTGGCCCAACTGTCAAGGACACATTTCTAAGGAGTTAATGTGACAGATTGTGGGCATGACAGATTTTGGGGCAAAAGTGGATTTTCAGTCTTGAATAATAAGGACAATCCAAAGACATCAATTGTTGAGGCAATCCCATTGTAGAGGAATCCTTGAATGAATGCTTAAAACCATTTTGCAGTGTGGAAAACTGTTTGTTTTGGAGTTGAAAATTTTTCATGCATAAAGCTGTTGAGCTCTTTTTTAAAAAGATTTTGCATGATGACTCTTACATGTTTTATCCACCAATTCCACTAAACAACATCAAGATGGACTAATTTAATGAATGATGTGGAATTGATTGAGCATATTAAATGAGACGAGTCGGGATGATGAAAGGCAAACCCTATCCTATACACAGTCGCATATTCATACACTTGTGAGATGAGTGTAGGAAGGTTCATATCCATAAGGTAAAGAGTTCTCTCGCAAAAGGTACGGCAACCGAAGTGATGAGAGGCAATTCATTTCTCTATCCCAAACACTAAATGTGATCCATTGATTAACCCTTTTGAGCCTATACACTTATGGATATTCTTTTCAAACTACCCCTGTCAAGAACCATCCCACATTGGGGCGAATTGGAAGAAAAGACAGCATCATAAGGTGAAGAAAATGAATTGAAATCTTCTTGCTCTCACTTGCATCAATCTTCAAGTAGTGCTATTACATTGAATTCATGTGTTAATTTAAGTGCCTTAGGATGACGAAGAGCGGTTCTTTCTTTATCCTATACACTTTTATCTATTGCGTAGCCCCTTTGAGCCTATGAATTCATTTCTTTAAACCCAATTGGTGATCATCCCCCACACTGGGGTAAGACAAAAGGCAGATGAAGACCCTTGAAAGTTTGAGTGTCATTTAAAGTGTAATTGCTTGACGTATGCATTGTGCGCAAGAATTGAATCAAAATGGAACTAAGGGGCATGAAAAAGCAGTGTGCTTGGTAAAAGCAAGGCCAATGCCCACGAAAAGGAAATGAAAAAAAATGAATGAGAACTAGGGGCATGAAAAAAGCAGTGTGCCTGGTAAAAGCAAAGCCAATGCCCATGAAAAAGAAATGAAAAAAAAAATGAATGAGAACTAGGGGCATGAAAAAAGCAGTGTGCCTGGTAAAAGTAAAGCCAATGCCCATAGATGAAAATGAAAAATGAAAAAAAAAGGTCAAGATAGGTGACTGTCAATTGCAAGAATTGAATCCCAATGGAGCAATACTCAAAGAACTCAAATGCTGAGTTTTTACAATCAATGGAGCACTTCATGAAGACAATCCCCGATGATGAAAAAGAAAACTGGTGGCAATGCCAAGATGATCACCAACTCTCACCATTCACACACATTTTGAGCCTAATGATCCTTTCATTTCTCAACCCATGAACCCAACCTACGTTACGTCCCTTACAAAGTCTCTTTAGATTATGGCACTTGAATTAACATAGGAGTTCATATGTTTATAAGCATCGCTCGAAGAAGTGCGAGCAAGATTATTTCTTTCTCATTTTGCAGGGTTCTTGACTTGTAAATCCGGAGGTGATTACAAGACTGTTCATTCAATAGCCTTGACTCAAAGAGTCCCTTTGTTAAGCCATTGACCAAGCCTACATTATGGTCCCTGTTAAAGACCTCTAAGATTGGTAAGATCGTATCGCTTGCGAGAATACTCGGACTCATGTTAATATGATAAAATTGAGTGATTCTCATAAATAGCCATTCTAAATGAGAGTGAGTGAAAGTCCTTTCTAACCGAAAGTATCTCATTTAGTATTCTTAAGAAATCCATGTCATGAGTGAAAATTGTCTTGAACGATAATTCTCTCTAGTGGAAATTTGGGTGATGCAAAAGTCATTATGCATGAACCTTGATTGAATTGATAAAAGTTTCAGTAGATTTTGAAGTATGCATTCCATAATAGCCTTAATTGCTTATTTCTTTGGTGAATGCATTTTTGTTCTAATCATGCCTGACAGATAATGTTTTCTCAAAGACCCAAGAGCTCCTGACATTCAGGTTCCTTTCAAAATGCCTCATGAATTAGGAGATGAGAAACCATCATGAACATTCAAGGTGCATCCTTGATGTTCCAAAATTTATTTCTACCAGGAGGTGAGAGGCCTCCACGGGATATCTAAGTTCCGAAAACATATCCCCAAGAATCGAGAGATATCATCGGTAAGTATATCTCTACCCATTCTCGACACTTGACTCGGTCAAGCTATCTTTTTAAATTGACCCGGTGTGCTTTTGTAGCCCAAAGTCCCATCCATTGACTCGGCGTGCTTCTGTAGCCCGATGTCCCTTTATATTGACCTGGCGTGCTTTCGTAGCCCAGAGTCCCTTTCATCGACTCGGTGTGCTTTTGTAGCCCGATGTCCCTTTATATTGACTTGTGTGCTTTCGTAGCCCAGTGTCCATTGACTCGGCGTGCTTCTGTAGCCCGATATCCCTTTATATTGACCTGGTGTGCTTTCGTAGCCCAGTGTCCATTGACTCAGCGTGCTTTCGTAGCCCAGTGTCCCTTTATATTGACCTGGCGTGCTTTCGTAGCCTAGAGTCCCTTTCATCAACTCAGCGTGCTTTTGTAGCCCGATGTCCCTTTATATTAACATGGTGTGCTTTCGTAGCCCAGAGTCATCGACTCGACGTGCTTCCGTAGCCCGATGTCCTTTTTTAATAGACCCGGCGTGCTTCCGTAGCCCGGAATTCTTGACTTGGTGTGCTTTCGTAGCCCAGTGTCCATTTTTATCGACTCGATGTGCTTTCGTAGCCCGATGTCCATTTATATTGACTTGGCGTGCTTTCGTAGCCCAGAGTCAATTGAGTTGTCCCCAAAGATTTTTCTCCAGATTCAATCCCAGTTTAGGCGACCGTAGAATGGTACGGGTCCTAGACAATATTTATTTCCCTATTCAGGCGACCGTAGAATGGTACGGGTCCTGGAAGGTAAATCCCCGTTTAGGCGACCATAGAATGGTACGGGTCCTAGACACAAGCAAGCACTGCCATACTGGGCAACCGTAGAATGGTACGAGTCCTGGGAAAGCAGTCTCTTTACAAAGTCATGTTACTATTCCGGGCGACCGTAGAATGGTACGGGTCCTAGACATGTAACACAAACTATCTCGAATTACTCTATCCTCCTTGAAGGTAAGTTATTCCAGGTAGGTTCATTTATCATTTGCGTTTCCATGCATCATATAAATTGCATTCAAAAAATGGAATTCATTTTCAAACAAAAAATCATTCAATGCATGTGCATAGTCAAAATTTAGGTCTCAATTTGTCTTTGAAGGCAACCTCTTTGAGCTCACCTTCAAAGAGGGGCAGTTGTTGACACCTAAATTTTGGCGACCCGTTTGGTCATTTATCACATTAAAAATTAGGGGTTAATTTTATCCCTGAAAAAACTATTAATTGCATAGCATATAAATTTAGGCGCATTTGTTTTTTAATTTACATTTTGTGCATTGGATTGGTAATGGGTGGGTTCAAATTAGTGGTTCGAGTTTTAACTTGGCAGGCCGGACTAAGCCCACAAAGCGAGCAAATTGACCCAAAAATTAATTATAAAAATTTGGAAATTTTTCCAAAATATAATAAATTTTTAGATAGGGCAGATGTGAAAAGCAAATATTGCGTTTGGCAAAATGAATATTGCGTTTAGAAAAAGAATCTTTGTGGATTTCGATTTGGGAAGATTAAAACCCTAATTCGTTACTTATATATAAAAAACACGTAGGGTTTCAAGAGGGGGCCACACATTGAATATACGGCCACGTTAAGAGAGGGTTTTTCTCGAGTTTTAGGAACACTGAAAAAAAGAAGAAAAGCTTTCCTTGGGGTTTTTCGAGGCTTCTTCGTTCGTTCTTGGAGGAAAATCAAAGACAATACCGAAGGAAGGGAAAGACTACTCGTGGAGGAGGGTCAAGGTCGGTAGCGAGAAAAGTACAAGGCCGGCGAGAGAAGAGACGTGCGGCAAAAAAGGGTGAAAAGAAAGAAAGAAAGAAAAAACAACAAAACCAAGAAGAACATTGTTCTTCTTCCTCCGGTGAACTCCTACGCGTGACGGACTCTCTCCGCGCGCGATCTTCTCCGTCCGTTGCCCTCGCCCGCCGGACGCCGCTGTCTCGCCACACCAGCTCTACCCCGGCTCCGCCGTCGATTGCACCAGCGTAGCCCCGCAATTCCACCCCGCTCCGACGACCCGAGCGCCCTTTGCTGGTTGCCATTATCGCCGACCGGCGACGCCACCGGTGGTTGAGTAGCCGCACGCTCGAGCGACGCCGTTGCTCCTGGTCCAAGCCTCTTCCGCGCAGCGCCCCAGCAGATCTCGAGCCAACTCCTCCCTGCCTGTAACGTTGCTATTGCTTTGCTCCGCCAGCCTCTGCCTTCGATCGACGCTCAGCAACGTCCCCCCCTCTCCGAGATCTGCACCACCGCTGTAGGTCGCGACACCAGCGACCCAACGCCTTGCTCGCGCAGCCGTAGCCACCCGACGTCGCCGTCCCTGTCCGATCCGCGACGTCGTTTCTGCTCCTGCTTCAACGATGGCCGCGCTTGACAGCCCGACTCCGCTCCTTTACCCGTGACCCAGGACCGGTCGCCGAGGTCCGACGCTTTGCTGCTCCCAGCGACCCGATGCACGCCCGAGTGACAAACCCGTTGCAGCTTGCTCCCAAACGCCGGACAGCAGTCCCCTGCCCGCTGGTCAATATTGCTGCCGCCGGTCTGCCCGCCGCCCTCATCGGAGCTCCGGCGACCCACCAAGCCGTCGTTCGCTAACCCTAGTTTAGGAGCCCATTAGGTAGATTTCTTATTTCTTATTTTTTATTTTTTATTACTTTTATTTATTTATTTATTGTTATTATTTATCTTGTTTATTTATTTGAAATGTTCACCATTAGTATGATTAAAATTCTCAACAATGAAATAGCCCGGGGAAATTTGTGATTGTCGGTCCGATTTTCGTGCTCGAAATCCGACTCGCAATTACTTGAAAAATTGCCAATCCGATCTCACGCTCGAGATTCGATTTACGATTTTATTTAAAATTGGCCAACCCGATCTCATGCGCGAGATATGGTTCGCCAATTTTTGGATATCAACATTATCTTGCTTGATTTGATGACGTGGTGTTTGAGTCAATTTTATTTTCGTAAAAGGAAAAGGAAATAAAAAAAAATCTGAATTAGGATTAGGTTTGTTTTTTTTTTAATTATTTTGCATGTTTAGAATAGGGATTTTATTTTGAGTCATGAAAAAGAAAAGGAAAAAGTGCATTCATTTAGGATGTTAGATTTTTTTTTTTTTATGTGAATTGCGTGTTTAATTTTAATTTCGAATTTCATATAAAAATTAGAATTATGGCATTCTTTGCATGTCATTGCATGTTAGATAAAATTGCATGTTTAATTTTAGGTCTAGATAGATTTAAAAAAAAAAAGGAATTGCATGATAGTTTTTTTAAAAATGCACATAGTATCTAGATTAGATAATATTTTAGGATTGCATCACGAGATAATGTTCTAGATTAAGATAGGATTGGTATATTCCTAACTTAAAATAGATAATGTCTCGCTTTAGTTAGATTTTTATTTTTAGTGATTTTTAATTATGAATTTTCATTAAAAGAAACAAATAAAAAAATCATTCTCATGCATATTAGAATAGGATTGCATGTTTCATTTTAAATTTAAATCGACTTTTAGATATATTACATCTTGGGTTAGAAGTCGCTAGGTTAAAATATAATATCTTGGTTTAAATTAGGATTTAGTTTGCCCTAATCCTTAATTTAAATTGGATAGAATTTTAACCAAGTTGGGTAATTGTTGCATTTTTCTTAATTTCGAATTTTAAGAAAAAATAAAATTTGTCTTAGGATAAATTAATTTCAATTTCTAGGATAGATCGCATTTTCTAGAATAAAAATTATGTGCACGTCATATAGAAATAGGCTTATGAAATGCACGTCATTTAGTGTTTGCTAAGTTCATTTAATTAGAACTTCCTTGTCATTAGAATTAGGTCATCTTGATTAATTTAGAATGCATATTTAATTACTGCATGTTCATCAAGAAATCATTAGTTTTTTCATATAGTTTAGGACATGTTGCCATGCCATATTATTTCATATTAGATTAGAAGCATTGCATTGCATTGCATATGGACTATGCTCTTGTCTAAAAAAAGTGAAAGCAAAAATTGAGTGATTGCTTGTTAATTAGAAATCATATCTAGGATTGCTGATGTGAATTCTGGTCTAACAACGCAGATGCTTTCGTTGCTATAAGTAAGTCTTGCATTTTATTTATTTACTTTCTTGGGTGTTAAATTGGTGGTTTGCGCACCTGAGTGATCACCTCACATGTTAGGAAAGAAATTAAAATTGATTCAAACTGCTTGCCAAACATTTTTTAAAATAAAAGAAAAAGGTACCGAAAGGGCGTTAGAGAAATCTAACGTAACCAAATCCCCGAACTCACAAATCTCTGATTCGTAGGAGTAAAGTAAAACTCCCATTACTTTACTTGAGTTTCTAATCGACCCACCAAAAATAGATTAGTGGCGACTCCTGATTGAAAATCATTTGTATGTTAAGAACTTGAACCTAAGTCGCGAATTGGTATGGGCTTGGGAGAGCCCGAGTTAAGTCTAGGCTTAACAATCCATTAGCCAAACCCTAGGTGGTTCACACCCGAAAATTTGGTCGCGACAGTAATCAACTCGTCCGAACATGGATCGGGAATTGCATATGCCCAGAAGTTGCGACTGGGCTTCCACCCACAGAGGATGCCAAAACCATGTGGGAAAACATACGAGAAATGTACGGTAAAATGGATCAAGCAAAAGTTTTTAATCTCATGCAGGAAATCAGCGAACTCAAACAGGGAAACTCGACGGTCACGGCCTGCTTCAACAGGCTATCGTCTCTCTGGAATCAACTCAAAGCAGTAGAAGAAAAGCTTGAAGGGCCAGAATCTACCCTCAAGCAGTATAAAAGGATCAAAGAGAGAGAAAAAGCCACGTGATTCCTGTTGATTTTAAACGAATCGTACCTCACGTTTCGGTCACAGATTCTTGCCATGGATCCCATGCCACCGATCGGGCGTATTTTCCAATTGGCGATGCAGGAGGAGAGTCAGCGACTCCACAATTACGAAGAACAGTGAGAGCATCGCTCTGGCTGCCCGCGGTAAAGGGAGAACCCTAACCCTAGCTCATGAAAAGGAAAAGAAGAGCCCCTTAGGGTTCGGCGAGATCGATTTACGCGGGCTTAAAAGGGACGGGACGAACGGCCAGGATTACATGCAAGGATCGGGTGGCTCAGATTACACGCGAAGATCGAACCACCCAGATTACGCGCGAAGATCCGACGGTCATCAAGGACTCGAAATTGCGCCTGGATCGGACGATGGACAGCAAATCGCGATCAAAGGAGCTGACGGCCGATCTTCGCCACGTCATCAAAAAACTTCGCAAAAAATTTTAAAGGAAAGGGTAATTTTTTTTTGCGATTATTGCAAGCATACTAACCATACCATTGACAGTTGCTGAAAATTACACGGGAAGCCGGGAGAAAAGGAAAAAAAAATTTCCACAGCTTATCAGGTCACTGGACCAACTGGTCCAAAAATTGACCAACCTATTTCATATTGTTAGTATAAGCAATTCATGCAGACACTACAGAAGATGGATATATCCAACAAAGGGGGAAGTTTCTCAGGTATTTCACATTGCCTAATTAATTCCATTTCCGTAAAGGCATGGATTATAGACTCGGGGGCAAGTGACCATATTATATGCGACAAGGGATTTTTTTTCAACTATAAATGAAAGCTTGAATTTTCCTGTCTCCGTACAATTACCCAACGGAAATGTTACTCATGTCAAAGTGACAGGAACAGTGAATCTCAGTCCTCAGATTATTCTCCAGAATGTGCTATATGTCCCAGAATTCCAATTCAACCTCATATATGTGTCTAAAGTCTGCAAAGAGAACTCATGCCGGGTAATATTCAATGCTGACACATGTTTATTTTAGGCCCTTTCGACTAGGAGACCGATGGGCTTGGGTAATCTTTCTGAAGGACTCTATTTCTAGACGAGTTTTCCAAGTAATTTCAATTTTCCATGCAATCCCTTGAATAAGAAATCATTGTGTAATTCAACTGCCAATGATAGAAATCTTACTATGCATATGAGATTGGGTCACAGTGCTTCATTTTCATATCCTGAATGTCCTATATGTCCCCTTGCGAAGCAATCACGTACACCATTTTCTTCTAGTACCTCACGGACTAGTCAAATATTTGCATTAATTCATGTAGACATTTGGGGACCTTATCATATAGTAAATCATGATGGCTCTCGTTATTTTCTTACGATAGTAGATGACTATTCTCGGGCAACATGGATCTTCCTAATGCAATCAAAAAATCAGGTCTATTCTCACTTGAAAAATTTCATTATGCTATCTAAGAACCAATTCAGGAAATCCATTCAGCGGGTCCGTACTGATAACGGGAGAGAATTTTTCAGTCATGAATGCTCCCTGTTATTCAATTCTCATGGTATTCAACACGAAAGTTCCTGCATTTACTCACCACAACAAAATGGAGTGGTTGAAAGAAAGCATCGCCATCTACTGGAAGTTGCTCGTGCCTTAAAATTCCAAGCATCAATTCCGGAAAGATATTGGGGTGACTGTATCACCACAGCAGCTTATCTTATTAATAGAATGCCTACTCGGATTCTCAATGGGCGGACGCCATTCGAGCTCCTATTTGGGAAGAAACCGGAATTGACTCATCTCAGGATCTTTGGATGTCTCTGCTATGCTGCAATCATGGGGCCTCGAGATAAAATGAGCCCACGTGCGTGGCGATGCGTCTTTATGGGATATCCCAACCTCCAGAAAGGGTATCGGGCGCTTGAGATCTCCACAGGAGAATTTATAGTAAGTCGTGATGTAATTTTCCATGAGAATATTTTTCCATTTTCTGAAAGGGAATCTTCAAATGGAGATCCAGAGATGGCTCCCAGCCATCATAATTTTCTCTTTGATGAAGCACCATACCGGGATCTCTCCTACATACCGTAGTACAGCCGAGGAATCCTATTCTTCCTTCGTTCCAGCTCTACAGATTCTAATGGAAATTCGAATTCTTGAGAACATATTCAGGGAGATACCTTGGAGGAACCCATTGCTGATGTAGAAGTTGATGACACTACAACAACTTCATTACCAGAGACATCACAGCCTACCACTGAAGATGAGCATCCTAGAAGGTCTGGACGAGCTACAAGACCACCAACATGGACAAAAGATTATGTCTGTGCTACTCATAAATCTCCAGGTATTCGGTATCCAATCTCTTCATATGTTTCCTTTGATAGATTGTCTCAGGAGCATAGATGTTGTATTAGTCGTGTTGACACCTAATTTTTCGCCTAAGTTAATTAATTTAAAATAGCATTAAATGTTAGGAATTGATCACAAAAGAAAATTAAAAAAAAATATTATTCAATTTGTTTTTAAAAAAAGAGTTAAAAAAATTCGAAAAAAAAATACGAAAATGGTCTAGTCGGGCCGGATTCAACCTTGGCCCAACTCGCCCCTCTCTTTTCTTCCCTTTGCGCGGGCCCGGCCCGGCCTTTTTTTTCCCTTCAGCCCAGCTCGCGAACGAGTTAGTCTTCTCCCCCGCCTGGTCTTCGCGCTACCTGCAGAAGACAGAAGGCAACAGCTGCGGATCAACAACAGAGAGCAGGGAGATCGGTGGCAGGTAGCGGCATGATCTGTGGGTCGGGAGCAGCTGGCCGGCAACGGGTTCGGCCGTGGTCTTCGCGCAAGTTCCTGCAGAAAAAAAAAAGAGAGAGCAAAAGGAAAGAAACGGGAAGAACCGAGGGAGGTGAGGCCGAGGATCGGCATGGCGGGGCTTTCGGCATGATCCGTGGGTCGGGGAAGCAGATTGGTTGATCAGCTGGCGTGGCAGAAGTCTTCGCGCGACGACCTGCAGGAAAGCAAAAAAAAAAAAGCATAAAGCAAGAGAGGACCGCAAGAAAAAATTTCAAAAAAAAGACGGGGGGAGAAGACAGAGAGACGAGCCGAAGGGAGAAGAGGAGCTCGAAGGAAACCTCCGCCGCGGTCGGTCATCCGCCCGAAAGCCACCGTCCGCTGCAGCCCGCCCTCGAACCAGGTAGGTTTTTTTTTTCAATCGTGCGTCTCTTGTTTTTCGGAAGACGACGGGCCGAAGCTCGCGCTGACTAGTTCGCGCGAGTTTCGGTCCAAGACGATCTTCCCTGAAAGCTGATAGTTGTTTTAGATGCGTCGTTAAAGGTTTAGATTTGTGCTCGTGTCTGTACCAAGTCGAAAATCCCGTGTATCAATAGTGTACACCAAGTGTTTGATATAATGCTCGAATGAGAATTGACATAACATTTCACCTTTTGACATGGGGATCAGCTCATTCTTGCTCCTATATCCGCAAAGTCATATTTGTTTTGCCCGTATCCATTCTTTTGTACGTTTATCGCGAAAAAAAATCGAACATCGTCGAGTGGTAGTGTTTCTTCGTTCCGGTAAATGAGTTTAGGGTCACCGGAGTTCGCGGCCGACGGTGGTCTGTGCTGGTCGGGATGGACGACCGGTAGGTGGTAGGTTCGGCGGTGGAACGCCGGTCGCTTCGGTCGGCGCCGTTTGGACGAAGCTTCTGTGAGGAACAAAGTCTCGGTAAAAAAAAGAGGGCTGTAAACGTGCATGAGAAGGGAAAACACGAAGGGGAAGAAGACCAGGGAAGAAGACGACTAAAAAGAAAAGCTAAAATAATAATAATAATAATAAAATAATAAAAAGTGTGGTGAAAAGAAATAAAAAAAAAACAAGAAATAGAAAGGTGGAAAAGACGTGGGGGTAGACGTTCAGTGAAGTGTGAAGGTGTCGTGTACGAGAAGATGGTGCAGGGAAAAAGACAAAACTTAAAAAAAAAACTAAAAAAAAAAAAAAAACTAAAAAAAAAAACTAAAACAAATTATTATTTAAAAATCTTATTTTTCTTTTTCAGTCCGATAGGGTCAAATTTCAGTTTGGGTCGGGTCAATGGCCGGAGTGGTTTTACCCGGCCCGAACCCCTTATATATATATATAATATTAAATATTAAAAATATATTAAATTTAAAAAAAAAATGGAAAAAAAAAATAAAAATTCAAAAAGATTTCCGAAAATTCAAAAACTCAGAAAGCATTAAAAAATTGGACCTTTTTCTTAATTTAAAAAAATTAATTGAAAAAAAAAATTAATTAATTTTAATTTTATTAAAAATTGAATTTTAATTTTATAAAAAAAATTAATTAATTAAAAATTTTCGAAAAACTAAAAATTGTAGGGTTTGGTTGGCAATTGTCTTGTCTTGCTTTCTTAGTGTAATTAGATGTTTATTTTTTTGTGCATTGATTGTATCATGTGTTTAATTTGCATATTTGATTATGTTTAATTGCACGTGCTCGATTTTATTGTAATTAGGATTTCGAGCTGTGATCGTTACTTTAATGATTGTGTACCCACATGATCACCTCACATGTTAGTGGATAGGTATGAAATCAATCCAAACTGCCTGACAAAAATTATTTTGTTGAACAAGATTAGGTACCGAAAGGGCACTAATTAGTCAATTAGTGTAATCAAGTCCCCGACCCTAGATTCTCTCGGTTGCATAGGAAGTGTGGCATACTCCGTGCCTCACTTGGTTTCTAGCCGACCCCAATAGGCTAGTGGCGACTCCTTATTGCAAAATTCTTAAAATATCCCAATGTCACGCGGGGTATGGACTTGGGAGAGTTCGTGCCTAATCATGGGCCTTAGGCCCGTCCTTTAGGCAATACCCCTAAACCTGTTCCCTTCCCCCCGAGGGCAGGTCGCGACAGCTTGGCGACTCTGCTGGGGAAAGATGGTTGTAGACCTTAGAGGACTTAGGCCGAAATTGATCTTGTTCAGGAATTTTATTGTTTGGTAGTGAGGATCCTAATTACATCCCTAACAGATCTATTGTTTAATGTTCATGTTGAATGGGAGGTATAAGGGGAAGTGTTTGCTCACCTTTGTCTTGCGGGGAAGGTGTAGGAATGTATGGTTTATTTTTTATGTATGAAGTGTTGCCTTTCGCCTATAAATTGTCATGCCCGCGTCTCTTGCATTGCACTACACCATAGCACACACAACATGCCGCCGGACCTGGGCCGCATAGGATCACCTAGGATGGTGTTGAGGTGGATACCACTCCGACTACAACCGCGTAGTACGAGTTGCCCACCTTGACCCCGAAATTTCTTTCTTCATGTCGAAAGTACCCACCCCGGTCTGCAACCGCGCGACACGGGTCGGTTCTTTGGCAAAGCCGGAGTCATGGGTAACCCGACCTAGCCGTGACCTTGCTGGTTCAGTCCGATGATCCCATGGCTCCATTTTGAGCCGTTTAGAGTAGAAATTGAACCACCATCCATGCGTATGTCTATGTCATTAGCTTTGCTACTCAATGAGTAGGGTAAGTTTTTTTTTTTTTGAATTCTCTCTTTCGTAATTTACTTATTCGCTTTCTTTTTTGGTCGGTTCATGACAAATTAGGTTGATCGTAGCTGTGAATAGTATATGATGGGGATACCCGAGCTTCACATCATTGCTACCCCAAAAGCCGAGCTTCGCACATGGTGGGATAGACTAAGACTCGTGGCCATGATTGGGTGCGATCCTATGTTGGACGACTACTTCCCCTCTTAGAAATAGAAACTCATTATGGTGTTGTACGAGCGTTGGCGCATGTTTGGTGTCCCGAGACTTGCACGTTCATGTTCGGTGACCACGAGCTCACTCTAACCCTAGAAGAATACAGTATTGTCATGGGAAAGCCTTTGGTGTCGGAGTTAATTGGCCCACACGTAAGAACCGAGCATGCATCGACCTTATCGATTTCCTTAGAGTTAAGGGGGATGATGTGAGGAAAGTTTTGAAAGCAAATCGCAAGACCTGCCCGTTTTCATTTCTAAACGAGATTTTTCAAAATGCCCCATCTTTTCAAAAGAATAGGATCTTCCTATTAGCTTTCTTCGGGTTCATGTTATTCCCACATTATAGGAACGCTATTAACCCTTCAGTGGCATGGGTAGTTCGTGAGGTATGTATGGGAAAGTGTTTTGTTAATGCCGTCCTAACTGAAACTTTTCTTTCCCTTACCCGCTTTAAAGAAAACAAAGACAAGGTTTTTCATGCCCCTCCTGAACTTTTGCAAATTTGGTTCTTTTCTCATGTTAAGGGGTTTGGTAGCTTGATGACCGTGAACGACATCTCTGACTCTAACCACCCCATCCTGAAGTTTAAAGATAGGAAGATGTTTGCCCCGATTATCATTATTCGAGTGGTTAGTTTTTATGACCGACCCCGGACCCGAAAATTTCCTATGGCACGCCAAATGGTTCCGAGTTTGAGAAGCGCGATTCGTGTGTGGGCTTACCTTGGACTGTTCCTTTGTTGGGAATTACCGGAGTCACCGAGTATTACCCGACCCGAGTCGCCCGCCGTTCCAAGAGGTTCAACAACTTCCACCGACGATTCAAGAAGACCCGCTCGGGATAGATTTCCCCGATGGATGCCAAGATCACGAAGACTCCGTCGCGTTAGTCAAGTCAATGTGGGACATGTGCCACCCCGTAAGCTAATATGGCCTGAAGAGGAGTTGGAAGGGCAAGAGAAGACCTACTATGCCTCGATGGAGTACATCCTTAGGCATAAAATCCCCAGAGCCTACGCCCGAAGATTCCCGACGTGCCATTAAAGACCACCCACCGAGCCGAGATCAAGCGCCTTAAAAGGGAGCTCAAGGAGGCCGAGGAGCGTGCCTCGAAGTCGACCCGAGTTAGTGGGCGATCCACAAACGAAGGTTGTCCTCATTAGTTAGATTGAGTCAAGTGTAATGTGTAATAGGACCATGCCACATATTTCCGTCTTCAAAATAGTTTTGTGATTCGGGGTTCTCCCTAGTTGTCTTTTTCTGTATTATGTAGCAACCTGGTTTTCGATGAAATGAATGAATTGGGGCGTTTAGATCTCTGTCATGGGCCGACCATCTAATCGCTACTCGTGCTTATATATGCTTATCTACCATTGTTCAGTCTCGACAAATTGTCTATTTTCGTCTAACTATCAACACGGCTAAGAGGAGATCTCCAATCCGTACTCGCGCGAAAGCAAGAATGGAAAATGAAGATGTCAACATACGCATGGCCAACATGGAGAGCCAGCTGGCTCAACTCACTGCTCTGATGGCTGAGATAAGTCGAAAAATCAATGAACCTCCGATCCACGGCCATATTTGGAACCTCTACTCCCGTTTTGTCGGGACACACTCCACCCTCAGCGGGAGAGCCGCATGTCACCGATCCTGTTGAAAAAGGTGCTTTTGAGGAAGCCCCTTCTATTACGCCGGCAATCATCAATCTGGATCCTCCTTCAAAGGAGGAACCCGTTGTCCGCTTCGATGAAGAAAGTGCGAGACGCTTGACCAAAATGGAGGAGCGACCGTGTGCCTTGCAAGGGTACGAGCGAAGGGAGCTGATAGGTTGTCTTCGTATGCCAAGACAAACTTCCCAGAGAATTTTCAAGAACCCGAGTTCACGAGAAAGTATGACGGAACGGGATGCCCTAAGACCCATCTTAGATATTACGTGAGGAAAATGGCTCGTTACTTCGACAATGTCCCGCTCCTCATACATACATTCCAAGATAGCTTAGACGGCCCCGCTTGTCGTGGTTTATCGACCGGATATTGAAGAGCCGCTGGATGGGAGGATCTCGCCGACGAGTTTTTACAGCAATATAAGTTCAACTCGAGATTATCCCTATAAGAGAAGAGCTTGTTCGAATGGAAAGAAAGAGGAACGAATCGCTTAAAGTGTTTGCTCAAAGGTGGAGAACGATGACATCACAAGTGAAGCCTTCACCGAGTGAAAAAGAAATGAAGCAACTTTTCCTCAAGACATTACCCCCGAATACTTCAAAGGATTAGTGTTTTCAGGATGCCAGACGTTTTCACAGCTGGTAGAAGTAGCCGAAGGAGTCGAGTGGGCGCTTATCGAGGGGAGGATATCCACCGAAGGCACGAAGAGGTTCTCGACAAGAAAAGATAAGGAAGCCACAGTTGAAGTAGCACTTGTGCAAGAGCCGCTTCTTCCTCGACCGCCCGCAATACTGCGCACAAGCCTATGGGGTTTCAAGGTAGCTCATCACGGGCATATGATAATGGCAAAAGGCCATTTCGAAAAGAATTTTCCCCACTACCGCGCCCATTTGTCAATTTCGTTGCCCATGCTTCTTGAAAAGAGAATGGTTGCAAAGGAGGTACCTAGAGACAATCCCCAAGATTCCCGGGGTTCGATATGACCAAGACTTGCGAATTCCACATGGGAGAAAGGGGGCATGATGTAGATGATTGCAACGTCTTTGAGATACAAAATTCAACAGCTTTTAGATAAGAACATCTTGACTTTTAAGGAGGCTCAACCTAACGTGCAACGAAACCCTCTACCAAATTATGCCGGGGAGTGAGTTTAATTGCCAAGGAGACGAGAGCGAGTCAACAACCTCTAGCGGTGGACGCTTCCAAGTTGTATGAGTCCTTAGTGCAGGATACTATGGAAGTCAGGAGGATGTGACCCTAGAAGAGAAGCTGGACCGCGTTCGCAGGATGGTAGCCATGGGGGTAATCCGACGCGGAGAAGAGGGAGAGAGGGTCGTATCCATGATAACGCCATCGTCATTCAGCTCATCTTTTTGCAATCTTGCTTGCATATCTCGGACAAGAAAAGTTATGCTGGAATTTCAAAGACCCCGCTTTGTATGAGGAAGGGTTGATAGCCATGATAACCCCGATGGTGATTGAACTATCCGATGAGGAGCCCGCCAAGTGACATTGAGATGGAAATTGCTGAACCCACGGTGATAGACCTTATGGTCGAGGGGATGTTGGCAATCCAAGTCGCAGGAGGAAACGTAACACCGGTCACGATCGAATTGCCACCCCAAGAGAAGGATAGAGTGGTAGTGTTGGAGAATCCTCTCAAATCCAATCCCAAAGCTGTACCATGGAATTATGGAACGAATGAGGTGGACTCTGTCACACGATCAGGCCGCTGTTATGCACCTGATAAAGGAGTAGAAAATAAGGCCGTGACTGAAGAGGAGGCAAAACAATTCTTGGCTGTAGTAAAATCCAGCGAATTCAATGTGGTGGATCAATTGCGGAAGTCGCCAGCCCAAATCTCCCTTTTGGAATTGTTCAAATCTTTCGAGAAGCATAGAGACATTTTCTTTGAAGGTCCTCAATGAGGTACACGTGCCCGAAACAATCGATGAAGTCCAATTGGAAGGATTTGTTGGGGCCATTCTACCGAAAGACCAAATTTCCTTTGCGATGAGGATCTCCTCCCGACGGCCCTAATCATACCAAAGCACTACACATCTCGTGAAGTATGAGAGCACTCTCGTTTGCGAGTGTTGATTGACAACGGTTCGGCGCTCAATATATGCCCGTTGGCTACGCTCCACCGTCTCGGCATTGAGCTTGGGAGAATCCGTCGGGCAAGTCGGTATGCGAGTGCTTTTGATGGGATGAAGAAGGAGGTGATAGGAGAAATCGAACTCGAGCCGCCGATTGGCCCCGTACTTTTCCAAGTCCCGTTCCAAGTGCTAGATATACCGAGCGCTTTTAATTTTCTGCTAGGGAGGCCATGGATCCACACCGCAGTGTCTTTGTTGCCTCCAGCCTCCACCAAAAGGTACGATTTGTGGTGGATAATAGGCTTATCACGATCCATGGAGAATCTAAAGGTACGATTTGTGGTGGATAATAGGCTTATCACGATCCATGGAGAATCTGACTTCAAGATCTACCACGAGACATCCATCCCGTATGTGGAGCCTGAGTGTACCGAAGAATCCAGCTTTCAAACCTTCGAGCTGGTATCCGTGGTCCATGTGCCTGCAGGATCTTTTACGAAGGCTCCTGAATTGTCTAAGCCGGCCATAGCTGTGGGAAAGATTATGTTGGTGAGCGGGTATAATCCTGGAGAGGGCCTTGGATCACACGGTCAGGGTGTGCGAAAACCCATTGAAGCTCATAAGAACCCGAAGAGGAGAGGCCAATGATATGTTGAGGGGCGAGGTGGTCATGGCAACCGAGGAGGCCGTGGAAGGCAGCGAGGCCGAAGTGCCCAAGGAGGCCGAAGTGAGTATAGAAACCAAAGCGAGCGCATTGCCCAAACCGAGGAGGGCGAGGGCGATCAAAACCTGGTTCCCCCATTGCTGGAAGAGACGTTTCCAGGACCTCCAAGGATGTTGTTCGAGGAAGAAGATGACATCTATGGTGTGACCGAGCTATTCGAGGAAGAAGTCATATGCACCATCCTAGTGTACGAGGAAGCTGAGTCCTCTGAAATCACGGCTGTCCCTCCAGAGTAGGGCGGTTCTCGTTTAGTCTAGTCTTTCGTTTTATGTCTTCTCCCCTGCGTGGGACCTCGTAGTTTTTCTTTATTTATTTCCTGTTTGTGTCATTTGTAGTGTGAATTATGGTCAACCTCGATCTTGAGCCGTTGGTCGAGGGCGGTGTGTGTTAAAATACGGCCTTTTCTTTTCCCATTCAATAAAGTAGACACGTGTTTAATTATGGACATGTGGAAGCATATTAAACTAGCCCTATGATGGTCGCGAGGCCTAGGCCTCCACATGCTCCCTTGTTTGATTGTTTTGCAAGAACGAGGAAATCCGAGGATATGAGGATGAGTTCTTAAAGCTTTTTACAAAAAAAATACTTCGAAAATTCTTCAAAAATGACATGCACGCCTTTATTATCAACATTGCCCTAAATTATCTCATCACATCTCAGGCATTACATTATGCATAATCATGATAAAGACTCGTGTGACTTGGATGTGCATGAGGAGAGTCTCTCAGATTTCGATGATGCCTATGACCATCATAAGGAAATCGAGCGTGAATGGAATCGACATGAAGAATCGAAGCCACTGACAAAAGAACGAACGATCACCATAAATTTGGGTGATGCAGAGAACGTCAGGGAAGTAAAGATCGGAGCAAGTCTTCCAGAGTCAGAGGCGGAAAGGATGACTACCCTCCTAAAGGAATATCAAGATGTGTTCGCTTGGACATACGCTGACATGCCGGGATTGGATCCCGAAATTGTGGAACATGCTCTGCCGACAAATCCTAACATGCCGCCCAAGAAACAAAGACTCAGGAGAACTAAACCAGAGTTGTCCAAGAAGATCGAAGAAGAAGTGATGAAATTGTTAAATCGATGGCAGTGAATTACCTAGACCTGTAAACACTGATGCAGTCAAGAAATATTTTCCATGAATGAAATCAAGGCTGAGGGATCACTTCATGCACAATTCAAGTCGCATAGCATCATGCATAGCATTGTAGATACCATGCATATGCTACATGCACGCATATCTATTTGTATTTCAGGCACCCTACCGTCTGACGGGGAAATGGCAAAGGAAAGTGCTGACTCGAGAATCCATCGAGTTTTCGCACAAACGGTTGAATGTCTCTTTTGAGAGGTAAGTTGAGACGATAAAGGGGCAAAACAAAACAAAACAAACAGGCAAAAGGAATAAGGACAAAAAAAAAATGCATGACATGATTCATATGACCTATTCTCTAGTGTCACTATGTGCGCTTCGCATCTGCGACCCTCAAGAAAATGGTTCGTAAAAATGACTTTATTCGGGCAAAAGAGTCAAACGTTAACCATGCCAAACAAGAAATGCTTAGGATGAAGAAAGGCAAGCCTATTTCCAAATACGTCCTTCAAACACTTTTGAGAGTTCAATGTCCTTCAAACACTTTTGAGAGTTGAGTGAGAGACAACCTTCTCTTAGGACGAATGACTCATTCGCATTGAGCGCAAAGATCAAAATGATAAAGGCGTTTCCTTCATTAATCCCAAGCATTGCACTTGTCTCTTGCTACCCCTTCGGCCCAAAAAAAAAAAAAAAAAGTAGTACCCTGTCAAGAACGACCCTAGAATGGGGTAGCATAAATGGTTACAATCGTGTTGCAGAGCGAAAGATTGAGAAAGATTCTATTACTTTCACTTGTATCAATCTTCCGGGTGATAGCTTTAGAGGGATTCTCATTAAAGCTTGACTCGTCCCAAAGTGAAGAAGAGCATTTCCTTCTCTATCCAAACACTAATACCCATTACCTAAACCAATTTGGGCCTGATTATTCATTTCTGAACCCCGAGCGATGATCATCTCCCTTCACTGGGGCAAGGCATAAAAATTGACCAAATGCAATTGACAGTCACGAGAAAATGTGAAAACATCTCGAAAGTCATAAGAGCTACAAAATTCAAAGAGCAAGAGTTTGACAAACTAGAGGCATGAAAAAACAGTGTGCCTGGTAAAAGCAAGGCCAATGCCCGTTGAGAAAAGAGCCAAAAGGCTGCATCTTATGTGAAAAAATTATTATCAAAATGCCGGCGTGATTGACCTGGTCACGATGCCATGATGATCACCGGCTCTTAGAAAAAAAAAACCCTTGAAAAGTTTAAGCCTTTTGAGCCTCTCCCGAGCCAACATTACAACCCTCTTCCAAATTCTCTACTGATTGAGATGGTTTGAGTGAAAATGAGAATGCCACAAAGAAGCTATTGCTTGAAGAAGTGAAAGTAAATTCTATCTTGTCTTATCTTCCGAGTTCTCGACTTGTAAACCCGATGAAGACAGTGACAAATGTTCCTTTATTGGCCTCATAGCGATAATTCCTTTGTGTAAGTCCTAACCAAGCCTATATTGCAGTCCTTGCAAAAGACCTTTTTGATCGATTAGATTGTGCTCATTGCGAATGTTTCTGAAAGCCTTTGACGTGGGTTATGTGAGATACCCTCAACAATCGTTATTTCCCACATGAATGGATGGGATCAAACAACCATTCTATCGAGAGTGTGAGAAATCCTTTCTGACTAAGAAACTCTAGTTTGGCATGCTTAATGAGTCTTTTTCACGAGTCGTAGCCATTTTGATGAGAACTCGACTCCTAGAGAATCTGATGATTAATAATACATCCCCAAACAAGATGACAATTTTGTGCTACATGATGCTAATTGACATTGAATAAAAAAAAAGCCGAACTTAGCTTGATGAGCTTGTTCAATTAATGCTGTAATATTGCCAATACGTCTTTTGATGATGTCTCTAATGACGCTTGCTCAAGTTGAGTTTGACAGATTCCTCAATGAAGCCATGCAATTTTCAAGGGGTTACGGGTACTTCCCTAAAAAAAAAAAAAAAAACAAAGGTTCATGGTTAGCCTTAAACCATGTCATCTCCAAGGGTTCATGGTCAACCTTAAACCATGTCATCTACAAAGGTTCATTGGTTTTCCTCAAATCATGTGTTTTCATATCTAATCGAAACCCGTTTGTACACGGTGAGACCTCATTCCTCTCTTTCTATGACCCGGTGGGCTTTCCGTAGCCCGGAGTCCTTCTCCTCCTTCTTATGACCCGGTGGGCTTCCCGTAGCCCGGAGTCCTTCTCCTCCTTCCTATGACCCGGTGGGCTTTCCGAGCCGGAGTCCTTTTACCCCTTTCTTATGACCCGGTGGGCTTTCCGTAGCCCAGAGTCCTTCTCCTCCTTCCTATGACCTGGTGGGCTTTTCGTAGCCCGGAGTCCTTTTACCCCTTTCTTATGACCCGGTGGGCTTTCCGTAGCCCGGAGTCCTTCTCCTCCTTCCTATGACCCGGTGGGCTTTCCGTAGCCCGGAGTCCTTTTACCCCTTTCTTATGACCCGGTGGGCTTTTCGTAGCCCGGAGTCCTTCTCCTCCTTCCTATGACCCGGTGGGCTTTCCGTAGCCCGGAGTCCTTTTACCTCCCTTCTTATGACCCGGTGGGCTTTCCGTAGCCCGGAGTCCTTTTACCCCATTCTTATGACCCGGTGGGCTTTCCGTAGCCCGGAATCCTTCTCCTCCTTCCTATGACCCGGTGGGCTTTCCGTAGTCCCGAGTCCTTTTACCCCTTCTTATGACTCGGTGGGCTTTCGTAGCCCGAAGTCAAGATGCGCTTTCACGGTTATGAGTCCTTTCCATCGACCGATACGTGTATATGCACCTAGGGTCTTTCTCTACCACGAAATAATTTAGGTATCTTCTGTCTTTGAATGCAACTTCTTCGTGGCTACATTCAAAGAGGGGCAGCTGTTGACACCTAATTTTTCGCCTAAGTTAATTAATTTAAAATAGCATTAAATGTTAGGAATTGATCACAAAAGAAAATTAAAAAAAAATATTATTCAATTTTTTTTTTAAAAAAGAGTTAAAAAATTCGAAAAAAAAAATACGAAAATGGTCTAGTCGCCGGATTCAACCTTGGCCCAACTCGCCCTCTCTTTTCTTCCCTTTGCGCGGGCCGCCCCGGCCCCTTTTTTTTCCCTTCGACCAGCTCGCGAACGAGTTAGTCTTCTCCCCCGGATGGTCTTCGCGCTACACCGCAGAAGAAGACGGAAGGCAACAAAGAAGTGGATCAAAGAAAGAGAGCAGGAGATCGGTGGTGTAGCGGCATGATCCGCGGGTCGGGAGCGGCGGGCCGGCAACGGGTTCGGCCGTGGTCTTCGCGCAAGTTCCTGCAGAAAAAAAAAAGAGAGAGCAAAAGGAAAGAAACGGGAAGAACCGAGGAGGTGAGGCCGAGGATCGGCATGGCAGGGCTTTCGGCACGATCCGCGGGTCGGGGAAGCAGATTGGTTGACCAGCTGGCGTGGCAGAAGTCTTCGCGCGACGACCTACAGGAAAGCAAAAAAAAAAAAAAAGCATAAAGCAAGAGAGGACCGCAAGAAAAAATTTCAAAAAAAAGATGGGGGGAGAAGACAGAGAGACGAGCCGAAGGGAGAAGAGGAGCTCAAAGGAAACCTCCGCCGCGGTCGGTCATCCGCCCGAAAGCCACCGTCCGCCGCAGCCCCCTCGAACCGGGTAGGTTTTTTTTTTCGATCGTGCGTCTCTTGTTTTTCGGAAGACGACGGGCCGAAGCTCGCGCGACTAGTTCGGCGCGAGTTTCGGTCCAAGCCGATCTTCCCCGAAAGTTTATAGTTGTTTTAGATGCGTCGTTAAAGGTTTAGATTTGTGCTCGTGTCTGTACCAAGTCGAAAATCCCGTGTATCAATAGTGTACACCAAGTGTTTGATATAATGCTCGAATGAGAATCGACATAACATTTCACGTTTTGACATGGGGATCGGCTCATTCTTGCTCCTATATCTGCAAAGTCATATTTGTTTTGCCCGTATCCATTCTTTTGTACGTTTATCGCGAAAAAAAATCGAACATCATCGAGTGGTAGTGTTTCTTCGTTCCGGTAAATGAGTTTAGGGTCGCCGGAGTTCGCGGCCGGCGGTGGTCTGTGCCGGTCGGGATGGACGATCGGTAGGTGGTAGGTTCGGCGGTGGAACGCCGGTCGCTTCGGTCGGCGCCGTTTGGACGAAGCTTCTGTGAGGAACAAAGTCTCGGTAAAAAAAGAGGGCTGTAAACGTGCAGGAGAAGGGAAAACACGAAGGGGAAGAAGACCAGGAAGACGACGACTAAAAAGAAAAGCTAAAATAATAATAATAATAATAAAATAATAAAAAGTGTGGTGAAAAGAAATAAAAAAAACAAGAAATAGAAAGGTGGAAAAGACGTGGGGGCAGACGTTCAGTGAAGTGTGAAGGTGTCGTGTACGAGAAGATGGTGCAGGGAAAAAGACAAAACATAAAAAAAAAAACTAAAAACTAAAAAAAAAACTAAAAGAAATTATTATTTAAAAATCTTATTTTTCTTTTTCAGTCCGATAGGGTCAAATTTCAGTTTGGGTCGGGTCAATGGCCGGAGCGATTTTACCCGGCCCGAACCCCTTATATATATATATATATATAATATTAAATATTAAAAATATATTAAATTTCAAAAAAAAAATCGAAAAAAAAAATAAAAATTCAAAAAGATTTCCGAAAATTCAAAAACTCAGAAAGCATTAAAAAATTCGACCTTTTTCTTAATTTGAAAAAATTAATTGAAAAAAAAAATAATTAATTTTAATTTTATTAAAAATTGAATTTTAATTTTTTTTAAAAAATTAATTAATTAAAAATTTTCGAAAAATTAAAAATTGTAGGGTTTGGTTGGCAATTGTCTTGTCTTGCTTTCTTAGTGTAATTAGATGTTTATTTGTTTGTGCATTGATTGTATCATGTGTTTAATTTGCATATTTGATTATGTTTAATTGCACGTGCGATTTTATTGTAATTAGGATTTCGAGTTGTGATCGTTACTTTAATGATTGTGTACCCGCATGATCACCTCACATGTTAGTGGATAGGTATGAAATCAATCCAAACCGCCCGACAAAAATTGTTTTGTTAAAATGAACAAGATTAGGTATTGAAAGGGCACTAATTAGCCAATTAGTGTAATCAAGTCCCCGACCCTAGATTCTCTGGTTGCGTTGGAAGTGTGGCATACTCCCGTGCTTCACTTGGTTTCTAGCCGACCCCAATAGTCTAGTGGCGACTCATTTTTGCAAAATTCTTAAAATATCCCAATGTCACGCGGGGTATGGACTTGGGAGAGCTCGTGCCTAATCATGGGCCTTAGGCCCGTCCTTTAGGCAATACCCCTAAACCTGTTCCCTTCCCCCCGAGGGCAGGTCGCGACAAGTCGTTTGTCCGAAGATAAGGAACTGTCCAGTTATGAAGAAGCTTCCAGTAACCCAAAATGGCAAGAGGCCATGAAGGCAGAATTGAAGGCACTTACCGATAATCATACATGGGATCTTGTTCCATTACTAGCTCATCTAAACCAATTGGATGCAAATGGGATTACAAGATCAAGTATCGGGCTAATGGCTCCGTTGAACGGTACAAGGCAAGATTGGTAGCTAAGGGGTTCACCCAAAGAGAAGGCTTTGACTATCACGAGACGTTCTCACCGGTTGCCAAGGATGTTTGATCTGTTCATTCTTAGCCGTCGCGCTATTAATGACTCGGCACCTACACCGATGGATGTCCATAATGCCTTTCTCCACGGCGATCTAGATGAAGAGATCTACATGGATATCCATCAAGGCATACGGAGACAGGGGGAGAATAAGGTGTGTCGTCTCCGTAAATCCCTTTATGGATTAAAACAGGCATCCAGACAATGGTATGCTAAATTTGCTAGCGCTCTTACAACAGCAGGCTTCAAGCAATCCAAGCACGATTATGCTTTGTTCTCAAGAACTAAAGGTATGTCATCTATCTACTTGATGATTTATGTCGATGACATACTTGTTATGGGAAATGATAGAGCTTCTATGGAGAATTTCAAGGAATATTTGCATGCTACCTTCCATATTAAAGACTTAGGAGCACCAAAATATTTCCTTGGAATCGAAGTTGCTCGATCTGACAAGGGAATTTTCCTTAGTCGGCGGAAGTTCATTCTAGAAATCATATCGAATGTGTCTATCGGGATGCAAGCCGGTACCTGTAATTCCTATAGAGCAAAACACTAAGTTGACCACCGCAGACTATGACAAGGGAATATCTCGAAGTGATGATCCCCTACTCAGTGATCCGTCAGGCTATCAAAGACTTGTTGGGAAACTTATATACCTGACAATGACTAGACCTGATATCTCATATGCGGTTCAGGCACTTAGCCAGTTTATGCATCAGCCGAAGCGTTCTCATTTGGATGCAGCTTTAAAGATTGCAAAATATCTGAAGAAATGTCCGGGGCTTGGGATACTTCTTTCTAAGGAATGTGACATGAGGATGACAAAGATACCGTGATGCGTACTATGCAACATGTCCGATTAGTCGAAGATCTGTCACTGGATATTGCATTAAATTGGGAGGATCTCTTCTATCTTGGAAAACCAAGAAACAAGCCACCGTGTCCCTGTCCTCAGCCGAAGCAGAATATCGGGCTATGGCCAAGGCCACTTGTCAAGTAGTTTGGATACGAGGATTGCTCAAGGATCTTGGAGTAGAAGGACAAGGACCCACGAGGTTATATTGTGATAATGATGCAGCTCTTAAACTTGCATCTAATCCTATAGTGCATGAAAGAACCAAACATATAGAAGTGGATTGTCACTTCACACGGGAAAAGATCCAGAAGGAGTAATTGAGACAAGAGGAATTGGGACAACGGAGCAACCAGTAGACTTGTTCACCAAGCCCCTATGTCAGAGACAACATGCATATCTATTAAACAAGCTAGGCGTCTTGGACATCTACAAGCCACCAGCTTGAGGGGGAGTGTTGGAAGATATGCGGATTGCCCGATACGTTTTGATATTAATTGATCATGATTATCTTGATTGATCACGATCTTCATGTATATGTAAATTAAATATTAGATCTAGATATAGATTGATAATCCAGATCATTTACTTCCTTATACAAAATAGAGCTTGTATTATATCTCTACAGAATTGTACATTCAGAAGCATTAGTGATAATACAGTAAATCTCCCCACATTGATATTTTTTTTCCTCTCTGGACTTCGTCCATTCTTCCTTCACTTTTGCCTTCTTACAGAGAAATCTGATAGAGATGCAAATTGGTGGTACGATGGCAAGGTCTCACTTCGAATGACAAAGTAGAGAGAGAGAGAGAGGTGGTGGACGGTGCTATTTCGACTGGTCAGAGCAAATCTTTTGCCTGGATTCCCCACCAATCTCTCTACAGATCTTAAGAAATCCTTGGGTAATGTGCATGATTGACGAAAACAAAGAAAAACATAGAAATCTGACAGAGATACAGGTTCTTTGACCTACCCACTTGTTAATATATTCAATCGTTTCTTGAGACTGATTGAAGGTTCCGCCTTCAGACTCGATACATATTTGGGATTGGTTTTAGTACAAAAGCATTCTTGCCAGACGGATTTGAGATAAGGGCATATAGCTTCTGTGGGGCCCAGCTAACACATCAAATTAGAAAGAAGGTCAAAAATCAAAAGATGAAAAGGAGGGAGCTGCTCGTTCGTGTGAGAGTGAAAAAGAGAGGAGGGAGAGTTCTTCCTGAGATAGAACGGGGAAAAGAAGAAACGGGGTGTGCGGCTTTGCTGTCCCAATTTGAAGGCGAAAAATTGTCCAAATTGGTTGAGCCAAATTTCAATATGTTATTCATGGGACTAAGAGTTAGGAATTGATTGATTTCGTGAGTTAAAAGCCTTCTCCAAGTCATCTCTAGTCTTCTCTAATCTCGATTTCGGTTCTTGCTCTATATGTGTTAACCTATCATTGTGATGATGAAATATTATTGTATTATTGTATTTAGCTTTAGTGTGTTATTAGAGAAGAATCTTTGTATATCATTCTATTTCTTGATAATTAATGAAAAATTTTGAGAATTTGTGATTTTTTTCTGCATTAGGTTTTTTTTTTTTTTTTTGGTAGTGGTGTTGTTATTGTCTCCTTATTATTTTGGCATTATATCTCTGTATTTTGATAATTGTGTGAAAGGAATATGGGATTAAGCAGATTCTAGGTCGGTTTAATTATGAGGAAGAAATCAATCTTGAATTGAATGAGGAGATCTTGTTGGATTGTTGTACGGTTCCCCCCATCACCAACCAAACCAATCTCGCTTCCACTAAACTCGGAAAATAGAAGATTTACTTACGAATCATAATTTCCAAAGGTACGGTGAAGATGATGCATGACAAAACCTCCAAATGTTTCACTTTGATTGCGAGGCAGATGTTTTGCACAGTTAAGGTTTGCATGGGCTGGCTACTTACATCTGTTGGGACTCTGAAAAATCGTCTGCTGAATTACGGAAGTCAAAATAGTAAACATGAAAGTCTTCATCATGCCCCAGAACAGACTTACCCCTTTATGTTCTTGATTATTTCCATCAGTGGTCAAACCTAAGCTGTCGTTTCAAGATTTCTGAATATTCTCAAGAATAGGATGGTCCACTGAACGTTTGTTTGTGTCCTGGAAATTAAACGCACGTGCTCGAAAAGTACCAAAGAGTACAGCTTTCCACGTTGACCACATCCAGAGTACAAGCGTGTTGAAGGATTGGGATAGTCAATCTTTCAGAATTTGAAGCCTTCATCAGAAGGGAAGTTTCCTATTGTATGTGGTGTGTTTCATGACTAGTGGAGAAGATGTATTATTTAACTTCACTGCTGACAAAGGCGCAATGTATCTTGGGTCTATTGCAAAATTTTGTCTTTTCCTAGGTCTCTGATCAATCACAAATCAACGTTGGCAATTGCATCTAGGTTGTACTTATCTGCGGGAGGTAACGCAACACTTAATTAACCTCAAAGCACACATGTTCATACGTTTTATATGCTTTCCGCAGTCCAATCAACGTCCAGATGTACTTCGTATAATACTTGCACCACAAAACCATAATATATCACATATCGCCCCCAGATCCATAATTTGCAGCGTTTTACTTTGGAAGACTCGACAATGCAGTATAAAATACTAGCACATCATTTTTTTTTTTTTTGGGTAGAACATTGATACAAATGAAAGTTTGGTGCATTTAGGGAGTGAAATTTAAGGATAATGACATGAATATAAATCATTCCAAACTACACTGATCAATAGTTGACATTACTTAACTGGATATTTTCTTGCCTGACTCGTTGAAACGTTAGAAATCGGAAGATGCTCTACAAAGTTGTATGGCACTCTCGAGCAGGTGTTACTTTGCACGATGTGCTTTTGACTTCGCAGCAAGCTTTCCATTTAGTTCATTCAATTAATCGTTTTTTTTTTATCAATATTTTTGCCTCCCCCACTGAAAAAGTTCTTTGTCACCACATAAAGAATGGCAAAGTTTCGTCTAATTTAAAACTTTATGAACCGGTGTTGGGTCGCCTTTTCTCATCAATTTTCATTCGTTTGTGGAATTTATTATCATCCGCTGATCTCACCAATGACATAGGCAGATTTACTTCACTTGCCAAAATCAACATGGATCTGTTTCACACTAGGCATACTCTCTTATACTTGGATTCAGACGAATAAATTATGCTCCCCATTCATTGTATTTTATTTCATTTTCACTTTTCTAAAATTATAATAGTACCTTTCATTTTAAATTCTTGGAGGGAAAGTAAATGAAATAGGAAAAAATGTGTTCCATTAAGTTCAAGGAAACATGCTCATTTAATGCTGGAGAGGAAAAAATTGATTGGATAGATGAAATGCTTAAACGTTTGGAAAATTATTAAAAAAAATCTTAAACATATTGTAATTATGATGATTCAGCTTGAAATCATTTTTTTTTTTTTGGCAAATTTAGTCAATTTGGCTAATTTTGGCTAGTTCGCATTGACATTAATACTAGCTTTTTGGCCGATAATGGCATGGACAATTTTAATAATATATTTTTTTGAATATTTTATATTTTTTTCCCTTTTTTTTTTTCTCTTGTTGTTATTCCTCTTCTTCCTCCTTTTTCTTTTTTCCCCCATAGTGGTTGACAAGGTTGGGCAACAATGGTTGACAAGGTTGGGCGATGGCCATGAAACCCTCGCCAACCGCTGATGAGGGTTGCGGCCCACACTTGGCCTCGCCATGGCCTAAAGGTGACCTTGCCCTCGGTTGGCGAGGCCATGGTTGCCTTTGCCCCAGCCTTGGGCATGGCTTGGGGACTATCATCCTCACTGGCCACTATGGGGGGGAAAAGGAAAAAGGAGTAAGAAGATGAAAAAGAAAAAGAAAAGGAAAAATAAAATAAAGTTACAAAATAAAATATTATTAAAAATTGTTCACATCAACGTTGCTCGGTGCCAACCGACATCCATGTTAGCATCGGTCGGTTAAAATTGACCGGATGGATTGAGTTAGCATAATTGCAAAAGGTTTATGACTAAATTGACAAAAAAAAAAGATTTAAGACTGAATTGACACAATTGTAATAGGTTTATGACTTTTATGTAATTTTCCATAAAATTTTTAGAGCAATGAATTATCCTAATTAAGTTCAGGGCTTTCTCGCTTATAGTTGTAACTTGAGTATGTCTCCAATAGAAAGTAACATTTTATACTTGTGGTGTGTCCAATAGTGGGGTCAGTCCACACTTTACCACTAAACATGCACAACTTATTGTGCTTCTAGGAAGAGCAAGTTCCCAATTTAATTGGAATTATCTGCTCGTTGATTATCTATGAAAAAACAGTGTTATGATTTTTTATTTTCCTGATAAATCACTCTTTTAATTAAAAGTGTTCTCCATCCCAACTAGCCAATTAGGATGATCCTCTTGTGTTGTTGATCATCAACACGAGACATTTGGATTAATCATAAGTAAATTCTTGGGGTCCTCTGTAGTAATTAATTAGGGAAAATGAATACTAAAACGATAGTTATGACTAATCTTTCTCTAAAAAAATTTAGTATCGGCCATAATACGAGTCGACCTTTGCCAGATTTCCACTTCTTGGAAAGACAATTGATTGGAAGAAGCCAAGAAGGTTCGAGCTAGCTAAAGCATTGAGCAACAAAAACCCAAATAGATAAAGAGTAACCAAAGAGTTGAAATCCTCCAATGGGAACAGGGACCATTTATATTTTGAATATCCAATAATAGTGAGGTCAACGCCCACTTTACTATGGTGTTAAATATGCACATGCTGTTTCCTGGAAGGACAATTACCCATTTGCCCTTGTAATTATCTGCTTTAGTTATTCATAAAAAAAAGCCTCGCCCAATAAGCTTTAAGGGCACGTGCGAGGTACAGGACGAGTATAAATCCACGTGAACCCTCTTTGGAGAGGAATAACTTCATTCAAAGCCGACGAGGGTTGGAAACTGCGGAATCTCTGGTGTCGATGGCCAGGTATCCCAGGGTTGACAAAATCAGCAACGGCGAGAAGACAGTGAAGAAGGGTGCTTGGAGTGCTGACGAAGATCAGAAACTGGTGGCTTATATCATGCGATATGGCATTTGGAACTGGACTCACATGGCCGAACCTGCTGGTGAGTGCGTGATGCATTGAAATCTTTTATTTTCTAGATCTAATTTTTTTCATTGAACGAGTGCGATGTGGATTTGGATCTTCCCGATTCAAGAGTATATCATCTTGAAGAGTCAAGTAACTGAGTGGCCTATATATGGATCTAAACCCCAGGGCAGTGGTGGATCAAGAATTTATTGAAAAGTTGCACCGCTAGTCACTAACCCTAATTTTGAATTTGATATTATCATCAGGCTTAGCAAGAACCGGAGAGAGTTGCCGACTTCGGTGGATGAACTATCTGAGGCCCAACATCAAGCATGGCAACATCACCAAAGAAGAGGAGGAAATCATTATCAACTTGCACCGAGTTCTTGGTAAACGGTAAGTCAATTTGGAATATGCAGAATAAGTACACTATTAGTGCCAAAAGTTGTGTACGGTGTTCACTTTGGTGTCAAAATTTTCTGTCGGATCAGTTAAGTGCCAAATCGGAGGAAAAGCGATCACTTTGGTGTCATCGGCGAGAGATTCCAACCAAAATGATTACGTAGCTTTTATATATTTTTTAAAAAAATCGACATGGCTTTTAAACGACGTCATTTTCCGTCCTCCTTAAGAAAACGACGTCGTTTTGCCGTCATATGTGGATGGCCTCTCAAAAACGACTCCACACAGCTTATATGGGATTGAAATTAGGGTTTTTTTGTTGGATCCTTGCCCAACGCCGACCTAGCTCGCTTGGCCACCGTCGCTGGACCATTGTGCTTGGCCACTGTCGCTCAGCCTTCGTCGTAGTTGCTCGACTAGGTAAGCAAGGAGAGGCTGAGGTTGTTTCTCAGGCAAGAAGTGATGGGAATAATAGAAGGTGAGGGCGGAGGAGGAGGAGGAGGAAGAATGGGGGAAGTACCTGTATTTCTGCTAGGGCATGAAAATAACTTTGTATTGTCATCATAACACAACTCGAGGCATTTCATATTGTTTGTATATATCTGATTCTACTAACAAGCAAGAACACATTGTCATTGCTTTTCATAACAAGTTAGATTTTTAATTTATAGTTTTTCTTGTTGTAGTTGGGCCACAATTGCAAGTCAACTTCCAGGAAGAACAGACAATGAGATAAAGAACTACTGGAATACTCACTTGAAGAAACGCTGGGCCCAGGAAAAGTTGGAAATGCCAATTGCATGTGATGTAATTTTTCTTTTGCCTTTTCCCTCTTGTGGAGCCTTGTTCTCTCGCTTTGCAGAGTTTTCCCTACCTTCTTGGTAGTTTTAGACAGCTAACCCTAATTTCCTCGTCGATTTCATGGCATCTCCGTTCCCATCTTGTTTCCATCTGAGCTTTCTTCACCCCTAACCTGCTCTATAACCTTTGCAAATTTCCCATTTTCCATATGTTAGCTTGCAAATACCCAGGCCACACCCTTTACTGTCTTCCCCTGCATGTCCCCGATTCATCGTTTTCTTCCATCTTCTACCACACATATCTGCGTTGTCTCGATGGCTTTATCTGAGCTGTATCGATGGCTTCATAGTTCGTGAATGTCCCAATTTCTCCCATCTGTTAGCTCGCCAATACCCAATTTCCCAGACTCATTTACTGTCTGTTCCTGCATGTCAACGATGTCCCGAAATACCCATTACTCTACCAAGCATTCTCTCGCTATGATGATCCCCTGTTTCTGCTTAATAAGTCTATACTAATCAACCCTCTGACGGAACCACCCACTCCGAATAATGACGCCCGCCTTACCGCTCTTTGCCACAGAATGGGTCACCTTTGGTCGGCCCAGGAAATTGAGGTCTGGGATGAGGCCGCCTGTTGACACCTAAATTTTGACGGTCCATTTAGTCATTTATCGCATTAAAAATTAGGGTTTAATTTTATCCCTAAAATATATATATATATATATATTAATCACATAGCATAGAGGTTTAGGTGCATTTTATTTTAATTTGCATTTTTATTTATTGGCCGGTGCGGATGGGTTCAAATTAGTTGGGCTAGGCCCATGAAAGGAACAAATTAACCCAAGCCCGCTGTTTTTTTTAATCAATTATCTTGTGAGAAATTAAGATTTGATGCAATATTATGGTGATTTTTTGAAAATTGAGAGAACCTATTGCAATCTTATCTTTAGCAATAGATGATGAAATCATGAGAGAATATTCATAAGATAAGGAAAATAAAATAATTTTCCTGATCGGGAGGTTATAAGCAATCTTCATGAGATGAAATATTAACAAAAAAGATCACGTTTTGTTTTGCTATAAAAGGGTGCCGTGTACGGTGACAAAAAGGGGATTTTTGGGGGTTCTTTGAAGAAAAGCAGAAAAAAAAAAAAAAGCAAAAGGTGAAAAGTGAAAAAGTGAGCAGGAGAGAGGAGGTGAGAGTGACGTGAGGGAGAGGAAAGAGAAGACATAGTAAAAAGTTGATTTATTTGTGCTTCTTCTCCGTGAACTTTCACCGCCCGGCGCCCGCTCGCTAGCCGCCGTCACCCGCCATCACCGCTTAAAGAAGACGGCGCCGCCCCTCGCGCGCCCCCCCCCACGGCGACCCTGGCCGATCGCTCCGACTTGCGCCGCCCGAAGCCTGGGCGCGGCGACGCCGCGGCCCCGCACCCGGTCCGACGGAGTCACCGGCGACCAGAGAAAGATCACCGCCGACCTCCGAACGTCGGCATCTTCCCGATGACCCCCCGTCGCGGTGATTTGCACCGACGACCGCGCTAGCCCGTCGCCGCCCCCTTCCGAGTGTTGCTCCGCGCCCCGAAACCTCGACGCCGCGCCGATCTAGCCGCTAATTCCCCGTGCGGCCGCCGATCGTCATGCCCACGTTGCTCGCCGCCGCGCCAAAGACTAAAGATCGCCGCCACGCCGACGCCCGCAAGTCCGCGACTAGATCTCCGCTCGCGACCCGAAGCCCTCCTCGGCCCGACCGCCTCTGCCGCTCTTGCCGCACCACCGCCGGACCACCACTACGCGGATCCGCCCCCGTCGTCGTAACCCGGCCCGCTTGCCATCCGCGATCCGAACGCCCTCCGCTCCGGATCCGGGACCGTCAGCGCGGACCTTGCTCCGCCTCACACCGGTGACTCGCGACCGCTGCTCCGCAGCGGCCCGCTCCGCCACACGACGCCTCACCGTCGGCGCCACTCACCACGCTTCTGGGAACCCCGAACTCCGGCGACCCAAACCCCTCGCCGTCGGCGCCGACGAACTTCCGTCCTCCATTTTCCTTAGGTTGTTTATTTTTCTTTTATTTTTATTTTTCTTATTTTATATTATTTTGCTTTACTTTTAGTTAGTTTTATTATTTATGTTTAAGTTTGAATATTGTAAGGTGACTTTTAGGTTTGATTATTATAGGCATTATCCATAGGTGTTATCCCTAAAATTATTGTAATTATTAATTTGACCCGTAAGATGTCGGGTCAATTTTTTAATTATATTAATTCTTGGGGTTTGTTGATATTTTAAATTGTTGAATCAATCTAATTATTAATTTGATCCGTAAGATTTCGGATCAGATTTTTAGTTATTTTGAACTATTGTCGTGATAATTAGGGTTAGGATAATCGTTAATTTGACCGTGAGACAACAAGTTATTTTTTCGGTTATTTTAATCATTTATTTTATTGATAGTTTAGAGTTAATATTTATTTAATAATTACTTATCTTTTAGAAAAAATCAAAAGGAAAAATGGTCAAAATCTTGCATCAAAGCATGGAGGTTTAACAAATTAGACATGTAGGTTTAATAAATTAGATTTTTTCTTTACGATTATATTTTTAGGATTGCATGTTTAGAGATAAGTTAGTTTTAGACTTAAATAATTTTTTTAAAATAGGATTTTATTTCGAATTTAGAAAAAATATAAAAATAAAAAAAAGTGCATTCATTTAGGTTGTTAGTTTTTTTGAATTGCATGTTTAATTACGTGTTAGTTTTAATTTCGAATTTCATAAAGAAAAACACAAAAAAAAATCATTGTGCATATAGGTTAGAAACACATGTTTCATTTTAAATTTAGATAATCTTTTTAGATAAATTGCATTTTAGATTAAGATAATGTCTTAGTTTAAATTATGATTTAATTTGATTTAATCTTTAGTTTAAATTAGATAGAATCTTAATCTAGCTAGATCATTTTTGCATTTTTTCTTAAATTTCGAATTTCATGAAAAAATGAAAAATTAAATTCGTCTCTGCATAAGTTAGACTCAATTTTTAGAATAGGTTGCATTTTTAAGAATAGAGATATCAAATGCACATCATTTAGTTGTTATTAGGTTCATTGAATTAGAAATGGCCCGTCATTAGAATTAGGCCATTTTTAGTTAATTTAGATTGCATATTTAATTATTGCGTTTCGCATGCCATATAGTTTAGGTCATGTCATATTAGATTATTAGAGTGCATCGCATGATATTCATAAAAAAAAAGTGAAAAATCAAAATTGAGTTTGCATGTTAGGTTTATTTAATTAGAACTTGCTTGTTAGATCATGAAGTTAAAATGCACGTTACGATTTCAAGATAAAAGAAAACCCAAAAAACGCTTTGTGTGTTTATTTCTTTTAATGGAAGTCTTTTGATTGTTTAATAATGGTTGAGCACCCGTGTGGTCACTCATTTGCATGATAGGAATTTAGGTTAAAATCAATCCAAACTGTCTACAAAAAAAAAACATTTTTAAAAATTAAAAAAAGAAATGGTACCGAAATGGCACTAGGATAGCAAGTATAGAACAAAGTCCCCGTACTTGGGCCTCTGCTGGTTCGTAGGAGTAAAATAATACTCTCATTATTTTACTTAGGTGTCTAATCGACCTACCGAAAACTGATTAGTGGCAACTCCTAGAAAATAATCATTGGCATATTTGAACCTTAAGTCGCGAATTGGTATGGACTTGGGAGAGCCCGAGCTAAGTTTAAAGACTTAGTAGTCCATTAACCTAGTTTTAGGTGGTGCACCCGAAAATTAGGTCGCGACACCGCCCCTGCAGACAAAATAGAGGAATGCAAGCTGATCTTAGTTGGTAAACTCTTTTCAAATCCTTCTATCAACTTTCAGGCTTTTCAAAATACAATGAAGCGTGCCGGCGCACCGATTCTATGGAATTTTCCCAACCGGAGGCAGGACTATATGTTTTCAAGTTTCCTACTTGAAGTAGAAAAAAACAAATGCGTGTTCTTGATAATGGGCCGTGGCTTTTTTCAAGTCATTTACTTATCTTAAAGCCTTGGATGCCGAATACACCCTCCACCGTTATGATTTCAATACCCGTGCTTTTTGGATTCGCATTTTTGGACTTCCTATAGAACGATGTACAGAGAGCATGATTCAAAAGGTAGTGCGACATGTGGGCAAGGTACTTGATATTAAAGTAGAACACAAAGACACCTTTAAAGCGGGCGTGCTAGAGTAGAAATCAATCTACAAGAACCACTTATACCGGTCGGTTACTCGGGTTCAAAGGGAAACATATCCGGCTCGACTTTCGTTATGAGCGGCTCTCGCATTACCGTTACTCCCGTGGAAAGCTTGGTCATCATGCCATGAATTGCAAAGAATATCCCGTAGATATAGATAAAATAGATATTAAGCATAATCAGTATTATGGACAATGGCTTCGAGCAGAGGTGCGTGAACACACGGCCCCTTTTGGGTTACCTTTTATGAAACAAACGGCAATGCTGATATGACGAAGAAGTCGTTCTAGAAACGCCTCAATGCCCAAACCCGATCATACTGTGGAAAACCCGAGCACCATTCACAAAAAACTTGTGGAGACTCCCTTAGACTGTGCTATGATCACCTTTGTTGAACCATTGCAATGGCGTACTCAAGCTGGGAGTTCTGGAAATTAACCAGTAGCAACCGCAAAGGTTCCTATAATGGCAAATGAACATGAAGGTAAACATGCAGCGGATGAATCTTCCAAGATCAAGAAATCAAAAAGTACTCGTTTCTCTACTAAAGTTACTCCTACTAAGAAGCTTAAACGATATAACCCATATGAGGTGCGGACTTTTGCACGGGACCATCCGGAGGAGCCGCATTTCCGGAAACACCAATCATTGAGGTCGATGAACCTCGACATTGGGCTGTGGTGGCTGGCCCTAAACAGCCACCACGTGACAAATGAAGATCATAAGCTGGAACTGTCAGGGGTTGGGCAATCCGCTGACAGTTTGAGCCCTACGAGCCCTAGTGGCCCAGGAATAGCCCCACTTGGTGTTCTTAATGGAAACGAAAAATCAGAAAGCAGTTCTTACAAAAATCCAATAGAGATTGAAATTTCCGAATTGTCTTACTCAAGATCCTATTGGCTCAGCCGGCTGATTGGTGGTTTTTGGACGACAGGTCTCTATAACTATGGAGAACCGACGTCTCACTACATGGATATGATCGCACCGATGTGGAGCGGGGTATACCTATGCGTCTAACGTGTCTTCATGCGCCGACGCCTACTCTATCGACAAAGACCTATGGGAAGAACTATGTCACATCGCTTTTCCAATACATTACCTTGGACCTACATTGGGGATTTTAATGACATCCTCTACCATTGGGAGAAGGATGGAAAGCGACCGCCAGACCGATATAGAATGCAATCTTTTCGTGATTTTCTAAATACATGCTGCCTTATGGATGTTGATAGTCATGGGCGTGCTTTTACTTGGAGCAATAATCGGAGGGTGAAGAACTAATTAGAGAGAGACCGGATCGAGTAGTGTGTACGGTTGCTTGGCGTCTCACCTTTCCCGAAGCCGAGGTTTATGCTCACCGCGCCGGGGTCGACCATAGCCCAATCTTATTGCATACCGACGCCAAAGTTGTTAAGCGGAAGTGAAACTTTATCTTTGAGGCTTTTTGGATAAATGATCCGAATGCCGATCGGTCATTGCTCATTCTTCGTCTTCTCTACCACGACGCCCCCTCTATTTCCTCTAAACCGCAACTGTTTCGTAGCTCTTGCCTCTTGGAGTCGTCGTAAATTTCCTAGGGGTAATCAAGATAAGTCTTTTGACTCAAAGAACTCCAATTCATCTCCAACCAATCTAGCAACAACTATGATTCAACGGAGGTTAACCGCCTTAAACCGAAATACAAACTCTCGTGGCGCAAAAAGAGCACTATCGGGCGATGAGGTCACGGGTTAGTTGGCCAAACGGGGGATAAAAATACTAAATTCTTCCATGGCACTACTATTTAGAGGCGACATCGCAACCGTATCACTATGTTACGGGATGAAGATCTTACTGGGTCCGAAATCCGTAAAGATTCAAGACTATGGCTAGCCTTTTCTTTCAAAGGTTATATACCTCCTACAGTCATGTGGATTATCGACCGATCCTAATGCAATGTCCACGAAAAGTAAAGATGATATGAACAAGGCCCTTATACTGATGTTACCCGAGAAGAAGTTAAACTAGCCGCATTTCAATTGGGTTCGACGAAAGCGCTGTGCCCCGATGGTCTAAATGGGATGTTCTATCAACACCATTGGGACATTCTTCGGGGAAGACCTCTTCAATACGGTACAACATTTTCTTATTTCAGTGTACTATGCAACCCGAACTTAACCGAACTACCATATCTTTGATTCCCAAAACACCAAACCCGGAACGACTAGATCAATTCCGTCCAATTAGTCTTTGTAACTTCATATACAAAATCATATCTAAGATTTTGGCAAATCGCCTAAAACCTTTCCTCCCCGAACTAATATCTATCGAGCAACCGCCTTTGTTAGTGGTCGGCAAATTCAAGACAACATCTTAGTCGTTCAAGAGGTCTTGCATCGCCTTCGAATCGAAAGAGAAAGAAATCCTTTGTTTCGTTCTCAAGTGGACATGCGAAGGCATATGACCGCATTGAATGGGACTTCCTTCAAGACTATCTTCTACATCCGGGCTTTTCTCTCGATGGGTTAGGTGGATTATGCAATGCATTACAACCGCTTCTTTCGTGTTAAATTTAATGGTGAAAATCTAATGTATTTTAACCCATCAAGAGGTCTAAGACAGGGCGACCCCATTTCCCCTTATCTTTTCATCCTTATCTTTTCATCCTGGTGGCAGATGTGCTGTCCATACTTATCCATCAAGCAGTGGACATGAATCATCTTCGTGGAATTAAATTCAACAGGCGGTGTCCTACTCTATCCCATCTATTTTTTCGATGATGCTATATTTTTCCTTGATGGGAAAATTCGGGAATGTCGAACTTAGCCAACATTCTCGAACCAATATTGCCTAGCAACGGGTCAAGCAATTAACAGAATAAACGGTATCTACTTTAGCAAGACCCGCCTGTTCATATTCGGGAAAATCTAGCCCAAGAACTTAGTGGTACTGTGCTAACGAAGACCGGTAAATACCTTGGGATTCCATCGGATTGGGGGAGATAAAAAAAAGGAGATGTTCGCCTGGATTTTGCAACGAGTCAACTCAAAACTTGAAGGCTGGAAAGAACAATTCCTCTCTAGAGGAGGTAAGGAGACGCTTATTAAAATGGTAATATAGGCGATCCCTCAATATGCCATGTCTATCTTCAAGATTCCTATGTCTTTATGTACAACTATTGAAAAGAAAGTCGCTAGGTTTTGGTGGCGTAACAATCAACATAAATCCAAGATCTATTGGAAACGTTGGGATGTACTTAAGGATAGGAAAGACATGGGAGGACTTGGTTTTCGTGATCCGATAACTTTTAATAAAGCTTTACTTGGAAAAAATGGCGTGGCGTCCTACAAAATCCTTCCTCTTTATGGAGTCAGCTCTTTAAGGGACTATACCATTGCTCTACGAGTTCCGCACGCCGATCGAGGGTCAAGACCTTCTTGGGGTTGGCTGAGTTTATTGCTTGGCAGAGATTCCATTCTGCATAACCTCCAATGGTCCGTAGGAGATGGGACACGGATCTCAATCCATGATGATAAATGGCTGCATAGTGGTTTCATTGGCGGCCCTACACCAAGAGGAGAACCACCGAGGGTTGCTGCTCTCATTATTCCAGGCAGCAACCACTGGAATGAGCCCCTTCTATGAATGGAGTTTATACTGTTAAGAATGGTTGTACAGAGGATCGACTTATTTGGAAAGGAACTATGAATGGAGTTTATACTGTTAAGAATGGGTATAACTCTCTCCGATTTGTCGATGACTCCAAGGTACAAAAGTTCGCATCTTCCTCCTACCAACCACCCCGACAGCTTTGGACTAAGATTTGGCATATGAAACCCCCCCCCCCCCCCGAAGATACGTGTCTTTCTGTGGTCGTTATGTCACAATGCTCTATCAACCAGGGACAATCTATATCATAGGAAAATCATAACTGATCCTATGTGCCAGCTTTGTCAAAGCTCTAGCCTAGAAACAACGGAACATATCTTTCTGCAGTGCCCATGGACGCGCAAAATTTGGTCTCATTCAGCAGTACGACTCAATCCCACAGATTATAATACAAATCGAATGGATGCTTGGTTGACCGAGTTTTTATGCAACAAGAAGTCCATACCTGATTTTGAAACATTGGCATATATTCTCTGGCAAATATGGAAATCCCGAAACCACTTTGTTTTTCGCAGGGCTGTTCCAGATCTAGCACAGGTTCTCACCACAGCTTTAGCATCTGCACAATCAGCGCGTCGATCTCATGCTCTGTGGACACACTCTCCATCCAACCTGCCGCACTCTGATCGACTGTGGAAGCCACCGGATCCTGAAGCGATCAAGATCAATATTGATGGAGCCTTTCCTTCTGGGTCAACTCAGGGATCTGTTGCGTCTATTTGGCGAGATCACAATGGCTGACTCATTGATGGCTTTACCAAGACGGTCCCAGCATCTACGGCGCTACAAACAGAAGTTCAAGCCCTTACACTCACATTAAAGAACCTACTGCATAAGAAGATGGAAAGGAGGCAACTTACTGTGGAATCCGACTGCTGGGCGCTTGTCAATGCCGTGCAAAATCCATGTTCGGCACCATGGGCAGCTCGCTCGCTCATCTCTGAAGCTGCGGCGCTTCTGCCCAGTTTCCCTAGGTTACAACTCGCGTATTGCAGGAGGGAGGCGAACCAAGTTGCCGACTGGGCTGCCAAGGCCCATGGGCATCAAACTCTGCCCTTGAATTGGATCCTTTCTCCTCCACAACCTCTGTTGGACTTGCTTTGTACTGACTTTCTGCCCTATAGTGGCCCTTTTGGCTAATATAAATACAACGGGCCTCTGTTTCTGTCCAAAAAAAAAAACTTTAACTCAAATCCAAATAATAATTTAACCCACCAAAATCCATCTATTGCAATTCTTCATCCTACGGAAGCAACAAATCTTGGATCTCCTCGGGATATTCCAGTACTACATGCAAGCAGCTTGTGCCCATCTCATGAAGTTCATAATGATGACAAAATTCTAGTGAATCGCTGGCATTCACGAGACAATATGATGGGAGAAGATGCAAACTTGTGGGAACAATTGCACTCTCTGAAAGATTTTAGCGCAATAGAAGATTTGGAGGGCATGTGCCCGAACTCGGGAAGTTTATTGCCTTCTTCTGAGTGTATGTACTCAGATGGTGTGTATTTCCGTGATTCGCAAGACGACTTCACCATAGATTTATGGGGAAACTGGAGCTAACAAGGTCAAGTATTGCTGCAATATGTGATCATCGTGGAACTCATTTGTAATGTCAGTTTTCCTTTGTTTTCATAAGGCTAGCCTTTTTCCCCTATGGAGTAAACTTTGTTGTGCATCTATGAAAAAAGGTTTCTACACTGTCGTGAGTTATAGCGTAGCATGTCTGTCAGTGATCGCGGACAGATGAAATAAATGTTTTACTATTTGAAAAAACTGTTCTATGGTGATAATACTTACTTTTACTTAGAGATAAACTCTCCTCTGTTAATCATGTATGATCTTTATAGTGGAGCTTCATGCTTTATCCGAAAGATGTGAAGAATATGTAATCTAAATTTCTAGCCTGTTCTTTGTATATTATTCATTGTTTTTTCCTTTTGCTATGGTGTTTTGAGCTTTTTTATTTGGTGTAAATATGTGAATATTTTAATTAGATGAGGTACAAAAGCTTAAGGGAATCCCCTAGCATTTCACAAAAACTATATGCGAGAAGATTGAGGAAGGAAGCCTCCATATAGTAGCCAATAAAATATTTGCCTCAGAAGGCCTACACTTTTTGTAGAGTGGCACCTGCCTCTTACAACCTTCCGAATCCTAGTCAACAAAAGATGAGGCTCAATTGATGTGTTTCGAGACGGTCTGTGGTTGCGTTCCATCTAGATGCAATAGATTGTCACTAAAAAAGATAGCTTGAGGAGTCTCACCTCCAAGTTTTGCCCTTTGTTTCCCCGATCATCCATTGAAGTTCTAAATTCCAACCTCCTATATAACGCCAAATTCCATTTTGTGCCAAAATACCATGCTATACACTACTTGTCCAAGTGTACTAAAATAATAAGTGGTTTCTATCTTCTATTCCAATCATACAAAAGTTACACTTAGTATCTACTAAAGATAACCACTGTGATGTGACTACTGTTGTTGGTAGTTTATCTCTACAAATAAGCAACTAATAATGTCATGCTTGCTAATACTAATGGTTTAAATTAATTGATATTGGTCCATGGCCAGCTCCTCTTGTTTATCTCTTTGCAACAGTATGCTTGGCTGGAGATAATAGGCATTAGAGCAAGTCTTAGCTTGAGAATACGGGCGCGTTTGTTAAAGTGCTTCTATTCCTTGGAACAAAATTTTCTGTTCTTTTGTTCCGGATAATAAAAAAAAGAACAAAAACGTGTTTGGTAAAACTTTTGTTCGTGGGAACAAAAAAAATAAAAAATAAAAGTAGAAAAAAGTTGCTTTTGTTCCTAGGAATAATTTTTAGAAACAATTTTTCTATCTTCTTCTTCCTTTTGGCCAATCATCGGCCTTGACCATGGTCGGCGTCGGCGACCTCGCTAGAGCGTCGTCGGCCCCCGAAGAGGCTGAGCCACAATGAGGCTTGTCGGCTCGAGCCTTGTTGTGGGCCTCGCTAGGCTAGGGCGAGGCCGACCTCGCGCTACCTAGGCGAGGCCGACCTCGCGCCTAGGCGAGGCCGAGCCTCGTCGAGGCCTAGCTGGCCTTCGGTAAGCTCGCCGAATGTCACCCAGGCAGTCGCCGGCACCGCCGTGGCCGACAACTGGCCAAAGAGAAAATGAAAAAGGAAAAAAAAAAGAGAGGAAAAAAAAGAGAAAAAAATAATAAAAGAATTAAAAATCAAAAGAAATAAAAAAATCTAAGAATTTTACCAAACGTATTTCTATCTCGGGAATATAAATTTTGTGCAATTACTAAACACGTTCTTTTGCTCGAAATTGTTTCCGGGAATAGAAATAGAAAAAACTATTTATATTCAAAAATTGTTCCTTGGAACAGAATGGTTACTAAACGCGCTCTACATCGCCAACTCCAAGTCATACTGCCTTTTATGTCGAGTTGCGTGATGCGAGTTCCTTTGCATTTAATATGATGAACCCAAGTACTCCACAGGGATGAGGATGGAAGATTGATGAGGCTCCAAAGCATGCAACCCATCAATAATTTATTCCAAAGTTTTCGATCAAGCAAGCCTAGTTGTCCATCCTTTTTTGGTGAGCATACTACATTCCATGCAACTATGGCATTTGAGCTTTGATGCCACTAGTTGGGCATTTTAGCTCTAATATCACTTTAATGAACCAATCAAAATACGTACTATGCTAGTACAATACATTATTCTCTCATTGATGTTTACAATGCTGAGTTTGAAGAGATATGTACTTAATAAAACCATACCTATCTCTCAACAAAAACATTGTAGGTGTAGTATTGACATAAAACGTGTTGCTTTACACTCTACTTCTTAATATACCAAAGCCTTACTTCACCATTTTGCGGCGCTTACTTTAACCTACAAACACAATATCTAAAAGCTTGCTTTTACATGAACACACTATCAATTCTGAATGTACATTTTTCGTCTATAGGTAAAGCTTGCATGAGGTTGCGCAATGTCGTATGCTCATGTACGAGTTTTATCCAGTGATTTACTTTTTAGGTTAACCTTTAATCCTACCAAACCTCCAACTTTGTATCTATCTCCAAGATATTTGCTATTATCCTCGACTTTAGTAAATTTTTTATCCTCCACCAAGTAATTTCGAGTACCCTGCTGGCATAGAGGCGTTACTGCATGAATTCAGTGTATATATGGATCTAGATCACCGTACCGCATTCCTTAAATAACTTTTGGTCCTTGTGGCAACGGCATGATCTAATGACTAAAATGAACCATCAGTGTATGTATGTCCTGGAATTCATGCAAGAAAATTTCATTGAATAAATTTTCATTCGCTATAGTAATAGGTTAGCGTCCCGAGCTAAATATTTCCAAGAGTAAATATTGCCTATATTCATTCTACTCAATCAAGCTTTACATTTCAAGAATCCTTGAAAATAAAATCGGATTCACACTAGAATTTGTAAAACTCGTTAATATTTCTTTCCAATATGATGTGTCATGAATTAATTGTAAAAGACATGTACATGAGCATGGTTCAGGCAAGTGGGGCGTCAAGGTACTCTTTTGGCTCGGCCCGAATGGGCCGGGCCTAGAATTTCCATGCTAGTCTCAATTGTACAAGAAAATGCTCGAATCAAATTAATTGGTCTAGGCTGGTTGAGTTGGAACTAGCTTGAGTTTTTTATTATTTTTTTAAATTAATTAATTTATTTATTTATTTATTTATTTTATAGAAGTGGCTTAATTATAATTTTTTAGATAACAAGTACGGACCGATTCATTTGATCAATTAGCTTTGTCTAGCACAATGAGTCTAACAATTATTCTTTATCTATATCAATTCAATGTTACTAGTAGGAACCCACACGCATTACAAGTAGTAAAGGTTATGATTTTTCATTAGAGCATTACTGTTTGTCTAAAATAAATTCAAGAACATAATTTTTTTTTTAATGAATAGTCTTGGAACATGAAAAGATGCAACTCTTGTATGGATAGACATATTACTTGAATGAAAGACGCAACTCTTGATAAAAAGGCCCAACCCTACCTCTATTAATATGCTGCTAGTTGTTTTTTTTTCCTTCATTACTCTTCAAGGTGTAGAGGTATTTCTGACCAAAAAATACCTCTACACCTTGAAGAGTAATGAAGGAAAGACAAAACAACTAGCAGCATATTAATCTCAATTAAAATATTTTGTTTGACGAGTTCATGCAGCACTGTCACTACAATAATCAATAAATGATGACATCAGCAATGACGTGTACCTAAAACCCTAATTTCCCACACGTGCTTTTGACTTCTCAGCAAAAGGCATTAACTTTCGACGTCGCTCGCTCCCTCTCTCTCTCTGCTGTTTTGTCTCCTTCATCGGAAACTTCATTGATGTGAATGTGGTGCTCGGTCAATCACTTTGATTCCCAACTACTTTCGTCGCCCGTGTGCCTGTCCTATCTATGTTGTCGCTAGTTGTACTTAGGTGGCAAAAACTACTAAATTAACATTCTTTCGAAACATCCTGTGTCTCTTCCCACTAGCAACTCTTACCTTGAAGCTTCTTTCTAGTTCACTGAAACCACAAAGTCATTGAATTCTCAACATAATTCTCTGGGGGAGACTGACTACAAACATTGAATTACGAATAGACAATATGGGACGAAATTCTCCAGTTGGCCGATCCATGTTTCACATGGATGGATTGAAGAATTGTATAAAGACTGGTGCAGTCGCAGAACTGAATGAAAGTCAAATACTCTAAAAAAAAAAATGCCAAATCAACGCTCAGTAAAAGTCATTCCTAAACATGAGTGATTTTACTTTCAGCATCTAGTCTTTGAAAGCCAACTTTCAACTGACTTATCATGATACAAAAGGTTGGATATGAAAAAGATAGAACTCGAGAATTCCATTAGTATATGTTGCAAATTATTGAGAAAGTGTGATACGATAAACTCATTGTATGAATGTCAAATGATCAAAATCAATCACAAGCTAAGAAATGCATGGGCATGAAAACTTGTACTTTGTATGAAAACTTGTCTTGCCGGCTGTACGGGGTTCCTTGGGTATAAAAAAAAAAAAAAATCATATCAAGTCTTTATATTTCTATATGTTGTATCACAAATAACGTGGAAGCATGAACAAATTAAATGATTTGATTAAGATATAAATTGCAGAAATAAAACTTAAACGCAAAGGATTGTGTGGTTTAGAGGTGTGCATACTACTAAGGGAGAGATCGATGAGATGGTTCCACTATAATCTGTAGAGATGAGACTAGAATCGCTTAGTCGCACCCACTCATAACTACTTCACAATCCTAAATTAAATCTAAACCCACAAGAATTAATCACAAACCTCTCTTAATCCTTTCTTTATAGGTTTAAAACACAGTAAGCATACTCAATATAGCACTGGAGACCGAACTCAACAACATTATAAATAAATAAATAAATGTATATTTGTGTGTGGGTACGCACCAAAGAAAACAAACACGAGCCCTTATCCAACATCAACATGGACTTCATCTTCAATACAGAAAGAAATCTTGTGAGAAATTAATTTCTCTTTTTCCATTACCCAAGTTCTCATTGGCAAGAGTCCAGTCTTGGACTTTACCAATGTGGCCGATGTTCCTCGCGATTCAATTTTGGGTTAGTGTTCAAAGCAATCAAAATTAACTTCGACCCATAGTCAACAAACCTCTACCATGATAGAGAAGTCCAACTTCATCCTTATCGATCATTGATCAGTCATTGTCTCTCCCAAGCCCATCTACGCTTCTTATTCACTTCAAACACTGACCAAGTCCGAATAGTATTGGAACTTGATCAATGTCATAGGATCGCTGGCATGTCTGTCAAATTAACTACCGTGTTGCACTTTCTCAATGGATGCAAATCTTTCCTACGCAATCTCAGGTATAAAATTGTACTTGACATCAATGTATGTTGTTTGCTAATGATACAATTGATTTTTGACCAAATGTACTGCACTCTGATTGTTGCAGTAAATAACAATCTCCTACTACAATAATCCTCAAACGTTGAACAAACATGTGAGCCAAATAGATTCCTTGATTGCCTTAGTTGATGCTAGACACTCTACTTTAGTTGTCGGCTAAGCAATTGTCGGCTATAGCTGTTATCGTAGGCAAATGATATGGAATACTTTAACAGATTTGAGTAGTCCATAACACAAGTGTTAAACTCTCAAGAAAATAAATACTAAGGTGTAACTTTATCTCATATTGTTAGAGGATCCTAATTTATCGATTAAATAGCAATTGATGCGTATACACATTTTTTTTAATAACATAATTGCTTCCCCTTCTGACCATGTACTCTCTCGAAGTTGTTGGGTGTGGACTAAAGGTTTTCTTTCTTATATTTTCTTATAGGGCAAACAGGTTGAGTTCGCTTTCAAACGTGCCGTACGCAAGGCAGAGATAGTTGCCTTTAATATATGAATTGATGGTCTGACTAGTGATTAATTAAGTCTCTTGACGAACACATGGATGGCGCCCGCAAATTTGAATTTCTTGCCCAACGTCGTCATGAAAAACAAGCACGTTTCATAATTGAATTTCAATTGATTATACGAGAAGTCGTTTGACTTGTGTTTGAAAATGATTTGCGTCCACGTTCAACTCCTCCGACGCATCCTCGCACTCTGGTTCTTTGTCCTTATCTGTGATGTATGCATAGACTCAAGACGCGTTGCTTGCATGCTCATGCTTCCGAATTTACATATTTAAGTAATTGATTTAGAATGATTTATCTGAAATTCCAATTGTAAAATCTAAAAATAAGATACATCTTCACGCTCTTTAATGATGGAGTTTTGTATATGGAATAAGATAGCACATGACCTTTTAATTATCTTTGTGTCCTAAAGGGAATTCGCTATTATTAATTGCCTTCATATCTACCATCTGTTCAATCTATCTCTTAGTTAGGAGCTTATTCAAGATAGCGAGCCGGCATATGAAGCTATGCTTGGGTGTATTAGGTGTAATCCATATTAGCTTGTGCCCAGGAACCTTTCTTGCATGAGTTCTAACGCTGCTCCATGCACTATTGACAGAAAAATTCTTTGAAGAAGTCGCCCTCCATTGCACCTGAGTAGACTAACTTGCATTGGGAGACACCACAAGTATCCAGCTTCCCCAAGCAGCAACCGTATTAGCTTTATAATTACCGTTTTACTCCCTTGATGTATCTAGTTTAAACCCATTCACCCTCCCCTTTGGCAAACACACATCTATCCCCTTCTCCTTTGCACACTTAGTTCTCAGATTAGCATTTTTAAAATTTCTCCAAATAGACTAACTTTTCCTTTTGTTGTAATCTCCCACCTTGAAATTTTTTCTTTTGGACCTTCCATTATATCTTAAAAGATATTCTTCTTTTATGTTTCTTTTACATTCTATTCTTCAGTATTTTTAGTTTGCATCATAAAAGAGCACTTACATAAAAGAAATTACAAATGGGAAAATAATTTCAAAACTCGCTTAACCATCAAAACATGAACAGTTTGGAGAGTATTAGTACTTGAGGTACTCTCCCTCTCCATGAGTCAATACTCTGGTCGACCTTCTAGATTTGACGTACTAGAAACGCAAAAAAGGAAAAAAAAAAATTAAAGCTCCAGATTCTGAGTTATTGGGGAAGTATGAAAGGTATAAATATGCAAGAAACAACACCTCTTCATTAACTGTAGTGGTCTCCTTGTGAACTGTTCTTTCAAAATTTCTGAGTTTCCAAGGATTAGTACGTGGGACCGCGAATCGCGTCGTTTTTTACTGGTCCGAATCTTGAGTATCTGCGGGAATTGAACCCACGTTTTCGAAAGGAAAAGACAAAAATATAATCGTGTGTTGTGTTCTGTGTGCCTTGGCATATTGACCACATCTATTGGGAAGTTGTGTGGTGTCAGAGTTTGAGGAACATGCCAAAGAAATGGGAAACGACTTATATATATACATATATATATTTTCGTATATTCAGTCGTATGTTTTATATTATACAAGCTCCTATTTACAGTACAACGAATATTTAACTGTGAAAAAAATACATGAAGAAACATTAAATCAAATCCAATCTTGGATTGATATAATCTGTCAATTATAACCGCTTGCAATCTTGGATTGGTATCAATCACAATCTTCTTGGTCCGATCACAATCTCAAGTCCAATCCTTGCATATCTCCAACACGTGGGAACAACTTGGACTTTGGGTTCCGCCAAAGGGAAAGCAAGATTGTTTATGTTGGCAATAGTGTAAACGTGTTGAAGGCCAGTAAGAGTCAATATTGCACAATTTGGACCTTTCATTATTAGATTAACTTTCTTTCTTTTGTTTTGTTTCGGTGATTTTGCCCTCTTTAGCTCTCATTAAACATAAATGAGTGGATGCATCTGGGTTTTGCTTATCTGACTGACGTGCTTTCCATCAAGTAAATAAGTAAAGTAGCCTTTTCGAGTTCTCTTATCCCGGTTCATTTCTTTGGGAACCAATGAAGGTAAGAAAAATGTTTAGAACAACTTCCGTTCTCGTTAGCAAGCTTGCAAAATGCAGTGAAAAGTTTATAATTTCCAATGTATTAACAGAATGGACTTTTCTAGTAACATGCTGCAAGTTCATTTATTTAGGGAACTTCATTTTTGTGCTTAACGTTTGTATTACATGCATGTATTTTACTAGAAGGGAGCAGTGGTAAGTCATACATCAGAAGAATACAACAAAACCTTAATTGTTATTATGATAAATTGGCCTAGAAAGTATTTGCCCTGCAGGTTGGTTAATCACCATAAACCACAGATCAATAAGCACTATAGTCTTTAAACTGAAAAAACACTAGGCATAATCTTCTTTCACAAGCAAGAACTCACGAAACTAAATACTCTAAAAATAACCGTAGACTGGTAAGACGATGGCAAAGATAAATGTTTTTCTTGCTCCATTAAATTTGATGGCGGTTAATGGCCAAATCACTAAAATCATCTATCTCCTCAACAACGGATTATAAGTGCCATAAAACTTTCTCTGTAATATCTATACGATTGCCATGGTCCACTTACCATACAAGACTCAATACCAACTAGTCTTTCCTCAGAACACAGCACACTCTTTAACAGACTAGGGCTATCATTCAGAGACTCCGAACGCATTGAATTCAAGGCAATGAAATTTTGTTGCATCCAATGTAGGAGATATTCCAACATAAAGGAACCAGAAGTGTCGCATTTACCTGATTATTTCTATCCTGACTTTTCCACCCAAGGAAAAGCTAAAGCTATTCTACAATGTTTCACGGCTGTCTTGTGTAGGTATTACTTTGCACTATTGTGCTTTTGACTTCGTTTCTAACTTTCATTTACTTCATTTGTTTATGACCATTATTGGCCACCACGAACCGAGAAAGTTGGGTCACAATAATATAGAGAATAGGCAAAACCCATTGTCTAATTTCAAACGCGGTGAGGAATTGGTGGGTTGCCTTTCTGCCCATGTTTCAGGAGCATCGAGAAAGCTATGGTTATCTTCATCTGCTTCTAGAATCTCATTTTCTTCTCCTGATTATACGCTGTTATTATCCAATCCCTCCAAATACTGTCTTTATGCATTCTACGCACGAATGAAAGACTTCTCCCTCCTCCGAGTCACATATTCTCATCGCTTCCACATTGTTAAGCCTATGACATGGAACTCTATAACCAAAAAAGACTACTAATCGCAACTTGATCATCCACTGACTCTCATCCCACGATTGATCTGCTTGTAACGACAGAAAAGTTGTGTGAACGTTGTTCTGATGCAAACCACCATTGCACCCTTATGTCTTCAATACCGCCAAAAATACACTTAAAAAGCTTGAATTGGATTACCTCAAATTAATTACATGTCAATCGGGAATTCATTATCGCTTACGGTCAAAAGTGATTCGCAATCGACAGAAATTAAACTGAATCACCTCACATTAAGTACATGTCAAACTAGAATTAATAACTGGTTTTTTGATGTGCAGTTGTATGAGTTTGGATATTTCTGCCTAGAATTTTTTTTCCCTTCTTCATAATAATGCAACCATGGACAATGAAATGCAACACTATCAATTAGCTTCTTTTATTTATTTATTTCTATTTTTGATAACCCAACCCAGAGACCATAACTAATTAGCCATACAGAGGGGAACTAGTATAGTGTTAGGATTAGGCACACAATAACAAGGAAATAGAGAGTAAAAGCGAGAAAGAGAAATTGAGACATACGGTTTTATCACTCAAATCCATCAGTTATTGAGTTGAAAGCATGGGATCAACCTTGCCACTAAGTCAATTTGTAACAACCTAGTTTGATGAGGCAGGAAGTGATGACTAACAGAGAGGTTTCGAATAACAAGCGGTTCTGGCAAGCTTGTAGGATGGCAAGTGGAGACAGGGAGGACCAAATGCCACTTCGAAATATAAGTAACTCTGAAAATGAACTTTTGACAATGTTTAGGTTTGGAACATCAATTTTAGGCATGCCCAAGTGAAAGTGCTACTTGGATAGTGACCTTGTGGGAAAATGTGTACTTGTATGCCAAAAGACAAAGCTATAAGATTTGGTATGGGATGAACCAAAGCAGACAATTTTTCGAGTAACATAGTTCACGATGCACACATTTAAGGGAAATAGCTTCTTTAGCTATGATTTTTTTCATTTATATTTGTAAAATTTATTTGTGCGTAATTTCCTAAAGAACCCTATCGATTAAATGTGTGGAGGGGGACACTCTCATTGAACTAGAAATCAAAGATGACACAGGCCCAAGAGAAATTATATGTTAAAAAAGCTCTCATGACATACACCTTAATACAATATTAATATGATTATAGTTTGGGCTAGGCGAAGTGGGATCTGTTCGTTCATTCAATGTTGCTTTGTAGTTTCACAGATTGGTCACTTTTTAATAGCATTATACTGTCACAACTAGACAGTAATTAACTCGTTGCGTTATTGATACTCCTATCATCGTTAATGTTCCCCTTTAGCATATTCTTATGAAGACGCGAGTTAAACGCAAGTAGATTACGATTTCTATTGTACTATCTCACTTAAAAAAAAAAACTTTCACTAATAAAATATTGGTGTTGGTAATGAAAAAAAAACTGATGAGTTAGGCCTTAGAGTGACTTTTACTAAAACTGTTATTATTTTCATATTTTACAGCATTTATAATTTGGCTCCATTTAATGGACATATCTGAGTTTTATTCAAGTTTAAAAGTAACTATAGAAAAAAAAAATTGAATTGGAAAAAAAGATAATGCTAAAAATTTAGACGACAATCTATCATAAATAAGAGTTGCCTACATTGTTGGGACTAGAGTATGCTTTTTACCATGGGAAGAGACTTTTTATATTTGAATATCCTAATAGCGTGGGGTCAGTCCACGCTTTAAAATTTGATGCTAAGGATGCACAAAGACCCACCATCAAACGTTTTAGACTTTTATGCCGCTTCCAGAAGAGCAGACCCCATTTCCTCATTGGACCTGTCTGATCTGATTTTCCATGAAAAAGCTCTTCAATACACGTGCGACGTGCAGGACAAGTATAAATACAGAAGTCACCTGCAGGAGGGCAACTTCATTCGAAGCCAAGAGAGCTGAAAAAACATTAGCTCCCTGACCCATAATCTCTAGTATCAATGGCCAGGTTTCCCAGGGTTGACAAGAGCAACAGCAAGAAGACAGTGAAGAAGGGTGCTTGGAGTGTGGAAGAAGACCAGAAACTGGTGGCTTATATAAAGAGATATGGCATTTGGAACTGGACTCACATGGCCGAACCCGCCGGTGTATGTTTGTGTTACGTTATTATCTCTCTTTTGTTTCCTGTCTGTTATCATTTCAAGAAACGGGGTTTTTATGTGGATTTGAGTCTTCTCGATTTAAGGCCAATCATTCGGCAGATAGGATTGACTACTGTCTACAAGGATCAAAACGTATCTTGGTGGATCAAGAGTTTTACATTGAAAATTTCACCACATAGATCACTAACCCTAGTATCGGATGGGCGTTTGCTCAGGTTTGGCAAGAACAGGAAAGAGTTGCCGGCTTCGATGGATGAACTATCTGAGGCCCAACATCAAGCACGGAAACATCACCCAAGAAGAGGAAGAAATCATTATTAACTTGCACCTAGTTCATGGTAACCGGTGAGTAAATGTACTCGTATAGCATGATTCTTGATCGATATTGATGACGTGCATGATGGGGGAATAAAATTGGAATGGTAATACAGAGAAGGACAATAACTTGAGTCATTAGTGGGGCAATCCCCACAATCAAGAATCTAAAACTGTACGTTAACTATTGAGTCTAGATTCTACGAACAAGCACGAAAACATTGTAATTGCTCTCTGGAGATAATTAGATATCTAATTCGCAAGTTCCTTGTTGTAGTTGGGCCAGCATAGCGAGTAGACTTCCCGGAAGGACGGACAATGAGATAAGGAACTATTGGAATACTTGTTTGAAGAAACGTTTTCTCATGGAAAATTTGCAAATGCCAACTGCATGCGATGTGAAAGCCAACTGCAATCACAATGATCCTTTTTCTTGCCAAGATTCATCAATTGCCCTTACTGATGCTACAAAAGCAGAAAACCTTGGATCTCCTTGTGGAATTGATCCAGTTGACGAAACCCTAGTCAATGGCTTGACCTCACCGGGCAACAAAATTGACGAAGTAGATTGGGAACAATTGGTTTCACTGAGGGATCTTTGCATGTTAGAAGATTTTGAAGGTACATGCTCAAACTCAGGAACTACATATCCTGCTTCTGAGTGTATATACTCTGAGGCAATGTATTTTGGTGAATCCTACGAGGACTTTGTCATAGATTACTGGGGAAATTGATGATGCTGATGTGCTCAAAATTTTGTCGCAATATATGATCCTCGTGGTATTCCTTTGTAAGGTCAGTTATCAGTTTGTAAGGCTAGCTTGTTCCTGCTATGGAGTCAAGTTCGTCTAAAAATGAAGTTTTGTGAATTTAGATCAGTGACAAAGGAGAAATGTAATAAATGTTCTTGCACTATTGAGGATCATTTCTATGGTGATAAATCCCTTGTCTTGTGTTAAGATATCAACTCATCTCTTTGCAGCTGATTGTATTCCGGTTAAATTTATAAATTGACATCATTAACATCTAGGGGTATTTCATGCTCCATTTACAAAATCGGCACTGCATATAATCTAATGCATTTATTGAAATTGGTTTTGTCTCAGTATACTTTTTTTCAAAGAACGACAGCTACAGCTCTATTTGTTTTGACGTGAACGGTTGTAAAAGAAATACATATAGAAGTCACTATCTAATAATGATCAAACGTGTAATCAAGGACTAGCAACTACAACGGAACACTTGACCCTAATTACAACAAAGTCGCATTCATGAATGCTGTCACCCCTTCATCCATGTTGGGTTCATTCAACTATAATCAATTTGCCCATAAATCTACAATGAAATCATCATAGGATTCAACAGAGAATACAAGCTCAGGGTGAATGCACCCAAATGAATGGATAGGAGCCCCAGACTCAGTGAACATACCCTCAAATCTCTCTACAACTTTTAGATCTTTCAGAGGAAGAAACTGGTTGGATACGCGTTCTTGCCCTTCACTTTGGTTAAGTTTTTTTGTCATCATCAGCTGCAAAGAAAGCCTGAGAGTCTTCTGCATGAAGTGTTTGATAAGAATGCCCATGGTTTGTTGCCGTTTTGGCATCGATACTTTGAATAATGGCTAGATCATGGTGCGGTAAATAGTCCTCACGCGAATCAACTTTGATCTCAGGTGCCATCATGTTTCACTCTTGAGGAAGCGTTTTTTCAAGTGGGCGTTCCAATAGTTCTTAATTCTTCGATGAAGTCTAGATGCTATGGCCGCCCACCTCTAACGGGAAAAATGAAAGGCACCTGAAAAATGTTCTGTCCTTGAGATCAATTATCTGACGGCTCGAACTCATCATACAAAACGAGCACATATCTTATCCTCTTGTTTGGATGGGTTACTAGACAAGATCTGGTGATAGCATGAACTGACTTGCGTCTAAGGGTCTTCCAATGTATCATTTCTGGTCCAATGGAATTTCATCGATAACTAATTGTGAAAGCTCTAGCCTGACAAGCAGTAGCAGTCGTGGAGTCTTTGACTCGGAGGTGAGATGAAAAAAATTGTTCGAATCGATAAACCTTTGTGCATCAGTTTTCATCCCAAAATGAAATAGCCATAGGGTTTGCCAAAATTATGTGAGAGCCAATCTATGAGAAAAGTACCAAAAAAGTCATAAACCTATTGTATTGATACCAATTCAGTCATAAACTTTTCAATTGGACCAATTTAGTCTTAAACATTTTAATATGGGTACCAATTCACTTCATCTGGCCAATTTTGGCCAGCCGGAGCTGACGTGGATGTCAGCTGGTGGCCGGATGCTGACGTGGCAATTTTAAAGATTTTTTTATAATTTTTTCGATTTTTTTATAATTTTTTTCTTTTTCATTTTCTTTTATGGCGGCAGCTCGCCGGCCACCGAGTGAGGGCCACAAAGCCCTCGCTTGCCACTGACGAGGGTCGCGGCCCTTGCCCGGCCTCTCCTAGGCCGTCGGCGGGGCGGCTTTGCCCAGATCTGGGCGAGGCCGACCTCGCCTAGGTCTTACCGCGGGCGAAGGTAGCCTCGCTCGTAGCCGGCGAGAGCCGCGAAGCCCTCGCTTGCCGTCGGCGAGGGTCGTGGCCCTCGCCCGCGGCTGGAGAGGCCATGGCGGCCATTGCTAGGGTAGAGGCGAGGGTCGCGAAGCCCTTGCCAGCCCGCGCTGCGGCCCTCACCTCCGCCCTGGCGATGGCCGTCATGGCCTCGCCGGTCGCGAGCGAGGCCGCCTTCGCTAGCGGCAAGGCACGGGCGAGGCCGACCTCGCCCGATCCGGCGAAGTCGCCTCGCCGACGGCTTAGGAGAGGCCGGGTGAGGGCCGCGACCCTCGCCCATTGGCCGGTGAGCCTCCTTTGGAGGCTCGCCCGACCACCGCCGAAAAAGAAAAGGAAAAAGAAAAAGAAAAAGAAAAAGAAAAAAATTAATAAAAAATTCGAAAAAAATAATAAAAATTTTAAAAATTGTCACTTCGGCGCCGGCCGCCAAAATTGGCCGGATGGACTGAATTGGTACCAATATTAAAAGGTTTAGGACTAAATTGATCCAATTGAAAAGTTTAGAACTGAATTGGTACTAATGCAATAGGTTTATGACTTTTTTGGTACTTTTCCCACCAATCTATCGGGTAGAGAAACTGCTCTTGCAGCTATGAATGTTAGTATGATTTCCGATTACCCAGAACTCGGTGTAACCTGATGATGATTTCCTCCTCTTCTTTCGTGATGTTCCCACGCCTGATGTTGGGCCTCAAGTGGTTCATCCAACGAAGTCAGCAACTTCTCCCGTCCTTGCTAAGCCTGTGAGTAAATGCAAATTCAAGATTCGGGTTAGTCACATTAGCATCTAAACTCAAAACAACCGGTCGTAAACTTTCTCAAGGATCATATATAAAATCTAACCAGCCGGTTTAGCCATCTGAGTCCACTTTCAGATCCCATATCTCCTGATGTAAGCGATTAGCTTTTGGTCTTCGTCTGGACTCCAATTGCCCTTTTTCAGTGAGTTATTATCGTAGTCAATTCCTGAATGTCTCACCATTGCAATCCATCAATAATCAGAGGTGAGCTGGTACTCATTTTCTTTCCAAACTCTACCTCTGCAACTTGTTTCGTTAGAGGAACTCACTCCTAGGCACGCTTCTATATAGAATATTGACTTGGTCCCTCTGTAATTTCAGACTTCACAAAACACATAGTTTTGTGAAGATAAAGTCCTTTTAGGTTAGGCCATGCAACATGCATTATCCCATATGTTTAAAGAAAGAGCCATTGAAAAAGAAAACAATGCGCAAACTAAGCCGCCGCTTCACCAGTGGACGAGTTTTAATAATATTATCCTAATTTAGTCATGCGCAATTTTAATTGCCACTTTTTACACGTAGTCTTAAGATATAATTTGGTTGGCACTTGTATTGTGACCTAATTTGGCTGATTTAGCCACTCGTGTTTTCCCACTCTCATCCGAGAGTATCATGGTATACGATGTAATTTGCATCTTTTTTGTCGTGTAATGCACTTTAACTATGCTGGTGGTGCGATGTGGATCAATTAAATTTAAGTTCAAATAATATCTGATACCATAAACATGTTAGAGAGTTGACTTATCCAAAAGTCTGAGCTCATAGAGGCCCATTCAAACTCCATAGACAAGCGATACTTCAATAGAACCATGTCAGGTTTTCCATGATTAATATTTACACGGGGAATTTACACGAGAAAAAAATTAAAGAAAAATTCGAAGTTTATTACATTGGTACAAATTTAGTCATAAAACTTTCAATTGTGCTAATTTAGTCCTAAATATTTTCATATTGGTACCAATTGAGTATGTTAAGCTAATTTAGGCTAAAAATTACTAACGTGGATGTACGCTATCTTACATGACATAGCTTGGACTTTTTTTAATTTTTTGAATTTGTTATAGTTTTTCTTTTTCCTTTTTTTTTCTTTCTTTTTTTTTTCTTTTTTCCTTATTTCCCTCCGCCGGTCACTAGACTTTGTGATGACCCATGGAGGTCACTGGCTATTGGCTAGGGCGAGGTTGGGACAAGTTCATTAGCCTCAAATGAGGCTAGCTCTTGCGAGCCTTTGGTGAGGCCTGGATGAGGCCACCCTCCCCTAATCCAGTGAGGGGCCCTCGCCAAATCTAGTGAGGGGCCTCGTCGGCCCATAGTGATGGCAAGGGGTGGCCTTGCCTACTACTTGCTGGCCCTCCCCAAGGGCCGGTGAGGCCAACCTCGATTATAGCCAGCGAGGGCATTCCATCCCTCACTCTTGTTAGTGGCCATGGACCACCATCGATCATCACGGAGGCTGGCGACTGGCGGAGGGAATTGATTACTTAGTGAAAAATATTTACAAAATTTTGGGAAAGGAGATGATGTCCTTTTGAGGGGACGAATAATCGAAATCTAAGATGATTTTTTTAAAATTATTTTTTGCTAATCAGTCTGACTTTCCACACGCACGAACCAGCAAAGATGAAATTCAACCTGGAAATGGGATGCTGGGGATGCCTATACTATCGTTTTCGAAAGTTCTCTTGAATATATTTAAACTAAAAAGGGCGGCTACTTAAACCAAGAAATAATGTTGTTAATTTTGATAAAGCCACCGACCAAAACAAAAAAAAAAATTATATGAAGCGATGGAGGTTCACATATAGTTTAATCCTTACTAAAATGAATAACTAATACACAAAGGTATATATGGCATCTGGACAGGTATAATCTATCTGGCTACGTTGTATTAAGCATTTTGGCCCCATTAATCCGGAAACGTTGTACGGGAGAAGGGGACTATATGATGTGCGTGAAAGCTGGTCCCGATACCATCCAATCATTAAGCCAAAAAGGAAAAAGAAATGCTAATTGCAAGTGTTGACACCTAAATTTTGGGCAACCCATTTAGTCATTTATTGCATAAAAAATTAGGGATTAATTTTTAACCCCTACGAAAAAAAAGTTATAATTCAATTGCATAGCATATAATTTTAGGTGCATTTATTTTTAATTTGCATTTTTTTTTACATTTTATTGGACCGGTGGTGAATGTGTTCAAATTAATATTTCTGAGCTCTAGTTTGGCAGGCCGGGCTAGGCCCACAAAAGGAGCAAATTAGCCCAAGCCTGTTGTTTTTTTCAATTAATTATCTTGTGAAAGATGAAGATTTGATATGATATTATGATGATTTTTTGAAAATTGAGAAAACCGCATTGCAATCTTATCTTTTGAAATAGGCGATAAAATCAGTAAAGAATATTCAGGAGATAAGGAAAATAAGATGATTTTTGTGATCAGGAGGTTATAGGCTATCTTCGTGTATATTGAAAAATGAGATGAAATATTCTATGAAGATTACCTATTTTTACCTATAAAAGCAACAGTGTACGGTGAGAATAGAGGGGGGCTTCTCTTCGCCGAAAAAAAACAAAAGTCAAAAACTGAAGAGAGAAAGGAAGGAAAAGGGGGGTTTCGGTCTTTGAGGAAAAAGAAGACAAGTCAAAAGGTGAAGTGAAAAGTGAAAAGGAAGAGAGCAGAGGGAGAAGACGTGAGAGTTTGGCGAGAGAGAGAGAGAGAAACACGTGAGAGAGAGTGTCGGGGAGAGAAAAAGTAAAAAAGGGGGGGTGTACACTGTTCATCTTCTTCGTGGTTTCTTCTCCACGAAGCCCCACGCAGCTTAGCTTGTCCATGCCTCCGCGCTCGCGCCACCGCCGCCGCTCCACCGGTCATCCGAAGCCTCGCCGCGCACCATTTCCTCCCTTACTCCGACGGCCCAAGCGCCCCTTTTGCCGCCGGTTGCTGTTACCGACGACCCACGACGCTTGAGCCACTCCAACACCCGTCATCACGAAATGCCACCGTTACGCAATATCCACAAAGCCCCTCCTCGCTGGTCGCCGTTTAAGAAGCTCGCGAAGCCGATCTTCCTCCGCCCAACTCCTACGCAGCCACCTCCGCGATCCATCCGTCACCGACGCCTCCACAATCGCGACCACCGCACGGCTCCAGCCCCGCTCACCTGCACCGCAACATTCGCGCCACCGAATCTCCCGAGTCGGACAGCCGGCCGCGACACCTCCACCTTTGTTCAGCCGCGACACCTCCACCTTTGTTCAGCCGCGAAGCCCCACGCCGCTGCTAGCCCGAGATCCTTCGCTCTGCCGCCCTAGCACCGCCGTTCTCGCCACCGTCTGGTAGCCGCTCGTCTGCCACCTCGCCACGACGTCCCCGGCGGCGGGTCCGCCGCCACAGCTTGCGCCTTTGCAACTCCGAGCAACCGACGCCTTTCCGTTGCTCCAAGCTCGAGCCGCACGCGCTGCTGCTCTCCCGACGCCGGTGCTCACCATCACCAAAGCGACCCGCGACCCGAGTAGGCTGCTTGCCGGTCACGAATGCCACGCCTCCCCTGTTGCCACCCGCCCGGCCCTCACCGGAGCTCCAACGCCGGCCACCCTCTACCCGGTTACATTTACCATCACGGCTGCCTTTCCCTTAGTCTCTATTAGGTAGTTTATTTTTTCACTTTTATCTTTCATTTATTTTATATTATTTTATTTTATTTACTTTGTTTAAGTTTTACTATTATTGTATCAATTGGAATATTGGTAATTGATTTTCGTTTATTGTAGGCATTATCCGCGGGGGTTTTACCTAAAATTATTGTAATTATTAATTTAATCCGTAAGATGTCGGATCATTTTTTTAGCTATATTAATTTTTGGGATTTGTTGATAGTATTGTTAAATCATGTTAATTATTAATTTAATCCGTAAGACCACGGATCAGATTTTTAATTATCTTGAACTCTATGTCGTGATGTTTAGGGTTAGAGTAATTATTAATTTAACCTGTGAGACATCAGGTTATTTTTTTGATTACTTTAATCCTTTATTTGATTGAATGTCTTGATTAGTTTAAATACAATGTTTATTGGATAATTGCTTGTTTTGGAAAACCACTAAAAAAAATCCAAAATATATTTGAATTAGGATTCAGTTTATTTTGGAATATTTCTTGTTATCTTGCATATTTAGAATATGGATTTTATTTCGAATTTAGAAAAAAAAATGCATTCATTTAGGATGTTAGTATTTGTTTAATTTAAGTTGCATGTTCAATTACGTGGAAATTTTAAATTTCGAATATTATAAAAAAAAGAAGATATCATGTATATGTCATGTAGAATTAGGGCATTCTCTGCACGTCATTGCATATTAGATAAAATTGCATGTTTAATTTTAGGTCTAGATAGATCTTTAGATGAATTGCATGATAGGTTTTTTTTTTTAAATGCATGTTTAGAAAGCATTTAGAATAGATCGTATTTCACTTTACTTTGATTTTCATTTTTAGTGATTTTAATTATAAATTTTCGTTAAATAAAAAATAAAAAAATCATGTGCACGTCATATAGAATTAGATTCATGAAAAGCACGTCATATATAATTAAGTTCATGAAATGCACGTCATTTAGTGATTGTTGTTAGGTTCATTTAATTAGGAATTGCTCATCATTAGACTAGGTCATTTAATAAGTGTCGCGTGACACATAGCTCGCATATTAAATTGCATGTTACGTGTCATTTTAGTTGAAATAATTTTGTATGCCATTGCATTGCATTGTATGTCATTAGAATTAGGTCATTTAGATTGCATTTAATTATTGCATTTCTTCATGTCATATAGTTTAGGTCATGTAGTTAAAATGCGTGTTTTTATGAAAAATTCTAATTTCAAGAAAACCCAAAAAATGGTTGCTTGCTTTGTGTGATGCAATTTATTTATTTATCTTTTTATTCAATGTTTAATGATGATTGAGCATCTGTGTGATCATCCCATTGCATGATAGTAATTTAGGTTAAAATAAATCCAAGTTGCCTGCAAAAACACTTTTGAAAATTAAAAAAAAAAAAAATGGTACCGAAAGGGCATTAGAGAAATCTAGTGTAACCAAGTCCCCGTACCCTTAGTCTCTGGTTCGTAGGAGTAAAATAATGCTCCCATTATTTTACTTAGGTGTCTAATCGACCTACCGAAAACTAATTAGTGGCGACTCCTAGAAAGTAATCATTTGCATATTCGAATCTTAAGTCGCGAATTGGTATGGGCTTGGGAGAGCCCGAGCTAAGCTTAAAGACTTAGTAGTCCATTAACCTAGTTCTAGGTGGTGCACCGAAAAAATTAGGTCGCGACAGCTTAGCGACTCCACTGGGGACTTGTGTTAAACACTTAGTGGACTTAGGCCAATTTTCCTTTTCTTTTTAAAAAAAATATTTTGGTTGGCAGCAAGGATATCAGGTACGTCCCTAACATTTCTAAGGTGTTAAATGTTCTTACAGATTGGGAGATATAAGGGGAGTCGTCTTTGCTAATCATTGTCTTGCAGGAAGGTGTGGGATAAATGATTTATTTTTCTCTAATTAGAAGTGTTGTTTGCATTTAAATTGTTGTGCATGCTTTATTGCTTTAGCACTACACTATTGTACACACAACCTACGGTCGGACCTGGGCTGCGATAGGATTTTTAGGATTGTGTTGAGAAGGATACTTCCTCCAAAGCGAGACTGCTATGTAGATGCTGACCTTCTCTTCCCCGAAAGTTCTTCATGGTGTCGAATGTGTTTGTCCATATCCGCGAGACTGTGTGACTATTGGACATTCCATTCGACTAAGCCGGAGTTAAGGGGACCTGACACGTTAATGCGAGACTGCAACGGTCAGATCACCCTCTTAGCTCCACTTTATTAAGCCATCTAGATAGAAATCGAGCCTCACGTTTCATGCGTATGTTTATGTGATTGTCATCTTTTTCTGGTGAAAGTAAGTTGTCTAAATTCTTCGTAATTTACTTATTTTATTGTAATTTTTGTCAGTCCATGACAATAGGTTTCGTCGTCAGTTTTGTTTTATATGTAATGGGGAAAACAGTACAATTCATTTCCACTCCCAAAAAAGAGCTCAAGATGTGGTTGGACCAGTTAAATCAAGATGGCCAGAGAAATGTGAAAGCCAGGATCCCTCGACTTCTCCCACTGCTAGAGATCAACATCCACTTTGGTGTGATACAAGCACTCCCTCACTTCTGGTGTTCACAAACTTCCACCTTCATATTTGGTGAGTTCGAGCTGACTCCAACGCTCGAAGAATATAGTGTTGCCATTGGAATGCCCCTGGAAAAGGAACTTGTTGGACCGCCTATTGGTATAGATTCTATTTCTGAATTATCATAGTTTTTAGAAATCGAAGCCGAAAGAGTAAAGTAGGTTGTCAAAGCTAATTGTTTTGCATATCCATTTTCATTTTTGGAAGAATGTTTTGCAAATCAATCAATGATTTCAAAAGCTAGGATCTTCATGTTAGCATTTTTCGGGCTAATTGTTTTTTCTTATCGAAGAAATGCCATTAATCCTTCAATATCATGGGTGGTTAATCGTGTTTGCGACGGGTTAAATTATGTTAATATGGTTTTGGCTGAAACATTTTTATCATTAAACCGTTTCAAACAAAATGAAGAAAAAACCATGCGTGCCCTCCCTGAACTTTTGCAAATATGGTTTTTCTCACACATAAGAGGTTTTGGGCACCTTATGAAACAACTTAAGATTGATGATTTAAGGCACCCCATACAAAAATTTGCAGTCCTGGAACGTTTTTCCCTAAATAAACAATACGCCCGTTGGGTTAATTTTTTGAAAAATCATAATCCTAAGGCATTCCTATGGCATATTAAATGGCTTCATGTTAAGGAGGCTCGTTTCTCTCACAAGTATGATGGGCCAATTCCGTTGCTGGGCCTTTCTAGTGCTACATCTTATTACCCATATAGGGTAGCCCGTCAGTACAGAGCTCTTCAAGAAGTTCCTCCGCCCCTCAAGACGGAATTGTTCCAAGTTCGTTTTGTTCGTACGGACTATAATTACTTCAACGAGATCCAAATGATCATTGCTACATGGAATGAATGCCATCTAGAGAAGATTTTGGTGCCCAAGAGACTGAAAGGCAAGGAGGAGATCCACCATGTGTCGGCATTCTACATCCAACAACATCGGATTCCTACTGCTTTACGTTTGGTAGTCCCTGATGTGACCGAGAAGCCTACTAAGCGAGTACAAATTGAGCATCTTAAGCGGAAAGTGGAAATGCTTGAAGCTGAAAATAAGAAGCTTCACAAGGCGTTGGGATCCCGAAAGCATATAAAATGAGATGTTTTGAATTTTGATATTTAGGGATCTTGATTTCAATTTTCAATTCAATGTTTTCAATTTTTAGTTCAACGTTTAGGGACTTGAATTTCAATTCTTAGTTCATTGTTAGGAAGTTTGACTTTATGTTTCAAGTGGATTTTGAATAAAATCAAGCGATTAGACCATTGTCATGGGCCATTTTCCTATCTTGTCATTGGTTCTTACATTACCTTTCCCCTTTCCTTAGGTGACAACGGATCCACCACGATCGCCTATTATTACACGGTCAAGGGCTAAAATGGCCGACCAAAATGAAATGCGTGATTGTATGTCCGCTGTGGAGACTCAACTCCAATAAGTACTCGCCTCTATACAACTTGTGACGGACCAACTCCAATTCCTCCAAGCGAATCCACCAGCTCCACCTGCTCTTCTTAACATAGTTATCCCTAAGTAACCAAACAAGGTCCAAACGATTGACGACGATATGCCCGGGCTAGAAGATGACTCGGTCATTGTTGGAAAGGTCAAGCTTGGCAGCGTTCCCAAGACAGATCAGGATGAGCGCGTTGCAAAGCTGGAAGAGAAAGTGAGACAGCTGCAGGAGTCACAAAGCTCACTCCCGTTCGACCTCTCAGTCTATGAGAAGGTCAAAATGCCAAGCAAGTTCAAAATGCCGGAGTTTGAGAAGTATGACGGTACATCTTGCCCAAAATCTGATCTGCAAATGTACAACATGCGCATGGCCCAAGCACATAAAAAATGAGCCGCTCATGATCCAATCATTCCATGCGAGCTTGATCGGACCAGCACTAAACTAGTACGTGATGAAGAATGTGAATCTCCTCGACACCTAGAACGAAGTGGCTGACGTGTTTTTCACACAGTATAAGTTCAACATGGATATCTGTTGACACATAAATTTTGACGACCCATTTAGTTATTTATAGCACAAAAATTAGGGATTAATTTTTAACCCCTAAAAAAAAAAAGGGCTAGGTCAGTGTGGTGTTTTGGTGCTATTTGATGCAAGGCCACTAGATGTGTTTGGATAGAAGCGTAAACAGCTCACATGCTAAATTCGTGGAAACATCGTCGGGACGGTGGTCGAAACCGACTAGTTCCAAGCTTATTTAGGAAAATTCATAGTTCAATGTGTCAAATTGCATACGTGTATAAAAGCTTGTAATGATTGTCACATGGTGTTATCATCAATCAGCTCACTATTATCACTGACTTTTTCATCCCTTTTCGGTTTGGAATTTACTGGCGCCCTTAAGCCTATTTCCTTTTTCAATGCATGAGTGCTGAATCTTATATTTATGCAGCTATCTTTCCTTATACTCATGTATCGGAAAAATAGGAAAAGCCCAATTTTGCAAGGGAGTTGAATCGCGATGGCCCTACACTTTGTTACACATTGTGTCGGCCATGAGGATTTGGAAGTCACGACGGAACTTCTAATAGTAGGCCCCGATTTTGGTATCATTTTCACCCCTACGACGAGTAATGCTTTTATCGAGAATCATCTTCGTAGAATGCTTTGGATCAATCTTTTTGAGCCACACGCATAGAGGAGCTCCATTCTTGAAAGTATAGTAATTGGAAATACCACCCGAAGCTGTAACGCGAAGGATTCAACGAAGAACATTTTGTTAGCACAAGTCGATCTATAATACACGGACGGTTCCTTGTCTCAGTGTATGCTGGCTATGAAGGCCGTGTCGTGCAGTGAAGGCGAGGAGCAACAGAAGGCCGTGTTAGAAGCTCGAGAGACCCTGAAGACCCTAGAGAGTGGATTGGAGGGGAAGCGGTTCTTCGGAGCTCATTGCACCGTTCACGACGAGACCGCACTTCACCTGGCAGTGAAGAACGATAAGTTCGATCCGCTCAAGAAGCTGACGAAGATGGAGATGCAGACTACCTTATGACTGCCAAGGATAACGATGGGAATACAATCTCACAGCTGGCTGTGGTTTCGAAACATCTCCAGTCCCATTTGGACGGCAAAACAGGCAAGCTCATTAAAAGGCTATAACGACCGCACCCTTTAAAGGCCAGATTTTTAATTCTGTTAAGTGTGAGTTTTGACCCATTGACCCATGCAAAAATTCTTTTAATATTGTGTGGACACAAGGTCTTCAGTAATTAGGGAAAGAAAACAATAGAATATGGGCAAAGAGAAGGAGGCGTGCGCATCATGAAATAAAAATAAAGACAAAACTCGATTCTCATGATTCGAGGATTGGAGCAATATTCAGTCAGTAAAAGAAACAGGAAATAAAGAAGAAGTGGCTTATATATGCATGATATGCAAGGATCGAAGGAGGAAAGTGGATTTTGCCAAGCCGAATCAGCGAAGCATCAGCCACCACTTACTGAGCGAGACACCACCCTTGAGCAGCACGTCATCTTGAGCTGCCGCCCGTGAGTCATCCTGTCGTCCTTGTGCTATCATGTTGAGCCTCTACCGTGATTCACGAGCCGATGTTCGAAGGCCAAATTTGGAAGCAAATATTTGGGATAGGTAAGGATTTTGTCTATGTTAATTTCCGAAAATTTTGTTTCCTTATTTGATATATTCATCGGTGCACATGATGAAATCCCCAATATGCCATGATATTCGCAACACGATTAGCCTTTTAAATTGGGAAATCTTCCTAATTTCGCAACGTACATATGATTGACGGTCTGATTTCACGCTGGAAATACGACCCGCAATCGTACGGAAAAATCACCAACTCGATCTCATGCTCGAGATACGATTCGTGATTTTATTTAAAAATTGGTCAATCCAATCTCATGCGCGAGATATGATTCGTCAATTTAGTTCCCAAAATTAAATGGACGTGGATGATGTCTTGCTTGATTGGTGCCGTGTTGTTCTTGATGCCTTATTTGTTTGCTCCCGTAAAGAAAAAATATTTGAGTTAGATTAGATGCATGTGAGGATGTTACTTGTTTTAGATAATTTTGCATGTCCAGAATAGGAAATTTATTTATTTCGAACTTTTGAAAAAATGAAAAATACAAAAAAAAATAAATAAATTTAGGATGTTAGATTTCTGTTTCACTAGTCTAAATTGCATGTTTAATTATTTGGCAATTGTTAATTTCGAAATAAAAAAAAGGAAAAACAACAAAAAATCATCATGCATATGTCATGCAGAGTTAGGGTATATTTTGTACGTCATTGCATATTAGGATAAAAATTGCACTTAGTTTAATTTTAGATAATTTTTTAATTTATTATAAGTTTAGGTATTTTTTAGATATATTACATTTTAGGATTATTTAGGTTAAAATAATATTTTAGTTTAAATTAGGATTTGGCTCAACCTAATTCCTAATATAAATTAAGTAGGATCTTAATCTAGTTAGGTAATTTTCACATTTTATTTAATTCCGAATTTCATAAAAAATACAAAAAATGTCATAAGTTGAATTAGTTTTGTTATTTAGGATAAAATGCATTCTTTTAAGGAAAAAGAAAAGAAAAAATGTCATATGCACGTCATTAGGGTTAGATTCATTGAGATGCATGCCATTTAATATTTTTGCTAGGCCCATTTAATTAGAAATTACATGTCATTAGAATTAGGTCATTTAGTTAATATTGCATTGCATATTGCATGATTTTCATTAATTAAGTGAAAAGAAAAAACGAAATTGCGTGTTAATTAGAAACCATATCTAGGGTTATTGATGTGGATTTTAATTTAACATTGCAGATGCTTTCATTGCTTTGAGGTAAGTTTTGCAATTTATTCATTATTTATCTGGGTGTTAAATTGGTGGATTGCGCACCCGCATAATCGCCTCACATGTTAGGAAAATAGATTTAAAATAAATCTGAGCTGCTTCCCAAAAACGTTTTTGAAAATAAAAGAATGGTACCGAAAGGGCATTAGAGAAATCTAGTGTAACCAAGTTCCCAAATCCATGATCTCTGGTTCGTAGAGGTAAAGTAAATCTCCCGTTACTTTACTTGGGTTTCTAATTGACCCACCAAAAATAGATTAGTGGCGACTCCTAATTGAAAATCATTTGCATGTTAAGAAATTTAAACTTTAAGTCGCGAATTGGCATGGGCTTGGGAGAGCCCGAGTTAAGTCTAGGCTTAACAATCCATTAGCCAAACCCGAGGTGGTTCACACCCGAAAAATTGGTCGCGACAGCTTGGCGACTCCGCTGGGGACTTAGTTAAAACTCTTAGTGGACTTAGGCCGATTTTCTCTTTTATTTGAAAAAAAAATATTTTTGTTTGGCAGCAAGGATTCCAGGTACGCCCCTAACATTTAAGGTGTTAAATGTTTTTGCAGGATGGGAGGTATAAGGGGAAGTGTTTGCTAACCTTTGTTTTGTAGGGAGGTGTAGGAATGTATGGTTTATTTTTATATATGAAGTGTTGCTTGATATAAATTGTTGTGCATGCCTTGCATCTTGCACTACACTTTTGCACACACAACCCGCCCGGACCGGGCCGCATAGGATCATTTAGGATGGTATTGAGATGGATACCACTCCGACCGCATGCTCGCGGTACGAGTCGCCCATCTCAATTCCGAAGTTTCTTTCATGGTGTCAAGAGTACCCACCTCAGTCCGCATGCCCGCGACCCGGGTCGGCTCTTTGACCAAGCCGGAGTCATGAGGACCCGATATAGTCCACAAGCCCGTGGCTAGTCTGATCACCCTTGTGGCTCCACTTTGATAAGCCTTATAGATTAGAAATCGAGCCACTTACCATGCGCATGTTTATGTGATTGCCCATCATAGGTAAAGTAAGTTCTCTAAATTTTTGCCTTTGCAATTTACTTACTTTATCGCATTATTTTGTCGGTCCATGGCATTAGGATTGTCTTGAGTCTTGATCAGTATACAATGGGGACTTCAGACATTCGAATTATTCTCCCTCCGAAGGAAGAGCTTAGCACACTTGGTAGGACAAGTTAGATCAAGATAGCCGTCAGTTCATAGAGTCACACATTGGTCGTCTACTTCCACTGCTGCGCATCAACATCCATGGCGGCCTCATCCAAGTACTCGCCCATTGTTGGTGCCCCAAGACCTCTACCTTTATCTTTGGCGGTAAGCATGAGCTCACTCCCACCTTGGAAGAGTATAGCATTGCCATAGGGAAGTCCTTGAAGGCTGAATTGATTAGTCCGCCTATCGGAATAGACCCTATTATGGCCTTATCTGATTTTTTGAGAATTAAGGAAGATGATGTGAGAAAGGTTTTAAAGGCTCACCGCAATGCATATCCTTTATCCTTCTTGAAAGAATGTTTTGAAAATGGCACCTCGTTTCAAATGCGTAGGATTTTCCTTTTAGCTTTCTTCGGGTTTGTAGTATTTCCTTACTGCAAGAATGCTATTAACCCTTTGATTGCTCAACTAGTTAGACAAGTGTTGGAGGGAAAGAATTTTGTAAACACCGTCCCGACCGAAACTTTTCTTTCTCTTACTCGATTCAAAGGAGGTGGTGATAAGACTCTCCATTCCTCTCCTGAACTTTTACAAATCTGGTTCCTTTCTCATATAAAGGGATTTGGCGGTTTAATGACTATACATGATGTTAATAATTCTAATCACCCTATTATGAGATTTGAGAATAACCAAAAACATGCACCGGATTACCATTATTCTAAGTGGCTAGCTTTCATGAAAAAACCAACTTCCAAGGGTTTCCTATGGCATGCTAAATGGTTCCAAGTTCGGGTGGCGAGACTCTCATGTGGAGGTGTTGGCCCAATTCCCCTATTGGGATTCACTGGAGCATTGGAGTACTATCCAACTAGAGTGACCCGCCAGTATCAAGTTGTGCAAGAGCTTCCCTCGGTGTTACAAGCGGATCCGCTCCAAGTTAGCTTCGTTGATGGAAGCCGAGGCCATGAAGATTCCATTCTCACTATCAAATCGATGTGGGACATGTGCCATCCACGAAAACTCAAATGGCCAGAGGAAGAGTTGAAGGGTAAAGAAAGGAAGTACTATGCCTCGACCAAGTACATTCAACAACACAAGATTCCCGAGGAGTTGCTTCCGAAGATACCGAGGTGCCGTTGAAGATCACCAATCGTGCTGAGAATAAACGCCTCAAAAGAGTTGCTGAAAAAGCTCAAGAAGAGAATAGACGATTGCGCCGAATGGTGTCTCGAGTGTATATTGATCAAGCCAAATGAAATGCTTGAATCAATCTTGCTATTTTCATCTTTAGGTTAATGTTTAGGAAGTTGAGTCATTTACTTTCCTAGTTCATTTGTTTAGAACATTTCGAGTTTCTATTTTGATGGATTTGTCGAAAGCTCCATTGATGAATAAAAGTTCTAGAATATTACCATGGATCGGCGTATTTTCATATGAGATACTTATTTGTGTTTATTTTTTATTTTTTAAATTAGGTGATAACGGATCCTTCACGCTCTCCCATCATCACGCGATTAAGAGCTAGGATGGCCGATCAAATTGAAATGCGCCATCGCATCACCACTATGGAGGAACAACTTCAACAGTTAACCGCCTTTATGCAGCTTCTGACGGCTCAAATCCAATCCCTCCGAGTGAATCCAGCTCCTGCACCCGCTCTCCCTAAGATAGTCGGCCCGAAGCAGGCAAACAAGACTCAAATGGGTGAAGATGACATGCCCGACCCGGAAGATGACCCATTCCGATCAATGTGGAAAAGCCTAAGCTTAACAATGCCTCTAAGGCGAGCAAGATGAACGCTTCGCGAAATTGGAAGAAAAGTTGAAACAATTGCAGGAGTCTCAGAGTTCACTCCCATTTGACTTGTCCGTGTACGAGAAAGTCAAGATGCCAAAGAAGTTCAAAATGCCGAATTTTGAGAAATACGATGGTACTTCCTGCCCAAAAACTCATCTTCAGATGTACCATGTGCGTATGGCTCAATATGTCAAAAATGAGCCCCTCATGATCCAATCATTCCATGCGAGTTTGATCGGGCCTGTCTTCGAATCGGTATGTCATGAAGAATGTGAACCTTCTTGACACTTGGAATGAAGTAGCCGACGCGTTCCTCAAACGGTACAAGTTCAACATGGACATCGCACCTTCCCGAGAAGACCTGGAGCGGATGGAAAATAAAAGGAGCGAGTCATTTAAAGAATATGCGGTGAGATGGAGAAACCGGCATCTCAAATTACTCCCGAGCCTACCAACAAGGAGCGATGAAGTTGTTTGTGAAGACCCTTCCTTCGAGTTTCGTAACCGAATGACCGTACGTATGTCGAGAGCTTCAATCAGCTTATTCCGTAGGAGAACAAATCGAAATGGGGATAAGTGAAAAATGATTTACCGAGCCATCTAGTAAAAGATTCACCACCAAGAAGGAGAAGGAAGCGGTCGTGGATGTGAATGTGGCCTATGACCAAGAAAGTACCAAACGTGCTCCGGCTATCCGAGATGAATCCAAGACAACAACAAACCGCGGCCGTCAATCATTTGCCCAAGCAAGAAGGCAGTTCTCTCCTCTCCCTGGATCTCCATCCCAAGTGTTGGCAATCCTAAGAAAGAAAGGTTTGCTTACTAGCGAACCAAAGCGCCCTAACCGCGAAAGCATTCGTGGTTACGATTCGACGAAGAAGTGTGACTATCATAGCGGTGAATTGGGACATTCAACTGATGAATGTTTCACCCTAAAGCACAAGATCCAAAACCTCCTGGACACAAAGGCCTTTTCATTTCAAACTGCTCGGCCGAACGTCCAAAAAAATCCGCTACCGGAGCATGAGGGTACGGTCAATGGTATCCTGGAGCCTGAAGTGGGTCGAATCAAGAACTCGAAGGTACACGTGGCAGATGCTTACAATGGGCTAGTAAGAGCCGGATATTATCCAGATCAGGAGGATGTTCCTCTATCACTGATGAAGGAAAGAGTCACCAAGATGGTGGATGACGGCATCATCGTATATGCTGACCATAATTGCATAGTTTCCACTATTTCCCACATCATTATCGATTGGGAAGAGGAGCAGGCTGCGCTCGATACTGGTGAGGAAGAAGTTGATCCATCCCTCGTGGATATGCCCCCACTTGAAGATGCATCTGACGATGAGATAGTGATTGAAATGCCTCAACCGTATGAATATGTCAACAATAAGGCGGTCCCTTGGTCCTATGATCTAGATGTTGACCTCGTTACAAGGTCTGGTCGGACTTATTCTCAGGCCAATGCTCAACCCGCGAAACCTGTCACTGATGAAGAGGTTAAGGAGTTTCTGGCCATAATCAAAGCAAGAGAGTATAATGTGGTCGAGCAGCTACGAAAGATGCCCGCCGCATTTCTTTGCTCGAACTCCCGCTTACATCCCCCGTGCATCAAAAGTCCTTGATGAAGGTCTTTGAGTGAAATTCGTGTACCCGAGACAGTCGGCGGACAAGCTTGAAGATTTTGTGGGATCGATCCTTCTCAAGGACATGATTGCCTTTCTCGATGAGGAATTCCCTCTTGAGGGTAGAGGGCATAACAATGCACTCTATATATCTGTCAAGCATAAGGCTTCTCATGTGTCCCGAGTACTCATTGATAATGGGTCTGCTCTAAACATATGTCCACTGGCCACTCTTCATTGCCTCAAGGTGGACCCGTCCAAGATACATGCTGCAAGGACTTCTATTCGAGCTTTTGATGGTACGAAGAAAGAGGTGCTCGGAGAGATTCACCTCGATGTGCAAATAGGGCTGGTGGTTTTTAATATTCCCTTCCAGGTGATGAATATCCCTACTGCCTTTAATTTTCTGCTGGGACGTCCCTGGATTCATACTGCTGGAGCTGTACCGTCAAGTCTGCATCAAGCTGTGAAGTTCGTGATTAAAGGGAAGTTGGTCACTATCTATGGCGAAGAAGATCATCGAATTTATCATGAAACGGCTATCCCCTATGTAGAGCCAGACTCCGAGTTTGAGTCGAGTTACCATTCATTTGAGTTGGTGTCCACCATACACACATCTCGAGACTCGCCGCCACTCGCTCCTGAAGTTTCAAATGTTGCCCTTATGGTGGGAAGGGTGATGGTTGGAAATGGTTTTGTTCCTGGCAATGGTCTTGGAAGAAATGGTCAGGGTATTCGAAGTCCCATTGAAGCCCTCGAGGTCCCGTTCGCGGGTTTAGGGTATCATGGAAGAGGTGGGAGAAGACAAGAAATGCAGAACTCACCACCTAACCAAGGGCGAGGAAGGCAAAACCCACCACCCCGAGCATTCACGAGACATTTCCGGTCCTCCGATAATGATGCGGGATGAAGCGAAATAATAGACACCCGGGGGGCAGCCAAGCGGAAAATTCGACTATCTGGTGAAGTATTCGGCTCCTCCCAGTTTCTACATTGATCCCCGCGACATTGTCCCGGATGGATGGGGTGGCATGGATAATCCGACACCCCCGGAGGCAGAAAACCTCGAAGATACATTGGAAGGAATCACTAGTCTCTTCGATGACGTCTTCATAGAGACCATTGACAAAGGACCTTCGGAGGAGATGGGCTCGGCCCACAAGAGTAACTCATTTATCGCTTTCTCACATTCCCCGCGTGGGAATTTTTATCGCTCTCTAGGGCTTGTTTTCGATTTCTTCTTTTTCGCTTTCTTTTCGGGGTTTGAAAAATGCATTTCCATTCAATAAATGTAATTGATTGATGAATATCAATAAAATTACAAGTATTATTTTGAGGGCATGATGAGGTACACCAAACCAGCCCGGTGATGATATTCAGCCGATAAAAGAAAAAATCCAAGGAGAATTCTGAGGCCTGGACTTCATCATGCTTTCTCATGTCAAAATATTTCAAAAAAAAATCTTTCTGCCAAAATTCTTTTAAAAGGAAATTAAAAAAAAAACAGAAAAAAACAAAAACAAAAATGTAGATTATTTTGTTTGTCTTTCTAATTTATCTACTTCATGTTTCAGGAACAATCTTATGGCATGCAAATGTGTGGAAATGGTCCAATCAAATACAACAAGTGCTGATAATGATGATCTTGAGGATTTAATCGAAGATCCCATTGAGGTGCAGCGAAGCTGGGAACAATATGAAAAAGCCAAGGCTCTCACATCTGAGCAAACCGTCACTATTGATTTAAGTGACACTGAAGAAGCCAAGGAGGTGAAAATTGGGGTGAATCTCCCCAAAGACGAGGCTAAGCGCTTAATTCAGATTCGAAGGAATATCAAGACATTTTTGCATGGACCTACGCTGACATGCCTGGGCTAGACCCATCAATCGTGGAGCATTGCCCACCTACTAATCCAGACGTGCCACCTAAGAAGCAAAGGCTACGGAGGACTAAGCTCGAGCTTTCGAAGAAGATAGAGGAAGAGGTGATGAAGCTTTTGAATGTGGGATTTATTGAAGTCTCACAGTACCCTGAATGGGTGGCTAATCTCATGCCGGTGATGAAGAAGGACGGTCGTGTTCGAGTTTGTGTTGACTATCGGGATCTGAACAAGGCTAGTCCAAAGGATGATTTCCCATTACCACACATAGATGTCCTTGTGGATAGTATTGCCGGATTTGAATTATTCTCACTTATGGATGGTTTTTCCGGGTACAACCAGATAAAGATGAAGGAGAAAGACAAGGAGAAAACTGCATTTATTACCCCGTGGGGACCTTTCATTACAAGGTCATGCCCTTCGGACTCAAAAACGCAGGGCAACCTACCAACGAGCCATGGTCGCATTATTTCATGACATGATGCACCAGGAGATTGAAGTCTACGTTGATGATATGATTGCAAAAACCCGACCAGGAAAAAGTCACATCAAAACCTTGAAGAAATTGTTCGATCGACTCCGTGAGTTCAAGCTTCGTTTAAATCCTGCTAAATGCGTGTTCGGAGCAACATCCGGTAAATTGCTTGGATTCATTGTAAGCAGTAAGGGGATTGAGATCAACCCTTCCAAGGCTAAGGCTATATGTGAGTTGCAACCTCCATCAACGGTGAAAGAAGTCCGAAGCCTCTTGGGGAGACTGAATTACATAGCTCGATTCATTTCCCAACTCTCTGAAACTGCTAAGCCATTCTTCAAGCTCCTAAAGAAGAATGCACGAGTCAATTGGGATGATGAGTGTCGAGAAGCATTCAACAAGCTAAAGCGCACGATGAATCCACCCGTTCTTGTCCCACCATCAGGGGCATCCCTTAATTCTCTACCTCACCATCCATAGTGAATCGTTGGGTGCGATGTTGGCTCAAGAAAGTCCTGTCGATAAAAAAGAACGAGCCATTTATTATCTGAGTAAGAAGTTCACTGTATCAGAGTTGAAGTATTCTGATGTTGAAAAGACTTGTGTGGCGTTGGTGTGGGTGTTGCATAGGTTACGACAATACACACTACATTATCAGACATTCCTCGTGACTGAGAATGACCCTATCAAGTACTTACTTGATTGGCCAGCTTTGGTGGGTAAGTTGGCCAAATGGCAAATCTTGATCTTTGAATTTGATGTGCAATTCATGCCACAAAAGTCGGTTAAGGGTCGAGCGATCGCGATCTATTGGCCGAAAATTCAGGAGTCTCTAACGGCGATGACAGTTTCCTTGATGACCGTGTCTTGAGTGTAAATGAAGACTCATGGAAGATGTTCTTTAATGGAGCTGTAAACTTGTTTGGTTATGGTACTGGGGCAGTTCTGATATCCCCAGATGGACAGCATTATCCGGTAGCTGCAAAATTGATATTCCCATGCACTAACAATGTGGCCGAGTATGAGGCTTGCATCCTCGGACTTCAAGCCGCAATCGAGATGGGTGTGGCCAAGTTAATGGTATTTGGAGGTTCGGCACTAATCATACTTCGACCGTAGGTGAATGGAAGACTAAAGACGCCAAATTGCTCCCGTACCACAAGTACTTAGAAGATCTGGTAAAGGAGTTCGAGGAAATTTCATTCGAATACTTGCCGAGGACTCATAATCAATTTGCGGATGCACTCGCGACTTTGTTGTCTATGTTGCAAGTCACTGACGGGTTAGAGGTTGAGCCTTTGAAAATAGAGGTTTTGTCGAAGCCGGCTTATTGTATGATTGTGACAGAAGAACCTGATGGAAAACCATGGTATTACGATATCATGAACTACATTAAAAGGCAAGAATTCCCCGAAGGAAGCACTCCCGCTGATAGGAAGTACATCACGAAGATGGCCTCAAAATTCTTCGTCAGTGGCGAGAATTTGTACAAGAGATCTTATGATTCAGTTTTGTTGCGGTGTGTGGATGCAATTGACGCCACTCAAATCATGCAAGAAGTGCACGAAGGAATATGTGGCCCTCATATGAATGGGCACATGATGGCTAAGAAGATTATGAGACTAGGCTACTATTGGCTCACACTAGAAAGTGATCGCATGCAGCATGTTCGGAGTTGTCACCGCTGCCAGATTCATGGGAATAAGATAAATGTTCCTCCGACTGAGTTGCACCATTTTTTTGAGCCATGGCCTTTCTCGATGTGGGGTATTGATGTGATTGGCCCAATCAATCCCAAGGCTTCAAATGGACATCGATTCATCTTGGTGGCGATAGACTATTTCTCCAAATGGATCGAAGCTACATCCTTTGCAAATGTTTCGCTTTCGCAATGTTGTGAAGTTCATTAAACGTGACATAATTGCTCGCTATGGCATCCCTGAGGCAATCATAACTGATAACGGGACAAATTTGAACAATAAGCTTGTTGATGGGTTGTTCAGCGAGTTCAAGATCAAGCATTTGAATTCATCCCCTTACCGCCCTCAAATGAACGGGGCTGTTGAAGCGGCCAATAAGAACATTAAGAAAATCTTGGCTAAGACAGCCAAGAATTATCGAGATTGGCATGAGAGGTTACCTTTTGCACTAATGGCATATCGGACATCAATCCGTACGTCTACTGGGGCAACTCCTTTTGCTCGGTGTACGGCATGGAAGCAGTTTTGCCGTGGAGGTGGAGATTCCTTCTCCGAGAATCTTATCCCGAGTGGACTTGTCTCGAGGCTGAATGGATGCAACAAAGACTTGAGCGAGTTAAACTTAATAGATGAGAAAAGGCTGAAGGCTCTTTGCCATGGCCAAACTTATCAGCAGAGAGTTGCTAGATCTTTTAACCAAAAGGTGCGGCCAAGGCATTTCAAGGTAAATGACTTAGTCCTAAGGAAGCTGTTGCCGATCTTTCCAGATCCTGGAGGCAAGTTTGCTCCAAACTACAGCGGCCCATATATGGTAAAGAAGGTACTTTCTGGCGGTGCCTTGATCTTGGCAGAAATGGATGGTCGTGAGTTTTCCACTCCAGTTAATTCAGATGCTGTCAAAAAGTATTACCCATGATAGAATTTTTCATGTCATGTTCTACGATGAATAAATTGCTTCAATAAGTTGAATTGTTCAAATTTATTGCAAATCTTGCATTTTTTTCCTAATGAATTGTGTGAGAATGAATGTGTCAAATGGGATACTTTGGAATGACGAAAGGCAAGCCTTCTTCCATACACTCGCTTCATACACTAACCCCCAATGAGTCGTGTGAAAAATTCCATGCCCGCAAGGAAGAGGGCTATCTCGCAAAGGGTACGTCAACCAAGGTAATGAGAGACATTCTTTTCTCTATCCCAAACACTACAGGTGATCCATTGCTCAACCCCTTTGAGCCCCATACACTTATGGAGATTCTTTTAAAATTACCCCTGTCAAGAATCATCCCACATTGGGACAAATTTGAAATGAATGGTAGGAATCTTGTTGCTCACACTTGCATCAATCTTTGAGCATCGCTTTTGCAGTGTAACTTACGCGATAATTCAAGTGCCTTAGGATGACGAAGAGCAGTTCTTTCTTTATCCTGCACACTTTTGACTATCGCATAGCCCACTTGAGCCTATAAATTCATTTCATGTCAAATGCGGTTGGTGATCATCCCCCACACTGGGGCAAGGCAAAAGAGAACCATTCAAGTAGCATGGTCTAAAATGCTCATAAAAGAAGATTGTATAAGTCCAAAGAGAAGAAGTGCAAAATTGGGGCATGAAAAAGCAGTGTGCCTAGTAAAAGCAAGGCCAATACCCAAAAAGAAAAAGTAAACACTTGAATCGTATCCCCAACAAGGTGGTATCCAAAAAAAACTCTCAAATGCTGTTGCAATCAATGGAGTTGTGATAAAAAAATTTTCGACAGTGGAAAGTGGTGGAAATGTCAAGATGATCACCAACTTTGACCCCCCTAAACACTTTTTGAGCCTAACGATCCTTTCATTTCTCAGCTCATGAACCAAGCCTATGTTACGTCCCTTGTAAAGTCTCTTCTGATTAGGGCACTTGAATTAACCTAGAGGTTCACATGTTTTAAGTATCGCTCGAAGAAGTGCGAGCAAGATTATTCCTTTCTCATTTTGTAGGGTTCTTGACTTGTAAACCTAGAGATGATTACAGATCGTTCATTTTTTCAAAAGCCTCGACTCAAAGAGTCCCTTTTGTTAAGCCGTTGACCAGGCCAACATTACGGTCCCGTTAAAGACCTCTTAGATCGGTAAGGTCGTACCACTTGCGAGATTGTACAAAACCTTGTTTGGCATGATGACAAAGTGAGATAGAGTGATTGTCAAGATCCCGCATCAAAGGTCGGATAAAACGGCCCCTTTTAAAGAGGATGAGTGAAAAGTCCTTTCAGACTGAAGGAACCCTCATTTGACACATCCATGACGCTCATCATTTGAGATCATTCCTATTAAAATTAGGATGATGCGTGGTTGATAGAAGTCATTACGCATGAACCTTACTTGAATTAATGCATGTCTCGTGATTATATATGCATGTTGCCTCTCCTACGATTATGTTTTGTATGAGACACATCCCCAAAGAAGCGAGATGTCGCTGTGTAAGTATATCTCTATTCATACCTTAAATACTTGTCGTTACACAGGTATTCCCCTTTTGAATACATTGACACTCAATTGAGTTGTCTTCAAAGATTTTTCTCCAAATTCAGTCTGATTAAGGCGACCGAAGAACGGTTCGGGTCCTAGTCAGATGATCTGTGTTGCAAAGCTGGGCGATCGAAGAATGGTTCGGGTCCTAGCCAAGCGAAATCTCCGTTTAGGCGACCGTAGAATGGTACGGGTCTTAAACAACATTTATTGCTCTAACAGGCAACCGTAGAATGGTACGGGTCCTGGAAAAGCAATTTCCCCATTCAGGCGACCGTAGAATGGTATGGGTCTTGAAAAATCAATTTTTCGTCAAGGCGACCGTAGAATGGTACGGATCCTCGACAACACCTATTCCTTATTCAGGCGATCGTAGAATGGTACGGGTCCTGGAAAGTGAATCTCCGTTTAGGCGACCGTAGAATGGTACGGGTCCTGGAAAATAAATCCCGTTTTAGGCGACCGTAGAATGGTACGGGTCCTAGACACAACCAAGCACTGCCATACTAGGCGACCATAGAATGGTACGGGTCCTGGGAAAGCAGTCTCTTCATAAAGTCATGTTGCTATTCTAGGCGACCGTAAAATGGTACAGGTCCTAGACATGTAACACCAATTACCTCGAACTACTCTATCCTCCTTGAAGGTAAGTTATTCCAGGTAAAGTTCATTTATCATTTGCATTAGCACTTCCATGCATCATATATATTGCATTTTAAAATGGAATTAATTTTCGAAAAAAAAAAATCATTTAATGCATGTGTATAGTCAAAATTTAGGTCTCAATTTGTCTTTGAAGGCATCCTCTTCGAGCTCACCTTCAAAGAGGGGCAGTGTTGACACCTAAATTTTGACGACCCATTTAGTTATTTATAGCACAAAAATTAGGGATTAATTTTTAATCCCTAAAAAAAAAAAAAAAAAAAAAAGGGCTAGGTCGGTGTGGTGTTTTGGTGTTATTTGATGCAAGGCCACTAGATGTGTTTGGATAGAAGCGTAAATGCTCACATGCTAAACCGTGGAAACATCGTCAGGACAGGGTCGAAACTGACTAGTTCCAAGCTTATTTAGGAAAATTCATAGTTCAATGTGTCAAATTGCATACGTGTATAAAAGCTTGTGATGATTGTCACATGGTGTTATCATCAATCAGCTCACTATTATCACTGACTTTTTCATCCCTTTTCGGTTTGGAATTTACTGGCGCCCTTAAGCCTATTTCCTTTTTTCAATGCATGAGTGCTGAATCTTATATTTATGCAGCTATCTTTCCTTATACTCATGTATCAGGAAAAATAGGAAAAGCCCAATTTTGCAAGGGAGTTGAATCGCGATGGCCCTACACTGTTACACATTGTGTCGGCCATGAGGATTTGGAAGTCGCGACGGAACTTCTAATAGTAGGCCCTGATTTTGGTATCATTTTCACCCCTAATGACGAGTAATGCTTTTATCGAGAATCGTCTTCGTAGAATGCTTTGGATCAATCTTTTTGAGCCACACGCATAGAGGAGCTCCATTCTTGAAAGTATAGTAATTGGAAATACCACCCTGAAGCTGTAACGCGAAGGATTCAACGAAGAACATTTTGTTAGCACAAGTCGATCTATAATACACGGACGGTTCCTTGTCTCGGTGTATGCTGGCTATGAAGGCCGTGTCGTGCGGTGAAGGCGAGGAGCAACGAAGGCCGTGTTAGAAGCTCGAGAGACCCCGAAGACCCCGGAGAGTGGATTGGAGGGGAAGCGGTTCTTCGGAGCTCATTGCACCGTTCACGACGAGACCGCACTTCACCCGGGCGGTGAAGAACGATAAGTTCGATCCGCTCAAGAAGCCGACGAAGATGGAGATGCAGACTACCTTATGACTGCCAAGGATAACGATGGGAATACAATCTCACAGCTGGCTGTGGTTTTGAAACATCTCCAGTCTGCTGGACGGCAAAACGGGGCAAGCTCATTAAAAGGCTATAACGACCGCACCCTTTAAAGGCTAGATTTTTAATTCGTTAAGTGTGAGTTTTGACCCATTGACCCATGCAAAAATTCTTTTAATATTGTGTGGACACAAGGTCTTGATAATTAGGGAAAGAAAACAATAGAATATGGGCAAAGAGAAGGAGGCGTGCGCATCATGAAATAAAAATAAAGACAAAACTCGATTCTCATGATTCGAGGATTGGAGCAATATTCAGTCAGTAAAAGAAACAAGAAATAAAGAAGAATCGGCTTATATATGCATGATATGCAAGGATCGAAGGAGGAAAGTGGATTTTGAGCTTTCCTTTTACTAGCCCTAGTCGTTCACTATAAAAGGAGAAGACCCTTTCGGTCGCCGAGAGGATTCCGAATTTCAAAGAGACATACGAGAGAGAGAGACACGTGAGAGAGAAAAGAGCGTGGGTCTTCTTGGTCAATTCTAGGCCAAGACTCACGCCGACACTTCTACCGCGGTGCTTTGATCGTCCGCGATACATTGTCAACGAGCTGCCATCCTGTTGGAGTTATTGCTTGCTCGACCGCTTGACGACGCTACCGCAACCCCTTCATCAATGACGTCACTGCAGCTCCGCTCCTCGTAGTTGCTGTTTCGATTATTTCCCGAACGTTGCCGTCCCTGCTTTCCCCTCGTTGTTGCCGCGCGGCTGGCGCCATTGCTCTCGGCCGACCGCCGCTAATCCTCCATCGACGAACGCTGCCTCATCTAGTCGGCAATCTTATTGGGTTTCTATTTTGCAGCAACTCTCCCCGTTGCTGTTCTAGTCTTCTTGTGGCTGCCCCCCTGTTGTGCTGGTCATCCTCGTTGATTTTGCCAAGCCGAATCAGCGAAGCATCAACCACTACTTAATGAGCGAGACACCACCCTTGAGCAGCACGTCATCTTGAGCTGCCGCCCGTGAGTCATCTCGTCGTCCTTGTGCTATCACGTTGAGCCTCTACCGTGATTCACGAGCCGCTGTTCGAAGGCCAAATTTGGAAGCAAATATTTGGGATAGGTAAGGATTTTGTCTATGTTAATTTCCGAAAATTTTGTTTCCTTATTTGATATATTCATTGGTGCACATGATGAAATCCCCAATATGCCATGATATTCGCAACACGATTAGCCTTTTAAATTGGGAAATCTTCCTAATTTGGCAACGTACATATGATTGACGGTCCGATTTCACGCTCGAAATACGACCCGCAATCGTACGGAAAAATCACCAATTCGATCTCATGCTCGAGATACGATTCGTGATTTTATTTAAAAATTGGCCAATCCGATCTCATGCGCGAGATATGATTCGTCAATTTAGTTCCCAAAATTAAATGGACGTGGATGATGTCTTGCTTGATTTGGTGCCGTGTTGTTCTTGATGCCTTATTTGTTTGCTCCCGTAAAAGAAAAAATATTTGAGTTAGATTAGATGCATGTTAGGATGTTACTTGTTTTAGATAATTTTGCATGTCCAGAATAGGAAATTTATTTATTTCGAATTTTTGAAAAAATGAAAAATACAAAAAAAAATAAATAAATTTAGGATGTTAGATTTCTATTTCACTAGTCTAAATTGCATGTTTAATTATTTGACAATTGTTAATTTCGAAATAAATAAAAAAAGGAAAAACAACAAAAAATCATCATGCATATGTCATGCGAGTTAGGGTATATTTTGTACGTCATTGCATATTAGGATAAAAATTGCACTTAGTTTAATTTTAGATAATTTTTTAATTTATTATAAGTTTAGGTATTTTTTAGATATATTACATTTTAGGATTATTTAGGTTAAAATAATATTTTAGTTTAAATTAGGATTTGGCTCAACCTAATTCCTAATATAAATAAGTAGGATCTTAATCTAGTTAGGTAATTTTCACATTTTATTTAATTCCGAATTTCATAAAAAATACAAAAAATGTCATAAGTTGAATTAGTTTTGTTATTTAGGATAAAATGCATTCTTTTAAGGAAAAAGAAAAGAAAAAATGTCATATGCACGTCATTAGGGTTAGATTCATTGAGATGCATGCCATTTAATATTTTTGCTAGGCCCATTTAATTAGAAATTACATGTCATTAGAATTAGGTCATTTAGTTAATATTGCATTGCATATTGCATGATTTTCATTAATTAAGTGAAAAGAAAAAACGAAATTGCGTGTTAATTAGAAACCATATCTAGGGTTATTGATGTGGATTTTAATTTAACATTGCAGATGCTTTCATTGCTTTGAGGTAAGTTTTGCAATTTATTCATTATTTATCTGGGTGTTAAATTGGTGGATTGCGCACCCGCATGATCGCCTCACATGTTAGGAAAATAGATTTAAAATAAATCTGAGCTGCTTGCCAAAAACATTTTTGAAAATAAAAGAATGGTACCGAAAGGGCATTAGAGAAATCTAGTGTAACCAAGTTCCCGTATCCATGATCTCTGGTTCGTAGAGGTAAAGTAAATCTCCTATTACTTTACTTGGGTTTCTAATCGACCCACCAAAAATAGATAGTGGCGACTCCTAATTGAAAATCATTTGCATGTTGAGAAATTTAAACTTTAAGTCGCAAATTGGTATGGGCTTGGGAGAGCCCGAGTTAAGTCTAGGCTTAACAATCCATTAGCCAAACCCTAGGTGGTTCACACCCGAAAAATTGGTCACGACAATATCGCACCTTCCCAAGAAGACCTGGAGCGGATGGAAAAGAAAAGGAATGAATCATTTAAAGAATATGCTGTAAGATGGAGAAACCTGGCGGCTCAAATCACTCCCGAGTCTACCAACAAGGAGCTGATGAAATTGTTCGTAAAGACCCTCCCTTCTAAGTTTCGTAACCGAATGGCCGGTACATACGTCGAAAGCTTCAATCGGGTTATTCTGTAGGAGAACAAATCGAGATGGGGATAAGGGAAGGATGGTTTACTGAGCCATCTAGTAAAAAATTCACTGCCAAGAAGGAGAAGGAAGCGGCTGTGGATGTGAATGTGGCTTATAGCCAAGAAAATTTCAAAGGTGCCCCGGCTATCCAAATGAATCCAAGGCGTTACAAACCTCGGCCGTCAATCATTTGTCCAAGCGAACAATAGAAGACAATTCTCTCCTCTCCCTGGGTCTCCATCCCAAGTGCTGACAGTTCTCCGAAAGAAATGTTTGCTTACTAGTGAACCAAAGCGTCCTAACCGTGAAAGCAATCGCAGTTACGACTCGACGAAGAAGTGTGACTACCATAGCGGTGAACTGGGGCATTCAACTGATGAATGTTTCAACCTCAAGCACAAGATTCAAAACCTCTTAGACACGAAAGTCTTTTTGTTTCAAACTGCTTGGCCGAACATCCAGAAGAATCCGCTACTCGAGCATGAGGGTACCGTGAATGCTATCCTAGAACCTGAAGTCGGTCGAATCAAGAACTCGAAGGTGCACGTGGCAGATGCCTACAATGGACTGGTGAGAGCTAGATATTATCCAGATCAAGATGTTCCCCTATCGCTGATGAAGGAAAGAATTGCCGAAATGGTGGATGATGGCATTATTGTGTATGCTGACCGTAACTGCATAATTTTAACTATTTCCCACATCATCATCGATTGGGAGTAGGAGCAGGCTGCGCTCGATGCTAAAAAGGAAGAAGTTGATCCTTCGCTCGTGGGCATGCCTCCGCTAGAAGATGCATCGATGAGGAGATTGTGATCGAGATACCTCAACCATTTGAGTATGTCAACAACAAAGTGTGCCTTGGTCCTATGACCTAGATGTTGACCTCGTTACGAGGTCTGGTCGAACTTATGCCCAAGCCAATGCTCAACCCGCAAAGCCAGTTACTGATGAAGAAGCTAAGGAATTTCTGGCTGTGATTAAAGCAAGTGAGTATAATGTGATCGATCAATTGCGAAAAATGCCCGCGTAGATCTCTTTGCTCGAGCTCCTCCAAACATCTTCTGTGCATCAAAAGTCACTAATGAAGGTGTTGAGTGAAATTCATGTGCCAGAGACTGTCGAGGCGGACAAGTTGGAAGAATTTGTGGGATCGGTCATTCTCAAGGATTTGATTGCCTTTTCTGATGAGGAATTCCCTCTCGAAAGCCGGGGACATAACAAAGCACTCTACATATCCGTTAAACACAAGTCTTCTCATGTGTCCCGAGTGCTCCTTGATAATGGGTCCGCTTTGAACATATGTCCATTAGCCACTCTTCACAGCCTCAAGGTAGACCCGTCGAGGATACATGCTGCGAAGACCTCGGTACGAGCTTTTGATGGCACAAAGAAGGAGGTGCTCGGAGAAATCCATCTCGACGTACAGATAGGGCCAGTCGTCTTCAACATTCCCTTCCAAGTGTTGGACATCCCTACCGCATTCAATTTCCTGCTGGGTCGTCCCTGGATACACACTGCTGGAGCAGTGCCTTTAAGTCTACATCAATCTATGAAATTTGTGATCGAAAGGAAGCTGGTCACCGTGTATGGTGAGGAAGACCACCGAATCTATCATGAGACGGCTATCCCCTATGTAGAGCTGGATTCTGAGCTCGAATCAAGTTACCAGTCATTTGAGTAGGTATCCACCATACACGCTTCCCGAGGTTCATCACCGCCCATTCCTGAAGTTTTAGATGCTGCCCTCCTAGTAGGAAGAGTAATGGTCGGAAATGGTTTCGTTTCTGGCAATGGTCTTGGAAGGAATTGTCAGGGCATTCGAAGCCCCGTTGAAGCCCCTCAGAGGTCTCGTTCTGCTGGTTTAGGGTACCATGGAAGAGGTAGGGGAAGTTCAAGAGGACAAAGACAAGGAAGGCAGAACCCACCACCTGATCAAGGGCGAGGGAGACAAAACCTGCTACCCCCGAGCATTCATGAGACATTCCCCGGTCCTCCCATAATGATGCAGGATGAAGCAGATACCCTGGGGCAGCCTAGTGGCAAATTTGATTACCTGGTGAAGTATTCGGCCTCTTCCAGCTACTGCATTGATCCTCATAAGATAGTCCAGATGGATGGGATAGCATCGATGATCCAACACCCCTGAAGACTGAAAACCTTGATGATGAGCTGGAAGGAGTTGCAAGCTTATTCGACAACCTCATTATAGGAGCCATTGATGAAGGACCCCTTAAAGAGATGGGCCTTGGCCCACAAGAGTAACTTGTTTACCGCTTTCGCACATTCCCGCGCGGGAATTTTTATTGCTTTCTAGGAATTGTTTTCGATTTCTTCTTTTCGTTTTCTTCTTAGGACTTGAAATGCATTTTCCATTCAATAAATTGTAATTGATTGATGAATTTCAATAAAATTACAACCTTTATTTTGAGAGTATGATGAGGCACACCAAACCAGCCCGGGGATGATATCCAACCGATAAAACAAATGAAAAATCCAAGGAGAATTCTGAGGCTTGGGTTTCATCATGCTTTCTTGTGTCGAAATGTTTCAAAAAATGCTTTTCCAATTACTTTTCAATTTTTTTTTCAAAAAGAAAAATCTTTAAAAAAAAAAAGAAAAGAAGATAGATAAATATGATTTACCCCATTTGTCTTTTTGATCCATCTACATTCTGTTTCAAGAACGATCATATAGTATGCAAAGGTGTCGAAATGGTCCAATCCAATGCAACAAGTGTTGATGATGATGATCCCGAAAACTCAATCGAAGACTCCAGTGAGGTGCAACGTAGCTGGGAACAACATGAAAAGGCTAAGGCTCCCACATCCGAGCAGACCGTCACTATTAATTTAAGTGACACTGAAAAAGCCAAAGAGGTGAAAATTGGGGCGAGTCTCCCCAAAGATGAGGCCGAGCGCCTGATTCAGCTCGAAGGAATATCATGATATCTTTGCATGGACCTATGCTGACTTGCCTGGTTTAGACCTGTCAATTGTGGAGCATTGTCTACCTACTAATCTGAACGTGCCACCTAAGAAGCAGAGGCTGCGGAGAACTAAACCCGATCTCTCGAAGAAAATAGAGGAAGAAGTGATGAAGGTTCTGAAGGTGAGATTCATTGAAGTCTCACAATACCCAGAATGGGTAGCTAACATTGTACCGGTGATGAAGAAGGATGGTCGAGTCCAAGTTTGTGTCGATTATCGGGATCTCAACAAGGCTAGCCCGAAGGATGATTTCCCGTTACCTCACATAGATGTCCTTGTGGATAGTACCGCCGATTTGAACTATTCTCATTTATGGATGGTTTTTCTAGGTACAATCAGATAAGGATGAAGGAGGAAGACAAGGAGAAGACTGCATTTATCACCCCGTGGGGAACCTTTCATTATAAGGTTATGCCCTTCGGACTAAAAAATGCAAGGGCAACTTACCAGCGAGCCATGATAGCACCGTTTCATGACATGATGCATCAAGAGATTGAAGTCTATGTTGATGATATGATTGCAAAGACTCAACCTAGAAAAAGCCACGTCGAGACCTTGAAGAAGCTGTTTGATCGACTCCGTGAGTTCAAGCTTCGACTAAATCCCGCTAATTGCGTGTTCGGAGCAACATCCGGTAAATTACTTGGATTCCTTGTGAGCAGTAAATGAATTGAAATCGACCTGGCTAAAGTTAAGGTCATTTGTGAGCTGCGACCTCCATCAACGGTGAAAGAAGTCCAGAGCCTTTTGGGGAGGTTGAATTACATTGCTCGATTCATTTCCCAACTTTCTGAAACAGCCAAGCTGTTCTTCAAGCTCCTAAAGAAGAATGCACAAGTCAACTGGGATGATGAGTGTCGAGAAGCGTTCGACAAATTGAAGTATTACATGATGAATCCACCGATGCTTGTCCCGCCATCGCCTGGGCATCCTTTGATTCTCTACCTCACCATTCATAGTGAGTCACTGGGTGCAATGTTGGCTCAGGAAAGTCCTGTCGATAAAAAAGAACGGAACGTCCTGTGTCTTTTCCCACTACTAACTCTTACCTTGTGGCTTCTTTCTAGTTCACCTGAAACCACAAAGTCATTGAATTCTCAACATAATTCTCTGCACGAGACTGACTACGAACATTGAATTACGAATTGACAATATGAGACGAAGTTCTCCAGCTGGCCGATCCATAATTCACATGGATGGGTTGAAGAATTGTATATAGATTGGTGCAGTCGCATAACTGAATGAAAGTCAAATACTCTAAACAAAAAATGCCAAATCAACACGAGTGATTTTGCTTTCAATATCTAGTCTTTGAAAGCCAACTTTGAACTCATTTACCATGACCGAGAAGGTTGGAAATGAAAAAGACGGAACTCGGAAATTCCAAATAAACCTTAGTCCATTACTATATATCGCAAATTATCGAGAAAATATGATACGATAGACTCATTGTATGAATTTCAAGTGGTCAAAATCAATCACAAGTTAAGAAATGCATACGCATGAAAACTTGTACTCTGTATGCGGGAATCATATCGAGTCTTTATATTTCCATATGTCATTGATCACAAATAACATGGAAGCATGAACAAATTAAATGATTTGAATAAGATATAAATTGCACAAGTAAAACTTAAATACAAAGAGTTGTGTGGTTCGGAGGTGTGCAAACTACTAAGGGAGAGATCGATAAGATGGTTCCATTATAATCTGTAGAGATGAGACTAAACTCACTCAATTACACCCACTCATAACTGTTTCACAATCCTAAATCAAATCTAAACCCACAAGAATTAGTCACAAAGAAAGGAGTTTTCTCACGCTCTCACTCCCTTAATCCTTTCCTTATAGTTTTAACACATATTAAGCACACTCAATATAGCACTGGAGACCGAACTTAACAACACACACACACACACACACACACATATATATATATATATATATATATATATTGGTGTTTGTGTATGCACCAAAGAAAACAAATATGAGCCCTTTTCCTCCGTCAACATGGACTTCATCTTCAAAAAAGAAAGAAGTTTTGTGAGAAATTAATTACCCTTTTTTCCATTACCCACGTTTTCATTGGCAAGAGTCCAGTTTTGGACTTTACTAATGCGGCCCATGTTCCTTGCGATTCAATTTTGGGTTAGTTTTCAAAGCACTCAAAATTAAATTCAAGCCATAATCAACAAATCTCTACTATGATAGAGAAGTCCAACTTCATCTTCATCGATCATTGATCAATCATTGTCTCTCCCGAGCCCATCTAGGCTCCTCATCCATTTCAAACACTGACCAGGTCCGAATGTATTGGAACTTGATAAATGTGATAGGATCGTTGGCATGTCTGCCAAATTGACTACCATGTTGCAGTTTCTCAACGAATGCAAATCTTTCTGACACAATTTCAGGTATAAAATTGTACTTGATATCAATGTATGTTGTATGCTAGTGATACAATTGATTTTTGACCAAATTTATTGCACTCTCATTGTTGCTGTAAAAAACAATCTTCTACAACAATAATCCCCAACCATTGAGCAAATCTGTCAGCCAAATAAATTCCTTGATTGTCTCGGTTGATGCTATACACTCTGCTTCAGTTGTCAGCAAAGCAATTGCCGACTACAATTGTTACTACAAACAAATGATATTGAATACTTTAACAGATTTGAGCAGCTAATAACACAAGTAATAAAGTGTTAACCTCTCAAGAAAATAAATACTGAGATGTAACTTTATTTCATAACGTCACAGGATCATAATTTATCAATTAAATAGCAATTCATGCGTGTACTTTTGTTTTGTTTTTTTTTTTTAAACATAAAGAAGAATTGCTTCCTCTTTTGACCATGTGCTCCCTTGAAATTGGGCCTGGACTAAAGGTTTTCTTATATTTTTGTTCGTGATAGGGCAAACAGGTTGAGTTCGCTTTCAAATTTGCCGTACGCAAGGCAGAGATAGTTGCCTTTAATATATGAATTGTTTCTGAACACATGGATGACGTCCGCAAATTTTGGATTTCTTGCCCTGTGCCAACGTCATCATGAAAAACAAGCACGTTTCATAATTGAATTTCAATTGATCATACGATAAGTCGTTTGACTCATGTTTGAAAATGATTTGCCTCCACGTTCAACCCCTCCGAAACATCTTTGCACTCCGGTTCTTCATCCTTAGCTGTGATGTATGCATAGGTTCAAGACGCGTTGCTTGCATGCTCATGCTTCCGAATTTACATATTTAAGTAATTGATTTAGAATGATTTACCTGAATTTCCAATTGTAAAATCTAAAAATAAAATACATCTTCACGTTCTTTAATCATGGAGTTTTGTATATTGAATAAGATAACACATAACCTTTTAATTATCTTTGTGTCCTAAAGGGATTTGCTATAGTTAATTGCTACCATATTTACCATCTGTTCAATCTATCTTTAAGTTAGGAGCTTATTCAAGATGGCAAGCGAGCATATGAAGCTATGTTTGGGTGGGTGTAATCCATATTAACTTGTGCCCAAAAACGTTTCTTGCATAAGTTCTAATGCTACTCCACGTGCTATTGACAGAAAAAGTGTTCGAAAAAGTCGCCCTCCATTGCACCTGATTAGACTAACTTGGATTAGGACACACCGCAGGTATCCATCTTCCCCGGCCGCGACCGTATTAACTAAATAATAACAGTTTTGCTCCACCGAGATATTTGATTTAAACCCAATTTACCCTCCCCTTTGGCAAACATATACCTATCCACTTCACTTTTGCACACCTAGTTCTCAAATTAGCATTTTTTTTCTCAGTATAGACAAAAAAAATTTGTTGCTGTAATTTCCCGCCTTTAAAAAATATTTTTGAACCTTCCATTAGACCTTAAAAGATATTCCTCCTTTATTTTTCTTTTATATTCTATTCTTGTTGACACCTTAATTTTGGCGATCCGATCATTTATTTATTGTATAGAAAATTAGGGGTCAATTTTATCCCTGAAAAAAATATTAATTGCATATAGATTCACATTTTTTGCATTTTGTTGGATCGGCAAAGTGAATGGCTTTGAATTAATGGTTCTAAGCTTTAATTTGGCAGGCCGGACTAAGCCCACGAAGCAAGTAAATTGGCCCGAGCCCGTTTTCTTTTAACGACAAGAATTACCTAAATGGAGATTTGAAATGATATTACGGTGGATTTCTGGAATTTAAGAAAATCGGGTTGCAATCTTATCTTTAGGCGATAAAATCAGGAGATGTGGAAAATAAAAAAGTGATATTGTGTGCGAAAAAGAAATCTTCACGGATGCTGATTTGAAAAGGAAATTAAAACCCTAATCTTCGGCCTATAAAAAGTTTTTTCGCGTAGGGTTTCGGAGAGGCCACACAATACATTGAATACCCGGCCGCCACAGCAAAATCATTAGTGAGAGCGGTCTTGGGTGGGACGTTTTGAACGGAGTAGACAAGAACACAATCTCCCCCGGCTGCCGTGGCCTCGCACCACGCCTCGCTTTCTCGTCGGCTTGCCTGTCGTCACGATACCACCTTGAGCAGCAACTCATCTTTGCCCTTCCACTGCCGCTGTTCTTCTCTTGCGGGCTTTTGACGAGTTGTTGCTCTTTGCTGACACGTTCCAGGAAGAACGGTTGCGGAGAATCGAGTGGCACCAGCAAGGCCTCGTCCAATGCTGCTTCTTGACTTAATAGCAGCCCTCATCGCAGCTTAGCAGTCCCTGGCGTCCATCTACCGCGTCCACCGAGCTCCAGTCGCCGTCTATCTGAATCACCGTTTCTCGCGGTCCTCATTCAGCATCTTCATCTATTTAATTTTCGGTGGCTACCTCCAATGAGCAGATGACGTTCTCATCCCATGCATAATGTAAGAGAAAATTAGGGCACCAAGGCATCTGGCACGCCCACATGAAGAATTATGGGTTATGATGTCTTGAATAGGATTAAAAAAAAGAGGAAGAGACAAACTAAAGGGGAAGTGGTGGAATTTGTCTCTCCTTGAGGGTGAGATTTGGAGAACCGGCTGTGAGTTCTCAAGAGAGACCACGTGGAATTGAAGCAAAAGAAGATCGTGACTTTGTGGTTCAATCAAGGAGTCCCACCGAGCAGCACTCATCACGGCCGAGCCATCGTAGGCCGTGAATTCATTGATCACCGAACCACACCAGCTGTGGATTCTTTGTTTTTGCAGGTTCCCTTGGCGTTCCTCGCGGCCTTGTTGAGCCCTGTCCTTAGCCGTGCCGAGCTTCTATCGTGATCCACCTCACCGTTCGGATTTGAAAAAAAATTCAAATTTAGGTAGAGATTTATTTTATTAGGTATATTTATTTAGTATATTCATTTTTATCTTATTTTAGTTTTGATATTTTGTATCTTTGTTTGATATGCATGGTTGAAATCCCTGATGTAGCATCCACTTCGCAACGGCACGGATTTTTATTTTATTTATAAGGCTTTAGATGGAATAATTATTCACGCAGGAGTAAAATTGATATCTTGATCTTTAAGACTTAAAATCAATTTATCGAATTTATTAGCGAAATAATCAAGTTTGAATTTCAATTTGAATAATGGATAATATTTTCGATGATTATTAATGATTTAGTGTTTATCTTTTAATTATTCCATTTATCCCGGAAATACAAAAAAAGATTGCATTTGCATATCATGTAGATTAGAATTGATTTACTAGATAGAGTTGCATGATAGAATAGTTAGATTCTTTTCTAATTATATTAGAATGCATGTTTAGATGGTATCTATGTTAGATAATATCTTTGAATTAAATTGCATGTCAAGATAAATTTCTAAGTTAAGATAGGATTCAGATTAGTCTATTTCCTAACTTAAAATAGATAATATTTCACTTTAGTTAGATTTTTATTTTTAGCCATTTTTAATTACGAATTTTATAAAAAAAATACATAAAAAATATCATATGCATGTCATATAGAATTAGATTCATGAAATGCATGCCATTTAACGATTGTTGCTAGGTCCATTTAATTAGAAATTACATGTCATTAGAATTAGGTCATTTAGTTAATATTGCATTGCATATTGCATGATTTTTATTAATCAAGTGAAAAAGAAAAAAAGAAATCGTGTGTTAATTAGAAATCATATCTAGAGTTGTTGATGTGGATTCTAACTTAACATTGCAGATACTTTTGTTGCTTTGAGGTAAGTTTTCGCAATTTATTCATTGTTTATCTAGGTGTTAAATTGGTGGTTTGCGCACCCGCATGATAACCTCACATGTTAGGAAGATAAATTAAAATCAATTCAAGCTGCTTGCCAAACATTTTTCAAAATAAAAAGAAAGGTATCGAAAGGGCATTAGAGAAGTCTAATGTAACCAAGTCCCCGTACCCAAAGTCTCGGTTCGTAAAAGTAAAATAATCCTCCCATTATTTTACTTGGGTTTCTAATCGACCCACCAATAATAGATTAGTGGCGACTCCTAATTGAAAATCATTTTCATGTCAAAAACTTGAACATTAAGTCGCGAATTGGTATGGGCTTGGAAGAGCCCGAATTAAGTCTAGGCTTAACAATCCATTAGCCAAAACCTAGGTGGTTCACCCCCCGAAAAATTTGGTCGCGACAATTCTTTTTTTTTTTTTTGGTATCATAAGAGCACTTGCATAAAAGAAATTACAAAAAGAAAAAGAATTTCAAAACTCACTTAACCATCAACTCATGTACAGTTTTGAGACTATTACTCTGGTCGACCTTTAACGTACTATAAAGCCAAAAAAGAAAAGAAAAAATTAAAGCTCCATATTCTGAGTTATTGGGGGAAGTATGAAAGTGGTAAATATGCAAGAAACAACACCTCTTCATTAACTGTAGTGGTCTCCTTGTGAACTGTTCTTTTAAATGTTCTGAATTTCCAAGAATTAGTACGTGAGACCGTGGATCGCGGTCGTTTGTTACTGTTCCGTATCTTGGGTATCTGTGGGAATTGAACGCGTTTTCAAGAGGCAAAAATATAATCATTTGTTGTGTTCTGCGTGCCCTGGCATATTGACCACATTTATTGGGAGACTCTGCGTCAATAGCTAGGACTTTCCGGTTCCCTTCAAAGGGGAAGCATGCTTGTTTATGTTGCCAGTTTGAAAGCCAGTAAGAGTCAATATTGTACAATTTGGACCTTTCATTATCAGATGAACTTTCTATCTTTTGTTTTGTTTCGGTGTTTTTGCCCTCTTTAGCTCTCATTAAGCATAAATGAGTGAATGCACCGGGGTTTTGCTTATCTGACTGACGTGCTCTCCATCAAGTAAATAAGTAAATTAGCCTTTGTGAGATCTCTTATCCTGGTTCATATCTTAGGGAACCCATGAAGCTGAGAAAAATGTTTAGAACAACTTCGTTTACAAAAATGCTACAAGTTCATTTATTTAGAGAACTTCGTTTTTGTGCTTAACGTTTGTATTACATGAATGTATTTACTAGATGGGTGTGGTGGTAAGTCGAACATCACAAAATTAGAATGAACGTAATTGTTATTATGATAAATAGGCCTAGAAACTATTTTCCCTGCATGTTGATTAATCACCATAATCCACAAATCAATAAGCACTATAGTCTTTAAACTGAAATAACGTTAAAAAAAAAAAATCTTCAATCACAAGCAAGAACTCACAAAACTAAATTCTATAAAAATGACCTAAAATAGGAACATGATCGTAAAAATAAATGCTTTTCTGGTGCACTCCATTAAATTTGGTGCCGGTCAATCGCCCAATCACTAAAATCATCTGTCTCCTCAACAACGGATTATAAGCGTCATATGACATTTTCTGTAATATCTATACGATTGCTATGGTCCAATTACCATACGAGACTCAACGCCAATGAGTCTCTCCTCAGAACCCAGGACATAACCCCGGACATAACCCGGCACACTCTTTAACAGACTAGGGCTAACATTCAGAGACTCCGAACGCATTGAATTCAACGCAAAGAAATTTTGTTGCATCCAATGTAGGAGATAGTCCAACATAAAGAAACCAGAAGTGTCGCATTTACCTGGTTATTTCTACCCTGACTTGTTCCACCCTAGGAAAAGCTAAAGCTATTCTACAATGTTTCACAGCTGTGATGTGGAGGTATTACTTTTCACTATTTTGCTTTTGACTTCGCTGCTAATTTTTCATTTACTTCATTTGTTTAAGGCCATTGTTGACCTCCACGAGCCGAGAAAGTTGGGTCACAATAATATAGAGAAAAGGCAAAACGCTTCGTCGAATTTCTAACACGGTGAGGACTTGGTGGGTTGCCATTCTCCCCTAGTTTCAAGGGCATCGAGAAAACTATGGTTATCTTCATCTGCTTCTAGAATTTCATTTTCTTCTCCTGATTTCACACTGTTATTATCTATCCCTCCGAATACTGTCTTTATGGATTCTATGCACGAATGAAAGACTTCTCCCTCCTCCAAGTCACATATTTTCATCGCTTTCACATTGTTGAGCCTTTGACATGGAACTCCACCGTCAAAAAGCTACCAATCACAACTTGATCATCCATTGACTCTCATCCCGTGATTGATCTGCTGGCAACCACCCCCATTGCTCACATATGTCACCTCACATTAATTACATGTCAATCTAGAATTAATTATTGCTTATTTGATGATGTAACACTTTCAAAAGTGATTCGCAATTGACAGAAATTAAACTGAATTACCTTATATTAAGTACCCGTCAATTCAGAATTAATAACTCGCTCTTTTATTTAGCTGTATGAGTTTGGATATTTATGCATTGAATTATTTTTTCCTTCTTCAGAACAATGCAACCATGGACAAAGAAATACAACACTATCGATTAGCTTCTTCTTTTTTTCTTTTGATAACCCAACCCAAGGGCATGACCATAACTAGTTAGCTATATGGAGGGGAAGTAGCACAGTAATCAGCTGCCACTATCCCCTAATTAAATTTGAGTTCTCCAAGGCAACAATTGAACTCGCAGCCATTAGTTATTGAGTCGAAAGCACGGGAACAACCTTGCTACTAGGTCAATTTGTAACAACCTGGCCTGACAAGGGCTGAAAGCGATGGCTATGCGAGAGGGTTTGAACAACAAGTAGTTCCAAGCGGGCTTCTACAATGACTCAGAGGGGCAAGAATGAGCTGAATTCTACACCGAATAGACATATGTCACATATAAGATGCACTTTTTACAATGTTTAGTGTCAGAACTTTAATGTTAAGCGTGCTCAAGTGAAATTGCTACTAGGTTGGTGACCTCATGCGAAAGTGTGTACTTGTATGCCAAAAGACAAAGCTATGAGACTTGTTATGGAATATATCAAAATGGACAATACCTTAAGTGACTTAATTTCTCTTGGGCCCGTGTAGTCTTTGATTTTTCATTTATATTTGTAAAATTTATCTGTGCATAATGTCCTAAAGAACCCTATCGATTAAATGTGTGGAGGGGGACACGCTCATCAAACCAAAAATCAAAGACTACACGGGCCCAAGAGAAATTATATGTTAAAAGAGCTCTCATGACATTCATCTTAATACATAATTAATATCATTATAGTGTGGGTTGGGCGAAGTGGGATCTGATTGTTCATTCAACGTTGCTTTGTAGGTTCACAGATTGATCACTTTTTAATAGCATTCTCCTGTCACAACTAGACAGTAATGAACTTACGGTGTTATCGATACTCTTGTCATCGTTAATATTTGCCTTTAGCATATTCTTCAATAAAAGAGACATGAGTTAAACGCACGTAAATTACGATTTCTATTATACTCTGTCACTTACAAAATTACCATTCACTAAAAAAATTTGTATTGGTAATAAATAAAAAAAGAACTAATGATTTAGGCCTATGAGTGACTTTTACTAAAACTTTTAATATTTTCGTATTTTACAGCATTTATAAGTTGGCTCCCTTTAATGGACATATCTGAGTTTTATTTAAGTTTGAAAGTAACTCTAGAAAAAAAAAATTGATTTGGAAAAAATATTCATGCTAAAAATTTAGACAACGACAATCTATCATAAACAAGAGCTGTCTACCGTATTTGTTGGGACTAGAGTATGCTTTTTACCATGGGAAGGGACTTTTTATATGTGAATATCCTAATAGCGTGGGGTCAGCCCACACTTTAAAATTCGATGCTAAGGATGCACAAAGACCTACCACCAAACGTTTTAGACTTCAATGCTTCTTCCAGGAAGAGCAGACCCCATTTCCTCCATGGACCTGTCTGATTTGATTTTACATGGAAAAAGCCCTTGAGTACATGTGCGGCGTGCAGGACAAGTATAAATACAGAAGTCACCCGCAGGAGGGCAACACCATTCAAAGCCGACGGAGCTGAAAAAGCATAAGCTCCCTGACCCATAATCTGTTGTAGCAATGACCAGATTTCCCAGGGTTGACAAGAGCAACAGCAAGAAGACAGTGAAGAAGGGCGCTTGGAGTGCGGAAGAAGACCAGAAACTGGTGGCTTATGTCAAGAGATATGGCATTTGGAACTGGACTCACATGGCCGAACCCGCCGGTGTGTGTTTGTGTTACTTTATTATCTCTCTTTGTTTGTTATCTGTTATCATTTCAAGAAACGGGGTTTTTTGTGTGGATTTGAGTCTTCTCGATTTAAGGCCAATCATCCGGCAGAAAGGGATCGAGTACTGCCTACAAGGATCAAAACGTGTCTTGGTGGATCAAGATTTTCACATTGAAAATTTCACCACATAGGTCACTAACCCTAGCATTGGATGTGCGTTTGCTCAGGTTTGGCGAGAACGGGAAAGAGTTGCCGGCTTCGATGGATGAACTATCTGAGGCCCAACATCAAGCATGGAAACATCACCCAAGAAGAGGAAGAAATCATTATTAACTTGCACCGAGTTCTTGGTAACCGGTGAGTAAATGTACTCATATAGCATGATTCTTGATTGATATTGATGACGCGCATGATGGGGGAATAAAATTGGAATGGTAATACAGAGAAAGACAATAACTTGAGTCATAAGTGGGGTAATCCCCCCAATTAAGAATCCAAAACCGTACCTTAGCGTTTGAGTCTATTATTCTACTAACAAGCAGGAACACATTGTCATTGCTCTCTGGAAATAATTAGGTATCTAATTCGCAATATCCTTGTCGTAGTTGGGCCAGCATAGCGAGTAGACTTCCGGGAAGGACAGACAATGAGATAAAGAACTATTGGAATACTCGTTTGAAGAAATGTTTTCTCATGGAAAATTTGCAAATGCCAACTGCATGCGATGTGAAAGTCAACTCCAATCACAATGATCCTTTATCTTGCCAAGATTCATCAATTGCCCTTATTGATGCTACAAAAGCACAAAACCTTGGAACTCCTTGTGGAATTGATCGGGTTGACGAAACCCTAGTCAATGGCTTGGTCTCACAGGGCAACAAAACTGACAAAGTAGAAGGAGACATTTGGGAACAATTGGTTGCACTGAAGGATCTTTGCATATTAGAAGATTTTGAAGGTATATGCTCAAACTCAGGAACTGCATCTCCTGCTTTCGAGTGTATGTACTCTGAGCCAATGTATTTTGGTGAATTCTACGAGGATTTTGTCATAGATTTGTGGGGAAATTGACGATGATAATGTGTTCAAAATTTGTCACAATATATGATCCTTGTGGTTTTCCTTTGTAAGGCTAGCTTGTTCCCGCTATGTAGTTTAGTTCGTCTAAAAATGTAGAGTTGTGAATTATAGCATGTCTATCAGTGACAGAGGAGAAATGTAATAAATGTTCTTAAACTATTGAGGATCATTTCTATAGAGATAAATCCTTTGTTTTGTGTTAAGATATCAACTCATCTCTTTGCAGCTGATTGTATTCCAGTTAAATTTATAAATTATCATTAACATCTAGTAAATTGGCAGTGCATGTGATCTAATGCCAATGGATGGGTTCGGAGATATATGCTACTGGTTTTGTCTCAGTATAGTTTTGCAAAGTACAATAGTTTGAGCTCTAATGCCACTTGGTTGGGTTTAAGCTCTAATATCGCTCATTCATCTTTATGGTGATGGCATATAATCAACTATAACTATAATCAAGATAGGCTTGCATTCAGATATATCTAAGCAAAATCTTTTCCAGATTAGGAAGAAGAGATTGAATGGATTTTGTGACATCTTCAAGAAAATTATCTCCTGGTGTGTTTTTGTGCCCAACTTATGTTATAGCAGGAATAATAAGTTGCATTATGTTGGGTCTTGTTAACGTTGCCAAGAATAATTGGATGTTAAAGGTTCAGAGTTACTGCGGGTAAAGCTGAGCGAAACATTTTTTTGGACCATCACAGGGATTTGTGTTAGAATTGAGGCATTTGATAGAAATGACCTCATGGTTGAGGTATGATAGACTTGTAATACAATCTAACAGCAGGCAAATCAAATATCTTGCCTCACAGATTGCTTATTAACAGCTCAAGATCTCTCTTCACTAGACTGTATACTCTCTCTCTCTCTCTCTCTCTCTCTCTCTCTCTCTCTCTCTCTCTCTCTCTCCCTCCATGGGTGTGATGTTTCGTTCAATGACCCAAACTCAGGAAAATTATAATATGAGAGAGGCAGATGAAGGGGAGCGAAAGGCGAAACATCCTTGGTCTTAGTATGATGGTGGTGGTGGTGCGTTTGGTGAAGACGGTGATGATGATGGCAACTCCAATACTGATGGCGATGGTAATGAGTGGCTGATCAAATAGGGAATGGTGTCTTTCTTTTTTGTTTTGACGTGAACGGTTGTAAAAGAAATTCATATTGATGTCACTATCCAATTATGATCGAACGTGTAACCAAAGACTAGCACTACAACGGAACACTGGACCTAAATTACAACAGAGTCGCATTCATGAATGCCGTCTCCCCTTCATCCATGTCCGGTGCATTCAAATATAATCAATTTGCCCATAAATCTATACTGAAATCATCATAGGATTCAACAGATTCTATAATGATATCATCATAGGACATAGAATGGGCAATTTGCCCATAACTCTATAATGAAATCATCATAGGACACAGAATAGGTAGGAACCCCAGACTCGATGAACATACCCTCAAATCTCTCTACAACGTCTAGATCTTTCAGAGGAAGAAACTGCTTGGATACACGTTTTTGCCCTTCACTTTGGTCAAGGTTTTTTGTCATCATCAACTGCAAAGGAATCCTGAGAGTTATGTGCATTAAGTGTTTGATAAGAATGTCGATGGTTTGTTGCCGTTTTGGCATCGATACTTCGAATATCGCTAGATCATGGTGGGGGTAAATAGTCCTTACGGGAATCAACTTTGATCTCAGGTGTCATCATGTTTGACTCTTGAGGAAGCGTTTCTTCAAGCGAGTGTTCCAATAGTTCTTAATTTCATTGTCCGTTGTTCCATGAAGTCTAGATGCTATTGCTGCCCACCTGTAACGGGAAAAGTGAAAGGCACCCGAATAATGTTCCACCCTTGAGATCAATTATTTAGCGGCTCGAACTCATCATACAAAATGAACACATATCTTATCCTTTTTCTTGGATGGGTTACAAGCAAGATCTGTGGATAGCATGAACCGACTTCCTTTTATTTCATTGATAACTAATCAAGAAAGCTCTAGCTTGACAATCAGTAGCAGTCGTGGATCCTTCGACTCGGAGGCGAGATGAAAAAAATTGTTGGAATCGATAAACCTTTGTGCCTCAGTTTTCATTACGAAATGAAATAGCCATGGGGCATGTCAAAATTATGTGAGAGCCAATTTATGGGGTAGAGAAAAACTGCTCTTGCAGCTATGAATGTTAGTATGGTTACCGATTTCCCAAAACTCGGTGTAACCTGACGATGACGTCCTCCTCTTCTTTCCCACGCCTGACGTTGGGCCTCAAGTGGTTCATCCAACGAAGTCGGCGACTTTTCCCGTTTCTTGCTAAGCCTGTGAGTAAATTAAAATTCAAGACTCGGGTCAGTCACATTAGCATCAAATCTTAACTCAAAACAACCAGTCGTAGACTTCCTCAAGGATCATAAATAAAATCTAACCAGCAGGTTTAGCCATCTGAGTCCAGTTCCAGATGCCATATCTCCTGATGTAAGCGATTAGCTTTTGGTCTTCTTCTGGACTCCAAGTGCCCTTTTTCAGTGAGTTATTATCGTAGTCAATAGTCAGATATAAGCTGATGCTTCTTTTCTTTCCAAGCTCTCTAGCTCTCCAACTTGTTTCATCGGAGGAACTCACTCCCAGACACGCTTCTATATAGAATATTGATCTGGTCCCTTGGTAATTTCAGACTTCACATAACACATTAAGGGTCTTCCGTCAATTTTTTTTTTTTTATGCAGATTATTATACGATTAATTCCTGTTAGGTTAGGCCGTGCAACATGCATTATTCTAAATGTACAAGGAAAGAGCCATTGAAATGGCGTAAAATAAGCCGCCGCTTCGCTATTGGACGAGTTTTTATAATATTATCCTAATTTAGTCACGTGCAATTTTAATTGCCACTTGCACGTAGTCTTAAGACATAATTTGGTTGCACCATTTTTTTTTTTTTGTGTAATGCACTTAAACTACGTTGGTGATGCGATGTGGATCAATTAAATTGAAGTTCAAATAGTATCAGACGCTGGAAACATGTTAGAAAATCCAAATGGTCCAAAAGTTTAAGCTCACAGAGGCCAAAGAAACTTGATAGGCAAGCGCTACTTTAATGGAAACAAGTCAGGTTTTCCATGATTATTATTTACATGGGGAATTTACACTAGCAAAACATTAAAAAAAGTCTTAAATCTATTGTATTGGTATCAATTTAGTTACAAACATTTCAATTAGACCAATTTAGTCCTAAACATTTTTATATTTGTACCAATTGAGTATATTCAGCCAATTTAAGCTAAAAATTACTAATTTGGATGCCTACCATCTTACATGACACGACTAACACTAACATGGGCATTTTTTGAATTTTAAATATTTTTCCTTTTCTTTTTCTTTTACCTTTTCTTTTATATTTAACTTTTTTTTCTTTTTTACTTAGTTCCCTCCGCTAGTTGCTAGCCCTTGTTATAGCCAACAAAGTTCATTGGCTGTTGGCAAGGGTGAGAGCCGGGACGCATTCACTGGTCACAAGTGAGGCCAGCCTCACCGGCCTTTAGCGAGGATTGGACGAGGCCGCCTCTCCCTCAATTCAACAAGGGCACCCTCGCCTGGCCAAGGTCCCTCATCAGCCTTTGATGAGGGTTGGACGAGAGTCCCCTCGCTAGATCTAGTGGGGGGCTTCGTTGACCTTTGGTGATGGCTAGGTGTAGCCTTACCTAACGCTCGCCAGCCCCCATCAAAGGCCAGTGAGGGCTGACGTTGCTTGTAGCTAGCGATGGCATCCCGAACCTCACCCTTGTTGGCAGCCGACCAGCTTTGCCGACCATCAAGGAGGCTGGTGATTGGCGGAGGGACTTGTTAATTAATAAAATATTTACAAAATTTTGGGAAAGGAAGTGATATCCTCTTGGGGGGGACGAAAAATCGAAATCTAAGATGATATATTTAATTAGTTTTTAGTATTCAGTCTAACTCTCCACACGCACGAACCGACAAAGATTAAATTCAACCTGGAAATGGGATATTGGAGATGCCCATACCGTCGTTTTCGAAAGTTCACCTCAATATATTTAAACTAAAATGGGCGGCTACTTAAACCAATAAGTAATGTTGTTAATCTAGATGAAGCCATGGAGGTTCAGATGTAGTTTAATCCTTACTAAAATGAGTAACTAATACACAAAGATATATATGGCATCTGGACGGGTATAATCTATCTAGGTAAATTGTATTAAGCATTTTGGACCCATTAATAAGGAAATGTTGGGCGGGAGAAGTGGACTAGTTGATGTGCGCGAAAGCTAGTCTTGACATCACCTAACCATCAAGCCAAAAAGGAAAAAGAAATGTTAATTGAACAGGCGCTTGCACGAGGTAAAGGTTTCAAAATGTTAAGACATGAAAAGAGAGGATGGATGGGTTCACTCAACTCACTCATTCATACATACAGACAAAAATAATACGGCAAATATAAATGTGATTTTTTTTTTATATTTCAATATTATACAATGAACAATGCATGAGCCTATTTATAGGTTTTATTAGATAATTATCTAAGGTAAAATATTAGTTAAGGATATACAAAATAGATTAAAGATATATACGTGATTTTAAGAGATATGAAGAATAAAAAAAATATATTCTAATTGTCTCTTGTATATATCCTAGAGAAATAACGGGTTCCCAGAGTCAAACTATAAGTTCAAAATGGAACTAAATACTCTTGGTATATCGATACTCGAAATGGGTGTGCATATGTGTTGCATGTAATTGAAAGATGAACTCGAAGGTAAAAAATTAATCTGAAACATACTGTGGCAAAGTACGAGAAAACGCGAAACGATTAATATCGTCCCTAACGATTTTTTCAAACCTCTAATACCCGAAGTCTATGAACTCCATGGCAGATTATGAGCCAAATAAGTTGTGAGCTTGGCCGGGACAAGTAGCCTACAAGGAATTGGTAGCACCCCGTGGACGGAGGGGATTGAACTTGTGGAGTCACATGCCCAAGCCTATCTTTATATCAATCGTGCATTTCAAAGCTTGGTATCTTCGAAGTTAAGTCTGTGTATTTGATAAAAGAAGGAATTTATCACTTCCCAAATGTAATAATTTTTCATTTATCGTGACATTTTCAAATTTACTCTCGCATTTAATTGATTTAAATGAACTTGGACCGAACATGGTCTAGCCAGTTCGGACATCACACTCCTTCATCCAACTATCCCTAGCAATCTTCATTATCATCCGAATCCCAAGTAATTTGTAAGCTAGATTATGTCGAAGATATTAGTGAATAATGGAGTTGGACTTAAACAGGCAGTCAGGGGAAGGTGGAGAATTTGTTGTTGAGACGAGTCGTCGTTCTGTAAGAAATCAGAAGCAAGTTAAATCATCTTGGGGGCAAATTCTAGCAAATAAGCAACCATTATTTACATAATATATAGATATAGAAAATACCGAATTGCTATACAAAACTTTTGTTAGACACATTAAAGGATAGATTGAGTGTTGTGATCACGCAAGACCATTGTCGATGGTTCTAAAAATTTAAATGGTAAATGATTTTGTGATTTAACATCAGTTGTTATAATACTCCTCATCAAACCTTAGACTTTTGCTTGAGATTTGAGCATGAATATACATAATATGGAAAGAAGGGCCTTAAAAGAATTGAATTTAGAATTTCTTGATTTGATATTATGTAAATTTTGGTGTGGCTATTGCCATTTGTTTTAAAAGCTTAAATTGCTAAATAAAGATGTAGCTCGATATTTTATAATTCTAACACATGCCATCTTTAATCTCAACCCAAATAACACACCTTTCTTATCATGACCGGATGGAGAACTAGTTAGATACATGAAAGTTGGCTTGAGATACCACCTTCAATGTACAAGAATTACAAAAGAAAAAACATATGCTGGATTTTGTGTTTTAATTTAAGTTGAGTAAATCAATTTTAAATATAAATTTTAGATATTTGATTATACAAAGAGACATAATAACCTAAACAAATATGTGAAATTATAGCTGTAAGTGCTTCAACCGCTACCGTCTACATTATAATATTTTAAATAGTCAATAATAGAAATGAATAAAAAAGAATATTTAAATAGTTTATTCAAATGTCTTATATACGACATGTAGTTCTCGTTATGGGTGATTTAGTCATATCGTTTCTTAGCTGGGGATCCTACGTATTCAAATGGTGACAATAACATCTCTCCAACAACTATATTACAGCTGTTTCATCATAAGCTAAGGTGCTCTGCTTTTTTGGCGGGAAAGAAATAGATAATGTGCGCACATCTCCCCATAAATTTTGTCAACTTGCTATAGTGGGACAAATAGAATATGTTTCCATATCGGGTACTGAGCTCGTGCAAGGTTATAACTTACTATGGTCATAGTTCATGCGTAATTAAGAGAAATAAAAGATGGAAGACATGACTCCGTGCACAAGTCAATTCGGACTTTCATTTTCGTTTTTACTAGTAAATTTGCGACACTGACATTTGATTTCTTCTTTTTTTGGCGTGAAACTTTCAAAACCCTATTCCAACGTACAAATATTGATATTATAATCGTTTACAGTATAATATTTTTTCAAAATTAAACAGGATTTCTATTTTTTTTTTTAAATTTCTAAGTTTTCGAGGAAAAGTCAAAAAATAAAAATAATAAATGATATCGTGAGCTTTCCTCAGCAGCATTTGTCCCTATGGTCGTGATAGTAGGTAGAACTGTCTTGCCTTGTCGAGAAAGGGCGCACTGCTTGTGCTCTTGAAATGGATAAATTGACAGTGTCTCCTCTTCTTTGCGTTTTTAAAGACAAAAGCAAAGATTTTTATCCAAAACCGAACAAACAATCAGCATCGACAAAAGCAAAGATAATGCTTGTACAGTCACTCGAGAAATTATTTTCCGGAGAGATGTACTCATTCAATGATAAAAGTAGGTCTAAGTTATTTGTTGATGATGTTCTAAATACTTGTTCGTAATGAAATAACTACAAAATCAAAACTCAGGACGCAGTTGCAACTAGGGAAACCATTCTTCAAAAGATCATCGAAAGTCCGATGGAAGTACATCAACCGAGCTCTCATAGATAACACTAAGCGGCCCATTATACTTGTGATTAAGTCTCGACATGATATAATGTTGCATTTCAATGACCAAAATCAAATGGGAAATGGGACGGAAGACTAAGCTCTATGGGACGGAAGACTAAGCTCTATGTGTTCACATTTTCATCTACAGAGGCAGAGAAATCTAATTCAATCAATTATTCTACTATTGTCGTACTTGTCCAACGTAAATTAATGGGCGTTCATTGAATGTCCTCCTTTGGTCCAAATCAGCCGCCCACTAAACTTCTATTACCAAAATCTTAATCCTTCTCCATCTATATCAAACTAACAAAAAGAACATACATACAAAGACATGAAAGGTGTTGTTCAACCAATCGTTTACTCCGGATGGAAATAGTACTACAACAATCCCCTTCTAAGATTTTTTTTTTTTTTTGATTGAATCCCCTTCTAAGATTGCATGCTCAAAAAAGGAAAGTCAGTTACATATGCCCTAAACACAAACCCTAGATATCCCCCACGATGAAGCACAAGTAGTATGAAGATACAAAGCTGCATCACATGACAACCTTACATTTTTCTAAAACGGACGAGAATAAGACCAGAATAACCAAGTTCATAAAATGTCTCTTCACACCTACGTTTGTTTGTATTTGCCATTAGGTCCTAAGTGAGAGAGAATAACGAGAATAGAGAAACTTCAAGGCCCTACAAGTTTCCTAAATTGCATTTTTGTAGAAACTCTTGATACCTACGTCTCGTTAATTCACTACCAACTGTTATGGTCCCTTGACAAATGATTCTCGGCCCACAACGCACAATAGCAACCTACATTTTAACGTAATGCACTCATCGCTGATACGCTGTGGATTGTTGGTAAGCATATAATCTCATCGTCTGAAGTAATTTATGTGTCACCGATTCTCCGACTGGAAAAGTCCCTTGTCACAACAGAAAGGAAGAGCAAACTTTTTCAAATTTCAAACTTGGCGTCAACTTTGGAGAAAATAAAGTATATGTTTATTCAAATACATAGGGACTTAATTAAACTATCGATTGTTAAGAGCATATGGCCGACCAAGGCCAGTTCACATCACCGGCCAAAACCACTTTACATAACTTTTCACATTGCAGATGTATAGCTCAAATTAAATTCGCAGGAGTGAATGCGGAAGATACAGTAAAAAAAGGATCTACTCTTCCTATATAATCACTATGGTGATAATGTAAAAAAATTAAGCTACTAAAATTTGACTCAACCAATATTTCAACTCAGATTAATTTAATCGAGTTTTGATTGTGTTCAAAGAGCTTCGGTATCAATTGAAGTCAAGTTTCAATTCATAATAATTAACTCCAATGGGTTTTAGTCGAAGTAAGTAATTAATTTTAGTAATTTAGATAAATTTAGGTTTGTCAAGCTAAACTCTAGGCAAGTAAAGTTTTTGAGAGTCCGTTGCGGGCCTTCCAATATATTGACTGCCAGAAGGGACGTTCTCGGATTAAGCATTTTTTGAAAGAGAAATTGGTTAGCTAAGACGGAAATCTTGCGCATTTGGTAAAGATTTGCTTTGAGTTCAAGAAATTGTGGAACAAATATCCGCCTATTCAAAAGTTTAAGATAAGAGATGTAAATGCAACTTATTATTTGGTCCCTGTTCTACTTTCAAGGATTATAAAAACTTGCAGTTCAGTGCATGTGATAAGGACTGCAAAGAATTCTGTCCCATTTACCAGTTGATTACAAAATAATAATTCTTTAAGGTGGATCAGTACATCTGGAAATGGGTAGATGGAGATGCGTGCACTATGTTTTGTCAATCAAGCACGTGAGTTTATCCAAACCCAAAAGCTCCGGGACATTGCATGTGATAACGACTGAAAAGGGCGGCTACTTTACCCTAGACGCATTTTATTGGAGATTCATAGATAGTTTAATTTATAGGGTCGTTAATATCAACGATCAATGAATCTAATCAGACATCTGGAAGGATATAATTCTGCATTAGATACTGTATATTTTTGCAACAGTAGAAGTTAACAAACGCAACTTGTAAAGAAACAAATCATGTCAGAGGATATGGCTTTGAAAATAGACTTGCAGAGTGAGAAACTATAATATTTTTATCGTCCACTTGTTGTTAAGCCGACAGTTTCAATTGTAACCACTTACAGATCATGACTCCTGACAACCTTTGAGCACACGCTAGAATACATATAAAAATTCAACCGAATGGAATGATAAACCCAGATTCATGATGTGGACCTCATCAGGAACCCTAGGTGCTCAACGATCCAGGTGAATTTGGATGCACCCACACCCAGTCCACGAAATTAAAAAAACCCCTTGCAAACTGGGCTTTTGAAATTATCCGATTCGGGATGTAAACAAATATTCGTGAAGATATGCCTTGAAGTTCTTGAAGTTTGTCATTCTCATTCATGTGATTAACTGGAATTTTCTAATAGGGTTTTGTGATGTATCTTCTCCTTTTGACTGTGTTGTGATCTCATAAGCATGCCTACCTAAATAAGCCCACTCATTTATGCATGTACATATTGTGGAGGAAAGTAGTAACACAGATAGCTAGGTAATTATGTAACTCTCTAGTGGAAAAGACCAATTCTTCACCATATGATTCATGTCAAACAAATGTATGCGGATCGGGGTAAATGGACATGATGGTTTTGATGGAGCCATTATTTATTCAGCATATACTTTTTTTCCTCGTTTAGTTCCATGACAGTGAATCTTCAAATGGATTCGCATGCCAAGCGTCTCTGTAATTGTTTCCATTGCTAAAAAATTGGATCTTCAACGAGAGAATACTTCTCATTGGCAATGGTGAACAACAACCGCTGGCCGGCAACTAACGGCCGGAGAATAGTGGCGAAGTCTGGATACCGGCAACAAAGTCCAATGGCCTGTGACCATCGCCAGCGACCACTGACCGGCAATTGCCAAGAAGCAGCAGAGGCCAGCAACCCGCGACAGAATGGGGGGGGGGGGGGGGGGGGGGTGGTGGTGCAGCGATGGGTGGGTAGTGGAATTGAGTTTTGGTAGTTTTGGGTTTATAAAGATGTGAAATGAAATCACTATTCTAGCTATAGCTAGATAATTGACAATACATTCTTGAGAATCATTGACAAAAGAAAAACCCCGTCACCAACGCACCAAGTTTCCAGCTTCTCCCTGATAATAGCGAACTGTCCGAACACAAATTTCCGTAAAGTAGCATATTTACTTCAAGCTGCGGAACTAAGAGTTACTCCACCATAAGGATACACACTCAGGTTTCTTGGTCTATAATTAAATCATCTTCATGTGGACTCCGATCTCTATTAAATAACAAAAGTTACGGGAGTGCAAACAGCAGGTGAATCGTCCTATTACTAGATCATATAAGTTCTTTTTAATCCTTTAAAGGAACTTAGTTCGAGCCTTTATACCTGGCCTGATATGTAAATTATAACTATAGATTCGGAGTTTTCCACTTATGACTTTCGTTAGGAAGTATCAAGATCGATGGTTTTTGCTATGGATAATCACCTATTTTTTTTCTTTTTTCTTTTTTTGGTGATGAGTATATAGAATAGCAAATCTCTTGAATTTGGCTTCAATATATTATGTCTGCAAGTTCAGACTTTGGACTTTCTTGTGTTGCTTGTTAATACTGATATTTATTTTTAGAAAGCCAGAAAAAATTACTGCCATAAGTAAATGTGGATAATTTTACTTTGTATTATTAAAAAGAAAACAGTAGGCCCAATATTTTTCACAATACAAGTGAAGGTGTGAGATAAGTTATCCTCGAGAAAAAATTAATGCGGGTTGGAACATAATAGAAAGGTCGTAAACTTGTAGAACAATAATAAGAGTGAATTTTGCTCTGGTGAAAAGTTCTGTAGGCATATAACTCCCATAGTCCTATGATTAATGATTAATGATTAATCATCCTCTGCGAGACAATGTTCCTTTGCTTGTTGAGTGTTGCTAGCTTCTTAGATGAAGCACCATGCACAATTAATCTTTAAATCTATTAGGGTTACGGATATTTCACTTGAAATAATGGATTGAATATTATTTGTAAAAAATAAAGTTTGTTGTATATATATGCTTCATCATTCCTAATGATCAAAGACTTAGAAAAGTAATATGAATTCAGAAAATTTGTTTTCTAATTATTTATTTAGGTAAGTCACTAAAATCAGTTAAGTGAAACTCCAGATATAATCATATTCTAATGAGATAAAGATAACAACTTGCAATTGAGAATATGTCTCATTAGCCTTTTGTCTAGTTAGATATATTGATCCTCATAGAGAATTGAGATATATTTATCCTACTAAGATAAAATACTAAAAGAGAAAAGTTTAGTCTATTAAATTGTCTAGATACTAAAACGATACAAAGGCTATGGCAAACAACGTAATTACTGCTGTGCACCATAGGCTAAAGTGTTGGTTTTTGGGTGAAAAAGAAACAGCAGTGGATAATGTGCTCACATCTCCCAATGCATGTGGTCCTCTAACTTTGTTGCTTTCACAATAACGAGGTTATAGTTTCATCAAACGGCCCATTGGTTTGGTCAACTTTTTGGTGAAAACATAGTTTATTTTGCAATTTAGAACGTGCCTTTTATGTTCATTGATGGGAAAGATAAAGCTGTTCCACTGTCATTGCATTAAAAAAAATGTGAAGGTTTCAATATTAATTTTGCCGATATGACAGTTTGTCTGAAATATAGTAAAATAATCTTTTTATTTTTAATTGTGATTATCAAAGTGATTTATTTGTTTTAGAAGTAAGAAATGTAGATTGGCTATAAAGTAAAACAACTCAAATGATGAAGAGGAAGCGCCAAACGATCTGCAAAACCAATGCACAGCTTTTAGGTTTTCTAGGATTTAGTCACTACAAGTTTTTGTGTATATAGTTTTGTTTGAAAAGTTGATAATTCTCCGAGGGTAGTTTATCTTGAATGGATGTTTCTTGTATAGAAACGCTCTCCTAAAGATTCCTCTATTTTGTCTTGGGTTGCAAAAGATGGAAAACATCGTAAAAGTATGAAAAATAATTATTATTTTTGGATAAATCAGTACGAAAAATCGTTAAAAAGAGAGAACTTAGAGTCGCTTAACACTTGGGTTTCTTAGGCATACAAAATGTTCTATAAAGATTCTTATCCGAAATTCTATAATTGGTGGGTTGGTCTAGTAAAGTCATTGATACAGAAACAACAAATGATTGTGAGCTACGTGAGATTTTATATGGTTAATCTCTACATTTGTATACCGACCAAACAAAAAAACTCTAAATCCGTATAGCGTTGCCCAATTTAAGCAGAAAAGAAAAGAGTGAAACAGAAAAAATCCGAAAGTTTTAATTTTTTTTTAAAGTTTTGCAAAAAGCACTCAAAGCGGCAAATCTCCATAGATATTCAAGGATGTTCCATTTACATCTAAAATGTGTTAATCACGAGTAAAAATTTTGTGAAAGAATATTGCTTAGTAATACTAGGTTCCAGAAGTTTTAGAAGTTCCAACGTTTTAATTTCTAAATTTCTTCACTTTGTAATCATACGGAAGTATACTTTAATTACCTTGTGACATTACTTTCTTATCTCACTTAATGTCCAAAATTATTTTAATCTCAGGTTATCGGTAGACTTTTCTAACTTACAACAATCATACCATATTATCTAGTTGAATTCGTAAATAAATGTATTAGGGCAACGCCATCAATTTAATAGAAAAGGATAAAACTTGTTGCATTGGGTTTTACGAAGTTTTGAAGACATAGACCACGATTTTCACAGGTGATAGCTTTTCCATATCAAGTGGACTCGACGGATAAAGAGCACCAGAAAATTCTGTTGATTGCGTGCAAAATAAAGTATTACAAATTTAAAGGGCCTCACTCTAGTTCAATTAAGATTTTACAAATAAAGTTAGGATAATGACATCTTTTTACTTTTTAGAATATTCATAGTTGCATTTTGCTTTATTAAAACTTTGAAATTTTCTTTCATTCCCCATATGTGTGAATAACTTGCCCATAAATTTTGGAAAATTTCTTTCACAGTTCTATGGACGTTGTCTATAATCTATTCCATAAGGAGAATATGGCCTCCAAATTTTTTTCAGGATTCTTAATCTTTCAGCTTTTCTTGCGTGCATCGCTATGTCCTATATTGAACACTTCGATATCTTCATGAATGAGTCAAATTTTACCAAATTAGATCTTCAAGCAGAGTGAGTGAGTCATAATTTTGTCCTGAAATTTTCCCATATTGTCTTATTAGGGTTAGGACACTCGTTCATGTGCATATTATTATATAATTATCTATAGGAAGAAAACAAATAGTTATGTACGAAATAGGTGAGTATGAGATAAACAACGAAACATGAACCAAGGTAGTAGATATTTTTGCCCCCACCAGCATGAAGGGAAAATAGGACTACCAGAAGAGGTTGCAGTGCGTAAAATAGTACTCATTATGGAATCAATGAACAACAATGTTAAAGTTCATGGGGTTATTCGTATTTGTTGGAGTAGGTGAACATATCCCGTCTTTATAAAGGATCACACATGGGCACTTTGAAACCGTCCTCTTCAGTAGTATCACTACTGTCTTTTTTGGAGCTTTTTTGCGGGAACAAGGTGGTATGGTTCAGCAACCACCTCTATGGAATTATTTGGTCCCTTTTGTTATTGTACGGGACTTTAAAAAAGAGCATATGACTTCCTTTGAGGATAAGCACATGTTCTATTTTGTACTGCCCATAATACAATGGTAATTTAGGAAGTCTAGTAGTGAGAGAGAAAAACAAAGTGAATGGTCATGTATGAAATGAATTAGTATGACTAAGAAAGAAAGGATAATTCAGATAGCTTAAAAAGTGAAGCAAAATGGCATTTTAAGCTAGGTTTATATAGATATTGGGCCAAAATCTTGCTCATCCACTTTTAGAAACATGTCAGGCATGCCCAGGGCCAGAACCAAAAAATTTATAGTATGGACGCGTGGATATGCTTGTTCAACATGATATTACATGATGTTCCAAACCTCCAAAAAGTTGATGTATTATCATTTTTTGTAGTATCTATTACCGCTTGTAGAGCATTGGTTCACCTACGACACAACTTTTGATGGATGTTCACTTCTCGAGAACGTCCCTAGATTTTTTTCAATACCTATGATTTGTTGTTCTCAGGAGGAAGAGAGCGCCTTGTCCAACTGCTATAGTCTCGACGTGCGGGTAAATAGAATCCAACAGACCGAATCTGCCGCTTCGGTCTTTGTTAACTTACGGTCGGTAAAAAGAATTTTAGGTTTTGTTTATATGGAAAGTCTTTTCTTTTCCTTTCTCTCTTTATTTCTTTTTCTTTTTCTGAGGATTATGTAAATGCAATGGAAACGTCAACCTCGAATCGATATCATGAGCACACGAAATCGTTCCATCCAGGCAGGCGTCACCAAGACTTGAACCGGTAGAGGACAGATTAGCCATGATGTAGCTTGCCAACTCTCATCTGTTCTTCGATTGTCCTTTTTCAGAGAAAGCTTGGAGTCATGTTCCTAGTCCAGGCAGTTGTGCATTTGAAGGGTAATTCGTTTGTTAGGAAGTTTCTGAAGCTCGCCTATGAAGACTCTTTTCGCTACCTGGGGACTCAAAGTTTTCTTTAGCTGGTAAATTTGTTGTTTTGTGAAGTTTGAGCCGTTCTGCTAATCGGGGTTTGTATCAATTACATCAGTTTTGTGCTAATAAATGTATATAAGTAACTGAAAAATCAGTAAGTAGAAGACATCGTGTGCTTTTATACCCTTAATTCACATGGACAAACCCCTCGGGTTATCCTTGGAAGGATATAGTAGGCTTTACTGTATCCTGTTTATTCTTTGGTAAATCACAAGATGTCATTATGGGCTTGGTATATACTACTATAATCAGTGTTCCTTATAAATAAGATGTAGTGGGCTTAAAAGTAAGTAGGCAGATAAAATTGTATGCATACAACCGTGTCATAGCCACGTGACCACTGCAGGATGCCTAAGGATGGCGACCACCTCCCGATCATTGTACACAAATCTAGGATCTCACACACATTGAACAGTGCATTAGAAAAGATCAACTAAATATTTTACACGTACTAAGACGAATCATAGATGTCCATTGGAGACATAAAGTATATTTTAATAGTAATGAAGATACCCTGAAAAACTTAAATATCTTTAGGAAATTAAAGAAAAGGTCGTACAATTATTAGAAACCAAATGTAACCTTAACTTTCCTTTTTCTTATTATTATTATAAATTCTATTATTTAGGAGTTAAAAGTAGGGTTAATGCTATAAAAAGAAACTTCAAATTAGTACATTTGTAACAAATTTACTTCAAATTAATTTTATAATCATAAAAAATTCTAAATTAGTATATTTGTAATAAATTTATCGACTAACTTTTTTGATGCATGATTGAGGGAATTATGTTTTCAAAGTTGATGGCTGAAAAAACAGACTCTTCATTGTTTCAAAGTTGACGCACGATTGATTGTCTTTCTCGTAAATTTCTATAAAACCCTAGCTAGGCTTACAAATTGCATTATTTTATTGTCTTACGATAAAATTATTCTCTCCTTCGCTCATTGATGACTTATGCATTATATGGAGTACATGTCATCTGCAGCGTCATTAGACAACTTTTGCACATTTCGAGGTTTTCCTACTAATCAATAATTGATGCTGCCATCCTGCTTCTCGTACGTTTCATTCTCCACTATCCATTTGCTCATATCACGAGATAGCTTTCAAAGAATAATATCATCCCTGCAAAACTTCTTTGTTTTCAGATTTTCCTTTTCTTTATTCCATAAAAATTGATCAGTAAGCTATGGTAAAGGTGTCTAACCTGATGAGCTTTCTACGTGAAGTTTATTTATTTGTTGATATTCTCTGGTTGATACAAGTACGAATGATCATTTTGTATAATATCTTAATTTAATCTATTATCTAATTAGACAAGGGATTCCTATAATTTTGGTAACTACTACCTATAACGAATTAAATTCCACCTCTGGTTTCATTTTTACCCCGATTCTATCTTTAATTTGATTTAACAGGAATCATCACCTTGGAGAGCTCAATTAGTATTTGAAGAGGAAGAAGGCTATGATCGCAAGCACAAAAGCGGAAGTCCTATGGCAGAGTTGAGTATCAAACGGGTATTGGTCTTATGCACTTTAGGGTTCGTGCCCACCAATTGTTTGAAAGATTGCCAATACAGGTTGGATGGATTTTGCGCGCATTACGCGGAATCCCTTATCCGTTGATGAATCGATATGTTGCCTTTTTTCTTATTGGGGCATGCTTTGTGGAGAAGTTTTCAGCTTGAGGACCTTGACTCACGATGGAAGTTAGTCTTTGATGGTTCCTTGTACAATAAAAACGCCGCATAGTTGATTAGATGCTTTCTGTGTGTGCAGCCAAAAGAATAATTAATCTTTCAATGGACGAGAATGTGGGGTCCCCTTTGCCAGAAGATATCCTTGACTGGTGGTTTGCTTATTCTAAAACCACAAGTCTAGCGGACGCCTTAGAAGTTCTTGCGAAAATATCAAGAAATGCAGGCCGGCATTCGGATCTTGCTTCAAGGAGTGTCCCTGCTTTGATACTGGATCTAATTTAAGAAACTTGGAATATTTGAATTCTGAACTTCAGGTACCATCACTGAAGCTTATGAGGAACCTATGTGCTTGGAGAGTTTGTAAATGAGGATACTTTCATCAAGAAGAATGGAGTTAGGATCATTTTAACCGTCTTGAGGGCTCTGATGCACACTATTGCCTTAGATTATGGAGCCGTCAGGATAGCCCTCCAAGCTCTAGCAAGTGTCTCATGGGCTGGAGAGAGACACCAGCAAACTATTTCGGTTCAATTCTTTCCGAATGAATTTCTCATGCTTGCAAGAATTTGGAGCCAAGACATAGTTGATCCTTTGTGTATAATACCATATACTTGCCAAGATGGGAACCCTGTACACCTAGCACAGTTGTGTGGAGATCCTGGTTTGTCTTTGGTGTCAAAAAATTGCTCGGACTTCTTTAGTAGGTATGTTCCATTTTCGCTTACTTGTCTTTAGGCCACGTTCTCAATTTATTTTCCTCTCACTTTGATTGAACCTAATCATGTTCTTGTCTTCATCACATACTGTCATTTTCTCTTGTTTGACAGTTGGATTTCGAGAAGAATGGTTTAGGTTGCTTCTCTCAATAATCTGCTTAGAAGAATCACATTTACCTATAGTTTATTTGCCAAACTAGCTGTTGCTACTGCTTATGACAGCAAAGATGTCCAAATGGGCTTTGATGAGTCAAGCGTTTTTTATTAGCATCCTGTGAGAGAATAAATGATGTCACCATCTCTACCGAGTTTACATTATATGCGGATTCTTCAGAAAAGCTAGCAGGCTTGTTGATTTTTCCGAGGGAGGGCAAGTTAGGTCTTCCTACAAGGTCTGCTCATATCGATATCCTTGGTTACACGCTCACCATGCTGAGAGATATATGCGCACAGGATGGTGCACAAAGACTCATGGGAAATACAAAAGACACAACAGGCGCACTTTTTCCTCACATCTTTTGGATTCGATTCTGAATTGCTCCGTGAACTTGAGCCTCCTGCAATTATCAGAAAAGCCATTAATCAGGGTCAGCACCAAGGGAATGCAGATTCTAAACAATAGAAACACTGCCCTGACAAAGGGTTTCGGAGAGACACTGCTGCAGTCACTGGCAACTATTTGTACAGGATGAGGAGCGTGCAAGATGAGATCAGATGTAAGGATGGGTTTATTCTGCTTATGCAGCATTGTGGATGAAGATAAGCCGTTCTTGCGAGTATAGGGTATTTGGACAGTCAGAAACTTGTTTGAGGGAAATACCAAAAACCAACAAGCAGTTGCTGAATTGGAGCTTCGGAGAACTGTTAATACACTGGAGATTGCAGAGCTTGGACTTCCAGTGGAGTTGGACCAGAAGACTGGAAGACTAAAGCTTGTAAATTCTACCTGAAGATTGTCAAATGTCTATTAATCCACTTGATCAGCAAACCCTTTTCAGTAGTCCTTAAATTTTTCCATGATGTGTTTCTCTAATGTTTTAATCAACAGAAATTTGCTCCATGGTATCTTGGTGACAATTTTCGTCCCAAGACATTGAGGGGGAAAGCGAGACTAAAGAAATTTTGATGTATTAGGATGTTCTTATAATGTTTGTTTTGAAAGAGAATTCTCATTTTCACTTATAAAAATACGTTTTCAGGACTACAGGCGGTGACAATAGAGTTTTTCTCATTTTCCTTGTCTATAATAAAAATTTACTCTTACAGAAATAAAGGACCTTCCGGACCTGGAGACATAAGTAGGTCGGTGTTGTTAAGAGAAAGGGTTTGACTAAGGAAGTATAAGAAAAGTACATGTATGGTTAACAGAAGTGGTCAATTAAGAGAGGATTATGGCGATCACCGTTAGATAGTGTTGAGCAATTTCTTTCATTTACAGTTGGTAGCTATTGAGAGCATTAGTTTTCCAAGATATAGAAACTGAACGCCTTTTGCTTCTTCTAGCTGATTTCTCAGACTTTATACATGCACTGTTTTGTTATTTCAGTGTTCCTTAAATGGTGATATCTGGTTTATCTCGACTTATAACCTATGCCACTTTGTTATTTTCATTAGTTCTAGGACACTTGTGTGATGCGATCTCGTGCGTTAACGGCATAAAGGCATATCAAAGCAGAAGCATACAGTATCCACCTGGCAGGGTCATACTTATAGAATGCTCTCTATGGTAGTGCGCTAATCAGGATGAATTTATCTAAGAGCTCTACGCAGAAGAAGACTTTCCCTTAGCGGGGGCAACTCCACTGGTTGGGCTGCCTTTGATCTATAGCATTGACAAGGACATGCTCTTGAATCTGAAATTCAACATAATCCTTTCCACCAATATCAACAGCAATTGTCTCGCCGAACCCCTGTCAAAAATTTGGGGGAACAATAACTCTTATAAGAAGCCTTTCTTGGCAGTTCTTTCGTCTTCTATAGATTTTCCAGGTTTGGCACACAATGGAAATATAGAGCAACAACTGCTTTCTAATGATTCCAATAAGGTACAAGGTACCCGTAAGAATTTGATACAAGAGAGCCCATGTCACGCCCCGAACCTCGAGCGCGCGCGCAACCCTTGGTGGTCGATAGAATTTCGCGATGTTCCCGGGACTCGTCGCCGACCCTTTTTATTTTATTGCACATGCGGAAGCGAATTAACTAATCCCCGACAACAACATACATGGGATAGAAAAGCGGGACAACCGTTTCGAATCAAATACACTTTTATAAACACTTCAAGCTTATACATAAGGTCTATGTCATAAAGAACTATCGAGCCACCTATGCTTCGACCCTTCCGCTTCAAGCTCCCGGCTCTTCACACTAGGGACCTGAAAAATGGTTATTCAATAACCAAAGTGAGATATAAATCTCGGCGAGTTCCACCCCTAAGCCCCGGTTAGTACACCAACTCAACTCAGGGTATCTATCCAGAACTACCCCACCACAAGCAACAACCAACGGTCGATTCGCATACAACCTTACATGTTATGCTATACCCTGCACACTATAATTCAACACGATACACGCAATGCACATGGCCATTAGATGATACATTTCATCAATCACATACGAGTCGCATCGCAAGCGATCTCACCTGGCCATTGCCACGCCATGCACGTTATCGAGTCATGCATGCGTGCCATAAACAATGTGCTTAACTCCGCATGATCGAAATCACAAATGCCATGATTCTCATGCATTCTTGCACATTATCACAGTTCATAAACACAATGCATATATTCAATGCATACAACCATTGAAATGCCTTACTCATCTCGATCAATCACATGGGTCTCGATTATAAGACCAAATCGTTATGACACGTCACATTCCGTGCCACACAATTTCGTCCCATAATCCGGCGCATCAATAACACTCGGCATGCGTTCCAATTGTTAATCATCGCCACACATGGGCATAGCCTACTCCCGGTTCGGCTATCTGCGGCGTTTAACCAGGCATCGTCTCCCCCGTTGAGCACGGCCGTCACTACGTCGACGGCATTCCCGAAGGAGCATCGGTCCAGTCGGCCCAGCCTCTCTGCGACCGGCATCCATTGCGCGGGCATCCCATATAGGGGCACGTCTAGCTCAACACTCAGACGGTTCCTCATTAGTCAACACACGACAATTCATTATCGGCCCGGGATACTTTGCATTTCACTCAAATGCCTTGATTAAAATAGTAATCCCGGCCTCTTTTCTTCGTATTAAAAACATCCGCGAAAGTAGTCGTGCGTGGGTACACGTCAATTCGAACCGAAAACCGATACTTTCCTTTTTCAAACCCCATTTGTTTGATATAATGCGAAAATCCATTTTCGGTGTCCAAACCCGACACCGGGATTTTTTCGAATAAAATCCAATTTTCCAATCACCACACAATTGCACAAATCATCATTCAATTCATGCAGATGTTTATCCAATAACACATCCAATCACTTCATAGGATTAAACCCACATGAAATTAGAAACTTTTCGTCCTCGGGTGAACAGTGTTTTGTGAACAGTAACTCGTGAACAGTGTCGAGTGAACAGTAATTTCCAGAATTTAATAAATGATAATTTAAACTCAAAAATAATTAAAAACATTAATTAAAACAATCAAACAATTAATTAAGCAAAACAAGCTTAATTAAACACATAGGCACAATTAAGCAAATAAAGCAAAATTAAGCTAAACTAATTTAATCCATCCATCTAACCACCTATCTTAGAGCTAATACAACTTAATTTAATCACCTAAACTAGAATTAAATCTAACTAAACCAACTCTAAGCAAGTTTAGGCACTAATCGAAGGATTAGGAGCTAAACTCACCCGTTAAGCGTGCCGGAGGCACCGACGCGGCGGCGGCGGCGACGGTGGCTACGCACCGAGACCTCTACAACGATAATCCAAGGCGTTCCCAAGCTCAACACAGCAACCACAGCTCGGACTCCCACGAAAACACGAAAAACAAATTGACCTGCGGAGGAGAAAGTGAGTTGAACGGCTTGGCGAGCTCCGGCGAGGGGTTGGTCGACAACCGGAGGCTCCCGGGGTCTTGGGAATCTTGTGGGTGGCTGGGATGGGCAAAGGAACGGCTGGAATGGGAGAAAACGGGCTGCAAAGTCGAAACAGTCCAGCGGGCGGGCCGATGGACCGGCGGCGGCGGCTTGCGACGGCCGTACAGGACGGACGGCGACTCCTTTCGGGACGAAATTAGGCTCGTTGGAACGTTCTATCTCTCACGGTCACGGTGGTAGGTGGTTCGTTCTCGATTCAACCGGGAGGACCACTTTTGACTCGATTCTTCACCGAAGGGTCGGTGGGCGTAAACCGGAGGAAGAAGAAAATGGAGGAGAGAGAGGCTTCGACCGGTTTGGGGCCGAATGAGGGAGAGAGAGAGTGATGGGAGGGCTTTCAAGACCCCAATAAATGCTTGCTTCAAGTCCCCATGCCATGACATCATCTTCTCTCTCTTCCTTTGCTTTATCCACATGCTTTTAAGGGCGATTTGGTCATTTCCACCTTGCACAAATTACACATCTGACCTTGGGCTGAAATTGGTGGATGGGCCTAAGAAATGGGCTTGTCCATGAATAGGAGTGGGCTTGGAAATTAATTGGGCTAAATTGGGCTCAAAGTTAGACCATGGGCTTTGAAAGATGAATAGTTGGTTTGGCCCAATGGGCTCATTTGCTTGACTTAAGCCCATTTGGTGGCTGTCCCAACTTGGGCCTAAGGCCCACACGGCTTGGCCCCCCACGTCCTCACGGGCTTGCTTCCTCGTCCGAAAATCCCTTTTTCAATTACTCGGCTTAACCTGGTTTTGTCGATTGTTTGATGTAGTTTCATCCAAAGTCCGTCCCAGACATTCCCGATAATTCGAAGTCAAATACTAAGTTCTCTTGCCATGTCAATTTCGCCCTAATGTCATTTTGGTTACAACTCAGACTGACAGGCGGCTCCGAGGATTCACGCGTAATCGACTCGTGCCAAACCACGTTCAAGACATCTCGACGCATGGACGTCCTTGACTGCATGAGATTACGGAGGATAGATTCTTATTTCAAAGTACACGATCCCTGAAGATCGACATAGGGTCGTTCGAGGGTTCGATAATAGTAAACGGAATCACCCGTCGTTCCATTATGTTCTGCCTTGAATCGACTTCTAGTCGTCCTTAGAATCGGCCTGCCTATCTACAGGATCATTCTCACGCAAGTCTCACGGTCAAGTCGTTTTCCCAGTCGAGTTCTTTAGTCGTACGGGTTCGTCCTTCTCGAATTCTTACCATGATGAGTTAATGAGGAACAAAGATTTTTCTCCAGAAAAGATGGTTCAATCATCCATTTTGCCAAGGATGTTCCATCCTGGAAAGAACATTAGAGCCTCGAGAATATTTACAATAGCAGATGCTAAAAGCGAGATGGGGATCCGACTTTACCTAGCCATGAAATGCATAATTTAGGAGGACTTCCACGATCTCTCCTAAAGAGAAGATTCTGTTGCAATAACTTTGTACATGTAATCTTGTTGTGGTTCATTTTCTTATTATGATTTTAGTGGCATATATATAGATTTTTATTACAGCCCAATTAAAATCCAAAAAGAATAACATATAAATCGCGCCTAATTGTGTTTGACTACCCGCTTATAACTTTCTTTATCTCATTATGTATTTCATCTAAAGTCAAATGATTGAACATTCATTTTATCCTGAAAGACCACAAACTAAATAAATAACCTACATCCGTATTTTCCAACCAATTTTATCTTTCATCTTTTCATTTTTTCCGTTTATTTTTATTTAATTTTTAGTATTTATTTCTTTTTCATTTCCCTTTCTCAGTCCGTATCTGATGCGTGGGCCTCTAAAATCTCTTTCTGCCTTCCTTTATTCTCCTTCTACGTCCAAACATTTAGCACTCACTGATCAATCACGCGAAGATCTTCATGGACACAGGCGAAGAACAGCGCAGCGCAAACATGCTTTACTCCATCGTCATAGACCTCCGACCACCACAGGACTCACACCCACGCTCGCCAATCACCACGCGAACACACCCAAATAAACGAAACTCAAAGACAAAAAAAAAAAAAAAAAAAAAAAAAAAATCTAGGAAAAGGTCTTTCTTTCCTTCTGCGGATTCATATACTTAAGACTTTGAAAGAGCTAAAACAACGTGCGAGAGAGCATATGTTAGGACCGGGTATACAGAACGATGAGAATCTCTCTCTTAATTCGAATAGAGGTCAAGGCCTCTGTTTCCTTCGTAAGCGATAGAAACAGAGCGAATGGAAATTACCATGGTGATTTGGATTTCTAGCCTCGCCCGGTGAGCAGATCGGCGAATGGAGGTCCTAGACGTGTCAGCAATGAAGATGGGCACGGGCCAAGGAGCTCCGAATGGAACAGAGTACTTAAAACTTCCCACCAGAAAACAGGGCAGAAAAGAGGAGTTTCGGCGCGGCCACGGCAGATTTCTGGCGATTGAGAACGACGAAGAACACATGTGAATGAGAGAAATCAGTGATAATCTTTCATTAGCTCTCGGCTCCTCCCAAAATCATGCTCTGTTTTTAGATCCACGTGTAATTAAAATCCGGGGAATTGTTATACACGTGCAATTTAAATCAAAGTACAATTTTTTGGGGAAAAATTCGGGGGCAGACAACAATTCGTGGTTAATTCGGAGATTGACAACAAATTATTTTTCAGAATCACTCGTCCGAGTAAGCACTCAACGGTCACAACGGTCACAATGGCCAGGCAGTCGCTACTTGCCCTAATATTTCCTAATTTGAAACTCTCGTATCTCACCAATGATCCGCTCAGAATTTTCATCTTCTTCAATTAATTCCTAATATTTCCTAATTTGCAATCGCACCAGCTTTCTTCTTCCCCTCCCTCTCACCCCTTCTTCAACGTTCTCTCTCTGTGAAAACCCACGATCATCGTCTTTTCGTCTTCTCATCTCTCCATCACTTGGCGATAATGGGGTACCAAAGTTTTCCAGCGGCGACGGTCTATTTTCGGTCTGCAAACCGTCTTTCAAAGGGGGAGAGAAAGACGAAGTTCGATTTCTCATCTCTTCATCTCTTGGCGGACGCAGCTTCAATGGTCTCCGAGGGAAAGCTAAGTCTCGCGGCTCCCTTCTTGGATCGTGATGATGAGAAGAAGGTCGCTGTCATGAGCACCAATAATTTTGGGTCAATCGGGGTTGGATGGACCGTTAAGAAGAAGAGATCACCGCGAGCGCGAAGGCTGATAATGCACGCCCAGAAGTCAAGTTCTGATCCATTTGTCGTTGTCCAAGAAAACAAGCAAGAGCCTTCAAGAGTTGTCGCTGAGCACAGCAAGAAGCGTTCACGCACATTCGATTCCTCCGAAACCCAAGAATTGGGTAGAGTTTCCAAGAAACCCAAGAAAGCTCCCAAGATGGATCTCGCTACTCTAATCGGACCAAGTGAATTGCCAACAAAGTACATGGACAAAATACAGGAAATGCATGGTCAAGATGTGACACTCGTGGTGGAGAAGACACTTACTGCCACAGACATGAGCCGCGGCCAAAGTAGGCTCTCTATACCCAACAAGCAGATAAGGCAAGGTTTCTTGAGCGAAGAAGAGATCCGAATCCTAAATAGGAAGGAGGGCATTAAGGTTTCCCTCATTGAGCCGTGTCTCGAGGTTTCTCATGGATTACGACTCAAGAAGTGGAATTACACGAGCAATAATTTTTCTTATATGCTGACGGAGAGGTGGAATGCAGTTGCGCATCCTTACACACGGAATGAACTCATGGAGGATGTCGTCATTCAGCTTTGGTCCTTCAGGGTAGATGGCAGCCTTTGGTTTTGCCTCAGGAAAGTTGAAGCACCAACAAGGCAATGGAAAGGATGGATGTGATCTTCCTCCTATTTCGTGAAGAGAAAAATCATGATATTTCTCTAAGTTCACTACGGTACATAACTAGTTAGCTTCACTCTTCTTATACTTTTTTAAAAATCTCGATGTCTAGGTAATTTCATTTTTTTCTTGTTATTTCGGGACCGCTATTGGCGTCTCGATGAATTTAGGAAATGATAGGAATTGGCGTAATCCTCATAGATCAACAGTGGTTGATCATGAGTTTTTTTATGGAGTTTTTTGTTGCTCTCGAGTTTTTCTTTTTTTGTATTTTCGGTTGGATTTTGCACTAGAAAGTGTATATGGTACTATGGAATCAATGATCATTGGAATGGCTATAGACACTAAAGTGTCGATTTTTCCATATTGAGATCTTTTGAAAATTTTAGCTATTTTTCATATGCCAATGGATGTCGTTGTTAAAGAAACATGAACGGTAAAGAACTCAAAGTCATTAAGATGACAACGTAGTGAGTCAATAGATAAAAAGGGTATTTTTAGTCAATCACAAGTTTGATTGACACCCACCTAATTTCAGAACTCTTGACCGGCAAATTAAAAAAAATCCATTTGAAATAATACATCCACTCATCAATGGACTCATATAAATGCACCAACCAGAACAGACAATACATTATCAAACGCTCTTAAACTATGAAGGTATTAACTTGTCACAAACCAAACCACCTAGACCATATAAATGAAACATGGCATCAACATGCCAATCTTTCCTATGAAATATGTCCAAACATGCCACCATCAATGTGGTAATACATAATAGAAACTGCCATGAACCTTGTGAAGGATGTAAAGTCATTGTCTATGTCTCTTAGTATTCACGTGATCAAATTAGCTAACTGAGCTCAAAGGAGTAACAAAAACTCCGACTGTATATAGGCTACGAAATGCCATGTTGACTATGGTTAAAACCCTTTAAAATTACCTAGGCTTTTCCACGGGTAGAGTCGTCTAAATATCTATTTATGGAGAGTACACCAGAAGCTGTCTTCAAGCATCCAAAATTGGAAAATCAGTAATTCATGAGAGATAAACCACTAGAACACACATTGGAAGTGTCTAAAATCCTTTGGCTCAGAGAAGACTAGTAGCAGCATCAACTTACGGGTTTATGATGCTTTTCCTTTTCTGAGTATTTAAGCTTGTTCTTTCTTTGGGAACCTCGGGTATGGGACTCAGTAACTCTGCTTCTTTCTGGTGTAGCGACACCACGGCTTGAGCTTTTGCTACAACCAATGCATCGTCATTTCCTGCAGGACATATCATCTTTATTGCTCCACAATCTGCCAAAGAAGAAGTTAATAAGTTATCAACATTTAGGCAGCACCAGAGATGGACAAAACAAGTATGCCTGAAACAAAGGGCAAGAATGCCTGGAACAAATGCTTGATAGAAACATTATGGGTAGGCATTCTATCTCAAGATAGTAGCCCAAGATCTTGATATCTCCGAATTTTTCAAAGTAGATATCCCTCTCCTTCTCAATAGTATCCACTGATGGCTTCAACTCTATTATATAATTTTTGTTGCCAGTGCCAGAAATTACCCAACTTGCTCAACTACTTCTCACTTTAGTACCTCTTCAGCATATGTCGAACCTACACTAGCAACGGTTCCAGAGGTCTTGGCTAATTGGTAAGTCAAGCTTGCAGATGGATCGACCTGACGCAGAGCCTCTTTACCCTCCTTGGAAGCCCTATCTCCAACAACAAAAGATGTGCATCTAACAAAACTAAAACAACATCAATTTCAATTTTTATCCATTAAGAAAAATGAACAAGCATTGCATAAGTGACTAACCACATAGGAAGCCCCTCTTTATCCCCTTGATCGTGGAATAAATCTAGCAACCTAGCATTCGCTGTTTAGCATACCACAAGAGCTGTTACGACCGGAATGTTAAGTGATTGAGACATTTGATCAAACAGTTCAGCTGCAAGCCCTTGGTTCAGGGCATTGCCAATACAAATGAAGAACAAAACACAGAGAACCAACTGCTGCGCATCTCTCTCTCAGGTTAATCTGTCCGTGTGAGCGCGTGATGAAGTGAAAGAGGAGAGATTCAACACGAAACAAGAAGGCGGGACGTGCGAGCGAGACTTCCATGTTTGGGAGAGTCTTCTAGAGGTGGTGAAGAAACACAACATTCTCTCTGCCATATGGAAAGGCGGGATAGGGGTTGTGGAAATTGTGAAAAACTATTTCTAAAATTACTTATTCGACTTTATCTTTTTAAATTTATTATTGTCGATTATCACCAATTCATGCCTAAAATAGTCATTTAATAAATAAAACTTCGAATGAATTATTCTCACAAAGCTTTTTCTCAGTTCATGTCAAAATACTACGAGTTTCAAATAAATTGTGCCCCTTCGCGTTTAACTATATGTAAGGGAAATATTTTTTTGTGATTTTCATAAGAGACAAGGATAGTGTAGTAAATTCGGCTTGCTAACGTGCCCGGTCTCCACCGTTTCTTCACAAGCCCATGAAGATAAAGAAGAAAATGGTGGGCCCGGTGGAAATCTGTTCTTCATGTTTTCCTCCCCTAAACTTTCTCAAATTCTTTTCAGATGGCCGTTTCTCACATTTTCTGCCAATTTCCCTTCTCCCTCCGTGCTTCGTCCATCCAGACAGAGCGTTATTTAGAGCGTGTGAGAACGAGATAGATGTGAGTTATCTTAAGGAGGCCCAAAGAAGTGAGGCAAAAGGTGAAATAAATATATGCGGGCAAACTCATTTTACAAAATAAACAAGGAATTTTCTGGTATTTAATACCCAGCGTATATAATTGCGGGTCGATCCTTACCAAAAGAAATTTCTAGGGCAGATATTAGTGTCTGGTAACAAATGTTACGATAAAAAAAATTATCATGGATTTTTCATTGGTTAAAGCGAAAAGGGGTTAAAAACCACAGATACAACCGTTGGAACTCGCTAGAAGGTACTTTTCGAGGGATGATGGAAGTGCCTCTAAGTTATTGACGGTTCCAAGCACCACCATTACTTCCTTCTCATCAGACCTCAACTATCATTTTCACAATTTCATTAATCATTTTTCAGATAAACCTTCACCTAAACAGATGAGTCAAATCAATTTTAGGTCGGATTATAAATGGTCATTAATCCATGAACTCGTTTATGATCCATTTATCTGTGAAGTAAATTTTTTGATTCATACCTAATTTGACTTGACTCGACTCGACTCATCCACTATGAATTCAAGGTAGGGAAAATGCGATCCTTTATCCATGGTTGACTTGGGGATTGGGATTACCCAAAAAAACAAATAAATAAAAGAACAAAAGGAATTGCCCTACATAATTTAGTTAATCTGACTCGATATCGTTGATATCTAATTTTTAGTTGATGTGTAAATAAAGGTAAAATCTTAAGTTTAAGGTTTCCGATTGTGACGAAACCCTTTTCTTAAGCAAAAAGTGTCTTTTTTTTTTTTCATTTCTTTTTCATTGATCCTTCATTTGTAAGTAACTTCTAAATCATTTTCATCGAAAACTCGAAAAGTCAAAAGTTGACTTTTTAGTTGACCAAAAACGCCAACCATGAATCAAAATTTGGCTTTTTGTACAAAAAGTTTCCAAATAATCCCAATTTCACTTTGGCCATAAAATATTTTGAAAAAAAAAAAACAAAGTTTTGGCCACAAATAGACATTTTAGTGATTTGATCAAAAAAATTAAAAATGTGAAAATTCACAAATCATCGCATTTCCTTCTCTCTCCGCTGAGATTGCGCATGTCAGGCTAGTAAAGGGATGCCCCTATGAAATATAATTATTAAATTTATGGATTTTGATAAGATGCGAACCTAAAATTGATTGAGATGATAAAAAAATCTAATTGTTTGTACTTGATCTGTGAGGAATCAAACGTTTGCTGAATGCTTAATCACACACTAATCAAGGATCAAATTCGAAAATGGTTCTCTTAAGGTGTTCTTGTAACTCAGACATGAACTTCTTACTTGCTTTGCCGACAAGGTATTACATAGGATTTACATCATGTGAAGATAACACACAAAAAAGCTGGTCAATAAAGAAAGAGAATTTCAAAATTCATGGATGAGGTCGATTGTAATTAACGAAGAAATGTCATATTTCCTAAATCTAGGTTACTGAATTGGTATACTAAATTAAATGTGACTAAAAGTTATTGGATACTTACTTTACTGCTCACTTTCAATCTGACATAAATTTTGTAGATTGATTTTACATATCTAGTATTGATTGGATGTAACAATATCACGCGAGAGACATAATAGTAGATATATGTCATTTTGATTATATTCAATGTCATTTCTAGGACTCGTGTTTTGCTCTGTCCCTTTCCTCTAACCACTCTCCTAAGGTGGTTAATTATCACTATTTAAATATACCATCGAGGCTGGGCGAGGATCACGTCGCTCTACTGAACTCCGATGCCCTCCATCTCATTCTTCAACTTCTTCACATATACCCTGCCCGAGGCCTCCGACTCCACCGAATCAGCTGCGGTTGTCTACTCCGAGTAGATTGACCGAGCCAAGTCGTTTCTCTTGAACGTGTCGGGCAATGAGGCGGAGAGTCGTTCTCATATTGTGTGTGGCTGTGGCATCGGTTTCTTCTTGCTAATCTAATGTGGAACTCCTCAGTTATGTTCTTTTATTGGAGGAATGCAAACTTATCAGTAGGTAGATTATGCTAAAGGTTCCTTAATTATGGGCGAGCTGCATTTAAAGACTTTGAATTGATAAAGGTTTGATGCACCATTGTAGGGATTTCCCACTTATACCCTAGGCGAGCCCACTCAGCCACACAGTATATATGACATAGGCTGTGAAAATAGACCACCTGTCATAATTTCAAAGAGCAATAAAACTTAGAAATGAACATGATTTCAAGATAAAATCACTAGTCCGGTTCTCTATTTTTAAGGTATACAGAATAAGTTTCATGTATAAAAAAATGAAGAATTTGTTCTAATGAATATATTTTATATTTCAGGTGGAATGGAACTATTCACTCCTAACACAACCCATTTTCTCATGCCACCGGTGGAGGAAAGAGTGATCCCTTGACTTTTCTTGTTTCTCCTCTTTTTTGATTTTTTTTTTCCTTTTTGGTGGCTCTATTTCCATACAGAAAATATTAAAGTACACACCTTTGTCAGTGTACTTTAGGAGCATATCCTCCGGATGAGATAAATTTTCACATTTAAATTTGTAATTATCACTCATCGATAAAATCAACGTGAACCCCGATTCTTGAATATCAACTCCTCAAGGTTTCATCTTGATTCTTAAACCGATATGTAATTCACCTGTAATCAGTAATTACGGCTATCAATGGATTATAATGGTGGCAAACAAATTTAAAAGCGAAGAAAATTGGAAACATGATTAGAGAGGAAAACAGAATCTAATCATAAGGCTCCGTTGAATGAGGTCGATATGCGACAAGACAGCATTTAAACTTTACAGAAAAGGGAGGCGCACATACCCTGTTCGGATTCTCCCAAATCTAGCATGTGTCGCAATATAGATTTTATCGTGAATTATCTAGAAATTCCCACCAGAATTAATTATGAGGGTTGGAGCTAGAAATGTTAAACGGGTGGGTCGGGTCGGGTTTAGATAATGTCATTAATGATTCGACTCAAATTGATCCATTAACCTATTTATGACTCATTTATGCTTAATATAAATTTTCCGACTCATACCTGACCTAACACATACCCGACTCATTTAACTAAACTTAAAAAAACTTATTTCTTATATATATTTTAAAAAAATGGCATTACTAAAATATTTTTATACAACACAAATTTAATGGACAATTTTTATAAATTTTAAAATAATTATTTTAAAAAATCGAATTTTAATTATTTTTTTATATTTTTAAAATTAAAATTTTAATTATTTTTTTAAAATATAATTTTATTTTTTATTTTTTATTTTTTGTTCTTCTTCTTCTTTGGCCGGCGGCCGGCCATAGGCGAGCCTCGAGCTTGCCGGATCCGCGAGCTCGAGCTCGCCCCTCGCTGATCCGCGAGGCTTGAGCCACGCCCCGACGTCGGCGAGCCTTGCTTGACGGAGAGCTTGAGGCTCTTTGAAGAAAAAAAAATGAAAGTAAATTAAAATAAAAAAATAATTACAATTTTGGTTTTTATAAAAAAAGTATTTTTATAAAGTTAAATAAAGAAGAGAGGGTCTCTCTAAATGGGTTCATTTTTAATGAATTGATAAATGGATCTTAAATGGGTGCTCTCAAACCCATTTAAGACACATTTATCTCAGCCTCTTTATTTTTAGAACCCATTATGGGTGCTTTGGAAAATAAGACTTGACCCATTAACAACTCATTTAACTAGAAATGGGTCTATAAATGGATCAATGACACATTTTAACATTTCTAGTTGGAGCCCATGGGCTCGCCCCGTCACCTCCTCCATCGCGACGCAGCGAGCATTTGCCGTCTTGCAGCCATCGAGCACCTGCTGGACAAGTCGGTGCCGCACGTGTTGTGACGATGGATCGCGACGCTGGTGGTGGCGTGCGTGTACCTCCTCCGGGTCTACTTCGTGTAGGCTTCTACATCGTGACGCATGCTTTTGGCAATTTCATGCTGAACCTGCTCATCGGCTTTCTCTCCCCTCAGGTCGACTCGGAGCTCTAGGAACTCGCTAATTGTACCGGCCCATCTCTCCCCATCAGCGACTCTGACAAATCCAGGCCCTTTGTCCACCGCCTCCCTGAGTTCAACTGTTGGTAGGTTTACGGTTGGGATCGGTTTGCATTAAATTTTCGATGGGTAGTTGCAATCAGCTATCAATTGGATTTTGTGGATTTGATTTGCGTCATTTCAGGGGTGGAAGTTGGAATTGTGTTTTCCTGGTATTCTGAATTGGAGGTATTTTAGGGGTGGAGGGACTCGTTGTAGTTGACGATTTGTGCCTTTTAGTTTGGATGACTTGGGAGAAAGACTGTATGGATTGAAATGGTGAGAGATTGGAGAAGTCTTTTTAACATTTAGGGAGTGTTTTTGTGATGCTTTTCATTTGAAGATTGATCGTATTTCAGGGTGAATTGATTTGGCGGCACTTCGGCATTGATTGTCACGATTTGCTATTGATTGGATTTGGTGGAATTGATCCGCTTCATTTCGGGGAGGAAAGATGGAATTGTGTGTTCCCAGTATTCTAACTTCACACCTCTTAAAAACAATGCTTTGGAACTTTAGCTCAATTTTATCATAAAGCATTGCATCCATTACATAATTTAAACACCCAATAGAAGAACGAAAAGATAGAAAGATTCATGAGTAGAAAGTTGTAATTTTGCATAAAATGATCATAAGATAATTTTCGGGAAACATATTGCCATATTGAACTCGAAACTGCATGACAAATATAATTCATGCACTTTGAGTTCGACTGATCACATCTCCTTTTCACTAGGAGGTGAGACCACCACACTCCAGCATTTATCTGCAAAGTGGCTGCTAATAGTCAATTAGCCACAATCATTATTCCCATATTTTCACTGGAATTTTATCACTTGTAAGGCGCTCATCATATAATCTCTACTCCACGAGAAATCAAGAGCGTGGCCTGTAGTAGCCATAGGCTCCATAGAAGGTCTGTGCGAAAGTAAGCACAAGCAAAATGAAAGCAGCAATTAAGGAAATGATTGACCAAGGATTGCTGAAGTACTCAAGCTTGAGACTAGCTATCCAGCGATGCCAATTGTGGCTGGAGTAAGTGTTCACCTCCTCAGTCACTTTATAGAGATAGCTGTCATAGATCTCGAAGTTCACCTCCTTGGAAAGCTGGTTGAAGAGGTTAGCGACCTCAGCGTCGCTCCCAAGCCGGTGCTCGATGATCCCGCAATCGTGGAGGTGTCCCACGTCCTCAGGGGAATTAATCAAGTTGACCTGAAGATTATGTATGAGGTGATGAAATTGTTGTAATTGATGTGACATTGCTCGAAGGCTATCAAGTTAAGGAAGAGCAACCTCGTTCCATCGTGAATCAAAAGCTGGGGGATCGTGAGGGTCCCGCCCTTGAATTTGATTTCCCATAACATGTTCGTCTCCCCTTTTCTAAACTTAATCCCGCCTTTCCGAAGCTCTATCACACAGGGGATGTGTTGTTGATGCTTTGGCTTTTGCTGCAACTCCCACACCCGCCTCTGCTCCCGCCACTGCTCCCACCTCTGCTCTCGCTTTCGCTCTTGCCTCCACTTCCGCATCGGCTCCCGCATCCACTCCTGCTCCGGCTTCAACTCCGGCTCTGGCTCCTGCTCCTGCTCCTGCTCCAGTTCCCGCTCCAGCTCCCGCTCCCACTCCAGCTCTCGCTTCGGCTCTCGCTCCTGCTCCAGCTCTTGCTTTAGGCCTGCGTACCAGAGGCTCCGCCGGAACAATTCAAGGCAAGAGAACCTGTCTTCCCTGAGTAATGGGTCGAATTCCAGCCTGCCGATACTAATGGAGTAAAGCATTTTCTTTGTAGGCGTCAGAGGGTAGAAGAATTGATGTGCCAGCTTGGCCAAGAGACCCGTCTGGTCAGGTTGGCTGCACAGGATGAAGAAGAGCTGCTCGAGTATGAAGAGCGGGATCTGATTCTCAAGCATGATCATGTCCCGTCGGATTATGTGCGCCAATCCCTTAAATGAGAAGATGGGGTCATTTGGATGGTAGCCGAGTTCATTGAAACCCACGGAGAATCCCCAAAACAACTCGATCACAAAGCACCCGTCGAGAACCATCATCTCTGCGAATTCGTCGCTACTCATATTTATCTTCCCCTCGTAGCAAGCGCGAGCTCTCTCCTCAACCTTCTTCACCGAGTCTAGATAGGGTACTATCTCGTAATTGTTGGTCCGCCTGAGCATGCGGTGGAGGCAGCGCCACTTGTGCCCCTCCATCTGGCGGAGGTGCTTTTTATCGTGGTAGTACGGACCGACCGAGCGAGACGACCTGGGGGAAGTAGGCGTTGTCCTTGTCATCCTTGAGGTAGTGCGGGATCTGGTAACTGGAGAGCTTTTGCCATGGGCGTGCCTTGTTGTCCTGGCCAGCTTGCTTGAGCTTCTCTTTGATGGAGATGATCCACAAGGACTCAGGTGGCCCGGGCTCATCTTCGGGCCCATCGTCGACATCTTCGATGACCCACAGGGACACGGGTGGCCTAGGCTCATCTTTGGCCCTGTCGTCGACCCACAAGGACTCGCCTGGCGGCTGATCCTCGTGTCTTTGAGGCTGTTGTTGGTGCTGGTGGTCAATTATAGATTCTGTGGATTCGGCCCCGTCGTTGACCCCAATTCGGTGATCCTCGGGCGGTTCTTGCTGAGCCTTTTGGGGTGGGGATTCCCCAGTTTGTCCGCAGAGCATGGCAATAAAAACACGCTTCCTCGACCGGGACAGCCATTTGCGGCCTTCATCGAAAATTGAAACCATTTCTCGTGTAGAATTGGTCTATGTTTCACTGCCTCTGCGTTTCTTGGGTTTCACAAAGCAGAGTTGGTACTCTAATATAGGGTGTTGTTGGAACAAAGGAGAGATTATTCCAACTTCGCTATTCAAAACGAGTTATATAATATCCTAAGGGAGATAAACAATGCGGCTCACCTTGCCTATGCTACAAGGTACAATTATTGGATTTGCTTTGAATCGGACACTTCATGCTCCACGTGAAACAAGTATATACAGTTCCTCTGCTCCATCACAGAGAATGGTTGGGTTTTAATTTTGCCCCGCTTAGCCTTTTAATTAGATTTTCATAAGCCGATATAATTTAATTATCCAAATATAGTGGCATTTTGCATCTTGCATGCACTTTTAATCAGATTTTTAAAATTAATGTTGTGATTTACCTTGTCCAATGAACTTGGGTTGAGAGAAGAAGTTGGTTAAGGAGAGGAGGGAGTCTCCATTCTCCATAACCCATCACCTTTTTGCCAAGCTAGCAATGACATGTGATTTGAGAGTTTCATTCCCCACTTTTTCAAGCGACGCTAGAGGTGGAGACGTTTAGTTTCATGTGTAGGATTCGATTCCTATATTTTACAAAAAGGCAGGGGTAAAAATTTGAAAGTGGATTGAAAGTTAAAGTAGGACAAATAAAAAAAGAAAAAGAAAATAAAGAGCTAGCTTGGTTTAAATTATCCTGCAATTTCGAAGAAGCTTTGAAGGGAATTTCGGCGACAAGAGTAGAATGCGGGACACCACTCTCAACGTTAACTTGGGAGGCTTCAAAATGAAGCTTTGAAGGAATGATTTTTTAGTGTGAGGCACACCACTTAAAGATTGTCTTCACTCTTTTGAGGGCAATATAGCCTCTTAATGAACAATGTCGTGACCCTCGCCCTTGTATAATCATATATTATATCTTTAACTTAATAATTGTATTTCTAAATAAATCATTGAAGTATAAATAGTAGACAATATCATAAATAACTTATGCGGAGCATTGAAATCATTAATCAGGATCGACTATTAAAGTGGTGATTGTTTTGTTCTCTCTTATTCTTATTATAGCTATTTTTTAGGAACTTTGATGCTATTCGTTGCTTATTAGTTATAGCATTTGTTGTTTATAAAATCAAACAATGTAATAAGCCTTGCATTACTTAAACTAGTCAACATATAGTGTTGTGGAAATGCTGCTTATTGGGATGGATATAAACATTAACGTGTCAATTTTTCAAGATTGAGATTGAAGTTTTGATTAGTTGAATTCCTTAGTGCGCTTTGAACTTACTGCCTCGATGAATGCGGTCAACTTTCATATTTATTGGTTTCCCAAACGTGAAAATGACTCGGAACATACAAAATAATAATAATAATAATAAGCTAATACTTTTCGCGGTCAAGTTCATTGCAACAAAATATGCTTTACCTCGCATGAGGTCAAAAGACATAAAAGAGAAAGTCTCAATTGCATGTTTGATGTTTGTGACCATTTGGGTTGACATAAAACAAGTATTCCAGTTCATAAAGGAGCTTAAAGAATTACTTGCTGATGATCACAACCCACATCTAATTTTCATCACAATTAAGAATTGGTCCGTGTTTCTCTGTCTTTGCTTTAACTCTATCTTTGCTTTAAACGGGTTATCATCCTTTAACTCTTTCTAATAAAAAATATAAAAGTGGAATTGCTACTTTAATGGCTAGGGGTTTTGGAACAAAGGGGAGATTCTTCTTTACGGAGAAAATATTCAGGCTTCAGTCCAGTAGTTGATTACCAACATGTCCAAATGGGCCCACTAATTTCAACTTTGGTTTCCTTTTCCTTTTCTTCTCTCTCGATCTTTTCTCCATCCTCCATTCGAGCAAGGAAGGTCGCCTGGAACCAACGGCAACATTGAATAATTTAATATTTTCTCGCTTTTCCAACATTGAGATTCAAAACGAGCTTTATAATATTCTATGTCCTATGAGATCACGAGGAGTGCGTCATCCAAACAACAATATTCAAGGTTGTTTATTATAATAATAGTTTTTATCAACCCATTTTCCTAAGCGAACTAAATATCGAAAAATGAAGAAAACATTTTTTTCTGAAAAACGTTTTTCGCGTACTAAAAGGAGCTTAAGAGTTATATTTTATTTCATCCATTTCCTCTAACCACTACAGCCATATTTAGTTAGTTAACATGAAGGTAATATTTTTATTTTGTAATCTAATGAGGCATGGCAAGGACGAATCAAAAGTCTTTTTCTCAAAATTACTATTTGAAGGACGTTTGAGCCATGTCCAACGTAGAGTACTTTAGGGAAGGCTTTTGTCTATACAAAGGAGCTTAGGCTAAGGGACTCTCATGAAGTACAGATATTGTTTGGTAAATCTTATTTGTAAAAATGCAAATCGTCTTTCGTAAATATTATTTGCATTGGTTTTTTACAAAATAAATATAAAAGAAAAAAGAAAAAAGAAAAACGAAAAAAGAAAAAGAAAAGGATAATGGAGAGGACAAACAGGAAGCACATGTGGAAGGAGAATTTATACTTGCCTTTGGTTCTCCTTGCCTTCCGAAGAAGGCAAGACCCACCCATAAAGAAATGGAGATTCATAACTTCGTTAGGACCCATCAAGAAACTAAAATAATCTTACTTTTAATTCTCCTTAGGGTGAGTGCATAATGGAGACTTCATGCTTGCCTTCATACAGACAAGCCACAAAAGCTAGATTCCAGAAGAATCGAAGTTGATGACCAAATCACACAAGCAATGGCGGGAAGGACTGCATTGCGTTGTGCGTTTATAACCGAGCCTCCGGCAAGGCCAGGCGAACCACCCAAACGCATGACCTCGGCAGCCCCGGCAAGGTAACTCGCACAATCTCGAGTGGCTGCTGAGGAATGCGCTACCTTGGCTGCCCTCGGCAACCAACGCGTTTGTCGAATAATCTGAAACGATGTAGTACCTAGTCCTGAGTTGTCTTGGGTAGGGCCCTTGATGTTGAATCTTGACGCATTGACTTTCTTTTTCTCTCCAGTCGTGCATAGATCCGCGATTCCACCGGCGAACTTTAATTACAGACTTGTCCCTACGTAATTGCTTTCCTCCTTCTTCCCAATCAAATTATGATGCAATCACACTCTTTTGAAGTTCTCATGCAAGATATTTAAATCCATGGGACAATCATCAGAATTCCAAAGATAATACTTTTTTTATGAATGATGTAAATGCCCCTAGGTATAGGCGGCTCCAAAAACCACCATTGATTATTGTCATCAATCTTTAAGGGAAAGAAAAATTAAAATTGGTGTAATTACTATCTTTCATTTTCTAATTTTGGGTCAGATGTTTTATACCTCTTAGGGCACATCACTCGGTCATCAATCTCATTTTTAAGGGAAATTATTAGTTGAGACAACACATCTTATTTTCATTTCCACCATTATTCCAGCAATGATGTCCGTTGTTGTTGCTTTTTATAAACAGTCGGGTCCATTACACATGTGATCACTTTGTTCCTGCCACTTTGACTCAAATTATGATTCGTCTACTTTGTTGCCATAAAAGAGGGAGATTATACCATGAACTTTGCCATTAGGATGATACGGACAGACAAAAAAGTTAATGAATTGATGAATCTCGACTATGAATGATAAAAATTTATGGTATACATATCTACCTTAGAAAATTTGCACAGGCATAATCCAAGATTAGATCTCAAGGTGTATTGGCACTACGCGAGTCATTACGAATTCCAAAGGCCCAATTGGAGATTTATTAATTTAGGGAGGGGAAAAATGTGGTCCACATGGTTGACCAGGGCATTAAGACTAGCCACAGAAAAGAAAAAGGAACAAAAGAAATCACCCCACATAATTTAATTAATCCAATTTGACATTGACATATCCCATCATATGTTTATACATAAAATTGATCTCATGTCATCAAAATTTTCATAATGCCTTAGAAGATCATTTATTTTATAGAGATCACTCATCCACCCGCAAGATTATCTTAATATCATCGTCATATCATGCACGATAGTTTGTATAAAAACAGGGAGTGAAGTTTGATTTAGCATAATTTGGCGGGAAAAGAACTAAAAGGTATGCTGTAGATAAGGACAATAAACTGCCCTTGCCTTACTAAGTGATTCCCCTGTTTAATACAATTAGATTGGTAAACTTCAAACTCAAATTAATTATACTTTTTCCTGATCAATGATAAATCGGATGTAAGTATTGGAGAATTAGCGAGGATAGTGAGGATAGCTCATAGGTTTTTGAGGTAGGGAGGTAAAGCGCATGTGGAGGCTTAGGGCATGCCAAAATTAATGTACTTTTTTTTGGAAAAATTAATGTACTTGACAACGCAGAAAAATACTTCTTTTGAATCATGGCTGTTAACTTTGTGAGAGTCATGTGTTGAATCCACGTGGGATTCAAAATCTATTATTGTGATTTACCTTGTCCAATGAACTTGGGGTGAGAGAAGAAGTTGGTGAAGGAGAGGATTCATAATTGTACTTTGAAATTTACTGCACCTTATGAGTGTGATCACTTCTATGTTTTTTGGTTTCCCAAAAGTGAAAGTGGCTCAAAAAATACAAAAGGAAATATGCTTTACCTCACATGAGGCCAAGAGACATAAAAAGAAAAAGACTAATCGACTTATGCCAGTGCACGTTTGATGTTTGTGATCATTTGGGTTGGTACAAAACAAGTATTCAGTTCATAAAGGAGCTTAAGGAATCACTTGCCGATGATTACAAATCCGCATCTAATTTTCTTCACAATTAATCACAAGAATAATTTGATGCTTTCATTTGAATAATTCGTGGATCTTGACTCCCATCAACTATATATTTTGGTCTTTAGAGGAATCTTGGTAATGTAAATTCCAAGCTCGTCTTATGAGCAATAATTAGTAGTAACTCAGTTGTCTCGACGAGTTCAAAAAACATTGGGAAAGAAATCAATCAAGTTTTTCCTTAAGTAATTTGATCAAGTTTAAATGAATGCGTAAAACGAAACTAAGAGAACGATTTAATTGGTCATTGGATGAGTTCAAAGAGATTAATAACTAATAAGCATGTGAGTTCATGAAAATTTTATCGTCCTTCTAGCTAAAAGAGGGACAAAAGACTTGTTTATACGTGAAACATGTTGTTCTGCTCACTTCCCAGAATAACGCATGAAGAAAGGTGGCGAAAGTTGGGTACATAAGATACGAGGAAATTACTTAATAAAATATTTATAGCAGACCTAGCCAAATCCTAGTGAAGTGTTTGCTTGCTAGAGCTCATTAGGAGGAAGAGCATACAAAAGCTCAGGCTGCATATGGGCTATCAAATCCCTATCAATAGTCTGCTGAAACCTTTAAAACTGCGCAAGTTTTTGGGACACATTATAGATTTGTCCGAATACTTGTGGAGAAGGAAGTACTATAAAAGCATTTTTTAAGCTTGTGGAACAAAGAACTAAAGCACCCCTAAAAACAGAGAAATCTTTAACTATATGTAAATGCACTACCACCTACTCGTTTTACTCTTGTTTTAACTAGAAAAGAAAGAACATGCTCAAAGTTTGGAAAGCATCGGTCTAAACATGAATTGTTGGTCATGCATATACTGATAAACAAGCACATGCATTTTGTTATGCCAAGTATGGAGGCAAATACCTAAACACTATCCAAAAAACAACCCCAGCTCGTGCTTGGTCAGCCGATTGGGAATTATAAATGGCCCTTATTGTGACGCAATTGAAATCAAAAGGGAATAACATATAAATTGCACATGGCCTTGTTTCATAGTTTCAACTCTGTTTTCTGTAGCATTTTTTTTTGTCATTGACAGTACCAGAAATCACACTACTTAATCGCCAAAGTCTACTCGAATTACCAATTCATCATGTGCTGAACCTCTGTTAGAAAATGCTCTAGAGATCTTGGCCAACTGATTACCTATGGGTACACAAGGATCAGCATGACACCAATGCATTGAACAGAACAAAGCAAAACGAAATCAATATCAAATATCGATTCCAATTTTTATCCACAAAGAAGATCGAATGAGCACTGCCAAAGTCGCGGTACTCTCGTTGCCAAGTGAGACAACCTCATAGGAAGACTCTTCTTTATCCTTGTGTCCTACCTTATTGATGTAGCAAAATACCGAAAAGAGCGATGTTTGAAACTAATCAAATTGTACTATAGAAAAGAAATTAGGCAAGCAAAAGCTACAATGCAGTTCTTCATCGATCCTACGGAGCTAATTGACATTTTTACGTAATATGATGAAGTTCTTGAACGATTTAAGACAACATAATTGAGATCAAAATCTTGATAGTATTAATTATGTTTCGTAACAAACATTGAGTTGCATGGTTTTTTTTTTTTTTTTTTTTTAATATGTTTAAATTCTCTCTTTTGCTTACAGCATGGGTCGACTCGACATTGCTTCATTTTCTAACTTTCAATAATCACATAAATATAATACGCTCGACCATTAATATTAACATGGCCTTTTTATTCTCCCTAGTCCATATTATAACATTGTCTAACTTCGGTTAATGTACAATGGGTTTAAAATAGAATTTAGCCTGCTTCTTTCTACTTATAAAATGAAGCACTGGAATCATATTAATAATTGTTTTTTTAATTTGTGTCGGTTATTGTTTATTGTCAATAACCATAATATCTTTTGCTTATATAGAATATCATGAAGATACATTACCGATGCTTGATTAACCCTAGAGGTCTCTCCCAAATGGAAACTCATCTCGACCAACTCAAAAGTGGAGCGATACTTGTAAAATTGCCTATTAATACTTATGTGTTATCTATATCACATATCGTCGGGCATGCATGGTGTATATCTGCCCATTGTTTTGAAATTTGGTAAAATCGGTATGTTTTAATATCTCTTTTGATTTAAAGCTTTTCACATCTCATTTTTCAATTAGCTAAATTGAAGTCGCGTCTTTCGATAAATTTATCTAACTTGGCAGTTTCTCTGTTTTTTCTTTATTCTTTTTTCCGTGGTTCTTGACCTCGAGTTCAGTAAGGAAAGTTTCCTGTAATCCACTAAAGCAACAAAATATGGCCCTATTACTGAAAATTTAGAGGTGCAAAACCTAGGCCAAGATGCTTAAGAACAAAAGGAACATTTCGCATTCTTTCGGTGTAATCCTTACATTTTTTTTTTTATCGAATTACCTAATTTTAAAGTGCTTCTAAGACAAAGTTGGTAATCTTGTTGCAAGAGGAAATAATCCACTCTCTAGTGAATTGGACATTCAAACGTAGAAAGGGAAGAAGAACACAACAAGTGTCACAACTTTCCTACAACACTCATTTGAGTGTCATAACTTTTTTTTTTTTAAATTCATTTTAGTGCCAGAACTTATGAACGGCATTCACTTAAGTGTCATAATTTTTTTAATCTGATCACTTGAGTGTCATATAACTTTTCAATCTATTACTTAAGTACCATAACTTTTTAAAGGCGTTCACCACAATTGTTATGCTACGTTGGATTTCTATCACTTAAGTGAATTTTTTTTAAAAAAAATTGGCACTTAAATAGTCGATTAAAAGTTTATGGAACTCAAGGAAACGTTTTTTAGAAGTTAAGGTACAAAAAAATTACGATACTCAAGTGAACGTTGTACGAAAGTTATGGCACTTGTAGTCCTTTTCAAGAATAACGCTCACTTGAGTGCCAATTTTTTAAAATGGTCACGCAAGTGACAAAAATCTGACATGGCATAACACTTATGGTGAACATTTTTAAAAAATTACGACTCTCAAATGAGCGCCATACATAAGTAATGTCACTCAAGTGATCAGAAAAAAAGTTATGACTCTCAAGTGGGTGTCCAACGAAAATTATGACACTTGTGGTGTGCTTTTCTATAACATAATTGAATGAACAGATAAGGGCATAATTTTTCTTTTGTCTTTTTTTCTGCTTTGACCCTTCAGTTTCGATGTATTTTTGTGATTAGGTAAATCTAAACTGAATTTGAGATGAGATGCTTAAAAGAGCATTTTGGTCAACCAAGTTAATCAGATGGCAGAAGACAACCAGCAACATATACGGCTTAAGAACGAGATCGTTAAGGAGCGAATGCAACTAAAAGGCATTCAAGAAATCATTTGACATCGTGAGTGATAAGCTGCGGAAGACCATGGAAGAGAACCGTATTGTCCAGCACAGAATAAAGAGGAAGAATGGATTCATACCTCATTAAAATAAGTTTGAGAAATCTTTTTCTAGAGCTAAACATCACTTCAACGTGCTTGGATATCTGTTGTCATTTCATTTGCGGAAGAAGTCAATTGACCTGTAGAAACAAAACTTTTTCATTTCAAATTTACCTTTTGAAATTGTGACAAGCAGTATACCCTTGCCTGTTATGATACCAAAAATGTGATCTCACATTTAGTTAATTACTCCCACATTCATTTAATTTCATCGATATTTTATTGCCCATGTTAAGTTGCGTGATAGCTGCCATTATATTGCGATCGCCCAAAATCATGATAGCGTATTAATGGACAACGTTATATGAAGGGGTGTGAATGTGAATGTATAAGTAGATCGTCTAAGTCAAACCCTTTCATATATGAAAAAAACATGAGAAGACACACCATCAACGTATGAGAGGGCAGTTGGTTAGAGATACCCCTTCACCGACCGATCAACACTTTGCAATTCTAGTTTTCAATCAATTTTCATCAATGGCTGAATGTTAGTACGAAATTATTCACGTTTCTATATTCGACCCTGATTATGCATGAGTTATCTGTTCATCCATGTATAATCAAGATCTTCAATCCTTTAGTTTTGCTAACATTTGATATCAGAGCATGGTTAAATCTTTGTTTTGTTGAATTCTATGGGATTTTGATTGAATTGAAAATCGGGTAATTTGAGGCCGAGAGAGAAATTGCGATTTTGGCCAAATTTGAGCGACCCACTGCCTGGATTCAAACCAGTATGGCTGCACAGCCATGGGTAGTGAAAGCCCTAAGTTAATTCGGCATTTGGGCAATTGCCGAAGGCTAATTGCGCGGGCGGAAGTTGCGAGTTAGGGTTGTGCATTCCGTAGAATTTTGTTCAATTTAGGCCAATTTCTTGGCCCTTTTTGCTAATCCGAGGCCTTCGTAATCACATAGTCATGGTCTCCAAAACTCATGACTCAATTTGGTCTGAGGTGGGCTGCCAGAGGACACCCAGGCAGTGGAAGCTAGGGGTGAGCGCGGTTCCCGGGTAGAACCGGGAACTGGAGAACCGAACCGGAGGTTCCGGTTCGGTTCCCGGTTCTTAAAGAACCGGTTTCGGTTCCTGGTTCCATTTTTCTGGGAACCGGAACCGGTCGCGGAACCGGTCGCGGAACCGGAACCGAAACCGGTCGCGAAACCGGTCACGGAACCGGAACCGGAACCGGTCGCGGAACCGGTCACGGAACCGGTTAGGGTTCCAAAAGGAACCCCTTCCCCGCTCGGTGCTCTGCTCTCACGATGCTATTTCAGCAAGAAATTTAAGATCCGTCAATATTTCTTATGTCGGGCTATTAGCGATGTTACATAAGTCAATTACTTTTGATTATACAAAGCAAGAAAATCAGCTTTCTAGCTGAAATTTGAAAATATCTTAACTCGGGGCATAATGTAGCCATAATATTTTGTTCTAGAAATGTAGGAAAAAGTAACGGGTGTTTTTCTTTTTTAGTCATGAGGTCGTAGTTATGGAGAGCCGACTATTTGGAACTTGGTATCTAGTGGTACGCATGGTTTCACTTTGCTTCCCTGTGTATTGAAGGACCGCATTTTATTTTTTGGGGCTATGTCTTCGCTATTTCTATTATTCTGACCATGAAACTACACGATAGCCTTTGTTTTTTTTTTTAATATTACTAAGAGTGGTCCCCTAAAAGAGAAGAGGAGTCAAAAAAATATGTGCTGGCCCGAGCCGAGCTGAGCTAACCCATCCCAAAAATTAGAAATTTTTGGGGTCGGGGACTTAGTCTTATTTGGGTAAGGATTTTTAGATGTTGATATTGTTAGGGCTAGCGTCGCGTCGAGCTGGGCCGGTGTGGGTTTTACCCTCCCACAAACTAATTTTTGATGCCCCTCTAATCCGTGATGGTCCAATCTTCTTGCATCAACCGTACGCTGTTCTGTCTTATGTTCTTCTCTCTTTACGAGAAAGCCTAGGTAGCTAATGTTAATGCCGCCTTAAAACGAGGCACAGGGAGCTTAACTCAATTTCATTATCATGTTCATGCTTGCATGCTTGTAAGTGTGTGCCTTGTGTGTCCACTGCGAATGTGCGCGCGCGCGCGAGAGAGAGAGAGAGAGAGAGAGAGAGAGAGAGAGAGAGAGACTCACAACATTAAGGGCCATTCTCAAACGGTGCCTTGTGTCTAAGACATGATTGTTTTTGTGTAGTGTCTTGAAGAGACTTCCCCTGATCAATCGAGACAGCAAGAAATTGATACATCTAAGAAATAACAAGAAAAGGGAAAAGTATGTCCAAATTCTTGGCAGTCGGCATTGGTATGTTTGCTAAGATGTGGGAAGTTATTGTAGAGTATGCGCGTACGTTATATTGTTTTTTTTTTGCGCGTACGTCATAGTTCAAATATGAAAATAACCAAAAAAAAAAAAAAAAAACCTGTTGGAACCTGGAACCGACCACGGAACTGTGACGGGGTAGGTTCCCGGAGTTCATTTTGACGGGTAGGTTCCGGGTTCCAAAAAATGAGGAACTGTGCACCGAGGATAGGTTCCGGGTTCCGGACGGAGCCGAACAGGAACAGGGCAACCGCTCACCCTAGTGGAAGCATAGCGGAATAAAAGAAATTGGTGAATAGGCAAAGAGGGAGAAGGCACATGGCCGTATGCGCACCATGGACCCATGGGGAGGGTTATGGCATGCGCCGCACACACCGCATGTGCCTTCTTCCCCCACTTTCCACAATTTAACGATTCTACCCCCCTTCTCCACTCTGAATTTACGATTCTCCCTTAGCCAATTGATTTACTATTTTACCCTTTGTGGCATTAATTTACTGTTTTGCCCTTTCATGCATTTCTATGAATATTTTATGCATGAAATTAAATGTCTAGTTATCCATATATGTTTTTCTTTAATTAGAGATTAGCGAGATTAGCCACAAAATCTCTAATTATCTTAAATTATATGTTAATAGCATTTGGATCACGAAAGGACATTAATTGTAATTAATCGTATCAATATAATATTTTTTTCCCGTGGGAATTTTAATTATATTAATACGATTAATTATGATGAAATAGCATATTATTTTTCTTAATTTACCCATGGGGACTAAGGAAATGGAATATAATATGATAGTTTCATCATAAAGTAATTATGAACATATTTTAATTAAAAACTTAGCCCACGTGTAGCTTTTTAATGTTATATGATTCATATCATGTGACATGTTTTATATTGAGTAAATATTTCCTCAAATTTTGTAACATAAGCATATTTGTATATTATGCAGTTTTACCACTTGTGAATATTTATGATATCAATGTTCCCAAGTTAAACAGTGATAACCATAAAGTTAGAAAGGTATTAATCGTTCTTCAATTGGGGTGTTACGGATGTTATACCCAAGAATGTTTTCGAGAACTTTGAGATAAAAGACTTAGGTGTTGCGGATGTTACACTTGGCATCAAAATTCTAAGGAATTCTAATGGTCTAAGTTTAATATAATCTCATTATATTGAAAATGTAATTAAGAGGTTTAAAGGGTTCGGCATTAAAGGATGAATAATCCTTTTCTACCCCACCTAACTTTAAGAAAGAATACTAAAAATAGTATCAGACGGTTGTAGTACTCTCAAGTGATCAGCAGCATCATGTACATCACAAACTATACTAGTGCACTTAGTAGAAAAAATGTGCTGATGTACAAATAATCCTGGCCATGAGCATTGGAATGCCATTTTTTAGAGTGTTGGGTTACACGCATAGAACCAAATATTACATTATGTAATATGGCAAATATCCAACTATTTTAGAAAGCTATTATGATAACAGCTGGATTTCGGATTCCAATGAATTGAAATCGACTAATGAATATATTTTCATTCTAGAAGGTGTCACAATATCGTAGAAATCCTCAAAACAAACTCTAATAGCATGCTCTATGATGGAATCTGAGTTTATTGCTTTGGATAAAGGTATTGAAGAAGCAGGGTAGCTTCGATAGTTTTGGATGATGTATTGTTATGGCAAAAACCTGTGCCTATGATAATCAAGTAATGATTGTAAAGGCATATGTAACAGTAAGTGTAGACACATTCGTTGTAGATATAATATTGTAAGGCAATTGCTCTCGAATGAAATAATTTCTTTGGACTTTGTAAAGTCAAAGAAAAATATTACGAATCCATTGACAAAAGTTTTGCTGAGAGAAATAAACTACGCATCAAAAGGAATGGGTTAAAAGTTTTAACTCAATAAAGGGGTTTCAAGGTGGAATCCTAACCTAGCGATTGGAGATCCCACGAACTTAGACCGATTGGACAACCGAATTTTGGAAATTCTAGTATGAGCACTATCTCTTACTCCCACGATGCAATAGAGCTATCTACAAAGTTTTAAGAGTACGCTATGCATTTAATGATTCATATAACTTGGATTTCAACATCCTAGTGAAATATGATAAGATACATTTTATAGGAATGAACTTATATGCGTGGAACTAGTCAACTCTATGAAAATCTCTAAAGACTAGATTTTCTAAAGTACACATGAATCTTAAGAGGTTCAAGGCCAAATGAACATAACTGAGAACCAATCTTGATTTGTAGATACCATGTGGGAGATTTATTAGTTGGGCTTACACCAATAATTGGTGATTCAAGGCTTAGTCTATTGACTAGTTAAGTAAGTCCAATAGGCTTTCACTAAAGAATATTCAAAGCGAAAGCTATTTATCTCGGTACAGTTTTATTTTCCCATGCACACATGGAATTCTTCGAGTAAAAACTCTCTAGTTGAGCCATTAATGTAGGGGATTGTTATAGTAATTGTTGTAATTATAAGTTTTTTAATGCTCATCATTAGTGAGGTGTCCCCTTAATTAAGACTTTTTGTTATGCTGCAGTTTTTGAAATTAATATTATTCTTATTAAGGGTTAATGACTCAACTAATGTGAGCATAACTGACATGACTCTTCAGATCATTGTTTTTAGTTTTCTTCCATCGTTTCCCTCTTCTATATATAGACGTGTCTCCTTACTTCAAAATCACAAAAAATAAATAATGCTTGAAGTACTCTTAAAGTGTCTCTTGAGTTTTCTCTTCTGAAATAATCCTCTAAGTGTACTAGTTTCAAGAAGTATTCGACAGATTCATGTCCATATAGTGTTGATACAAATGAGTTCGAGATGTTGTATTTTGAGATGCACAGTTTGTGAGGAACTAATCACCTTAAAGAGATCCGGTTAGCTGTACTCAATCTCTTGTATTGAAGTTGCCGATTATTTGGAGAAGTTATTGATTCATAGTTGTCGATTGCCTACCAAGTTATCAATATACAAGTTTATTGTCAACTTCGAGACTCCCAATTGACTACCTAGCAATTGGAATTTTTTTACAATCAAGTAAGTCTATATTTGCATTGTAATTCAACATCTTTATTTGCAAAGATTATACATTGATTTGGTCACTATTAAATTTGTTATCGCTTTCTCAAAATGATTATTTTTTTTATTACAATAAACAATGTTACGTGATTTTCCTCCGATATGTAATATCATTTTCCGACAATTCAGTTTCAGAATTGATAGAAGTATGATGCTTATGTAAAATTCAGACCGTTGAAGGGATTTCCCAATTCTACCCGAGGCAAGCCCAATCAGCTACACATCACACAATTTGCGAAAATAGATGACGTCTTCTAGTCATCGAACTCAGCGACGCAATCCACGGCAGCAGGTGGTGGGCCCACGTTTCTGTTAGATGATGGACGCCAGGGAAGGAGACGACGACAACGCCGGACGGACATATAGAAAGGGTCGATTGACGAGCTTTGGAGGACGAGTGTGGGCGCCGAAGAAGCAGGAATGGAGTCGATTCAAAGAGTGATGCAACCTATTTTCTGGCGCCACTGCTGGAGGAGCAAGGGAACCTCCTCCGACTTTTTTTTTTTTTTTTTTTTTTTTTTTTTTTGCCCTTTTTCTTTCCTTTTCGGTGTATGTTACGAACATATCCTCCAAATAAGATAAAATTTTCATATTTCAGCTTGTAATTATCACTCTTTGGGATGGGAAGATAAGGGCAAGCCGCGTTTGAAGATCAAGTCCTCAAGGTTTCATCCTGATTTTTAGAGTTGATTTAAAAATCACCCTCAATTAATTTATAATGGCTATCGGTGGTGAAATCGATATATATATATATGAGTAAACAAATTTTAAAATGAAAGAAATTGAAAAACTAACTAGAGAGGAAAAATGAATATATGATCATAACGCTTTCATGTAGGAACTCTTCCAAGTCACGGTTCAAGGAGGTTGACAGGTGACAAGATAGCATTTAAGCTTTATAAATAAGGGAGGTGCGATAGCTCGTTCCGATTCTCCCAAGTCTGTCGGGGGTGGCAATATGGATTTTATAGTGAATTATCTAAAAATTGCCACTAGACTTAATTATGAGGCTCGTAGCCCATGGGCTCGCCCAAGCCCAAGCTAAGCCATATGTACTCAAAATGCACTTCTGGATTAATTGGACGAGGCTAATTAGTTATAAATCCGGACCCAAGTATTCTGTCCACATGACTTATTCCTATATACTGGGCAAGCGGGGGAAAAAAAATTAGGCCCGATCTCTAAGGGCCCGGCCTGAGCCCATCAATTAATCATTCCAGTCGCCACTAAAGCCCACTTTGCCGCCTCCGCCGCGTTGCGATGGACGTCCGCCATCTCGCGGCGGTACTAGCACCTGCTGGATATGTCGGTGCCGCACGTGTTGCGACGCTGGCGGTGGCCTGCGCGTACGTCGTCCGGGGCTTCCTTTGTGAAGGTGTTCTACATCGTGACGTCGACGCCTGGGCATCTACATGCTGAACCTGTTCATCGGCTTCCTCTCCCCTCAGGTCGACCCGGAGCTCCAGGAACTCGACGGCGGTGGCGGCAGCCTGTCCCTCCCCACCTGAGGCTCCGACGATTTCAGGCCCTTCGTCCGCCGCCTCCCCAAGTTCGGGTGTCGGTAGGTTTACGGTTGGGATCGGTTGGCATTATTATTTTCGATTGGTAATTGCATTTGGCTATCAATTGGATTTGGTGGATTTGATCTGCGTCATTTCTAGGGTGAAAGATCGAATTTGTGTTCCCGGTATTCTGAGTTAGAGGTATTTTGAGAGTGGAAAGACTCGTGGGAGTTGACGATTTGTGCCTTCAAGTTTGGATAAATTGGGAGGAAGACGGTATAGATTGAATTTGTGAGAGATTGGTAATATTTGTGTTTTTAACGTTTAGGTAGTGTTTTGTCATGCTTTTCAATTGAAGACTGATCCTAGTTTTTCTTAGTGGGAGTTGATTTAGGGGGCACTTTGGCATTGGTCATTCTGATTTCTTATCGATTGGATTTGGTGGAATTGATCTGCTTCATTTTGGAGGAGAAAGATGAACCCTGTGTTCTGGGTATTCTGACTTCAAGCGGAAGGATTCGATTTTTTTTTTTATCAGAAAACAGCAGCTCATGATTTACTATTGCATATCAGGAAATATTACACCAAGAACATCAGTGCATAAAAGATAAAATAAAGCAGGGGGGTTGGATATCCAGTTAGAGGGGAGAGTATTGGTTCGACACGCCTTAGCTGTCCAATCCGCGAGGCGATTTGAGCTTCGGCTGCAATGGGCTAGGGAAAGGCCCGGAAGACGAGCGAGTTTGACTTTGGCCTGGCCCACGATCGATTGTACTTCCCAACTGAGTTCGATGGAAGACTTTAACGCGTGCACAAGAGAGAGGCGATCGAGTGTACTTGTGGAGAGAGAAAGCTTCGGTTCTCGATAAACGCTAGGGTTTCCTCCATGGCTATCGCCTCCGCCTCTGGCCGAGCGGCATCGGCCCGACTTCGCGAAACCATCCACCAAATGGCCTCGGTGATCTCGACGAGACGCAAGCAATGGCGGCTCGTGTCGAGGAGGGTCTCTCACGTCATTGGATGTTAAGTCCTGCACGATGCGGAACAAAGGAAGCATCTATGTTGATTCGCAGCGTACCTGGAGGAGGTGGATGCCATTTTCCAGATGAGTTTTTTGCCTCTTTCTTGAGTTTTGATTTACTGTTTATGGCTCGGTAGCTCTCTGTTAACGCCTCTGCTCTAGAGATTGTGTATTGCGGCTTTGGGGTTTGATGATTGAAATATATTGATTTCGCTCTTTCCAGATGATCCACATCATCACCGCTATTTGATCAAATTTGCAGTTGGTGGCTGGATTTTCTTGGATGCTACAGATCCAGTCTTCAAGCCGAGTTAGGCCGAATCTGGAGATCTGGATATGTAGGGGAGCCGAGTTCTAGACCTGAGCAGTCCATGGACAGAGGAGGAGCGTATGTTCAAGGGTTTCTGCTTCCTTCTTACAGAGGGGGCATAGAGGGGAAGGTACAATTTTTCGATGATGTAAATTATCCATTGTAGTTAGGGCATTATTGCATGCATTCCAGAGGAAACTGCCAAATGTATTTCCAGAGGTTGGGGTTAACTTGGTATGACGAGGTTGCTTGTATTTCTGTGATCTCGCTTGAGACTTCCCTGAATATAAAGTAGCCACTTTTAACTGAGTAATCGCCTGATTTTGTATGCATCCATACCAATTTATCTTCTTCATCAGGTAGTCCGATGGTTGTGGCTAAAATTTCCTTAACACATCTTTCATCAAACATAGAATGTAAAAGAGTTTCATTCCATGTACTGTGTCTTGGTTTATAAGATCTCGCTACTTTGGCTAGCTCTTGATTTGTTCTTGGGCCTCTATAGGGCCACTTTTTAGCCATCGATCTTCTCTAATTGATGTGTTCTTTCCATTGCCGATCTTGTACATGACCTGAGGAGCTATGGAGTCCCTGGCCTTGATGATGCTCTGCCAGCCCCAAGAGGGACGGGAACCTCTTCCAGCATTCCAGATGTCACAGTGTGGGTAATACAGCCCTTTTAGTACTTTACTTAACAGAGAATCTGGATTTTGAGTGATGCGCCACATCTGTTTTGCTAGCATAGTTTGTATTGAAAATTTGTAAATCTTTGAAACCCAAACCCCCTTCACTCTTCCTGGTTTTCAGCAAATCCCACTTCTTCCAATGAATTCCAGCCTTTTTCTCATTGCTTTTCCACCAAAAAGATGCTACCTTCCTCTCAATTGCTTTGCAAATCGATATAGGTATTTTGAATATAGACATAGCATATTGAGGGATGGCTTGTATTACTGCTTTAAGGATAATTTCCTTACCTGCTTTGGATTACAATTTTTCCTTCCAGCTGTCCAGTTTGGAATTGACCCGAGCTAAGATCCATACGAACATGTCTTTCTTGGAGTGACCCCAGTCTGAAGGTATGCCTAAATATTTCCCTGTCTTTGTGATTTCTGGAACTCTGAGAGTTGTTGCCATGTTTTTCTTTAGGGCTATAGGGCAGCCTTTACTAAAATAAATGCCTGATTTGTTCGGGTTAATGGCCGACCGAGGCAAAGCAAGTATTGATTTAAGATTGCAGCCAAATTTTGACATTCTACAATCGTGCCATGCGGGAAGAAGATCGAATCGTCGGCAAAAAGCGAGATGGGACGAGTGGGACAGCTTCGTTCAATTTGATTCTGTAAGTGTACCCTCTGAGCAGTTTTCTTCATCAAGATAGACAACACATTGGCCACAATTATAAAGAGATAAGGTGAGAGTGGGTCACCTTGACGTAAGCCGCGGGTGGGTTTAAAGAAAGGTAAGGGCTCCCCATTAAAATTTATGCTGAATGTTCTTGTGGTGACACACCTTTGCATGATCCATTGAACCCATAGGTCACGAATCCCAATTTGGTTAGACGGGCTTTAAGGAAATCCCATTCAATGCGATCATACGCTTTACGCATGTCAGTTTTAAAACAGCTTGAAACTTCTTGCTTCGTTGCTGGTTCGTAATCTGTGTAACACCTCCGAACTATCAATATATTGTCTTGAATTTGCCTGCCTCCCACAAATGCACTCTGTTCCTCTTCGATGATGTGAGGTAAAATTGGTTTTAGCCTGTTAGTCAGCACTTTGGAGGTTATTTTGTAAAGAAAATTACAAAGACAGATGGGGCGATATTGCTCGAGTTTTTCAGGGTGTGGGATTTTGGGTATTAATGTAATGAGTGTTACGGTAAGTGCGGGATCTAGATGGCCGGAGGTAAAGAAAAGCTGCATTGCTTGATGAATATCCTTGGAGTTTGCTGGCCGGTGCTCTCGTAGAAAATGCCATGAAACCCATCGGGACCGGGTGCCTTGAAAGCTCTAGGCTGCTGCATAGCTCTAGTAATTTCCTCCACGTAATTAGAGCAATCGATGTATTATTCATTTGGTCATCCACTAAGGTAGGGATAAGTTGTAAGATGGGTTGCCGATTACGGGAACCCACCGATGTGTATAAATTTTTGAAATATTGCTCTGTCATTCCTTTGTTGTTGTTCCTCTCGTGCCCATGCATCATTGTCGGTTTTCAGCATTGAAATCTGGTTTCGACATCTTCTCTGAATTGTTGTCGCATGAAAAAATCGAGTATTTTTATCGCCCCACTTTAACCAACTTATCCTCGACCTCATGCCCTAATACATCTCCTCTTGTCGCCATAGTTGATCAATTTCTTGAGTTAACTTTTTCACTTGAGTTGCTTCTCCATTAATGTGTGTACTATTCATCAGGTTCTGGAGTTCGCCTTTCAGCCAGGTAATCCTCTTCTTGGCATGGCCAAATTTGTTTTTGCTCCACTTTGTCAACTGCTGTTGTACTTGCTGCAATTTCTCCATTACATTAAGATCTTGTAAAGCGGGTTCATGCCGGTATCTCGACTATGGTTTTACATTCGCATCCTCGGCCCGGTATGCTTCGTACTTAAACTACTGTCGTTGTTTATGCTTTGGTTTAGCCAGGGATATCAGAAGAGGGGTGTGATCCGAGCCTATTGCCGGGAGAGCTACACATTCAGCTTCTGGGTAAGTAATTCTCCACTCGAGCGAACAGAAAGCTCTATCTAGTCTCTTTTTTACCAGATTCTCGCCCTCACAGTTATTTAACCAGGTGAAGGAACACCCCTTGCATTCCAAATCCATCAGGGAACACTGATTAACAAAGTCTCTGAAAGCTGTTAACCTGTAAGTTTCTGCTCTGTGTCTGCCCACTTTCTCCCAGTGATATAGGATGTCGTTAAAATCACCCAAGCAAAGCCAGGGTACTCGATAGTGCACACTAACTGAATGAATCTGTTCCCATAGCAGTATTCTCTCTCTAAAATCATTTGGAGCATGGAGAAAAATAATATTCATTCTCTGATTGCTATCTTTCAGGTGACATTGAGTGAAGATTGCTGCAGCTGAGGAGGAATTGATGGATAAGAGCAGTTGATCATCCCAGAAAAGAGCTAAGCCCCCTGCTGTACCTTCTGGATTGACTATAAAACAGTTCTGAAACTTTAATCTCCTCTTTAATCTGAGCACTTTCTGTTCTTGATTTTTTGTTTCCATTATAAAAACAAGGTTGGGCCTTTCTTAAATCACAGTGACTCGCAAAGCCTGGATTGTTAGGGGGTTGCCCAGCCCCTGACAATTCCAGCTTAAAAGTTTCATGGGTAATTTGGTGGCTTATTAGGGCTAGCCACCAGAGCCCATTGACCTGACTTATCTGCCACCCTAATAGGTGTTTCCACTAGCTGAGTACTCTCCACTGAGTGTTGTTTAGATGATTGTGCTCCATATGGACAGAATCTTTTACCTTTTTTTGAATTAGTCGACTTCACACATTTACCTTTCAGTTTTGCAAGATTCGATTGGCGTGATGATTTTTGTCTTCAACTTGGATTTCTTGTAGGACGTGGAATAGTTTGGAATTTGTGAGAGATCGGTGAAATTGGTTTTTAATAAGTTTTAAGAATGTGATGATTTTAGCTGGGCTTGGGGTGAAAAAGAGGCGCCAAGGTCTCATTACTAGATTCTATATCTAGCGACTGAAGAAGTTGAATGATGTGGAAGCATCATGTTGTCTTGGTTTCGTATTTGCATTTTGTTATCAAAAACAGTCGCTTGTTATTGACTTGAGACTGATTTTACGTGATGTAAAAATGCCTTTTTGATACGATTTTACCGTAACAACGTTCTTGGTCTGCTTCTATATATGATCTTCCTTTCCATTTACACATATACGCGTGAGTTTATTCATGCGGGGCGATTGAAACTGACAAGGTAAAGTTAACAGGAGTGAATTGAGAAGCTCAGACTCTTCCTGTGATGATGTGTTTACTTCTTTTATGTCCTTTCAGATGTATAGCCTTTTTTTTTTTAACAATCTTTGACCGACAATGTTCATATCATTTAATTGATTGAAAACCAACCGATGTTTAGCACTAAATCGAGAATGTCATATAATGCTTATGCTTTTGAAGATTCTAATTTTGATCCACTGATTACATTGGTTCTCTTTGAGAGAGCTTTTGGATATAAAATTTCACTTTCTGGTTAGATCGGATGGTTACTTATTGAACATATTCTTCTTGTCTCTCAATGGAAGGTTACAAATCACATGGCATTTGAGATTGCTTTCGTAATGATGTTCTTCAGCATGGTTGATGTACCTGTCTTCTGGCCAGTACTCCTTTCTACTGGGTCATGTTGTTTACGCTTACAATGAAGAGACAGATTATGCTTATGGTCAAGTACAAATATGTCCCAATTTCTTTCGGCGTATGGGCATGCTGAACCTTTTTTTCGTTTTTTTTCTTTTTTCTGCATGTCTTCTTCTCCAATTTTTTTCTTTGTATTCTTATGTTGCCTTTTGACTCTACTTCTTTTTCATCAGCACTATGATTAAAAGAGAGCATCTTCAACTGAGAGTGCAAGCCTTCTGAGGGATTAAATATTTCAAGTATGATCTATCTATAGTTCTCGAGTATGCTTGTCTTATCCCTGGTGTCATGCCAGCTGATGGAACTTTCCCACAGCAAAAGATTGGCTCAAAAACTATTTTGACATGTTGCCTGATACTATACCTATCTTAAAGAGATCTTTTAGAAAGCCTCCAAAAACCATCATGGAAACTTCTCAGGAGGAGTGTATTAATTGTAATTTTTCTGTCTTAGCTTTAGTAAGGGGTAGTCCCAATTTGTTCTTTAGACATGGCATTTTTTTTTTTTTTCTACTGCTGTCATTTTAATATAGCTGAAGTTCTGAGTTCCCTTTCTATTACCTATTTTGTGTTTATCTCCTCTTGTCCTTTATTAACTCTCCCTTGCCCATTCAATTTACGAGAGGATGTACTGTTATAACATGAATTAGCTTCGAAATCCTCATGATTTCTGTATTCAAACACTGTTATAGGATTTCTCTTGGTGCTCGAAGGAGGATGATTATCAGTAATAAATGTCTTTACTTGCACGTTCATTGAGCAATGATTCCATAGCATTAATTGGTAATGGTGTTGTTTTAGATGACGACCTTCTGCTGGAAGCTAAGATTGTTTTTGCTCTCGGGTAGACAATTAGAGTGTCAGCCTTGGCCAGCTCAGAGTCCCTCTCTTGCTTGCCTTTCATGGGTTTGCAGTACATATACTGTCAGCCGTGATTTGTTCTTATTTAAGATGGGAAGGGTTACCAGGAAGCTGCTTTAAAGATGCTTGTGGAGTTGTTAGGAGGCTTTGAGGTTTGTTCTAATGGCACAAGGCTTTTAGGAATTGGTAGAACAAATCTATTTGATCAACATCCCTGGAGAAGTTGATCAAGTTGTCCATGAAGATGAGATATGAGGTGATGTCGTTGCTGCAATCGAAGTGAGACTGTTCGGAGGCTATCAAGTTGAGGCAGAGTGACCTCGTCCCATCGTAGATCAAAAGCCTTGGGATCTGGAGGATCCCGTCCTTGAGCTGAATGTCCCAGAACCTGTCCATCTTCCTCTTTCTGAATTTGATCACAGCATACCGAAGCTCTGTCACACAGTAAATGAGCTGCTGCTGCCTCTTGTTGGTGACTCAATTGGAGTTCAACCATAGCTTTGATCCACGGCCTTGGCTCTGGCTTCAGGCCCAAGCGGAGGAGACTCTGCTGTAACAATTAAGAGGCAATGGAGCTTGCCCTGGCCTGATGACGGATCAAAGGGGCTGGCGAAGCTGAGAGAATCCAGTCTGTTGCGGCTAAGCTTGGTCAAAGGTTCGTCCATAGGCATTAGAGGATTGAAGAACCAGAGCGCGAGCTTGGCCACGAGCCTCTTCTAGTTGGGGTCGCCGAGCTGGAGGCTGAGCAGTTGGTCGAGTATGAAAAGCGGGATTTGATTTTCGAGCATGATCACGTCCCGCTTGATCGTGTGCATATGGATTCCTGCATTGAGAAGATTAGGTCAATGTGAGGGTAGCCAAGTTCCTTGAACCCCTCGGCGACCCCTTGGAAACGCGCAATCACAAAGCGCCCGTCAAGAATCATAATCTCCAACAACTCGTTGCTGCTCAATGGATAGCAAGCGCAAGCTCTTTCCTCCACTCCTTCACTGAGTCTATACAGAGGCTTATCTCATGACTAGTGCGCCTGAGGATATGGTGGGGGCAGCACCACGTGTGCCGGTCCATCTGGCAGAGGCACTTCTTACTGTGGTGGTACCGCCCGAGGGAGACGATCGAGTTGATGTAGGCCTTGTCCAGTTGTCCTCACCATCTTGAGATTCTGCGGGATCGAATGGAGATGACCCATTCGGACTCAGGCGGCCTCAGCTCAGCTTTCGAGACAGTTTCACCACAGTGGTTCTCGACCACGATCCGGAGAGCCTCAAATGGCTTTCGCTATAGATTGTGAACCGCGTGGTCCTGAGGCTGTTGGTGGTGGTGGTGGTGGTGGTAGTGGTGGTGGTGATCGTGATCTATTAATTCTGTGGATGCGTTGGAGGTTGATTTCTTGGGGAGTCCAGATTCCATAGTTTCTCTGAGCTTGAGAGTGATTAAATACCAACTCAAGAGCTCTTTGTTGCAAACAGCAACTATTTTTGGCAAGGAATTTGTCTTTCTCCACCTTTGCCGTTCTTGCGTTTTAATCACTGAATTGCTGCTTTATAAGGAAATTGGACAAAGAGAGAGATTTTTCCAACAAGGCTCTGCTTTCATGAAAAATGTTTTCCGGATTTTCCGAAAATAAACCAATCAAGAAAAATATTTTTCATCAACGGAAAATGGTCTTTCACTTTTCAAGTAGGAGAAAATATTTTCCTCACTATTTTTTTCTTATCTCATACCTTTGTTAGCTACCATTTCTTTCTTTTTTACTTTTCTAAAAAATTTGAATTTTTTATTTTTTTTTCTTTTTGGTAAGGAATTTTTATTCTTTTTTTTTCCTTTCTTTCTTTTTTAATTTTTCCTTCTTTCTCAGCTATCGTCGTGACAACCAGCCACAAGTGAGCCTCAAGGTTGTTGGCCTTGGGCAAACTCAATCGTTTGGCTTATCGATCTAGCGAGGCTTAAGGCCTTGAGCTTCTTGTTGGCGAAATCAACAAGCTCGACGAGCGCGAGCCTCTAGCAAGCGGTGAACTCGAGCTTGAGCTTGTCTTTGGCCGGTTACCAGGTATCGCCATGGCTAGCAAAAGAAGAAGAAGGTGGACAAGAAAAAATAAAAGGAATAAATGAAAAAATAGAAAGAAAAATAAAAAATAAAAAAAATAAAAACTCAATTTTAAAAAGAGAAAACAAATAATTTATTAAAAGGACTATACGGAGAAAAAGTCAAATCAATTTTTTCATATTGAGGGCAAAAAATAACTTATAGTTTATTTTCAAATTTTAGCCAAAAACCGAAAAATATTATCATTTTCCTAGAAAAAACTTCTAGAAATGCCACATTTTTCTAGATTCAAAAGGAGCTTCATATGTATCATTTATCTTTATTGATTAATTTTAAGTCAATATCATCAATTGGGTAGAGTAGCTCATATGGACCACCCCTACAAATTAAAGAATAATCATTTGTGTAGAATCTGTTAGCTGTTGTTATTACCTCTTTTTAAAATAATTCCGCCATCTATATTCCTTGAATCGCCAATCACTCATCAGCATCAATTGAGATATAAATTGGGTATAAAATCAATAGTAAGTTCACCCGAATGAAGGAACTTAGTTTTTCAACTGATCCAGTAGTCAATTTCTTAATTATTTTTTACCACAAAAGGGGAAAATTGAGGCTTTTTTTCATGAGAAGGAAAAAGAGAAGAAAAGTTGAGGTTGGTGTTACTATTGTTTCTTCTCAATTTTGGGTCAAAGGTATGAATCCCTTAAGGCACGCCACTTGGTCATCAAGCTCATTTTTTAGGGAAAATTATTGGTCCAAGCAATACATTTCATTTTCAGATAAATCCAAATTCACCATTATTGCACTAATGTTATCTGTTGTTATGAACATTTGGGTCCTTCGCACTTTAAGATAACTATGTTCCCATTCTTTTGACTTTAATTATGATCCATTACTTTTTTGTTATGGAAGGTGCAGAACATACCATCAACTCTGCCGTCGGGATGACAACAAAAGAGCAAAAAAAAAAGAGTCAATGAATTGACAAATTTTAACTATTGGACTACAATAGTTTACATAGACTATCTATCTTAAAAAGTTCCCACATAATCAAAGCACAACTCGAGATCAGATCCCAAGCGGTAATGGAACTGCACAAAGTCATTCCAAACTCTAAAGGCACAATCTAAGATTTATTAATTGCAAGAGGGGGAAATTATAGTCCTTTATCCAGGTTCGACCTGAGGATTGGGATTTGCCAAAAAAAAAAAAAGAATAAAAGAAAATACAAAAGAAATTGCACCATATAATTTGATTAATTTAGTTCGACATTTATGTATCGGATAATTAACACTACATGAGAAATCAAGACGGCGGCCAATAGTAGGCATAGACCGCATAAAAGGCCTGTATAAAAGTAAGCACAACTAAAACGAAAGCAGCCATTAAGGAAATGATTGACCAGGGATTGTCGAAGTACTTGTTATTGAGAATGGCTTTCCAGGCATTCCACTTGCGGGTGAGAAAGGCTCTCAACATACCCCCGTAGAACCTGAGAAGTAATCTTATATAAAAAATTAGAGCGACAGGTTGGCCATAAAAGTCATTTGAGAAAGCAATATCGAGAGAAGTACTATCAGAGAAATCTGAGGAAATATATCGAAAGTGGTAGTATGCGTCCAGTTCATCACATATATCCCAGAGATAACTGTCTCTTAGGTCGAAGGCCACCTCTTGGCAAAGCCGGTGGAAGAGGTCAACCACCTCGGCATCGGTCCCAAGGCAATGGTGAATCATCCCTAGGTTGCGGAGGTACTGGACATCCTCTGGGGAGTTGATCAAGTTGTGCATGAAGATTACGTACGAGGTGACGTAGTGGCTGCAATTGAAGTGAGATTGCTCGAAGGCTATCAAGTTAAGGAAGAGCGACCTCGTCCCTTCGTGGATCTCAATATGCGGGATCTCGAGGATCCCGTTCTTGTAATGGATATCGCCCCAACTGTCGCTATATCTCGGCTTTATCTGGATCCCGGCTTCCTGGAGCTTGCTCAAGCAGAAAGTGAGCTGTTTCTGGCACTGCAACCATTCCTTGGTCTTGGGCCACTTCGGGCCCAAGTGCAGGAGGCTCCTCCGGACCACTTCGAGGCAATGGACCTTGCCAAGGATGTATAACGGGTCGAACCCCAAATTTTTGCTGTAGTAATTGCCATGGGAAAAGGACTTGAAAAATTGGAGCGCCACGCCGGCCATGCGCTCCTTCTGGTTGGGGTCACCGAGTTGGAGACCGAGCAGCTGGTCGAGTATGAAGAGTGGGATCTGATTCTCGAGCATGATCATGTCCCGTTGGATCTGGAGTATCGATTCCCGCATTGAGAAGACGGGATCATTGGGACGGTAGCCGAGTTTCTCGAATCCCTCGGCAAATCCCTGGAACATCTCAATCACAAAGCACCCATCGAGAACCATCATCTCCACGAACTCGTTGCAGCTCATGGATATCCTTCCCTCGTAGCAGGCACGAGCTCTCCACTCGACCTTCTTCACCGAGTCTAGGTAGAGGGCTATCCCTTGACCGGAGCGCTCGAGGATGCGGTGGAGGCAGCGCCACTTGTGCCGCTCCATATGGCGGAGGTGCTCCTCACCGTGGTGGTACGGCCCGAGGGAGACGATCTGGGGGACCCAGGCATTGTCCTCACCATGCTTGAGATGGCGTGGGATCCGGTAAATGGAGAGATTTGCCCACGAGCCTGGCATGTTTTCCTGGCGACCTTGCGTGAGCTTCTCTTCAATGGAGATGACCCACTCGGACCTGGGAGGCCTCGGCTCATAGGCGGGGACGATTTCACCCCCACAGGTTGATTTCTTGGGGAGTCGAGATTCCACAGTTTCTCGAAGCTTGAGAGTGGTCACATACCAAGCCAAGAGCTCCTTGTCGTAAACAACAGCCATTTCTTGTGAAGAACTGGTCTGTGTTACTCTGCCTTCGCCTTAAATGGGCTTTCATCCTTCGAATTGATGCTCTAAGCAAAAGTAAAATTTTAAAAAAGAAAAGAAAAAAGAATTGCTACTTTAATAATGGCTACAGGTTTAGGCTTTCAACTTCTTTGTCTTCTTTTGTATTTAAGCTACACCAGCTAATTCCCATTATATTCCCTTTGGACGTACAAGCTTGCACTAGATCAATTCGATTTCGCAGCCAAGAACGAAGAGAAGATAAGACGGCCGTTTTGGACTTTGGGGTAAAAAGTAAAGTAAATTATGAGCATGCGGGGCGCACTTAGATGAAAGAGCGTGCGAAATCTCCTTTGTCAATGTTATAGGCGCAGCCTAAGCAAAGACAAGAGGAAATGGGTCCCACTTATGCACACGTGTCCACCCACTCGTCAATCACGCTTTCCACGTTCCTAAATTTCCTTTTATCTACGCCGGGAATGCGCATGCGAGGCGAGTATAGATGATGCCCGTTCCATTAACGAGGAGCTGGCGTAAAATCGATTGAGACAGTGCAAATACCCAAATGATTTGTTCTTGTTTTTTTTTTTTTTGGTTCCAAAAATCGTTTGTACTTGACCTGTGTGGGGGATTGCACCTTTATTAACTGCTTAATCGAAGCACCAATCAAGAATTAAATTCGCAAAGATTTTCTTTAGATATTCATATAACTCATGCACGAAATACTTTCTTCCTTACTTTGTCAAGAAGCTTTTTTCACATAGTACTTATATCATATGACAATAGCACGTAAAAAAGATGGTCAATTAAGAACGGGAAACATGTTGATTGTAATTAATGGAGAAATGCTCTGTTTACTAAGTTTGCCAAAATTTTGTTGGCCGATTTTGACATATCTAGAATTACTTGAATGTGACGACATCATGCAAGATGAATATTTTGATTGTGTATCCATGCATACGAGATTGTTTTAAAGAATCATGTTTTTATCCACCCCTTTCCTTTAATCACTTTTTTTTAAGGTAAGTTACAAAATAGAGCCTCGCTTGGCCACCGAGGCCACCGGCGAGGCTCGGCCTCACCCAGATCTAGCGAGGCCGAGCCTCATGGTGGCCTGGTGAGGCTCCGGCGAGCTCGCTAGAGTTTGCCCAGCCGATCACTAGCTACCGCCGTGGCCGGCGACCGGCCACAAAGAGAAAGGAAAAAAAAAGAAAAAGAAAAAAGAAAAAAATGAAAAATATAAGAAAAATATTGAAAAATTAAAAGAAACAATAAAATTATACAAATTTATCAAACGAATTTCTATTCTTGGGATAGAAATTTTTTTGCGGTCTACCAAGCGCGTTCTTATACTCGAAATTGTTCCGGGAACAAAAAAAAAAAAAACATATTTCTATTCAAAAATTGTTTAACAAAAACGTTACTTAAACGTCTTTCTTAATGTCTAGCGATATTGGAACAAAGGAGAGTATCTTTCCAAAATGGCTGGTTCAAAACGAGCTTATAATATTCTAGCCCTTATGACGTCACGTCATCATATATATATATATATATATATATATATATATATATATATTTCTTTTTTGATACCTAGGGAATTAGGGATTCGAACTCCTCCGTCTTGGGTAGACGTCACGGGAGCGCTTATCCAACTGAGCCACCGCAGGCGGTGGTGTCACGTCATCATATTGATATTGTAAAAGCGTGATAAACAACATTGCCCCACCTTACCCATACAAGGTACAATTATTGGACTGGCTTTTCATATGTCCAATCTCACCGTGAGGCACATGTACATATAGTCCCCCCGTTTACGTCACACGGAATGGTTGGGCTTGTATTTTGCCCCCCTTGTCCTTTAAATTAGATTTTCATAAATCAGAATACTTTAATTACTTACTGATGTGAAAAATAGATAGTCAAATATAGTATCATTTTGCATGTAGGAATCGGTGATAATGCCTCACTCCCCTAAAAAATAGCGTTAAAAGGATAGCACGGTTTTAGATATCCCTATGCCCATCTATCCTCTCTCTTACAAGCTATCGAGTGAGTTTCAATTTCTTTAGATTCTGTCTCTTTCACCAAACTGTTGTATGTACTCAATGCAGTGCCTTTCAAGTATATAGAGAACGGGTTGAACTGAATAGAAGATCAATGTGCATGATGCAACTAATATGCTATGAACCGGAAAGAGGTGTGGTCCTTCTTCGGAGACTTTGAATGGCAGGCCTTGGGTGGGTGACATTTGAAGATGTGGTCGAAAAAAATACCTGAACTTCTTGGCACACTAGTTCCAGATGTTCCTCCTCAGTTGATTAATTACATTACGAACGAAGTAAGCCCCCACCATTACCGTCCCGGGGACCAAATCAAACCCCAACAAATAAGATATTTGATCGCACAAATGCAATATTACCCCTCCTATACTTGCATGTTTTTCTTTGCTCCTAAATAAGAGAGAATATTAACTTCTTTGCTTCTTGAAGGAGCTTTTGCTCAACTAATTAATTAATCGCTTCGCCTTCTATGGTTTTGCCTTGTGCATAGAAGCCTTCTCTTTAACACTTGGAGCTACACTAGATAATTCCCGTCATTTTATCTTTGGATGCATAACCCTGCACTAAATCGATCCGAGTTTGCTGCCAAGAATGAAGAGAAAATGGGTGCGTTGGACTTTCGACTAGGGAGTGATAGAGAGAAAGTGGGTCCTGCGGGGTTGCAATTAGCACGGCAAGCACAAACTATTCGGACACGGACATGGTGAAGGAACGCAGTACGAAGCCTCCCTTGTCAACGTTATAGGCGAAGCCAAAGCAAAGACAAGAGGAATTGGGTCCCACTTCTAGATGATGTTTTCGCGCACGTGTCCACCCATTCGTCAATCGCGTTTTTTAGCTTTTCGAATTTCCTTCTCTCTATGCCGGGAATGCGCATGTGAGGCAAGTAAAGAGGATGCCAGTTCAATTGATAAGATGCGAGCGTAAAATCCATTGAGACGACCCAACTACCAAATGATTTGGACTTGTGTTTTTCTTTTTTAAATTGTTTGTACTTGGTCCTGGGGGATTGAACCTTTATTAACCGCTTTATCGTAGCACAAATCAAGAATTAAATTCAAAAAGTTTTTCTTTACATTTTCATATAATTCATGCGTAAAATACTTTTTTCCTTACCTTGTCGAGAAGTTATTTTACATTGTATTTATATCCTATGACCATAACACATAAAACAGTTGATCAATAAATAAAGAAAATTTCTTAATTAATGTAATTAATGGAGAAATCCTCTATTAATTGAGTTTGCCATAAATTTTGTGGACTAATTCTCGTATGTTCAGCATTGCTCGGATGCGATAATATCATGTGGGATGCATAACAATCGAAATATATCATTTGGATTGTGTATCAATGTATGTCATAATTTTCTTCTTTAGATAGTGGTGGTTTTGCTCCATCCCTTCTCTCTACAGGTGGGTGACAAATATGGATATTATCCATATTTATAATTGATTAGTTTATGTGTTGATAATGATTATAATTTGCAATCTAATAAGACATGGCAAGGACGAAGGACACTATGGTCCTTTTCTCGAAGTAATGATTGAAGGACGGTGGGGAGCTTACGTCCTTTTATGAGCACCTTTTTCCTGGAGTTGGGGCCCACATCTTTTGGCTCAAATTTCCGAGGTAGGATCGCTTGAGTCGTCGTAGGTGGGGGCCCTTGATTTTGAATCATGACGCATTGACTCTCTTTCTCTTGAGTCATGGAGTAGATCCACGGTTCCGCGGGCCAACTTATTGCGCATTTGCCACTACATAATCTCTTACCTCCTCCTCCTTAATGAAATTTTGATACAACCACTCTTTTTGAAGTGCTCACGCAAGATGTTTTCAATCTACAGGAAAAAAACTTGTTAGTTAATACTTTTTTCTTTACGAATGATTTGGGGTACATTTGTTTTGCGCAAAATGAAATATTTGAAAAAAAATTTTCAAAAATTAATTTCTTATTTTATTTAGAAAAACTAGTTAACATAAAATATTTTCATTGTCGATAACAATCTATATCTAATTATTTTGTAGGCAACCGAAAATTTTTTAATTTAATTATTTTTGTAAGCGATATAAACGATTATTTTTTTTCGACTCATTTTTTACGAAACAAGCACACTCTTAAATACCTCTACATATAGGCAGCTCCAAGCACCACTATTAGCTCCCTCTCATCATACCTTACTCATCATCTTCACAACTTCACTAATCGTTCTTTTGATAAACCCTCACCCGTTCGACTATGTAAATTAAAACGATAAAATAATATGAGATATTAGGTTCGAAGGTCATGAGAGAATTGAGTCCAAAACGTCACAAACTTAATTGCACTATTATCAATTCAATCCTAAGCCTTATAATTGTGCAAATTGAGTTCTAAACTTTTTCACGTTTTGCTAATTAAGTCTATCCGGTCATTTTGGCAGAAGCGTATGCCGATTGTCCTACGTGATATGATCGATACTAACGTTGACAATTTTTAATAATATTTTAAATTTTTTTCAAAATTTTAATAAATTTTCTTTCTTGTCGTTTTCATTCTTTACTTTTTTTCTTCTTTTTTCTTTCTTATTCGGATCAACCATAAAACATGTCATCATTTACTTCTACTTCGAATATGGAAGCTTTGGAATGCAAAACCTAGACTTCATTTCTTCCTCCTCAATCTTCAATTTGATTCTTGGACAAATCTCATCTCCTGAACTAACCACTAATTGGCTTTTCTCATACATTTTAACCATAAGTAATTTTTTTATGCCCTCTAACATATCAACATAGGGACACTCCCTTTCTTTGCATTTATGTGTGTGTATGCGTGTTGAATGTCTCGCTCAAATTATTGTCAATAGCATCGTAGTTTTGTCCACATTTGATAAATGCTTTGCAAAAGCGTTCAAGACCTATCTTATGGAGTCTTCATATGCACGAATAGACCCTTCCGTCATTTCTCTTGCGTTTATGTTGAAATTGACCTCATATGTCGACTATGCAGCTCTCCAACAACAATTCCTAATTTCTAAATGTTTCTCTCTTGTCTAGTGAGTACAATTCCTCTGCTTTGCTCACCGGTAGAGTTTAAGAACTGCATTAAGAAGACCCTGCAACGTGTTGTTGGACATGCAAGTAAGTCAATCTTTTAACAACAAAATAGTTCTATTAGTAAAGCTTGTGCACAATCTTACCTTCTATTGGTTACTCATGAAAGTTCAACCAAGACCTTACTGCACTTTCAAGTCTTTCAGTAATAGCTCGAGTGACCAAGTCCAAGATTTTTTAGGCTCAGCTTCAACCATAACCCATGCAATTGGAAACATTTGGTTGTTTACAACTCTGCTAGTAGCACAAAGCACATCCCTTCGATGAAAGTCTTAATAAAGCATCCATCCAATCCAATTACTCATCTACAGCCCACCAAAACACCTTCTTTCAATTCTCTTGAATGTATTATGTCATCCAACTTCTAGGTCAAGTGTGCTATTTCGACTACATCAAATCAATTTAGCCTTATAAGAAGGTAGCAACTTGTATTCCTCGCTAATGGACATCTGATTATCTCAATAGCTCTAGCAATTGCTCTGTAACAAATCTTCTTATTTAGTGTCAATGTCCACATCTCCATTGCATCTACTTGCATTTGTGATGTTGTATACCTACAGTTAGCTTTAATTTTAGGTAAGAACTACTCCACAAGCCATACATTAATTGCATTCTTATTTCTCATCCTCCTAGGGCAAGTATGTTCATGTCCATTAGTCTTGATGATTAAAGTCTTCTTACTATGCATCCAACTGCCAAAAACTCTCCATTCATAGTTACTCATAAACCTACTATCCATCTTTTTCGCTTCACTCTTCTTCCATCCAATGTTAAATCCATTTATGATTGTGTAAAGTTGTAAAGCTTTCTTGAATTAGACATGTGAGGGAAATTGCATCCTTACTTTAAATGTGTTTCTTTATAATCACATTTGCAGTCATATCTGATGGTTTTGGGTCTTCTTTGGTCATTAAATTTTTCACATCCATCAAAATCAGGACGGCTTGAATTTTCATCTCCTTCTCTAGATCAGTGTCTCCATCAATTTCACGCTCATCCTCATTTTTTAGGAATGTAAACGTCAACTATATAGGAAGTAGCAACAACATCGGCCTTTCTTTTTATTCACCTTGCAAGAAAGAAATCCTCGCTACCACCACTGAGAATATAGTCATCATCACTTGATAATGTACCATGATCTTGCTTTGATTCACTATTACTAGCGCTATCATCACTCTCGCTATCATCCTCATCAATATTACTACCACTAGTATAACTATCACTACCATCATCAAGAGTAGCTCCTTCAATATATACTTCAATAAGACCAAAACTTGATCCTAGATCCACCAATTCTAGCACTTGATCATCACCAAAAATTTGCACAATACCATCTCTCAAGGAATACCCAAGAATTCGATACCATAACTTTTGAACTGTGTATCCTAGACCAATAACATCCTTAACAATTGCATTATAGTTCACTACCTTTGACTTACAAACCAGGGGAGATATTCTACACGCGCCCTATGTACTTTATTATGTCACCAAACTCCATAACTCCGCCTAGGTTAAGTGCAATTGTAAAGACCTCTCACAGATGACTAGCAAAGATAGGAAGATCAAGTTTGATAAATGAGTTGAGAAGATCAAGTTTGACAGACAAGCTACTTGGGATTATTCGAGTTCGACAAACAAACAAGGGAAAGAAGTCATAGAAGAGAAGAATACTAGAGATAGAGTGTGCAAGGAAAAAAATCGAAGATGAGAAGATTACCAATGTTAAAAGAGCATGCTCGATCAAGAATAATGTGCTTGAAAGAGTTCCGATGCCTAATTACAAAAATGAAGACGACGATGAAGGAGAGTGCTCGATGAAGAGGAAGACAAAGGAGAATTAGAGTACCTTATATCCTGTGGAGAGAGAGAGAGAGAGAGAGAGAGAGAGAGAGAGAGAGAGAGAGAGAGAGAGAGAGAGAGCCCTAATTGTTTTCAAATTAGGGCTTATTGATAAAACAAAGATAGAGTAATGAATTTCCACATGAACTTGCCATGTCAATTGAGTTATTGCCATATGTCATCTAACTTAGCAATTTCAAGGTAAAATTTGACAGAAGCTAACAATGGTAAATGTGTCACGAGTGTACTGATTTAGAGTTTTTGATGATAAAAAGTTAAATTGTGGTAAATGTATCATAAGTGCACTTACTTTTTTTGCTAGTTTTTCTAATCTATTAAGTCATTTGAACACAAAAGGGAAAGTTGAAGTCTTTTTATAAGAAAGTTAAAAAAATAAAAATAAAGCTAAGGTTGGTGTAATCATTAATTTTCCTTCTAAATTTTGGATCAAGGTTTGACACCTCTTAAGGCACACCACTTGGTCACCAATCTCATCTTTAAGAGAAATTATTAGTTTAGTCAAGATATTTTATTCACATAAACCTCAATTCCACCGTCATTCCAGTAAAGTCAACGTAATTTGGAGGAAAAAAGAACTAGAAGGAATCATTATAGATGAGGATGATAAACTGCCCTCACCTTACTAAAATATGCCCCCCTTCTAAATCCATTTGCCGTAGATAAGCTTTGAACTCAAATTGATTGTACTTTTATTCTTATAAATGATAAATCAAATAAATCTTAGAGAATCGATGAGAGTAGCTCATAGGTTTGAGGCGTAGAAGTGAAGTGCATGTAAAGGTCTAAGGCACGGCAAAACTAATTGCACTTGATAACGGTGGAAAAAGCTTATTTTGACTAGGAGAGAGAGAATTTATCATCCCTGGTTTTAGGTCCAATAAACTACATGAATCATAGCTATTGATCTTGGTAGACTCACACATAGAATCCACATGATATTCATAAAATCAATAGTCACACTTCACCCTATCCAATAAAAGAAACTGGTGAAGGAGAGAGGAGGGAGTCGTGCAAACTCCTAAAACCATCACAATTGTTTGAACTTCATCACAAGGAGGCTGGTCAGAATTCACACAGGTTACTGCCAAAAAAGGAGACGTTCAGGGATTCCTTTTAAACCAGTAAAAAGGTTAATGTTCATAGAAGGGTTTATAGTAGAGAGACGAAGAGTGTGTTACTATTAGATAAGCCCCCTCTTATAACTTAAACCTGTCTTTAACCAAATTTGCTCTTACATCATTCAGGGAAAGACATTCTCGCTATCGAAACTGATTAATCAAATCTATTGTAGCACATGTTACATTAAGCTTTTTGAGCAAAACCTACAAAACATTCGTGCGTTATAAGCGAGTTGGCGACATGATTATGATATGGGATGCAATATTAATGCTCTCCAAGAATCTTTTAAACCCAAAACACAAGTTATAACACACCCAGTTAGAAACATTGATACACATTGAAAGTTCATGAATCGAATGACTACTGAAAAGAAAATAAGATTTAATCTGAGCCCTTGCTCCTGAAAGGACAAAATTTGGTTTTCATCTTTCCGGTCGGTAAAGCACGGAATCAGGGCGCTCCGTCGTCTGTCAAAACCACAATGAACAGAAGTTTTGTGTCAAATTACTTCACAAATTTTGAAGAAGCTTATTTAACCCGGAAGGTTTCAAATGAAGCTTTGAAGGAAGAATTTCTGTGTGGGGCTGACCACTTAAGACTGTCTTCATTCTTTTGAGGGGAATTTAGTCTCTTCATGAACAATGTTGTGACCTTGCCCTTGTATAATCCAATATTATATGCTTAACTTATAATTGTGTTTAAAAATAAATTATTGAAGAATAAACAATATCTTACTTATATCATAAATAACATATATTGAGTATTAAAAATCATGAATTGGGATTAACTGTTAAAGTGGTGATTCTTATGTTCTCTCATCTTTTTTTAGGGATATTTTGAGAACTTTGATGCTATTCGCATATATCATAACCTTATTCCACCAAAGAGGCTGCAAAAGTAGGAAGTCACCTTGTTGTATACACAACATGCATAATTTGGAATCAGAGCCAGACATGATTAATGGGGATGGGAAGGCTCGCATTCAGTGGGCAAAACTGGACAAAAATTTAAACCCAATTAGCGGGCGGGCTGGGCCTGGGCAAGGACCTTGAGGCCTGGCCACCCACATATTTACTAAAAAATGAGATTATATATGTAATTAATTGCTTCAATATTTATGAAAACTATCAGAAAAAAAAATTCCTAATACGGTAGAGAAAAGCAGTATAAAACTCACAGGTAAACTGATAAAACAAAATAACATAAAGTCCTAACATATTTTTATTTGTTTTCCACGTACATTAATCTTTATTGAACAAAAATAGAAAAAGAAAGGTGGCTCGATGGGCTGAACAGGCCCACCCATGTTTTTCCCTTGGGCTGGCCCAGGTACTTAACCAAACCTGCAACTTGGACTTTGGCAAGAGCTCAAAGGGTTCAAGCCCAAGGCCGGCTAGAGCCCGCCTAGGCCTGCCTAGTGAGCATGTCTAGGAAGAGCATACAAAGGGAGCATTATTGTTTATGTGTTGTATAGAGGATCTTCGATCTTGCGGTCACAATAGAGACTCCTGCTGTCTCCTCGGAGACTAGCTAAATTATGTTAATTCATGTTAACTCTCACTCAATTATCGACATACCTTGGCAGTTTCAAGTTTATTTATTTATTTATTGAGATTGTGACATTATAGTATAAAAGAAACTGATTTGTAGATGAATTTTGGTCAATTTATGGGATCGATTACTGTACGATAAAAGATATTTTTACATTTCTTCTTCTTACTAGAAAGATAAATTAGTAAATTTTTATTGGTAGGACGTCGGGGACTCTTTGAGCGCCTAAGAAGGAAAAAAAATAGTAACTGGATGTTTTTTATTTTATTTTTTTGTTAGTATATTACAAACAAATAAAACACTGTTACATAAAGTGTCATAGATGGAATCCTAATCAAGTGTACTTTAGGCACATGATCATTGAGAAACGCATTCAGCATGCATGTACTAAATCTTATTTACTAAGTGACATGATGTGTAACTATTGATGGATTGATTACATGAGCTCATCCACGTCTTAGGGCACCGTCTTTCAATGATCATGTCTTCATTCACGAAAGAACCCAACACATAAGTAATTGAATATGAGCCATCTTCATCCATCGACAATAGACGCTCCTCAAAAATTAAACCGCCCACATGAATCCCTGTGAATATTATTGATGAAAAACAAACTAATTAAATATGATCATCTCATTTAAACTTCGTTCGGGAGATGAAAAATGGCATGTGGGTGCGGAAAATTGGAGAAGAATCTAAAATTTGTTGAGAAGGAAAATGGGTTTCCTTTCCTTTCAAAATTTGCTCCTCTTCCAAGTTCCTGTTAGAAAATGTGAGTTGTACGCCTCAGTAAATCTAAATAAGAAGCTTCCAAAATGTTACCAAGCATAAGGTAAATAGTATTTGTGTGCTAACATAATAGATACTGTGCTCTAGTCGTGGCTCCTCTGCTCTATCAAAACTTTATACATGGTGACAATCTAGTTTAATATGATGCAAAACTTATCTACCAGAGTAACGATCTACATATGGGTAATTTGAAATCTCTTACGGTCACTTAAATTTTACCCCAAAATTTTTGAGCACCATAGAAATTGCCTAGATGGATCTGTCCTTGTTTGGGATGCCTTTCATTGAGCTGTTATGCCATGCAATCACAAACGGGAAAAACCACGCAATGCCTTGTTGATCTACAGAAGAGACTCAAACTTAAGAGTTCACTGTGGACGTTTAAGAGCATGATATGCAGATGTGTTTAGAGATTAACTTATCTATCAATTGGTCCTTCATTGCTCCATGCATATATTGTAGAAAATCCTAACATCATGTAATCACTTGCATTCACCACCCAAAGTGTCGGAGACGAGGAGCCAACAAAAGTCACTTATGGGATGCATAATACTTTATGTAGATGTGTTTGGAATCCTCTACATAAATTTAAATCTTACATTTTTTGCTGTAAAAGAACACTTCAGTGCTAATTCTCTTCTTTTTCTTTTTTTTTTCCCTCTCTTTTCCGCTATTCTTCCTTCTCCCCCATAAACCTTGACCTCTTTCTTTTTTTCGGATAACCTAGGTATATAACTGTAATTAATCGTCTATCTAAAAATGAACTAGCAAACAACCCATCCTCATGACCTCTTCTCTACATAAATCTAAATTCGCTAGGACAAGAATCGAACACGCAAACACTGATATTGGAGGTGAAAGCACAACAAAGCCTTTGCCACTAGGTCAATCTCGGGGAGACACCTATTTCGTTAGATGTTGCCCTTTTTCTCTCTCCATTGTTCTGGGAGGGAGAGAGGAAGAGATTTGGGGATCAAGTTTGGCGGTGTAGGTGATTTTTGTAAAGTATGGTGGCATTTAAGGAAATTACAGTCAGATTAAATGGGTTGAGTGGTTGAATTTTGACCCTTTAATTGATTGCAGATGTATGAACTATTTACGTGGAATAAATTTAATATGTATATTAACTTCTTAAATAAATGTGAGTATATCGGATGAATTAAACTTCAGCGGCTAAGTTGAAGTCAAAGCTCAAGTAACTTTTCGAATGAGAATCAATATAGATATGTGAATAGAGATGAAATTGAAATTAAATTAATCGACAACTCCAAAATAGTTCTATAATGGAAATACAAAATGCTAAGATTTAAGCTAAAATTCAGAATAAGTCAAATTTCATAAGAGAAATTAAAAGTTTGATACATGTAATTTTAAGAAAAAATTAATTTAAATTCCAAGATATATGTTATTGGCGCAAAGCGCGTATGCTCAACGGAAGAGGTTAATTTAAAGCATACAAGCACAATTCTTGTCATTGGCCAAACACTTTCAGACCTACTCTTTTTCAGCAGACCAATCAGTTGGTGGTCTTCTGTACAATAAAGTTCTGTATTTATAATTTCTCGTTTTTTTTTTTTTTTTGGGGGGGGGGGGGGGGGGGGGGTTGTTCTTGTGGAGTCTAAGGGTATACATGTTTGAGGGAACACGTCATGGATAGTCCAAGTCTAGTAATTCACTTTACTTCACAGAACTGCCGCATGAATGTTATTGTCTTGACAATTTTGTTACAGAAACTGAAACAGGTATTGTTTGATCATTCGTTTGCTCTCAATGGTATCTAATATCTATTGCCCATTGCCAGTTTTGCTTTCCACAGCTTTTTTCTTTCTGTTGATGCTCTCTGGAAGCTTAGTCCTCATTGAAAACCCATTTAAATTTTGATGAGTAACGATTTTCCACTGATTAATTTATGAACGCCTCGAAAATCGAGTTTCTGATTTCTCTTCTGCGTCCCTTTATTGATGTTTACTTTTCTCTTTGGCTGAGAGATAAGTGGGGCCAGTGATACCCATTTACAGTAACTTCAGGATTTTCAATTTCATTAGAAGCGCCAATGTAATGGCTAAAGACCTGAATTGGGAACCTAGAATACTCATCAGGTTTGCCCATACTGAATGGTAGTGATAGTATTCATCAGTCTCACAAACAGATACGAATCAACATTTGATGCATGATGAGAAACAAAGTATCCACATGAAGTTTCTAAAAGACCCCTTTTGTATCTCCAAGCGTGATTCGTGCGATTTGTTCTTCAAATATCAGTCTTTTCGAAATTGCTTCGTTGGGAGATGTTGCATGGGGCAATCATGAGCTTGATAGGAAGTCTGCGGCGCGGAAGATCTAACTAGTGCATTAAATAGTTCCTGAACTTTCATGATTAAGATTTGTAACATCTGATATTAGTAGTAGTTGGTCATTTGATGTGTCTTTGAGGTACTGGTTGAAAATTTATCTTTCCTCCTTTCACTTGTCGTATCAGTTGCTGGAATCAAGAAGCCTAAGCTCGGAGGCGAAGCGAAAAACAAGGGAGAGGAAGTCGAGAGTGGAAATGTCACGGCCCAGAATTTCACTTTCCACGAGGTAGCCGGGGCCACGAAGAATTTGTGACGGGAGTGCTTGTTGTGGCGAAGGTGGATTTCGTCGAGCATCCAAAGGAACTCTCTAGGGGACTGGGCAGGTGATAGAGGGGCTTCTACTCGCTCCCTCTTCTTTATCTTGGAAAGATGTGAGGCCTATGAAATCACGCTTTCCTTTTTCGTCAGGTGGTTGCCGTCAAGCAACTCGACGGACATGGACTACAACGAAATAAGGAGTTCCTCGTCCATGTCCTCATGTTGAGTATTTTGTCAGACTTGGTGTCTTGGCATCCTTCATTTATCTCACTAATTGGCGGTCAACATATTATCACATCATATACATGCTTGTGCAGTTAGGACTCCAATAAAGATGGTTCGATCGTCCATTCTGAAAAAGGGTTGTTCCATCCCGGAAAGAACATTAGAGCCTGAGAAGATTTACAGCTGCAATTACTGAAAACGAAATGGGGAACTAACTTGTACAGAACTCTATGTCTGGCCTAGTCATGAGATGCTTAATTTAAGAGGACTTCCGTGATCTCTCCTAAAGAGAAGGGGTTTTGTTGCAATAACTTTGTACATGTAATATCATCATGGTTCATTTTCTTGTGCTGATTTTAGCAGCATGTATACAGCTTTCTTTATTACAACCCGATTTAAGTCGAAAAGGAATAACATTTAAATTGCACCCGGTTGTGTTTGAATATCTGCTTATGGCTTTTCTTGTGTAAAACAAATGAAAATTCATTTTATCCCGAAAATCATGAATGTAACTTCCTAAAGTACATGATCGCAGACTAAATGAAATTCAAATTAAATTATTCTTGAGACTTAACAACCTATTTGACAACTGTATTTTCTAAATATTTTTATCTTTCATTTTTTTTTTCCGTTTATTTTATTTATTTATTAATAGTTATTTCTTTTTCTTTCCCTTTCTCAATCCATCTTCTCTGATGCAACAGCCTCTCAACTCTCTTTCTGCTTTCCGTTAGTCTTCTTCTATTTCTAATCATTCAGCACTCACTGATCAATCACACGTGGAACTTCATCGACACAAGTTCTACCCCTTAATCAATAGACCATACCTGAACCACACCAGAGAACAACGCGCCCCGGTATTGCGATAAGAACAGCGCAACACAAACATGCTTTCCTCCATTATCATAGACCTCCAGCCACCACATAACTCCCCCCACAATTGTAGATGACCACGCAAACACACCCTAGTGTAGGGAACTCAGAGACAGAAAAAGGAACCACACAGCACCAGAGAATATCGGGATCAAGCATAGCAACCAAGAGAAATATACCGAAGATGAGAATCATGACACAAATTCAATGACAAATGAATATCATATTCCAACAAAAGACGACCCATAAATGAGGCCTTAATGAGTCAAGAACAGGTTGGATTGAGGTAGCGTGACTTTCAGTTCAAGGGTTGAGAAGCACATCCTGATTTATTCAGTTCGAGCATTTCATCAAACAAGTGATACGCATTTCGATCAATGAACTTGTACACATAAAGCGACAATTCAATTTCAGATCATCACAACAACATCAACACACACTAAACACATTAAAAGAGCTTCAGTCACAAACTCTTTTCTTACAAACATCAAATAGAGCTCCAGGCCTCTGTTTCATTCATACGCGACAGAAACAGAGCGAACGGATTTTACATTGGTGAATTGGATTTCTAGCCTCAACCGGTGTGCAGATCAGAGAATGGAGGTCCTAGACGTGTTGGCAATGAAGATCAAACTTCCCGGCCAGAAAACAGGGTAGAAAAGAGGAGTTTTGGCGCCGTGGTGGGAGCGATGGAGATCGACAGCCACGGCAGATTTCTGGCGATTGAGAACGACGAAGAAGACCCGTGACCGAGAGAAATCAGTGATAATGTTTTATTAGCTCTCGGCTCCTCGCAAAATCATGCTCTGTTTCCAGGTACACGTGTAATTAAAATCCAGAGAATTGTAATACACATGCAATTAAAATCAAAGTACAATTTTTTGGTGAAAAATTCGGGGGCAGACAACAATTCGTGGCTAATTCGGAGATCGACAACAAATTATTTTTCAGAATCACTCGTCCGAGTAAGCACTCAACGGTCACAAAGCCCTAATATTTCCTATTTTGAAACTCCCGCATCTCACTTATGATCCACTCAGAATTCTCATCTTCTTCAGGTATTTCCTAATATTTCCTAATTCGCAATCGCACTAGCTTTCTTCTTCCCCTCCCTCTCACCCCTTCTTCGTCGCTCTCTCTCTGTGAAAACCCACGATCATCATCTCTTCGTCTGTTCATCTCTTCATCACTTGGCGATAATGGGGTATCGAAGTTTTCCGGCAGCGACGGTCTACTTTCGGTCTGCAAACCGTCTTTCAAAGGGAGAGAAAGATGAAGCTCGATTTCTCGTCTCTCATTCTCTTGGCAGACGTAGCTTCTTTGATCTCCGAGGGAAAGGTAAGTCTCGGGCCTTCCCTATTGGATCGTGACGTTGAGAAGAAGGTCACCCTCGTGACCACCACCACTTTTGGGTCAATCAGTGTCGGATGGATCGTTCGGAAGAAGAGATCCCCGCGAGCGCGAAGGCCGACATTCCACGCCCAGACGTCAAGTTCTGACCCATTTGTCGTTGTCCAAAACAACGAGCAAGAGCCTTCGAGAGCTGTCGCTGAGAACCACAAGAAGAGGTCGCGCACATTCGATTCCTCCGAAACCCAAGAATGGGGAAGAGTTTCCAAGAAACCAAGAAAACTCCCAAGATGGGTCTCGCGGATCTAATCGGACCGAGCAAATTGCCGACGAAGTACATGGACAAAATTCAGGAGATGCAAGGTCGGGATATGACGCTCGTGGTGGAGAAGACTCTTACTGCCACGGACATGAGCCGAGGCCAAAGTAGGCTCTCTATACCCAACAAGCAGATAAGGCAAGGTTTCCTGAGCGAAGAAGAGATCCGAATCCTAGATAGGAAGGAGGGCATTAAGGTTTCCCTCATTGAGCCGTGCCCAGAAGTTTCTCACGGCTTGCGACTGAAGAGGTGGAATTACCAGAGCAAAAATTTTTCTTACGTGTTGACGGAGAGGTGGAATGGGGTCGCGCATCCTTACGCAAGGAATGAACTCATGAAGGATGTTGTCATTCAGCTTTGGTCCTTCAGGGTGGATGGCAGTCTTTGGTTTTGCCTCAAGAAAGTTGAAGACCAACAAGGCAATGGAAACGATGGCTGTGATCTTCCTCCTATTTCGTGAAGAAGTAATTCATGATACTTCTCTAAGTTCACCACGGTACATAACTAGTTAGCTTCACTTTTCTTATATTTTTTAAATTTCAATGTCTAGCTAATTTCATTCTTTCCTATTCTTTCGGGACCACTATTGGCGTCTCGATGAAGTTAGAAGTGATAGTAGCTGGGGTAGTCCTCATAGATCAGCTATGGTTGATCATGATTTTCTGATGGAGTTTTTTGTTGTTCTCAAGTTTTTCTTCTTTTGTATTTTCGGTTGGATTTTACATATGATATGTTCAAATGGAAAGTGTATATAGTGCTATAAAATCAATGTTCATTGGAATGACTATAGACACTAAAGTGTCAATTTTTTCCATGTTGAGATCTTTTGAACATTTTAACTATTTTTCATATGTTAATGAATGCCATCGCTAAAGAAACGTGCACAGTAAAAAGAACTCAAAGTCGTAAAGATGATGACATAGTGAGTCAATAGGTAAAAAGGGTATTATTAGGCAATCACAAGTTCAATCGACACCCACCGATAATATGCGCAAGAAGAAGATTAAAATCGAACAAACCCAGTTTCGGAACTCTTGACTAGCAAATTGAAAAAATCCATTCAGAATAATACATCCGCCCATCAATGGATTCATAAAAATGCACCAACTAGAACAGACAACACGGTATCAGACATTCCTAAATTATGAAGGTATTAACTTGTCACAAACCAAACCAATCAGACGATATACATGAAACATGGCATCATGCCAGTCTTTCCTATGAGAAATGTCCAAAGATGCCACCATCAATGTGGTAATCCAAAACACAAGCTGCCACGAACCTTGTGAAGCATATAAAGTCATTGTATGTATCTGTAAGTACTTCATGATCGAATTACCTAACTGAGCTCAAAGGAGTAACAAAAACTCCAATTGTATATAGGCTACGAAATGTCATGTCGACTATGGTTAAAATCCTTTAAAAATACCTAGGCTTTTCCATAGGTGGAGTTGTCTAAATATCTATTTATGGAGAGTACACCAGAAGCTGTCTTCAAGCTTACGAACGAGGAATGCATCCAGAAATGGAAAGTCAGTAATTCATGAGAGATGAACCACTAGAACACACATCAGAAAAGTGTCTAAAATCCTCTGCCTAGGAGAAGACAGAGGAGTAGCAGCAGTATCAACTTTCGGGTTTATGATGCTTTTTCTTTCCGAGTATTTGAGCTTGTTCTTTCTTTGGGAACCTCGGCAATGGGTCTCAGTAACTCTGCTTCTTTCCGATGTTGCTACAGCACGGCTTGAGCTTTTGCAACAACCGATGCATCATCATCTCCTGCAGGAAATATCATCTTTACTGCTCCCACAATCTGCCAAAGAAGAAGTTAATAAGTAATCAACATTTAGATAGCAACAGAGATGAACAAAACAAGTATGACTGAAACAAAGGGCAAGAATGCCTGGAACAAATGCTTGATTGGAACAGTATAGGGAGGCATTCTATTTCAGGATAGTAGCCCGAGATATCAATATCTCCAAATTTTTCAAAGTAGATATCCCTCTCCTTCTCAAGACTATCCACTAACAGCTTCAACTCTGTTATATAATTTTTGTTATTATTGCCAGAAATTACCCGACTTGCTCAACAACTTCTGACCTTAAGTACCTCTCCAGCATATGCCGAACCTGCACTAGGAACTACTCTTAGAGGTCTTGGCTGGTTGATTAGTCAAGCTTGCAGGAGGATCGACATGACGTACAGCCTCTTTACCCTCTTGGAAGCCTTATCTCAATGGACAAGAATGTGGGGTCCTCTTTTGCCAGAAGATATCCTCGACCCGTTGTATGCTTATTCTAAAACCACAAGTCTAGCGGATGCCTTAGAAGTTTCTTGCGAAAATATAAAGAAATGCAGATGGGCGTGCGGATCCTGCTTCAAGGAGTGTCCTTGCTTTGATACTCGATCTAATTCAAGGACACTTAAAATATTTACATTCTGAGATTCTGGTACCATCACTGAAGCTTCTGAGGAAACTATGTGCTTGGAGAAGTTGTAAATTGGAATACTTTAATCGAGAAGAATGGAGTTGGAATCACTTTGACCATCTTGAGGGCTCCAATGCACACCCCTGCCTTAGATTGCAGAGCCGTCAGGATAGCCCTGCACGCTCTAGCAAATGTCATCATTGGCTGGAACAAACTATTTGAGTTCAATTCTTTCCGAATGAACTTCTCATGCCTGCAAGAATTTGGAGCCAAGACATAGTTTATCCTTTGTGTATATATGCTTGTCAAGATGGGAACCCTAGGTGAAATGATACCGGAAGCATGTGCCATTGTTCCAGGCCTCTAGGTGAAATCCTATGGTACCCACTAAAAAGAAGCCAATCGAGAATGTAGGCCCACTTACATGGGCCTTGCTCCCTAAAAATAAACTTTGTCAAGATGTCTTGCACAGACTTAAAGACACCCTTCCGTACTCGACCAGCATGTCACAATTTCTTAAACATGCACAGATTACTTATGAACTTCATTTAGATGAGAAGCAAGAACCTGGAAGATGAGGGAGCTTTGGTGGTAATTTCTATTTGATCTGAATCTTATCGAAAATCGACCACATCTAACTCAAGGTAATTGATACCAAGTCGCGGCATTCAATAACAAAGAAGAGCAACTCTGTTTCACTCAACTTGATGAACAACTCCAGGCTACTGATTGAAACAAGAAAGGTCTCTGTGGCAATAAATTAAAAGGCGGGAGCAACGAAGTACTCTGAACAGGAAACATTAACAGATGGGAATATGAGTAGTAAAACAGAACATGAAGCGACATCGCACATGATCATATGTAAAATGAGGTGTTTGACTTGGCTTATTTGTTGGAATCCGAATCCTCTAACTGAGATAAGCGCATTCCTACAGTTCCTGGCTAAGCATAATCGAATTCCGCAAGGCAACATTACTGATCCTTGTCTTGGATAATTTCACCGAATACCTTCTGTGCGTCGTCTAACACATGGCACCTCCCATACCTTGACACCACCGCATTGAACTCAAACCAGTACTCTCGAACCAATTAGCACCAGCAACCTTATGGACCGAAGAAACAGTGAATCTCGTTTCCGGCTATGAAAAATGAATTCGAAATTTGACATGCGAGTTTAATCGGGAAAGAAACAATTTGATGAGTGTGATAATTGATGGACAAATTCCATCATCGTTGGAACGTCCTAAGGAACTGGCCGTCTACGAAGATTTCTCGACTCTTCTCTCTCTCTCCCCGTATAACACGAAGTGCATACCACGGCGATCGAACTCAGCGACGTGAGCCTCTTCGCAATTCGACGCCAACGGCCGACGGAACACTCAGTCGCAGGCCTCGAGCCTCTGTCTCCGATCTCGAAGAAGCATTTGCACCGATGAATCCACCTGCCTACTCGCGCAACTCTCGATGTTGCTTTCCACACAGCAACCGGAGGTGATTCAGTTCGAGGTAAGGTCTGACCGTCGGAGAACCTGACGGCGGGTAGGGGGAGACATATGAATACTTAGAATCGACGGAAATGTACATCAGACGAGAGAGGAAATCGAGAGGATCTAGGTTCGAGCTCCTTGCGTCTTCCGTGATCGGAGATGGAAGACCGGCTGTGGCCACAGACGGAGCTGGCGGCCGGCGGCGAAGCTAGAGAGGACGTTAAAGGCTCGCGGCGCCCAGAAGAATCCGGAACTTCGTCATTTTTCGGGTTTCTTTTTTGGGCGGGAGATCCGTGGAATGACGGAAGGCAAAGGATTCCTTTTATATTTCTCTTATGAAATGACCAAAATGCCCTGCCTTGGAATGACCAAAATCACCAGGGCAAAGGATTCGTCGTGTGTTGGACTGTTGTTGGCAAGTGCTCTGAAGATTTTGGCCAACTGGTTTTTAGACTTAGGGCTGTTTGTTTGTATTCTTTTTTTTTTTATTAATAGATTTTTTGTTTTTTTTGTTTTCGAACAAAAAAAAAAGTAAACACTTTTATTTGCGTTTTTGTTCCAAATCTATTTTTTGTTCTCGAAACAAAAAAAACGAGAAACAAGAAACAAGAAAAACTTGTTTCTTGTTTCTCGGAACATTTTGCGAAACATTTCTCTCTTTTCTCTTCTTTTTCTTTTCTTCTTTTCTTCTTTTTTTCTTTGGCCGGTCGCTGTCTCGGCCATGACTGGCGACCGGCCGTTGAGGGCCGGCGACGCCGTCGAGGGCCCGAACTCGTCGGCCCGGGCGAGGCTTGGCCTCGCCTTGGTTGGGCAAGCTCGGGCTCGCCCAGATCCGGCGAGCTCGAGCTCGCCCAGCCAAGTTGAGGCCAACCTCACGCCGGCCGGCGACGCTAAGGCTCGCCAGATTGGGCGAGCTAGAGCTCGCCTAGCCAAGGCGAGCCGAGCCTCGCCCAACCACGGTGAGGCTCGGCCTCGCCGGGACCGGAGCGCCTCGCCGTGGCCGGGCGAGGCCGCCGGCCATGGTAGAGGCCAGCCGACCGGCCAAAAGGAAAAAAAAAGAAAAAAAAAAAGAAAGAAAAAAAGGAAAAATAAAATAAGAATATTAAAAAATTAAAAGAAATAGAAAAAGAACACAAATTTACCAAACGTGTTTTCGTTTTTTTTTTTATTCCTTAACAAGTTTACCAAACGCGTTTTTCTAGTCAAAAATTGTTCCTCGGAATAGAAATAATTTTTTCTATTTCTATTCCCTGGGACAATTTTTGAACAGAAACACAAACAAACGCACCCTTAACTACCCGACACATGTATTTTCCAAACTATTTTTATCTTTTACTTTTATTTTTTTCTCATTTATATATATATATATATGTATGTATGTATGTATGTATATCTTTTATTGTTTTCTTTTTTTGTTAGTAGCTTTCACCGCTTTCGTTCATCCGATAAACTCCACTTCTCTCTCTCAGTTAATTTCATGATTGACATTCGCATCTGAAGAATTATCTTACTGACCACCCTTACGAAATATTCATTGGTTTGTTGGCAGTTTAAAATTCACTTGATTCGCTATAATAATTGAAGCCAAATGTTCGCTATGAAGTCGTTGATGTTTGCGCACACCAAATGTTCAATGTTTTGTACGGATGAAATATGTTTTGGTGATGTTAGACTCGCTTATGCTCAATCCCTGGTCACTTTGGCAGGTTCGAACGCCATTTTAAGGAGTGAAATTTGGATTGTGGTCGTTGGAATGCGCGCTGGCCAGCACCTGTTAAGCACGACTTTGGTGTGTTTCAATCTCATGGGAGGAAGACATTGGTTGTGTTCATGATGACGCATTAATATATTGCTCTTTGCTCATCGTTTTTAGTGTGTTTCAGTCACATGTCCATACTAAATAGCTTAGAATTTACATCGATCTATTATTAAGTCATTGCATTTTCAAGGCTTTAGTATGTGGAACATAATCCAAGACCTTGCTTCTCGTGACTGTTTCTTCATTGAATGAGTGCTTCGTCCTTTTTGTGAGCGAGGCTTGAGATACTTAATCATAAATAAGCATTAAACTTGAATCTTGGCAAGTCTTGTAAAGTTGATGCACTTGTTAAGTTGTGCATGCTGTATACTTACTGAAATTGAATGCTTACCTTGTTAAGCGTGATTTTACAATGGTGGTTGAATCTCATTTTGATGTTATTTTGACCTATCATACATATACATTCATATAACAGAACGTTACATGGAACTTGTGTTTTTATTCAAATAGTGACATTTTGAAGCTCGAAACCCATTGGAAATGATAGATATACTTGCTGTCCAGATTTGCAATGAGTTAAATTGAGTTTCCTATGGTGCCATACACATGCCATTGGGGTCACCCAGGCATGTTCATGTGGGGAAGTGGTATTTTGAAGTGTTTCGATGTTCCATCAAGTTGTCTAATTAGAGTATTCCTTTTAGTTTGACTACTGCATGGATGTCTGAGAAAGTGAGTGTCCAAAATGGAGATTCAGAAGATGCGCTTGCAGCTTCTTTTTCTAATGTGCTTCCGATAATCAAGAGAGAGAGTGTGGGTTTTCAGAAGAACACTGTCTTTTTCATGGGCATTATGGTCAATTAAAACTTGAAAGAATGTGTATGAAGCTATTTATGGAATCAAAGCCACCCTTTACAATTTTATTTTATAAAAAGTCAGTGTGAGTGCATGTGAGGGAGCAAAAAGTTATAGGACACTCTTGAAACCTAATGTGACCTAACCATAAAATTTCAGTGTTATAGAAATTTTTTCCTTTGAATGTAAAATTGTGTGAATATTTATGGAAGAGGAAGGACAACAAATGCAGTTTTCAAGCTTATGGAGTTTAAGCCAATCCTCAGGATTATCACTCTCAGGCTCAAATTTTTTGAAAGGCTGAATTTGGTCCCTGATATATGCTCATTGTGTTTGGTGGAATATTTGAATTTCTTCATATGATGTTAATCCCGTAAGATTAAAGAATTCCTGCTTCCCCCCATGTTGTATTTTCATGTCCGCTAATTCGTGCGATGTGCTTACAACAGATGATAATCGGGAGCAGGTGTTCAAAGAGTCAAGTGAAGGCCATACATGATGAATTAAATGCGAAGGAAGAGGACCTTGAGAGGGAACAAAAGGAGAAGAGGAAGCGATTAAGGCAATCAAATGCTAATACTTCAAGTGCTGAAGATAAGGAGAGGGGGTACTGAAAAGCTTTACCGTGCTGTTTCCATTTTGTTTCATCCCTCAATAATTCGGTTTTGATTCAGGGTGGAGAAAATTGCTGAGTTCGTACAGGTTCAGGAAAAGGAAATGGAGGAATTTGTGGCTAAAAGAGAGATGCTGGAGAAAGAGCATGAAGACAAGCTGGTGGCGATGAAGAAGAAGCATTGGGATGAGAAGTGGAGTTGGAGAAGGAGTTGAAGACCTAACTCCCTCGACTGATGGAGTCGTACTCCCACCATTGACTTGGACGAGATGTGGACGTCGCCTCTCTTACATGAGAGGAGAGTGGAGGAGGCCTTCGACTTTTTAATGTGTTATATGGGCTAGACTTGCAGCTATTCTAAACTTCTGCACTGTTTATTAGGTTCATGTTTTTTAGACCAATGACTTTGGGCATGAGTGTAGTAGCGTCAAAACTTTCATATAGTACTTACTTCAGTGCTAAATTTTTATTTTCTTTTTCGCTCAGTTGAATGCCATATCGCAGAAAATTGATCGCTCAAGTGCCAATTCCGATCAAATATCCTACATGGAACTTTTTTTTACTTTTTAATTTTTTTGAATGTTTTTCCATATGTATTTTGCTTCTTTTTTTTTTTTTTTTTTTTTTGTATTTTTTTCTTTAGGGCCGACGAGGGTCACTAGCGACCCTCGCCGACCGCATCCTTACTTTTCTTTCATAGTTGTCAACATGACTAGTGGCCGCCTCGCCCTCAGCCGTAAAGGCCCTAGGCAATGCCCCGAGGGCCCTCGCCGGCTACTGGGCAACCGTGGGTGACACCACCCAGAGCAAGCAAGGGTTGTCGCGGCCTCGCCAAAGCCTTCGCGGCGAGGGCGGCCAAATCTAGGTGAGGGTCGCCTCGCCCTCAGCCACGAAGGCCTTGAGCAAGGCCGAGAGGGCCCTCACTAGCATCTCCCAGAGCAGGCGAGGGTCATCCCGGCCTCTCCAGTGGTTTGCAAGGCCCCGACGGCCTCACCTAGGGCCTTCGCGACAAGGGTGGCCAAGTCTAGGCAAGGCCACAAGGGCCCTTGTCGGCATTGCCCGAGCGAGGGCGAGGGTCGTCGTGGCCTCACCGGCGGTCGGCAAAGCCTCGACGGCCTCACCTAGGGCCTTCACAATGAGGGCGGCTAGATCCGGGCAAGGGTCACCTTGTCCTCATCGCAAAGGCCTTGGGCGACGCCGTCGGGGCCTCACCAACCATTGACAAGCCTACTACAGCCCTCTTTTGCTCTGGGCGACGTCGCTCGTGACCACCTAAAGCTAGATGCTGCCTAGAGCGATCCCAACAACCTCACGCAAGGCCTTCACTGCTAAGGGTAGGGCGGTCACGATCGGCAAGGGTCGCCAATGACCCTCACCGACCCTAAAGAAAAAAAAAGGAAAAAGAAAAGTAAAAAATAATAATAAAATATTCAAAAAAATAATAACAAATAATATTTTCCGGTGGCCACGTCGGACAACCGGCGGCCAAGTCAGCTTTTCCGGTGGGGCAAATCGGAAGTGACATTCAAATGATCTATTTTTCAAATTTGTGGTACAAAAGTGAGCAAAAAAAAAATTTGGCACTTAAGTGAGCGCCGTACGAAAGTATTGGCACTTATATTGTACTTACCCCAATTACTTTGTATGTTGCATGTCACCAGAAAAAAAAAAGAATGGAGTTTACTTATAAAGTCATCTACTTTATACTAACAGTAATGTGTTCGTCAAATTCTAAAAGTAAGTGAGCTTGTCAAACAAGTAATATAATTATGAATAAAAATATCGTCCTAAGGAGATTGATGATTAATAAACTAATTAAATACTAAAAATGGATTAATTCTAAAATTTATCTAACAAATCAAAATTAAATTGAAAATAAATTCCAATTAAAAATATTAAAAGAAAAATTTGGAAACTAAATGCAATAAATTAATTAGATAAATATTTTAAAGCATCATCGATTTCACCATAACTACTATATAGAAATTTCATATTGTTACACGTATAAGAATGATATCAAAAATGTGATAGCAGCATTTCCTAATATATTTACTATCCTATAGCAAACCTACTCAGTTTATTAATCTACCATATTTCTATGTGAATTTAAATAGACATAAGTAAATTAAAATCTATAAATGTTCCCTACTTATAATGAGTCTTATGAATCACTTTATCACCGAAAGTTACACAAATAACGCAGTATATCTATATCCATATTTAATTCATGGTTATATATATTATAAAGAGCAATTGCATGTTATCACTTCTCAATCTTAAACAGACGCATTAGATCATTCAAGTGGTGGCCAGTCACTTAAAAGCATTAAATACAAAAATATATAACTCACACAAATAAAATCATTTGCACACATAAAAATCATTAAATTTATATTATCATGGTCAAGCTACATCGTAACCTCACAAAAGAAAATTAGAACCTAATAGAAGAAGAAGCGAAAATATAAATTAAACCTAATATCTTGAATCAAAGAACAAAAATTTTGTCACCTTTTTTTATCTTCTCTCCAAAATATTTGAAAAAACTCAAGGACAATGAAAATCGATCTAAAAATAAAAACCTCACTATTCTCCAGGCTTTCAATGTTCTCCTAATTTTAGGACAAATCCAAGTTCTTATCCCCAAGCAATTGCTTATTTTTTTGCATAAAATTATGGTGTAAATCAGAGAATCTTTGATTTGATATCCATCTTGCAATGCTTTCTTATTTGAATTCTTGATTTTTGTTATTCTTTTCCCTATTTTCTCTATATCTCATTATGCTACATAAATAAGGAAAATTCAAATAAATAGAAGAAAATATTTTCTCACAAATATTGCATTATTTGTTACCTAAAATAAGTAAAATAACTCTATAAAAAATAGAGTTATCACAATGTTTGTCAACAATTTATGGAATGCTTTAAAACTTTTCAAAATCAACCGAAAGGCAATGGATGTAAATGTTTAAGGCTAATAGAGACCAGAATCACCTCGTCTGCAAAAACCATCAAAGAATCGTAAATTAGGAAATGCAAGAGAGATATGACATGTTTTAAGCTTTATTAATGGAAGAGGATTGTGCCTTGTACCGCAAAATTTAAAATTCTCAGGAACAATTAGAATTTTAGATGCAGTGATCAATCGTTTTAATTTCTGCAAACGATAACCGATCTATCTCTAGCTTAATCCTAGCGGGCGTGATTGGACAAAGTGAAATAAATTAGTTTTGTTGCAAGAGATTAGGAAACATATGCATGACTGCACATGGCTTTAGATATTGGAGTAAGAAATGAAAGTCGAATCGAAATATTAAACAAACATAATACACAAACACCTCGTATCTTTCTGGGCACGCTAGGAAACGTCTCGTCGGAATTGTGTCAATTCGGGAGGTTTTCGTGGTGGCGCTTTTTTCACAAGGGCAAAAATCTTATTGATTTTTTTTTTTTGCAACCCGAGAACCCCCATATAGGCTGGTAGCCGTGAGGTAAACCCAGGGGGGGGTGGGGGCGTTAGCGAGAAGACCCACCACCCCGACATCCCACTTAAGACACCAAATGCCTCCATTGGGTTTTGAACCCCTCACCTTTGAGGAATGATCATAAAGCTCTTATCCAATGGGCCATCATGGCGGTGGTCAGAAATCTTATTGATTCATCTCAATTTCGTTCGTCAAACCCAAGCCGATTGATTTTGAAAGGAATAATCTATTGGCTGGGGCCCAAGTTTTTGAGTAAAATTCCCCAATTGCCCTTCATTTGGAACTAGGAATGGCACGTGAGGCATTCATGCTCGTCGGAGATCTAGGGCAAATGAGACAATTTCTGCGCAATTTAAGGGATAATTTAAAACAAAATGACATCCCGGGTGTACTTGGAGAATCTTCTTCTTCTACTTCTACCCCAACCATGTACGATTCCGACCTCGGAATCCTCCGCGATTATGAGCACCCTCCCTCCTCCCGCTCCTCCTCCTCCAACTCCATCTCCGCCTTCCGTTCCAAACCACTGCCTCCACGCCCTCATCCACGGCCTTCTCCTTTCCATTGAGGCCAGCGAGTATCACGCAGCTCTGCTGAACTCCGATGCCTTCCATCTTAGGATACGTTTGGTTTGGCTTTGCAAATGAGCCTTGAAAAAATGCAAATGCCTTTGATCTGAAGCCTACTGAGAAAATGCAAATTGCATTTGATAAGAAAAATCATTTACAAAGATACTTTATCCTAAATAGTGTTTAGCAATTTTTTTTTTTTTTTTTTTGCAAAGGGCTTTTGGGTCTAATTTTTTTAAATAAATAAAAAATAAAAAACCTCCAGCGAAGGACTAAGGCTGCTGTCGTGCGACCTCAGGTCTTGTCGCCGTGGTCACACAACCCAGGCGGCCCTCCCATGACTTCACCGGCACCTCGCTAGCCTCTCACCGACCCTTTGCCTACTCGATCAACCCTCGTCGGCCGCCCTCAATGGTCACCCTTGCTCAAGAAAAGATGAACAATAACGGGTATAAAATTGGAAAATTAAAAAATTGGTGATGGTAATTTTGGAAGAAAGAAATTTGATTTTAGCATTTGGCCAAATGCTAAAAGATCAATGTTAGTCATTTCCTAAGGCTAGCATTTGGCCAAAAGCCCCTTGGGATGGATTGGCAAAACACCCAAGCATTTCTCTAAGAGGCTTTCGAGGGAATCTTTGAACTAAACGCACCTTCAACCTCTCCACAAGTACCCTCCTCGAGGTGTCCGACTCCCACCAAATTAGTTGAGGTTGTCTACTCCGAGTTGATTGACTGAGCCGAGTCGTTTCTCGTGAATGTGTCGGACAATGAGGCGGAGATCGGTTCGAGAGTTGTTCTCGTCTTGTGTTTGTGTGTAGCTATGGTGGCGCTCTTGATCTTCACTTAATGTAACATCACCAGGTGAGTCCTAGCGGTTTCTCCTTGCTAATCTAATATGGAGGAGTGCGAACTTATCAATAGGTAAATTGTGCTAAAGGTTCCCTAATTATGGGTAACCTGCATTTAAAGAGTTTAATTTTTCAATTCCAGGATTGATAAACGTTTGATGCATCATTAAAGGGATTTCCAAGTTACACTTAGGGGTGATCTGTTCCCAAAAATAGGAATTAGGGACTGGAATGGTTAATCCTAGGACCATGAACCAGATTGCACCATCGGTTTGGTCCGGTCTAATGAAACTTGTCGCTAGACGAATCATGGTTTAGGCGGTTCATTTTGTACACCCTTAATTGTACCTTAGGCGAGCCCAATCAGCTCCACATTGCAGTTTGCAAAAGTAGATGACGTCTCATAGTTATTGAACTCGGCGGTGCAATCCATGACAGTAGCAAGAGGTCGGCTTGCGTTTCTGTTAGGCGATAGACGCCAGAGAAGAGGCGACGACGACGCCGAACAGACATAAAGAAACGGTCGATTGACGAGCTTTGGAAGATGTGTGCAGGCGCTGAAGAAGTAGGAATGGAGTCGATTCAAACAGTGATGCAACCCATTTTCTGGCGCCAATGCTGGAGCCGAAAGGGAACCCCTCCGACTTTTTTTTCTCCCATTTTCGATTTTTTTCCTTTTTTGTTTTTTCTTTTCGGTGTAATTATCACTCCTTGGGAAGATCAAGGCGAGCCGTGATTTTTGAAGATCAACTCCTTATGGTTTCACGGTGATTTTTAAAGTTGATTTAAAAATCACCAATATGTAATTATAATGGCTATCGATTGTGAAATCAAAACTGTCGGGTGTGGCAATATGGATTTTATAGTGAATTATCTAAAAATTGTCACTAGACTTAATTATGAGGCTCGCGGCCCATGGGCATGTCCAAGCCCAAGCCCAAGCCCAAGCTAAGCCCCTTAGATTAATTGGACAAGGCTAATTAGTTATGAAGCCCGACCCGAGTATTCTGTACACAAAACTTATTCCTATATGTTGGGCAAGCGTGGGCAAAAAAATGAGGCCCGATCTCTTAAGGGCCCGGCCCGAGCCCATCAATGAATCATTCCAGTCGCCACTGACGCCCATCGTCGCCTCCGCCGGTCGCGGTGGACGTCCGCCATCTCGCAGCGGTACCAGCACCTGCTGGACGTGTCGGTGCCGCGCGTGTCGCGACGCTAGCGGTGGCGTGCGCGTACCTCGTCCGGGGCTTACTTCGTGAAGGCGTTCTACATCGTGAGTCCGCGCTTGGCATCTACATGCTGAACCTGTTCATCGGCTTCCTCTCCCCTCAGCTCGACCCGGAGCTCCAGGAACTCGCCGACGGCGGCGGCGGCCTGTCCTCCCCACCTGAGGCCTCCGACGAGTTCAGGCCCTCCGTCCGCCCCCTCGAGTTCAAGTGTCGGTAGGTTTACGGTTGGGATTAATTCGCATTATTATTTTCAATTGGTAATTGCATTTAGCTATCAATTGGATTTGGTGGATTTGATCTGCGTCATTTCTGGGTGAAAGGTCAAATTGTGTGTTCCGGGTATTCTGAATTAGAGGTATTTTGAGGGTGGAAAGACTTGTTGTAGTCGACGATTTGTGCCTTCAAGTTTGGTTAACTTGGGAGGCAGACGGTATAGATTGAATTTGTGAGAGATTGGTAAAATTTGTGTTTCTAACGTTTAGGTAGTGTTTTGTTATGCTTTTCAATAGAAGACCGATCCTAGTTTTGTCAGTGAGAGTTGATTTAGGGGGCACTTTGGTATTCGTCATTCCGATTTGCTATTGGTTGGATTTGGCGGAATTGATCTGCTTCATTTTGGAGGAGAAAGATGAATCGTGTGTTCTGGGTTTCTGACTTCAAGTGGAAGGATTCGATTGGCGTGATGATTTTTGCCTTCAACTTGGATTTCTTGGAGGACGTGGAATAGTTTGGAATTTGTGAGAGACCGGTGAAATTGGTGTTTAATAAGTTTTAAGAATGTGATGCTTTTAGCTGGGCTTGGGGTGAAAAAAAGGGGCCCGAGGTCTCATTACTAGATTCAAAATCTAGCAACTGAAGAAGTTGAATGGTATGGAAGCATCATGTTTTCTCGGTTTCGTGTTTGCATTTTCTTATCACAAAACAGTCGCTTGTTCTTGACTTGAGACTGATTTTACGTGATGTATAAATGCCTTTTTGATATGATTTTACTCTAAAAGCGTTCTTGATCTGCTTCTGTATATGATCTTTCTTTCCATTTACACATAGGCGTGTGAGTTTATTCATGCGGGGCGATTGAAACTGACAACGTAAAGTTAATTGGAGTGTATTGAGAAGCTCAGACTCTTCCTGTGATGAATTGTTTATTTCTTTTATGTCCTTTCAGATGTATAGCCTTTTCTTTAAACAATCTGACTGACAATATTCTTGTCATTTAATTGATTCAAACCCAACCAATGTTTCACACTAAATCGAGAATGTCATATGGAAGGGTCAAATGCTTATGCTTTTGAAGATTCAAATTTTGATCCACTGATCACATTGGTTCCTTTGAGAGAGCTTTTGGATATAAAAATTCAATTCCCACTTAGATCGGATGGTTACTTATTGAACATATTCTTCTTGTCTCTCAATGGAAGGTTACAAATCACATGGGCATTTGAGATTGCTCTCGTAATGATGTTCTTCAGCGTGGTTGATGTACCTGTCTTCTGGCCAGTACTCCTTCCTACTGGGTCATGTTGTTTACGCTTACAATGAGGAGACAGATAATGCTTATGGTCAAGTACAAATATGTCCCAATTTCTTTCGGCAGATGGGTATGCTGAACCTTTTTTTCTTTTTTTTCTGCATGTCTGCTTCTCTAATTTTTTGCTTTGTATACTCATTTTGCCTTTTGACTCAACTTCTTTTTCATCAGCACTATGATGGAAAGAGAGCATCTTCAACTGAGAATGTGAGCCTTCCGAGGGATTAAATATTTCAAGTATGATCTATCTATAGTTCTCGAGTAGGCTTGTCTTATCCCTGGTGGCATGATGGAGCTTTCTCACAACAAAAGATTGGCTCAAAAACTATTTTGGCATGTTGCCTGATACTCCACCTATCTTAAAGAGATCTTTTAGAAAGCCTACAAAAACCATCATGGAAACTTCTCAGGAGGAGTGTATTAATTGTAATTTTTCTGTCTTAGCTTTAATAAGGGGTGGTCCCAATTTGTTCTTTAGACATGGCATTTTTTTTAACTGCTGTCATTTTAATATGGCTGAAGTTCCTAGTTCCCTTTTTATTACCTATTCTGTGTTTATCTCCTCTTGTCCTTTATTAACTCTCCCTTGCCCATTCAATTTACAAGAGGATGCACTATTGTAACATGAATTAGCTTCGAAATCCTCATGATTTCTGTATTCAAACACTAGTATAGGATTTCTCTTGGTGCTCGAAGGAGGATGATTATCAGTGATGGATGTCTTTCCTTGCACGTTAATTGAGCGAGGATTCCATAGCATTAATTGGTAATGGTGTTGTTTTAGATGGCGACCTTCTGCTGGAGCTAAAATTGTTTTTGCTCTCGGGTAGACAATGAAAGTGTCAGCCTTGGCCAGCTCAGAGTCCCTCTCTTGCTTGCCTTTCATGGGTTCGCAGTTTCGTAGTACATATGCTGTCAGCCATGATTTGTTCTTGTTTAAGATGGGAGGGGTTACTAGAAAGCTTCTTTAAAGTTGCTTGTGGAGTTGTTAGGAGGCTTTGAGGTTTGTTCTAATGGCACAAGGCTTCTAGGAATTGGTAGAACAATTCTATTTGATCAACTTCCTCGGGCAAGTTGATCAAGTTGTCCATGAAGATTACGTATGAGGTGATGTTGCTACTGCAATCGAAGCGAGACTGCTTGAAGGCTATCAAGTTGAGGCAGAGTGACCTCGTCCCATCGTGGAACAGAAGCCATGGGATCTGGAGGATCCCATCCTTGAACTGAATGTCGTAGAACCTGTCCATCTTCCTCTTCCTGAATTTGATCAAAGCATACTGAAGCTCTGCGCACAGTAAATGAGCTGCTGCTGCATCTTGTTGGTGACCTGGTTGGAGTGTGACCGTTGCTTTGATCCACGCCCTTGGCTCTGGCTTCAGGCCCAAGTGAAGGAGGCTCTGCCGAAACTCTTCGAGGCAATGGAGCTCACCCTGGTCTGATAACGGGTCAAAGGGGCTGGTGTAGCTCAGAGACTCCAGCCTGTTGCAGCTAAAGCTTGGTCAAAGGCTTATCCATCAGCATTAGAGGATCGAAGAACTGGAGCGCCAGCTTGGCCACGAGCCTCTTATGGTCAGGGTTGCTGAGCTGGAGGCTTAGCAGCTGGTCTGGTATGAAAAGTGGGATCTGATTCTTGAGCATGATCATGTCCCACTCGATCGTGTGCATATGGATTCCTGCATTGAGGAGACAGGGTCAATGTGAGGGTAGCCAAGTTCCTTGAACCCCTCAGTGACACCTTGGAACCGCTTGATCACAAAGCACCCATCAAGAATCATCATCTCCACGAATGCGTTGCTGCTCAATGGATATCATCCCCTCGTAGCAGGCGCAAGCTCTTTCCTCGGCTCCTTCACTGAGTCTATATAGAGGCTTATCTCATGACCGGTGTGCCTGAGGATGTGGTGGGGGCAGCGCCACTTGTGCCGGTCCATCTGGCAGAGGCACTTCTTACTGTGGTGGTACCACCCGAGGGAGACAGTCCGGGTGATGTAGGCCTTGTCCTCACCATCCTTGAGATAGTGCAGGATCCAATGGAGATGACCCATTTGGACTCAGGCGGCCTCAGCTCATCTTTGGAGACGTTTTCGCCTCAGTTGTTCTCGACCACAATTTGGAGAGCCTCAAATGGTTTTCGCTGTAGATTGTGAACCGGATGGTCCTGAGGCTGTTGGTGGTGGTGGTGGTGGTGGTGGTGATCTATTAATTCTGTGGATGCGTTAGAGGTTGATTTCTTGGGGAGTCCAGATTCTACAGTTTCTCTGAGCTTGAGAGTGATTAAATACCAACTCAAGAGCTCTTTGCTGCAAACAACAACTATTTTTGGTGAAGAATTTATCTGTGTTTCTCTACCTTTGCCGTTCTTGCGTTTTAATCATTGAATTGCTGGTTTATAAGGAAATTGGACAAAATGAGAGATTTTTCTAACATCTAGGCTCTATTCGTTTCACGAAAAATATTTTTCTAATTTTTTTATATTCGTTTTATAGAAAATAAACCGATCAAGGAAAGGATTTTCCATCAATAGAAAAAAGTCTTTTAAAATAGGGAATAGAAAAAAGTCTTTTAAAATAGGGAAGAATGTTTTTTACTTTTCAAGTAGGGAAAATATTTTCCTCATTTATTTTCTCTTATCTCATACCTTTGCCAGCCCATTTCTTTTTTTTTTTTTATTTAAAAAATTCTAATTTTTTATTCTTTTTATTTATTTATTTTTTCTGTCACTCTTTTTTTTTTCCTTTCTTTCTTTTTTGATGTTTCCTTCTTTCTCGGCCGTGACAACCGGCCGCAAGCGAGCCTCAAGGTTGTTGGCCTCAAGTAAGCTCAAGCCTTTGGCTCATTGATCTAGCGAGGCTTGAGGCCTTGAGCTTGCTGCTCGCCAAATCGCAAGCTCGACGAGTGCAAGCCTTTGGTTCGCCGATCGGCAAGCACGAGCCTTTGGCTCGCTGATTTGGCAAACGATGAGCTTGAGCTCTTGCCTGTCTTTGGCCAATTGCCATCTTTGGCCGGTCGCCAATTTGCTGTGGCTAGCGACTAACCAAAAAAGAAGAAGAAGGTGGAAAAGAAAAAATAAAAGGAACAAATGAAAAAGTAGAAAGAAAAATAAAAAATAGAATAAATAAAAATTCGATTTAAAAAAAGAAAATAAATAATTTATTAAAAGGACTATACAGAGGACAATCAAATCGAAATTTTCATATCGAATGGCAAAAAACAACTTCTAGTTCATGTTTTAGTTTCAATCAAACACCGAAAAATATTGTCATTTTTCTAGATTCAAAAAGGAGCTTCTTATGTATCATTTATTTTTATTGATTACTTTTAAGTCAATATCATCAATCGGGCAGCTCGTATGGACCACCCCTTCAAATTAAATAATAATCATTTGTGCAGAATCAATTAGGTGTTGTTATTAACCCTTTTTAAATATAATTCCACCCTCTATATACCTTGAATTGCCAATCGCTCGTCAGCATCAATTGAGATATAAATTGAGTAAAAAATCAATAGTAAGTTCAAGTGAATGAATGGACGAATGATGGTACTTAGTTTTTCAACTGACCCAATAGTCAATTTCTTAATTACTATTTACCAAAAAAGGGGAAAGTTGAGGCCTTTTTCGTAAGAAGGAAAAAGAAAAGAAAAGTTGACGTTGGTGTTACTATTATTTCTTCTCAACTTTGGGTCAGAGGTTTGAATCTCTCAAGGCACATCACTTGGTCATCAAGCTCATTTTTGAGGGAAAATGATTAGTTGAGGCAATACATTTCATTTTCAGATAAATCCAAATTCACCATTATTACACTAATGTTGTCTATCGTTACGAACATTTGGGTCTCCTGCACTGGAGATAACTATGTTCCCATGCTTTTGATTTTAATTATGATCCGTTACTTTTTTTTTGTTATGAAAGGTGCAGAACATACCATCAACTCTACCGTCAAGATGACACCAAAAGAACAAAAAAAGTCAACGAATTGACAAATTTTATCTGTTGGACTATAGTAGTTTACGGTAGACTATCTACCGTAGAAAGTTCCCACACAATCAAGGCACAACCCGAAATTAGATCCCAAGCGGTAGTGACACTGCACAAAGCCATTCCAAACTCTAAAGGCACAATGTAAAATTTATTAATTGTGAGAGGGGGAAATCATAGTCCTTTATCTAGGGTTGACCAAAGGATTGGGAGTAGCCAAAAAAATAAGCATTAGAATAAAAGAAAAAACAAAAGAAATTGCACTACATAATTTGATTAATCCAGTTCGACATTTATGTATCAAATAGTTAACATTGCACGAGAAATCAAGACTATGGCCTGTAGTAGGCATTGACTGTATAGAAGGTCTGTATAAAAGTAAGCACAAGTAAAACGAAAGCAGCAATTAAGGAAATGATTGACCAGGGATTGTCGAAGTACTTGTTCTTGAGAATGGCTACCCAGGCATTCCACTTGCGGGTGAGAAAGGCTCTCAAGATAGACCACAAGAGAACGAGAACGTATTTTAGCTCAGCACAGCTTGTATCGAAAGGGGAGCATCGGCTTCTAAGGTTAATAATCCATAGTAGTATGCCTCCAGACGATGATATATTTCCCAGAGATAACTGTCGTTTGGGTCGAAGGCCACCTCTTGGCAAAGCCGTTGGAAGAGATCAGCCACCTCGGCGTCGCTCCCAAGGCAGTGCTTGATGATCCTTCTGTCGCGGAGGTACCGGACATCCTCTGGGGAGTTGATCAAGTTGTGCATGAAGATTACGTACGAGGTGACATAGTGGCTACAATTGAAGTGAGACTGCTCGAAGGCTATCAAGTTAAGGAAGAGTGACCTCGTCCCCTCGTGGATCTCAATGGGCGGGATCCTGAGGATCCCGTTCTTGAACTGGATGTCACCCCAACTGTCGGCAGAACTCCACCTTATCTGGATCCCGGTTTCCCGAAGCTCGCTCAAGCATAAAGTGACTCGTTCCCGGCTCTGCGACCATTGCTGGGTCTTGGGCCGCTTCAGGCCCAAGTGCAGGAGGCTCCTCCGGACCACTTCGAGGCAATGGACCTTGCCATGGTCGTATAACGGGTCGAACTCCAATTTTTTGCTGTAGCAATTGAGAAGGGGGAAGAGCCTCCGCCATATGAATGGTGGGGACTCGTGGAGCCCACTGCTAGTCAAAGGGCTAAAGAACTGGAGCGCTAGCTTGGCCGTGCGCTCTTTCTGGTTGGGGTCACCGAGCTGGAGATTAAGCAGCCGATCGAGTATGAAGAGCGGGATCTGATTTTCGAGCATGATCATGTCCCGCTGGATCTGGAGTATTGATCCCTGCATTGAGAAGACAGGGTCATTGGGAGGGTAGCCGAGTTTCTTGAAACCCTCAGCAAATCCCTGGAACATCTCGATCACAAAGCACCCATCGAGAACCATCATGTCCACGAAATCGTCGCGGCTCATGGATATCCTTCCCTCGTAGCAGGCGCGAGCTCTTCGTTCAACCTTCTTCACCGAGTTTAGATAGAGGCCTATCCCTTGACTGGAGCGCTCAAGGATGCGGTGGAGGCAGCGCCACTTGTGTCGCTCCATATGGCGGAGGTGCTCGTCACCGTGGTGGTACGGGCCGAGGGAAATGATCTGGGGGACCCAAGCCTTGTCCTCGCCATGTTTGAGATGGCGTGGGATCCGGTAAATGGAGAGATTTGCCCACGAGCCTGGCACGTTGTCCTGGCGACCTTGCGTGAGCTTCTCTTCGATGGAGAGCTTCTCATCGATGGAGATGACCCACTCGGACTCGGGAGGCCTCGGCGCATAGTTAGGGACGATCTCGCCTACATAGGTTGATTTCTTGGGGAGTCGAGATTCCACAATTTGTTGGAGCTTGAGAGTGAGAAAATACCAACCCAAGAAGAGCTCATTGCTGTGAACAGTAGCCATTCTTGTGAAGAGTTGGTCTGCGTTTCTCTGCCTTCGCCTTAAATGGGTTTTCATCCTTCGGATTGATGCTCTAAGCAACAGTAAATTTTAAAAAAAAAAAAAAGAATTGATACTTTAATAATGGCTACAGGTTTAGGAACATAGGAGAGATTCTTCCTTCCAGAGAAAATATTCATGCTCCAGTCTAGCAGTTGATTACCATGTATCCAAACGGCCACTAATATTGACATTGAGATTCAAAAGAGCTTTAAGATTATTAAATTCACGTCCGAGTTTGAATTCGGATAACGACTGTTAAACTGAATTTTGTTAAGGAAGATTTTCAAAGCGGATTACAAATCGGATGAAGAAATATTTCTTTTTATTGGAATTTCTTTCGAACGTGCAAAATAAGCAACGAAACAAGGGGGATATGTTTTGTCACTAGAAGACAAAAAGAAGGGGCATACTATATATATTTTATTATCTAGTTATCTTTAAGGGATATAAAAGAAAAAGGAAGAAAAATGAAGGTTTTCTTCCTCTTATCTGCAAAAGGAGCAAATCCTTGTTGAAGAAAAGAACCCATAGTGGGGGGCCCAAAGTCAAAGTTTTGACTTTGAGCACACAATATAAAAATGCTATGTTTCTTTTATCAATGTAAGGAGCTGCACGCAAGAGTAGCCACAAGTTTCCAAAAGCCGCACGAAGAAAAAAACGTGTAGAGCCGCAAGACTTGAGAGCCACAAGAAGCCGCGCGAAGCCTTGAACAAGAACGCGAAGCCATATGTAAACGGACCAAAGACGAATGCTGAAGTTCTTGATTTTGGCATACGTAGAGCGTTTTTACTTTGAGCTTGAACGTGCGGTGATTTTGTACAAGTAAGTTTATGTCCAAGTGGGTTGTTTATTTATATACACTTTGAGTTTGGGTTTAAATTTAGGTGTGGGAAACGCTCGAACATGTGAGCGATTGTAAACTCTGATTCTTTGATTATAGTAGATTATTTATTGCTGGCGCTCCCCGTGGACGTAGGTACCGATACTTGAATCGAACCACGTAAATTTTTGATGTCCTTATTATCTCTCGTTTATTTTTCTGGTGATTTTGCGTTGACGTAAATTGCAAGATCCTGTCGTTTCCACATATTATATTCAAATAATTGGTATTAGAGCTTGGGATTGGATTTCTTGATTGTGATTTGGAGCTTTTTTTTTTTTTTTTTTTTTTTTTTTTTTTTTTTTTTTTTTTTTCTGATTATTATCTGCAAATTCTGTTATTGCAATTATGTTTAAAAGGAAATATGAAATTGAGAAATTTAACGGGAGGAACAACTTTGGGTTATAGAGTATCAAGATGCGGGCGTTATTGACAACCCAAGGTTTGGCCAAAGCACTGGATGGTGAAGATGAGTTGCCAATTATAATGAAAGCCTCAAAGATGGTAGAGCTAATGGAAAGAGCAAAGAGTACAATCATGTTGAATTTGTCGGATGAAGTTTTAATAAAGGTTGCTGAGGAGAAGGATGCCGCGGCATTATGGGCAAAACTTCAAGTACTCTATATAAAGAAAGGTTTGAACAATCGATTATACATGTTGAAGAGGATGTTTCAATTTAGACATATTGAAGGTATATTTATCAGAACCCATCTAGATAAATTTAATAAACTCATGATGGATCTGAAGAACGTCGGTAAGATACTTGATGATGAAAAAGATGGCATGATGTTGTTAGCCTCTTTATTAGAGTCATGGGAGCACTTTACTGGTTCACTATTGTAGGGGCATACTGCAATTACCTCAAAAGAGGTGAAGTTTGCCTTATTCTCTAAGGAGTGGCAGAGAAAGTTGCGAGATGACAGTTTAGCATAAGGAGTAGCGCAAACACTAATGATTCGAAAAAGATAACAACACTGAGGGCCTAGTAGCAGTAGAGGTAAAAGCAAATCGAAATCACGCCATAGAAAGTCCAAAGGACGCGTGAAGTGCTTTGAGTGTCACGAGGAGGGGCACATCAGGAGAGATTGTCCAAAACGGAGGATTAAAGGTGATAGGCAAAATGCCACAAGCAGTATGGCAAACGTTGCCGACGGGAGCACTAGTGATGCAGAAGTTGTTTTATGTGTGACTACTACTTTGTCAGGAGACAAATGGGTGCTAGATTCGGGGTGTTCTTATCATATGATGCCTCATAAGAACTGGTTTATTACTTATCGGACTGCAGATGGTGGTAGGGTTCTTTTGGGGAATAACGTAATCTGTAAGGCTGTAGAGATAGGGACAATTCGAATTTGGATGCACGATGGGGTGGTGCGCACATTGGCAGATGTGAGGCATGTATCGGAGCTCAAGAAGAATCTTATTTCTCCGGGGACACTCAATGACTTCGGGTGTAGGCACTGTTAAAGGTAGAGTACTGAAGATCTCTCGAGGTGCCATGACAATGATGAAGGGGAAGAAAGTGAATACTCTTTATCATCTATTGGGAGAGACCGTGACCAGAACCTCTATAGCTTCATTAGGTGAGTCAGATTCTAACTTGACTCAATTATGGCATACGCATTTAGGGCATATGAGCGAGGTAGGTATGACGATGCTAAGTGAAAGAGGGTTGTTGAAGGGTCAAAAGACAGGGAAGCTGGACTTATGTGAGTACTGCATCTTTAGGAAGCAGCACCGAGTTAAGTTTACTACAGCTGTTCATTCGACCAAACAACCAGTTGAATATATTCATTCAAACATCTAGGGCCTGTCTTTGGTTCCTTCGAAAGGAGGTGCTTAATATATGCTAACATTTATCGACGATTATTTGAGGAATGTATGGGTATACTTTTTGAAGCATAAATATGATGTGTTTGATTGGTTCAAGAAATTTAAGGCATTGATTGAGAAGCAATTGGATAAACAAATCAAATGCTTGAGAACTGATAATGGCATGGAGTTTTGTGGTAAAAATTTTACTGAGTTCTGCGAGAAAGAAGATATTATGAGACACCGCACAATACGTGGGACACCACAGCAGAATGGCGTGGCAGAACGGAAGAACATAACTTTGCTTGAGCGAGCTCGATGCATGCTTTCGCATGCAAGACTTAGCAATGAATTTTGGGCCAAAGCAGTAAACATGGCATGTTACCTAGTTAATCGATCTCCATCATCTGCTATTGAGTGGAAAACTCTTGAGGAAGTATGGTCGGGGAAACCTATTGATTATTTCAGATTACCTATATTCGGATGTCTTGCTTATGCTCATGTGAGTGATGGTAAGCTTGAGTCGAGGGCCAAGAATTGCATATTTTTAGGTTATGCATATGGGGTGAAAGGCTACCGGTTGTGGTGCACTAATCCTAGATCACCCAGTTTTCTAATTAGCAGAGATGTAATCTTTGACGAGACAGCAATGCTTCAACAGAGGATTTCTAAGACACAACTAAAAGAGCAGACGGATCATGGTATCATTAGTGAGGTGGAGCTTTAGGTGGAGACTCCGAAGACCTCTAAGGTAATAGAAGTTGAGATTGTGAATGAGGCTGCAGTTCCTGAAGTCGGTGATAGTGAACAACTAGCAAAGCCGTAGCACACTATAGCCGTAGATAGACAAAGAAGACAAATTAAATCACCGGTATGTTATGGTTATACATATATTACTTCGCATTGATTGTAGGTGATAAGGTGGAGATAGATAAGCCTTCGTTTTACTCGAGGCGATGGCTAGTTCGTGAGTCGTCGCAGTGGCTAGGAGTTATGAGTGAAGAGATGGAATCACTTGATCGAAATCAGACATGGGAGCTGGTCAAAGTACCCAAGAGCCAAAAGATTATCGAAAGTAAATGAGTCTTTAACCGGAAAGAGGGAATTCCTGATGTCGAGGTAGCGAGGTATAATGCAAGACTTGTGGCGAAGGGATATACACAACGTAAGGGCATTGACTACAATGAAGTGTTCTCTCCTGTGGTAAGGCATTTACTTGCCTTAGTTGCTTCGCAGGATCTCAAGTTAGAGCAGCTAGATGTGAAAACTGCGTTTCTTCATGGTGCGTTGGAGGAGCAGATTTACATGAGGCAACCAGAGGGATTTGCTATTCCGGTAAGGAAGATCATGTTTGCTTGTTAAAGAAATTTTTGTATGGGCTAAAACAATCTCCTAGGCAAAGTGGTGTAAACGTTTTGATACTTTCATGACTAGTTAAGACTACTCAAAAAGTTAGATGGATAGCTGCGTTTACTTTAGGAGATTGGAGAGTGGTTTTTTGATTTATCTACTTTTATATGTTGATGATATGCTGATAGCAGTTAAGAATATGTCTGATATTGATGTGCTGAAGAGACAGTTAAACGCTGAATTTAAGATGAAAGATTTAGGTGTTACAAAGAAAATATTGGGTATAGAGATTTTGCGTGATAGGGCTACAACATTTTTACGTTTATCTCAAAATATATATATATATATATATATATTGAGAAGATTGTGGCACGTTTTAATATGCAGTTAGCAAAATCTGTAAGTACTCCTTTAGCGAAGCACTTTAAACTTTCAGATAAATTATCACCGCAGACTGAGGAGGAGGAGCGTATGTCTCATGTTCCTTATTCTAGTGCCGTGGGTAGTATTATGTATGCTATGGTGTGCACTAAACCTGATATTTCACAAGCCGTAAGCATGGTTAGCTGCTATATGAAGGGTGCGTTTGGTAACGTTTATGTTCAAAAATTGTTAAAAAACTATTTCGTTCCAGGAACAATTTTTGAAAAAGAACGTGTTTGGTAAACTTGTTCCCGAAATAGAAAAAGAACAAACACGTTTGGTAAATTTGTGTTCTTTTTTTGTTTCTTTTATTTTTTAAATATTTTTATTGTATTTTTCTTATTTTTCTTTCTTTTTTCTTTTTTTTTTTCTTCCTTTTGGCCGGTTGCCAACCTCGGCCATGGCCGGCGACCGGCCGACGAGAGGCTCGGCCTCGCCTTGGCCGGGCAAGCTCAAGCCTCGCCGGTGGCTAGGCGAGCTCGGCCACCTAAGCGCCGCCGGCCGGGCGCGAGGTCGGCCTCGTCTTGCCGGGCCGATGACGCTCCGGCGAGGTCGCCGACCTCGACGGCCGGTAGCCGGTCATGGCCGAGGCCGCCGACCGGCCAAAGAAAAAATAAGAAGAAAAGAAAAAGAAAAGAAAGAGAAGAAAATAAAGAAGAGAGAGAAAATTTGTTTCTTCAAAGTATTCCAAAAACAAGAAACAAGTTTTTCTTGTTTCTTGTTTTTGTTCCAAATTTGTTCCTAGGAACGAAAAAATAGATTTGGAACAAAAACACAAACAAACGCATTTTTGTTCTTTTTTTTTTCCCGGGAACAAAAAAACAGGATTTTTGTTCATAAACAAAACAAAAAAAAGAATACAAACAAACACTACCGAAGTGTCCTGGTAAATCTCATTGGGAAGCTATGAAGTAGATCCTCAGGTATTTGAAGGGGACAATAGACGTGAGTATAGTGTATCGGAGGGACAGCAATGGCAGTGAGACCACTGGTTTTGTGGATTTGAATCACGCCGGTGACTTGGATGATCACAGGTATTTAGTAGGGTACGTGTTTACTCTAGCGGGTGGTATAGTTAGTTGGAAAGCGTCATTACAAGATCACATTGCCTTGTCTTCGATTGAGGCAGAGTACATGACACTAATATTTGTAGCGAAGGAGGTGATATGGTTACAAAATTTACTCTCAGACTTTAGGTTAGAACAAAAAAGTGTGGATATACACTGTGATAACCAATGTGAGATATATTTGGCATATAATCTAGTTTATCACGAGTGAACGAAGTATATCAACATCGTGTACCACTTCATCGCAGATGTCTTAACTAAGGGTAATGTTATTGTAAAAAACGATTGCTACAGACAAATAACGCGGCAGACATGATGACTAAGTCTCTGTTTCCTTTGGCGAGCTCAGAGCTCGCTTGAGCTCTATGGCGTACGTGGAGAGTAAGTGCCCGTCGTGCCATTGAGAGCAGCATGGATGATGGACAATATAACTTGGCTTCAAACATCGAGCCAATGTGGAGATTTGTTAAATTAATGTCTCGAGTTTAAATTTGAATAACGATTTGTTAAATCGAATTTTGTGGAGGAAGATTTTCAAAGAGGATTACAAATCGGATGAAGAAATCTTTCTTCTTATTGGAATTTTTTTCGGACGTGCAAAATAAGCATCGAAACAAGGAGGATATGTTTTGTCACTAGAAGACAAAAAGAATGGGCACACTATATATTTTATTATATATTTATCTTTAATGGAGGTAAAAGAAAAATGAAGAAAAATGAAGGTTTTCTTCCCTTTATCTGCAGAAGGAGCGAATCCTTGTTGAAGAAAAGAACCCACGGTGGGGGCCCAAAGTCAAAGTTTTGACGTTGGGCACACAATATAAAAAGGCTAGGTTTCTTTTATCAACGTAAAGAAACACACGTAAGAGTAGCCGCAAGTTTCTAGAAGCCGAACGAAGAAAAAACCGTGTGGAGCTGCAAGACTTGAGAGCCACAAGAAGCCGCGCGAAGCCTTGAACAAGAACGTGAAGCCGTACGTACGCGGACCAAAGATGAACACTGAAGTTCTTGATTTTGACGTACGTAGAGCATTTTTACTTTGAGCTTGAACGCACGGTGATTTTGTGCCGTGAGTTTATGTTCAAGTAAGTTGTTTATTTATAAACACTTTAGGTTTGGGCTTAAATCTAGGTATGAGAAACATTCGAGCGTGTGAACAATTGAAACTCGATTCTCCGATTATAAAGGATTATAGTGTAAAATCATTTTCACCCTTTTAGTTGGAACTTTGAGTGGTTCTCGAAAAAAGATAGCGAAAAAAATTGTCTAGAGTCAGACTAAGAGAATGTATAAACCAATGTAGCCTATACAAGTTCGATCGTGCTTTACAATTACCAAGCTTCCATACCTGTTCTGTTTATTTGGGATTATCTCCCAAAGAGCAAGACAAAATAACGGAAAAAGATAAGAAATCTTGTATCAGACTACTTGTCTTCTTGCTAGTTGGATCTCCAAGTTTTGGAGTTGTCAATTCCATGAGGCATCCAAATCAGGGTCAATACCAGCAAAAACATCTCTGAACAAGGTTCTAGCACCATGCCAAATGTGTCCGAAGAAAGAGGCAGAGCAAACGAAGCATGTCCAAAAGTAAACCAACCCCTTGGACTGCTACGAAAAACACCATCAGTTTTCAATAGCGATCTAATTAAAAAATTTCACCTAAATTGGGCACGTCTAGCATATTTTTCCAGTGTGGGATCACTATAACTGACTCCATTGGGTTCCCAGAACTCAACAGTTACACCCACTTGTTCAACACTATACTTTGATTCCGCCCTTCGAAAAGGAACGTCGGCTCGAACAATTCCGTCTCCGTCTACAAAACAACCGGAAATGTTTCAAAAAAGTAGGCATACGACGTACAAAAGTTCACGCCCTTTATCTCGAAAGATAGGATGTCCTAACACCCAAAGCTATTCCATCCCCGTTGTCCATTGAACCCGCTCTAAATAATCCCCCCTTTGCCGGATTATTACCGATATAATCATAAGCTAATTTTCAGGAATTTTAGACCAAGCTTCTGATAAACTTTGATTTTTGGCTAGCCCAACTTCTTCGATATATTTCTTGCTGGAAGTATCCCTGATCCCATTGATAACGAGTGGGACCAAATAATTCGATAGGGGTAGTTGCTGAACCATACCACATAGTTCCAGCAACAACAAAAGCTGCAAAAAGACAGCAGCAATACTACTGGAAAGGACGGTTTCAATATTGCCCATACGTAATCCTTTATATAGACGTTGGGGCGGACGGACACTAAGATGAAATAGGCCCGCTAATATGCCTAAAGTACCTGCTGCTATGATGATGAGGCTATTCCTCCCGGAACAAAAGGATCAAAACCTTCTACACCCCACGCTGGATTTACAGGTTGTACCTTTCCAGTTAGTCCATAAGGATCGGACACCCATATTCCAGGACCATACAATCCTGTTACATGAAATGCGCCAAACCCAAAGCAAGCCACTCCTGAAAGAAATAAATGAATTCCAAAATTTTTGGCAAATCCAAAGAAGGTTTTCCTGTACGCTCATCACAAAATATTTCTAAATCCCAATACACCCAATGCCAGATAGCTGCCAAGAAGCACAAGCCAGAAAACACAATATGTGCACCGGCCACGCCTTCGTAACTCAAATACCCGGATTTGTTATAGTCCCTCCTGTAATACTCCAGCCGCCCCATGAATTGGTTATTCCTAAACGAGTCATGAAGGGTATAACGAACATACCTTGTCTCCACATTGGATCAAGAACGGGATCAGAGGGATCAAAAACTGCTAATTCATATAGACCATCGAACCGGCCCAACCAGCAACCAAAGCTGTATGCATTATGGACGAAAGCAAACGGCCGAGATCATTTAAATACGACAGTATGAACACATTACCGAGCAAACCCATGTAAATACCCCTTTATCAACAGCTGAACACTATGTAACTTTATTGCATTGGAAAAAAATATGCTATGGACCTCCCCTTTTCAGGGGATTATCTCGGAAAGGATTAATATTTGTTCTATTCTTTTTTTAGTAAAAATGGAACAATTCGGTTCGTAGGAACAAAGAGAAGCAGATCTATTCTATATCCATTAAAGTACCAATACGCAATGGGGAGTTGATCCCATTTTCTACGGGCAAATGCATACATATTTGTTAATCATTAAAAAACCTATTCGTAAAATTTTTCCCAATCTATGGATAAAATGCGATAAAAGACAATATTATTAAGAAAATAAACGCATTGTTACTTCCACATCAAAGTGAAATATAGTACTTAATTCACACTGCTTTCATTTATGCCTATTGGTGTTCCAAAGTACCCTTTCGAAGTCCTGGAGGAAGATGCCTCTTGGGTTGACGTATGATGCGACTTGTCCAGATATATAAGGTCATATGGGATTTCCCCGTTCTCTCCCCGATCGAGATATCCTCTGTTTCGCCCAAAAAAGATTTTGAATTATAAAAAATTGGAGCGTGAAGTGAAATCAAGTGAAATTATATCCTTTTTGTTTTTGGAGAGGGTATTCCAATTTCTATTATCAATTCGAAAAGTCTATAGAATAATTTATGGATTTGGACCAATAAAATGAAGTATTCAGACTCCGTTTAGAAAAAAAACCCCATTGGTAATATATTTATGATTACTACTACTTATCTTATAGATCATAAAATCTTTTTTATATAATAAGAGAGTAGTCTTAAACTTTTAATCAAGCGAGTAATATGATAAATACGTCGAATATTTGGCATTGGCAGAAAGACATGAATTGAATTGAAAAAAAGTAAGTCGTAGAAAAAGACGTAGTATTAGTGTCATTTGTCCTATATGTGCAAATAAAAATCGGGCGATTTTTTTACTCGGAGTAGAGCATAAACCTAAAAGAATTGAAAAAAAGGCCCATTCAGGAACAAGAAAAATGACATCGTGATTTGGATTAGATCTCGATGAAACAATACATCAATGAGAAGTTTATTTCATAAGTTTAATGGATTTTTTGTGGAGAGAAGGGGACAAAACCAAACTCATCTTTCTTGAAAAATGGAAAAAAAAGCCGCTTCATTAAGAAATTCAAAAAATTAGATTGAAAAGGGCCCTACTGAAAAAAAAAAAGAAGGGTCTGGAATCTACACATTGATTCTTTTTTTCCGCAATTTTTGTTGAACCGTATGCATCAAAAGATGCGTGTACGGCTCTTAAGGGATATAAATTTTATCCTAATCAACCGACTTTATCGAGAAAGATTACTTTTTTAGGCCAAGAGGTTGATGGCGAGATTTCGAATCAACTTATTGGTCTTATGGTATGTCTCAGTATAGAGAATGATAACAAGGATCTGTATTTGTTTATAAACTCTCCTGGCGGATGGGTAATCCCCGGAGTAGCTATTCTATGATACTATGCAATTTGTGCAACCCGATGTACACATGCAATATGTATGGGATTAGCCGCTTCAATGGGATCTTTTATCCTGGTCGGCGGAGAGATTACCAAACAATCTAGCATTCCCTCACGCTTGGCGCCAATGAGTTTTAAGAACAAAAAAAGACTATGCCTTATACATATGAAATTGGAATATTAAGTAATAATAGCATGGCACTTCGAATTCGATATGAGAAATTTTTTTTTTCATGTTCGATTATATATCGAAAGAGTAGTATGAAATTAGTATAAAATAAAGGTATTCTCGATTTTACCTTATTTATCGGTGACCATTACCATTTCAGCGTCACAAACTTTTTTGTTTTCACAACCACGAAAACTTTTAACAATATTTATGTTATTGTTAGGAAAAGAGTACGAAAAAAAAAGAAACTTTGGGATTGCTGAATCAGACGAGATAAATATATAAAAAGCAACGGAGCCATCATAGTATTTTTTAACTGCTCCGAAAGGAAGGATGGTAATTGGATCATTTGCCGATCTGAATCGGATAAACCCTCTATCTATATTTTTTTCTCTTTCTTAGATGGAAATGGAAGGTAAAGTGAATTCCATTGTATAGCCGTATGCAATGCGCAAAAAGATGCCTGTACGGTTGCTCAATTCTATCTTTATTATTCTTTATCTCTTCTCCTCACCTCATCATGCGAGATAGAGGAACCATTTGTTATATTATCAGGGTAATGATACATCAACCTGCGAGTTCTTTTTATGAGGCACAAACGGAGAATTTATCCTGGAAGCAGAAGAACTGCTGAAACTGCGCGAAACCATCACAAGAGTTTATGTACAAAGAACGGGCAAACCCCTATGGGTTGTATCCGAAGATATGGAAAGGGATGTTTTTATGTCAGCAACAGAAGCCCAAGCTCATGGAATTGTTGATCTTGTAGCGATTGAATAAAAAAAAAAATAGCAGTAAGTTTAAGCAAATCGCCACTTTGAGATTTTCTCTTCTTACTTATTACCGGGTTTAATAATATTCTATTCATCTATTAAATAGAAGTAATTCATAATCATCCGGTTAGGATCGATCTAAACCAGCCCATTTATTATGTATGCAATTCAACATGCCAACTATTAAACAACTTATTAGAAACACAAGACAGCCAATCAGAAATGTCACGAAATCCCCGCTCTTGGGGGATGTCCTCAGCGTCGAGGAACATGTACTAGGGTGTATGTGCGACTCGTTCAGATCACCATTGGTAGAAAAAGGAAAGAAATTTTCCAGTATCAATGATCAGTACTAGTGAATAGTATAAAATGGAAGGAAGAAGGTCGTTCATATCTATATATCGAAAACTAAAAAAAAAAGATCTATTCAATTCTTCTATTGTATATGAAATTTATGGTTTCCGATGAAAAAATTCCTCATTGGTAACAAATAGTTATTCATTAAGCGAAATCCTATTTTCAAAGCCGAAATCTTATGCCTATACTCTTGCAAAAACGGACTAAGAGGGTCAGCTACCCCATCCAATTTTCATAATTAAATACCGTTACTGTATAGGTAGATCTCGTTGTGAAAGACCTATTACTAGATAATTCATACGTAGAGCCGAAGAATGTAAACTGTACAACTTGCTAATAGCATTGATTAAATGAAGTAAGGGACTCGGTATATATAAGAGGACCTCACCATTTAGGAACATACGAAACGATGGAATCCACTATTTCGTTATTCATTTGTGTTTATTACTTTTTCTGTTTTTTGATACCTAGTATCAATACTCGTTTCTAGTGGAAATGACTATAAAAAAGAAAAAGACAAATCGTGGTCGGGAAAGGTTATAGTAGCAAAAGCCATTGGAATTTTTATTTTATGCATTGGAAGAATCCGTTTTGTTATTATTAATAAACTAGGAAAAGGAAAAGAATAATAACTGAAAAGAAATCAATTAGTTATTCTTGAAAGTTTCCATTTATTCAATGACTAGAATTAGACGAGATATATAGCTCGGAGACGTAGAACAAAAATTCGTTTATTTGCATCAAGCTTTCAGGGGCTCGTTCAAGACTTACTCGAACAATTATTCAACAGAAAATAAGATCTTTGATTTAATCTCATCGAGATAGAGGGATAGGAAAAGATAGATTTTCGTCGTTTGTGGATCACTCGGATAAATGCAGTAATTCGTGGGAATGAAGTATCCTATAGTTATAGTAGATTAATACACAATCTGTAGAGACAGTTGCTTCTTAATCATAAAATACTGCACAAATAGCTATATTAAATAGGAATTGTCTTTTATATGATTTCTAATGAGATCAGATCATAAAATAAAAAAGAAATTGTAAGGAATTTGTCAGAATATTTAAAATGGAGTTCGCTGGAGAATGAACTCGGGAAGGTAAGTAAAATTAGTATGATAAAGAGAGAATATGATAAAGTCGTTCAAAATTAAATGAGCGAATATGTCCAATATCCAATAAAAAAGGATTTCTTCTTCTTCACCAATTTTTTCTTACGATTTTTCGAACAAAATATCAATCTGTGTTTTGAGTTCGGATTTTTATTTGGGTTCAATTGAGAGTAAAGTAAGTCTACTTTTATTTATTTATGGTTCTAAGACCAGTAACTCCGGCAGTCGACTCGCTTCTTTCAAATTGTTTCTCATTATTAAGAAAAGGTAACAAAGATAAAATACGAGCTTGTTTTATAGCAATAGTAATTAATCGTTGTTGTTTTAAGGTTAATCTATTTACCCGTCTAGATAATATTTTCCTTGTTCACTAATAAATCGACTAATTAAACTCATGTTTCTATAATCAATTCGATCCCCAAATTGGATCAAGGCAAACGCCTACGAAAAGATCGCTTGGATTTGAAAGAGTCGCTTGGATTTTTCCATGGTTTGTTTATTCCTTATCCTCAAAATCTATTTCAATTTGATCCAAAAAGATTTCAAATTCAAAATATGATTCCCGATTTGGCTTTTTTTGATTAGTTATATTATGTTAACTAAAATGAAAATATATAGAATAATATAGTATATATGAGAATATGTCCTTTTCGTGTTACGCGCGAGAGTGACACACAGGCATGATTCGAGTTATTTCTTTATCTCCCCGTGAATCGTATATTTTTGCCAACAATAGGGACAGAATTTTCTCAATTCAATCGACTAGGCGTATTGTGTCGATTCTTTTGAGTAATATATCTGCGACACACCTTGATTCCTTATTAAGACCGTTTTCTAACACAGTTGGTACATTCTAAAAAAATAACCGTTACTCAGACATCTTTGCCCCTTGGCCATGAACCTCCCTTTGCATTTTTTAATTCAACAATTCTTCTACTTTCTGCGAAAAAGAAATAAAAAAATAAGAAGTAAAACAACAAACTAATATTTAGGTATATTTTGAATCGAATTCGATTCAATGTACAGTATTTTATTAAAAGATCTTGTATGATCTTTTTACCCTAGACACATTTCTGTTCTCACAATATTTTTTCTAAATGGAATTGGAGAAAACCCGAATTTCGCCGAGGTTGAATCTACTTTTTTTATTTCTCTTTCCTCCTTTCTTGATTATACTTCTACTTAATATATTGTATCGAATTCGATTTTTTCTAAAAAAGAGGGGGAGGGATTAGTCACAAATCTTTGATTCTATCTCTAATCTTCTTCACCCCTTCCCATGTCAATAACTAGAATGAAAAAAAGGGAATGTCAACGCATCCGAAATAAACGATTGATCTCTATCAAAAGACCTGCTAAAGCCCCAAACCATAGAGTACTTAGTACCGGTGCCACGGAAAGATATGTTTTTAGATCTCGCATTTTAAATCCTCCTTCTTTATTCTTTTTATTTATTTATTGTATTATTTATTGTAATGCCTAATGTTAATACATATATGATCCGATATAATATATATGTAAGTAGTTAAGGACCGCTTGTATTTTATTTGTACACGGAATTCCTAATTCCAATTGAAATCTACAATGATTCGGTAGATAAGATTTTCCTTTTCTTAAAACCGAAAAAGACGTCCCTTCCGACTGAGCATTCCCAAAAAATATTCCCTTTTTTAGTTATTTTTTACGATGGGTTTCATATTCATGTGTATATAAGCCTTCTACTATTATTATATGTTACATGAGAATAAAAAAGAAATGGCAAGATAACTTGGATATATCAATGGAGAAAATAAGGATTTTGAAAACAAGACAGGGATTCTATAAAATGACACTGTAGACCAATTGAAAGGGATGTAGCGCAGCTTGGTAGCGCGTTTGTTTTGGGTACAAAATGTCACGGGTTCAAATCCTGTCATCCCTACCTATTACTTCTCGTCTGAGCAGTAACGAGGGATTTATTGAAATCGATTAAAATCAGGCATACATAATCTTTTTTTATTATATCATATTCTATATGATAGTCTTATGCATACAAGATGTATTCGGGTTATAAAAAAAATCCTCTTCTTTTTTTTTTAGTTTTAGCTAGTGTGATAATGATAAGAAGATAAGAAAGCGCTCTTAGTTCAGTTCGGTAGAACGTGGGTCTCCAAAACCCGATGTCGTAGGTTCAAATCCTACAGAGCGTGATTCCATTCTTGGTTAGGTTAGTCCCAAAATTACAATTAAATAATTGAACAATTAAATAATTGAACAGTAATCTTAATTTGACCTCCTTTGGATTAAAGAAAAGAGGAGAGGAGGTCAATTAAAAAAAAGATGTTAATTAATTTAATCAAAGATCCAACTGATCACCACGTCTGTATTGTAAATATGCAGTTACAAATAATCCAGCTAAAGTAATAGGAATTAGACCTAACACAATTCCAAATAGAAAAACTTCAATCATTTCAATTTTTTGAAAGGGAAAAAGGAGAGGTAATATCTATCCCTACATATTAATCCGCATTGCCCATGAATCTCAATGACCACTAATTGGAAATTGACTCTCTAAGGAACTATAGAGTCGATCAATACCACAGAAAGATTTATTTTTATGCGTTGTGTTCAGTCAATTAATTTCAAATAAGTCGTATCTTGGTCAGACCAATAAAGAGAGCTGAGGTTATAGTTAAAGCTGCTAGTAGAAAACCGAAATAACTAGTTATAGTAAGCATGAAAGAGCTAAATGAAATGTGTTCTTTTTATACATATGTTTAGAAAGCACTTCCCTAAGTTTCAATATACGAAGATAAGCAAAAATACCAATTCAAATGAAAGAATAAGTTCAATTGATAGTTGTTAATTCATCAATCATTATAGACGGGATTAACAAAAAAAACATAGAGTAAGGGAGGTAGAAAAAGAGATCAATTAATCATTTGTAATGCCTACCTATCCCTTAATTTCGAATCAAGTGATTCATTAGATAATTCTTGAGTAGACTAATATTAAAATAAAAAAATAGTAAGAAATTCGAATCCATATAGAACAAAATTTGAAAATCATTTCTCTTTTCTTTTGATCTTTTTTTTTTTTAATGGTATCGAATCGATTTTTCGGGATTTTAGAATAAAGAGTGACCTTATAACAATAACACCTTTTTTCTTGTCATTTGAGATATTATGTGAATGAATCTACTCCTGAATTTAATGAGTAAAAATGAAAATAAATAAAGTAAAAATAACAAAGGTATCGTACAACTGAATCAAATCACTCACGAAAATCGTCTTTATTTTTGTCAACTCGATTCTAAGACTAGTAATTCCTATCATTTTTTCTTTCTTTTCTAGGTTCTACATTTTTTTTCCATATTTATTAGAAATAGAAGTGTCTTTTCATATCATAAATTTCCCATCCTCGCAGCTAGTTCGAGAGAAAGAACCTTTCGATCTAATACAAGAAAACAATGTGTGCATCACGAATACTGATTCTTTCATTCTGTTTTTTTGTTGTTTCTCTTTTTTTTTTCAATACTATCTACCCTTTTCTTGCCTCTACAGAAACAATTCCTCTTAAAATGTAAAATGAAAAAAAAGATTCCAACAAAAAACTTTTCTCTGATTTAAGCTTATATCTTTTGAAAAGGAGATTTTCAATTCGCATCGAATTGAATTGTAAGAAAAAAATGGAGAGAAAGAAATTATAAAGTGGAGAAATTCGATATTGAATAATACATGCATGATTCTACATCAATACATGCATGATTCTACATCGACAAGCAACGAAAAGAAACAGAAATTATCGAGTACTTCCATTTTCATACTGATTAAAATTGCGTTGCTGTGTCAGAAATAGGATAATCTGCTGATTCGGTATACTCGAAAAAACACCCTTGGTACAATATTGAGCGATCTAACAAGGATGGAACTTCAGTGAATTTCCATTTACTGATATCATCTTTTATGGAATCGATCCCCCTTTAACTGTACAAGAATATGTGGAGCTCAGCATGTCTGGAAGCACAGGAGAACGTTCTTTTGCTGATATTATTACCAGTATTCGATACTGGGTTATTCATAATGTTACTATACCTTCCCTATTCATTGCGGGTTGGTTATTCGTCAGCACGGGTTTAGCTTATGATGTGTTTGGAAGCCCTCGTCCAAACGAATTTTACAGAGGCCGACAGAATTCCGTGCTCTTGGCCGTTTTGACCCTTTTGGAACAACTCGATGAATTTAGTAGATCTTTTTAGGAGGACCCAATGACCATAGATCGAACCTATCCAATTTTTGCAAGTGCGATGGTTAGCTGTTCATGGACTACAGCTGTACCCTACCGTTTTCTTTTTTTAGGGTCAATATCAGCAATACGGTTCATCCAGCGATAAACCTAATAAAAATTATAGAGCTACGACACAATCAAATCCGAACGAACAAAATGTTGAATTGAATCGTACCAGTCTCTACTGGGGGTTATTACTCATTTTTGTGCCTTGCTTATTTTTTATTTTTCAATTATTATTCAATTAAGAGAAAGAAAAGAATAGTATAATACTAAATCATAATAAGAATTATCTTAACCCATTCGGAAGGATCACATCTCATAATTATCTATGGCTGTTTATGTCTTTAGCATGACAACTTTGATGAAAGAAATGGTGGAGGAAGCGGGATAAATGGCCGATACTACTGGAAGAGATTCCTCTTTGGATAATAAATTACTGTAACTGGTATTCTTGTGATTGGTTTAATAAGTGTTTTCTTTTGCATGAACATACTCGAGTTGAAGTTCATCTCTGTAATAATCTAATAATAAGATCAAGACTCAATTAGAACTGAAAACTCAGAAGGCAAGGGATCATTCTGTTTCATATATATTTATTAGTCTAAATAAAAAATAAATGCTTTTTCACGATTTTGAAAAAAGACTTGCAATTTCATTTTTTTTCTGATAATGTTTTTGAAAAATTCATTAATTGATTTAGAACATCTCTTATTCGCTGATAGTATCATCTATCTTCGAGACACCGAAGAAAAAGAAGGAATCGCTCCAAATTTGATTTCACCTGAATGACACAATTACAATATATATTTCTATCAATCGGAGAGATATTATCGAAAAACAAATCTGACACTGAATAGATCGCGCCTCTGCACAGTATCTCAATAAAGTGAAATTTTTTCTAAGTTCATTAGAATAAGTTCCTTTATCGAAAATTTCCCTCTATTTTTTGTTTGTTCACTACTTTATATATAACCGTAAATGAAAGTAGAAGTTTAAGTAAACCTGGAAGAAAATAAAACTAAGAATAGTAATCTTTTACTAGTCAAAAAACCGGTTTTCTTTATTTCCGAAAGATACGAAGAATTCCTTTCTTGTATCAAAAGAGACTAAGAGAAGAAGGCGAATAATCCTTTTTGTTTTCTATTCTCCACTTACTTATTTTATGTTTAGTATCCAGTGAAATTTTCGATTTGATTTATTCTATTAGAATAGAAAACGATTGATCCATTCTATGACATTTCAATCTCACAAGAGTGACCTAGTGACACCGCTCGAATTTGGCTTAAAAAAGAAGGGATGTAAAGTAAAAATAATCTTTTTTCACAATATACATACGATGACAGTAATGCGGTACAAATAATTCCCGATATCGACATCTGGAATAGAAACAAGCAAAAGCTTTTCATAATTTTTAATCATACATAATATAATTGAATTGTCAAAACAAAAATTTGATTCTTTTTACGAATTTGATATTGAAATCCGCGAATCTAGAAATTCATTTCGGACAATTGAACCTTCTCAAACTGTTTCTTCTTAACCAAAAATATTTGTGCCAAAATAACAGAGATGCCAAGAAGAACAAAGGCCCGGACACGGAATGGATCTTGAAGTACTATTTCCGCATCTCCTTGACCAAATCCACCCACATTAGGATTACTCGTTAATGGCTGATCAAGTTTGATAGATTCGCCTTCGGAAACAAGAAGTTCTGGCCCTGGTGGAATAATATCAACCACTTGACGTTCATCTGACGCATCCGATATGGTTATTTCGTACCCCCTTTTCTTTTCGTATGATTTTACTTACTACACCAGCCGCGCTGTGAACATTATAAACTGTATTGTTACTCTTGCTCCCATCGAGATAAATCTGACCCCTTCCTCTGTTCCCTTACTACATATATGGGATATTTTAAGAAGTGAACATCTTTATTAGTAGCGAGAGTCCGGGAAAAGAATAGGAAGAGTGACTTCACTATATTCTGACCAGAAACAGGACCTATCACAAGAATATTTTTTATTGGGGCGATAGCTCTGAAAAGACAGATTGCCTATCTTTCTTTCATCTCGGGCGAAATACGATCAGGAGGCGTAATTCAAATCCCTCAGGTAAAATAAGAACAGCCCCCATTAAGCCTCCCCTTTTACCATTAGCAAGAACATTTAACTTGCATATCATAAAGAATTCGAACAACTGCTTCAAATACAGTATCAGGAAGTACCGCTTGCAGAACCTCAATATCCACGGGCTTATTAGCTAAATGGCAATTGGCACATACAATACGTCCGGTCGCTTCTCGTGGATTTTCATAACCCTGCTGTGCAAAAAGTGGGATATGCATTTGAAATGGATGTCCGAGCTCTTGATATATATCATCAGCGATGAAATAGATCGATAATCTCTTTCTTTATCCAGAGAAAAGGTGTTTTTAGTTTGCATGGTCCAATCATTGATCCCGAAAATTTCTATACAATAAAATTAGGTAGGTCCTTGTATAGTTCCCTATCCACAATTCTGCTATTTACTGTGAAATCATTTTACTGGAATATCAGGAGTAGGAAAAATCCCTGTAGGAGGTAGAGAAAATGAGTACGTCTTAAAATGAAATGCTTTTGTATGCCTTATGTTACAAAGTAACAAATATTCTAGTTAGATCAGTCATTCATTGAATGATAAATCACTACAAGTGATGGAGATACACGATTTAAATAACGGAAGATCCAATATTTTAAAAGTGCTATCCAGAATGACTGGAAAAAGTAGAAACAAGACCCGATATAATTTGATCGTTGTGAGCAAATCCAAAATCTTTGTAGAAATAGCCAATCATTAGTTCCCAACCATGGGCGAATGGAATCCGATACATAAATCAGTTAATGAATGAAAAAAGCTTTTTATTGTGTCACTTAAGTTATATAGGAATTCTTGAACCCAAGAGTTAAGAATAAGTTCTTCATTACCCAGAATAGAATAACCACTTAAAATAATGAAAAGAGTTATATTTGTCGATAAGTGCAAAATCATATGGATATGATCCTCATTGTGCATCTTGATCAATTGGATCGTTTCTTTGTGGATTCCTATACGAAGTGTTTGTAGATGTGTTTCCGGGTATTCTTTTATCATTTCGTCCAAGGTAAATTCTTCAATTCTATGAATTTTCTAGAATACTCTTTTCTTGAATATCAGTCAAAAAAGTTTCGGATTGCCTAGTATTCCACCAATTAGTAATCAAAATGCAAGACTTTTTATTAAGCTTCAAGGAAGATCCACCAGGGCAAAATACTATAGATGTAAGATATAGAAGAGGAAGAAAATGCTTTCTTTTTTACCATTTTTTCATCTTTGAATTGTTAATGAACCCACCTCATTTGTTGAATCTGTGATCCACTATTTCTAACCTAAGTTCTATTACAGGGCATCGGACCTGTTAATCCTTCCTATTTTTTATTTGTGATTCAGTAATTAGTCCTTGAATTTCGAAAGAATACGAAATAGAATAAGAGCCCGTTTCAAATGAAGAACTAAGAAAAAATATTGTTTCCAGATACTCAATTGAATTGATCAAATTCGAAGCCCTTTTGATAAATGTGAAGAACCAATTCAAGCAAGTAATGATATTATTCGGATTTTAAGCCAAAAGAACTCCTTTGTCTTTTCTATCAAAAAAAGAAAATCTTTCGAAAAAATGGTCGGCTACCCCACAGTTCTAGTCTGGAAAAATGGAGAGAGATTTATTAAGAATATTGTGATCTACCGATCATAAATTCAAAACCTAATGTAATGATCAAAAATGGTGGCAAAACAAGACGGAAAAGTTATCCTTATAAGAGATCCAAGCAATCTTTTGCCTTTGATCATTAAGAAAAAAGAAAGATAAAAAAAAAAAGAAAAGTCGATTGACAAAGAAAGGGGAGAGAATTTCCAAGATATGATCTATTTATACTCTAGCTCTCAATTCATATTGAAAATAAAAAGGAGAAATCTTTATTCCGAAATGTTTTGATATACGAGATGAATCTAGTATTATTGGATTTCGATTTTATTTACTGTTACTTGTTTTTTACTAAATTATAGAGTTGAGTGGATTTCCGCGCGCAAATTCTTTTTTATGCATACAAAAAATTTCGTTTTATGGATGTTCCATATACGCATACTTTAGCTCGAATGAACGTTCTAGAAAAAATTTTATTAAACTATGCTATGCTGAAGAAAGAACAGAGAATTCTCGAATTTTTCCCTGCCGCTGGGAAAGAATTTCTTCTTCAGTTCAAGTTCATTTCAAAAATACTTCAATCGGTACGCGCAAGAAATAGGCCAATTCGGCGGCTTTTTGCTCAATTTCACGCGGAGTCAAATTCTCATCAGTACGCGTCAAGGGAACGGCCCCCTGTCCTTTGATTTCCATATAAAGGACACGACGAGCATAAATACCCTCTTTAACTTTCGATTCGGATGGACTGAATATCTTTCATACGAAATCGTAGAAAGATGGGACGATTTTTTCCAGGAAATCCCCAACGAAAAATACACACTATTCCTTCTTTTTTATCGAATCGATCATAGCCTACCTACATTCCACGAGATTGTGCACCACAAAACAGGAACTAATAAAGAGACCTGCGATACCGTAGAAAGACATCACGATCCCTTGTGGAAAAAAAGAATTTGTTGAGACAGAACTAAAGATATCAGAATTCTTACCGAGATAACTCGGAAGATCCAACTAATACGAATCCTAGTGAACCTAAAAAGGATAAGGCCTCAGAAATTACTTATTTTTCGAGACCCACTATAAGTTCTATCCATATATGTTCTGATCGACAACTCATACTAGATCCAGTTGCATTTTATTGGAATTGAGAAATAGTCCAAATGAATTTGACTTTCGTTTTTTTTTGTTTCCGAAGTAACTCTCATCAACTATGTCATTCGAATGTAAGCTTTTAGGAGTAATTCATCTAATTGGTTAGATCAAATTGGTTAGGTCTAAAATAAGAATATCCCTTTTAGAAGGATCTCCCAGATATCCACATAGATACATTGACTTTCCATTTCCTACATCCACCTCGATTCCGATCTATTTGAAAATTGCTATAATTTATTTACCCACATATTTACGCATACATCAAAGCTATGTTCGGAGGAAACTGCCATATTCTACTAAATAGATATCTGTGTTATCTATATCTAAGTCTTGAAAAAAAATAGATAAGATTTGCACCTATCGAATCTAAAAAATCTTGTTTTTTGAACATGAAGAGATAAAAAGCCATTACAAGTGCCAAATACTAGGCCCACTAAAGGCACAAAGAAAGATGAGATTGTTAAAAATTATCATAGAATGGGTACCTCGATTTAATATTTGTACCTGTTAATTGTTAGAAAGATATCTTAGAATAATTATAATTCGTATATAATTATATTGAGTATATCGAAGTGACTCTATATATTAAATAATAAGTGTAAGGAATGGATAATTAAATAAATGAGACTTATTCTTCTTTATCTTTCTACATGAAATATAGAACTATACGTATGATAATCTATTCTATTCTTGTCTTCAAATTCGAATCGAATTTTTATTTTCTTTAATAAATAAAAAAGAAAGAGTTTCTTACAAATTCACGAAGGATTCGTTAGAATTCAATCCAACAACAGGATTCTTAGTAAAAATAGAGATTCTCGGAAGATATAGTCGAAAGAAAAGAAGATATAGTAGAAAGAAAAGATACTCTATATCTATCTTTTCTATATTTGAATTATATATACTATACATACAAAGCAAGAAGGAAAGATGACCTTCGGTTTATTTTATTTGCCTTGCCCAATTTGAATTTTGAAGAAGGAACCATTTTTTTCTTGTTGCTAGAGGTTTCTAATTAATAATCAGGAATATCGGTAGAAAAAGAATTATCCGCACGATTCTTTCTACAATTTACAATTAAATATTATGATTATGTCACCAAAGAAAAAAGAAGGTCTTCTTTTGAATTTTACTTTGATTCCGATAAACTACCTAATTGTTCGCTACAAATACAAAAATGTAACTAAATCAAATAAAAAGAATTTGACTTAAGGCTCCACTTAACTTAATAAGTGAATCTTAATTCAAAGGAAAAAAGCGTGAAGCTTAAATAACTCACTCAGAACACCCTTACAAAGGATTGCGTGGTACGATTGGATCGAATAAGCCCTTATGGAATAAATATTCAGCCGCTTGTGAACCGGAAGGCCTATCTTATTCAATGTTTGTTCAATTACTCTTTTACCCGAGATGCAATACAAGCATTAGGTTCGGCAATAATAATATCCCCAACATCCCAAAACTAGCCGTTACCCCACCAGTAGTAGGAGATGTAAGGATTGATACATAGAATAACTTTTTATGGGATTGATAATCATATAAAGCAGCAGATATTTTAGCCATTTGCATCAAGCTCAAGCTTCCTTCTTGCATACGTGCTCCTCGGAAGCACACTAGAATCAGAGGTAAAAATTTATTGGTAGCATACTCGATCAAACGGGTGATTTTCTCGCCTACTACGGATCCCATACTACCCCCCATAAACTGAAAATCCATAACTCCAATTGCTATGGGAATACCGTTTAGTCGACCTGTGCCTGTTTGAACAGCATCGGTTAATCCTGTCTTTCTTTGATAAGAATCAATACACGATCTTTATAAAGGTTCCTCCTCCGAATGAAATTCAATAGGATCCAGAGAAACCATGTCTTCATCCATAGGATCCCAAGTACCTGGATCAATCGAAAGTTCGATTCGATCTGAACTACTCATTTTCAAATGATATCCACATTGGTCACAAATATTCATTTTGGGCTTCAAAAGTTTCTTATAATTTAATCCATAACAATTTTCGCATTGAACCCACAAATGACTATATTCTTGAGTCAAATCGAAATCAGTAGAATTTTCTCTTCGAGTGAAATCAATACCATTCCTGCTAGTTCTTATACTGGAGCTCCCCTTTCATTACTATTTCTACTTTCACCATAAATGTAACTAGAAATGTAACTGTCACTGGAATTGTCACTACTACTTAAAATGGAACTCTCAATACAGATTTGAGAACCAAGATAAGAGTTAATGCAAATAGTAATGTGATTATTCCAACTGTATTTAGTATCATACATGGAACGATCACAGGGCGGATCATCATTCTTAGATCCATTCTTCAGATAAGCATAAGTCCGATAACTAAAAAAAGAACTTTCTCGTTCACTCAGTAAAGAAGGATCATTGTCAATCTCAAAAATTTGATTAGTAATATCAAAATATATGGAATAAATATTCCTATTACTATCTCTAACTAAAAAGGTGTCATCAGAGATAAAATTACGAACGTCCCTGACGCCCACTAAATGAGTAGCATTACTGTAACTAGAACTTTCACTCCAACTATGAATCTTTTTATCCGTATCGTTTCTAACCGGATCTTCACTTACACTGGTTTTTTCAATAGGATTACCAAACCTATCAATTGATTTACTTAGCCCACACCTGTATTCTAATTTTCCTTTATACAACATCGAATTGAACCACCATTTTTCCATAGAACTTTCTTACCACTATTTACGTGAAAATACAATAGATGAATAGTCATTCGATGAAAAATCATTTGAATATCTCATTTTCTATCGGAATAAGCATAGAGATCCAATCACTAGATCATTAACTAATAAAATAAGGAATGAGTATTGAAAAAAAGGATTTTCTTTTGTTTGTGAGAACCCGGAGTATTACTTCACTATAACTATAGTTATATATGATGGAACCTTTTTTATTATAGAATATTCGAAATTCTTTTTTTTTTTATTTGAAATTGAAATAGCGATTTCCTTCCTTCATCTTGTGTCAAATTCGCCTCGAAAAAAAAAAGAGATATTTGGTCTCTTTTATCAATAACTTTTTTCGTAAAATCTCGTCTATTCCAACACGGAACGAAAAGGACAATATACAGGATGGGTAGAAGGGGTTGTGATACTTGACTCCATTCATGATCCGAAACTAAGGGATTTAAAGAATACACCAATCCTAAAGATCCATAAGATTAATTGTGGATCCAACACAACAAACAAGAGCAAACAATAGAAGCATTTGAATTGTTTATTTGGTTATGTTTTTTTATCTTGTATATCTAGATATGAGATAGATAGAATAAATAGAATCTTTGTATTCGGCTCAATCCTTTTAGTAAAAGATTGGGCCGAGTTTAGTTGCAATTCAATTAAGAGAACGAACGGTAATTATTGGATTACAAAGTATCCATTGCTTCGAATTCAAATTTGATCTCTTTCCATACTTCACAAGCAGCAGCTAGTTCAGGACTCCATTTGCTAGCCTCACGGATAATTTCATTACCCTCACGAGCAAGATCACGTCCCTCATTACGAGCTTGTACGCATGCTTCTAGAGCTACTCGATTAGCTACGGCACCCGGTGCATTTCCCAAGGGTGTCCTAAAGTTCCTCCGCCGAATTGTAGTACGGAATCATCTCCAAAGATCTCGGTCAGAGCAGGCATATGCCAAACGTGAATACCCCAGAAGCTACGGGCAGAACACCTGGTAGAGAGACCCAATCTTGAGTGAAATAAATACCGCGGCTTCGATCTTTTTCAATAAAATCATCACGTAGTAAATCAACAAAGCCCAAAGTAATGTCTCTTTCTCCTTCAAGTTTACCTACTACAGTACCAGCGTGAATATGATCTCCACCAGACATACGTAAGGCTTTAGCTAGTACCCTAAAGTGTTTTCCATGATTTTTCTGTCTATCAATAACTGCATGCATTGCACGATGGATGTGAAAAGTAGACCATTATCTCGGCAATAATGGCCAAGCTAGTATTTGCAGTGAATCCCCCTGTTAAGTAGTCATGCATTACGATAGGAACTCCCAATTCTCTGGCAAATAAGCCCTTTTGATCATTCTTCGCATGTACTGCAGTAGCATTCAAGTAATGCCCTTTGATTTCACCTGTTTCAACTGTGATTCAAAAATAGCTTCAATACAAAATAAGAAACAGTCTCTCCAACATAAATAGTTTGGCGAGTTCACGTTCTCATCATCTTTCGTAAAATCAAGTCCACCACGAAGACATTCATAAACTGCTCTACCGTAGTTCTTAGCGGATAACCCCAATTTAGGTTTAATAGTACATCCCAATAGGGCACCCATTTTGTTCAATTTATCTCTCTCAACTTGGATGCCATGAGGCGGGCCTTGGAAAGTTTTCGTATAGGAAGGAGGGATTCGCAAGATCCTCCAGACGTAGAGCGCGCAGGGCTTTTGAACCCAAATACATTACCCACAATGGAAGTAAACATATTAGTAACAGAACCTTCTTCAAAAGGAGTCTAAGGGTAAGCTACTAACATATATATTGATTTTTCTTCTCCAGCAATAACAGGCTCGATGTGGTAGCATCTTCCTTTATAACGATCAAGGCTGGTAAGCCCATCAGTCCACACAGTTGTCCATGTACCAGTAGAAGATTCAGCAGCTACCGCAGCCCTATTTCCTCAGGAGGAACTCCAGGTTGAGGATTCTCGGAATGCTGCCAAGATATCAATATCTTTGTTTTCATCAGTCAGGAGTATAATAAATCAGTTTGTAATCTTTAACACCAGCTTTGAATCCAACACTTGCTTTAGTCTCTGTTTTTGGCCAGTGACATAAGTCCTCCCTACAACTCATGAATTAAGAATTCTCACAACAACAAGGTCTACTCGACAAAATTCAGGTTAATGAAAGCTTTTTCTGCGGAAATCTTTCACAAATCATCAACATATTATCAACTAATCATAATGGTTCTTTATTATACCATAGTATTTGATTCGCCAAATACATCATTATTGTATACTCTTTCATATGTATGGCACAATTCTCTTGTTTTGAAATTTCGAATCCCTTCCTTTTTTTTGAATCAAAAAAATAGCATAAAATGATATATTGAAATAATAAAGAAATTTACTCTTGACAGTGATATATGTTGTATATGTAAATCCTAGATATGAAAATATGAGGAATTTATATCCATGAAAAAAGGAAGGGGTATAGGTATAAAAGAATCGACTGGGCATATAAGGCTCTGCTGAAAAAGAAAAAATAAGGCCTAATGAGATCAAAATAATGAATTGTAAATAGAGTTCGGGTTCGAATTCCATAGATAATATGGAATTTCTTGTTATAATGATAGACAAATCAAATTAAGGACTTTCTCAAGCTCCAAGATTTTTTTCATCCACTTGATCTTGATATTTTTGAAAAATAAGGTTTGGTTGAACTTGAGGAATTCACTCGTTGAAATTGAATAAGTAAACAAAATCGAATTGGATTCGGTTGGATGAGTACCAATTAAATCGTTTTAATTACCATTTCTTATTGAATTAACCGATCAACTTGCTATCGAACATTTTTTTTTTGGATTCGACAATTTTGCCAAAAATTTCAATATGTTCACTTTTATTATTATGAGGAATCAATCCCTACTACTTGGGTCCTGGAGTTTCCACACTTGAAAAAAACCTGGGACGTATCTCTCAAATCATTGGTCCGGTACTAGATGTAGCCTTTCCCCCGGGCAAGATGCCTAATATTTATAACGCTCTGGTAGTTAAAGGTCAGATACTATCGGTCAAGAAATTAATGTGACTTGTGAGGGTGGCAATTGTTAGGGAAATAATCGAGTTAGAGCTGTAGCTATAGTGCTACAGATGGTCTAATGAGGAGAATGGAAGTGATTGACACAGGAGCTCCTCTAAGTGTTCCAGTCGGCGGAGCGACTCTCCCGGCCGAATTTTCAGCGTGCTTGGAGGAACCTGTTGATGATTTAGGACCTGTAGATACTCGTACAACATCTCCTATTCATAGATCTGCGCCCGCCTTTATACGATTAGATACAAAATTATCCATTTTTGGAAACAGGAATTAAAGTAGTAGATCTTTTGGCCCATATCGGCGTGGAGGAAAAATAGGACTATTCAGGGGGCTGGAGTGGGTAAAACAGTACTCATTGGAATTGATCAACAACATTGCTAAAAGCTCGTAGGTATCCGTATTTGGAGAGTAAATAAAACGTACTCGTGAAGAAATGATCTTTACATGGAAATGAAAGAATCTGGAGTAATTAATAGACAAAATATTACAGAATCTAAAGTGGCTCTAGTCTACGGTCAGATGAATGAACCCCCGGAGCTCGTATGAGTTGGTTTGACTGCCCTAACTATGGCGGAATATTTCCGAGATGTTAATGAACAAGACGTACTTCTATTTATCGACAATATCTTCCGTTTCGTCCAAGCAGGATCTGAGGTATCCGCCTTATTGGGTAGAATGCCTTCTGCTGTGGGTTATCAACCTACCCTTAGTACCAGAAATGGGTACTTTACAAGAAAAAATTACTTCTACAAGAGAGGATCCATAACTTCTATTCAAGCAGTTTATGTACCTGCGGACGATTTAACCGACCCTGCTCCTGCCACGACA